>CM057394.1:7837153-9037153 GCA_030015415.1 Cynopterus sphinx
GGAGGCCAGGCATGTAATGTGTGTCCAGGTGTTGACACATAGTGAATGTAAATATCCAGGCACTGCAGGGGCAGGACCAGATAGCTCAAAAGTTTGAGTCTCCAGGTTGGTTAGGGCAATTGTTGTTTCCTCATGCCTCAAATTTCATAATGTGAATGATTTTAGTAGCCTCATTAAAGCGACTCCATTTTACAAATCCCTATCCTCATTCTTTTGCCAAAGCAGAAAGGCCAACTTCACTTACTAAAGGGTACACATCTAGGGACTCAGCACCAGAACTCTTTATCTTTGTAGGAGATGTCCTTGTGACACATGAACAAAATTCAAACTTTCATTTCTTCATTTGTTTCTCAGTCGAGAATAATTCAAAGCACTTTTTGGCTCACTAAATGGTACAGAAAGCTAGAGCGTGCCTACATATCTGAGAAGGGAGAGTTTATATGTCCCCAAATTGAGTTGAGGGAGAGAACATACGTCACCTAGAATCTTTTACCTTTAACTCTTTAATATAGAAACAAATCTTATAGTTGCATACTATATTGTATTAGGGAAGTAATATTTGACTTTTTATTCTATCCTCATAAGAATTTTTATTTCTAAGTGCTGCACTGGTAATAAAATGAAAGAAGATGTTAAAAATAGAAATTGTGTTGCAATACATAGTTATCTGTATAAACAGAGCTCTAGGAATTTTGTCCTGGTTAACACAAAATTTCCTGGTAAGAAATATTATCAAGAATGTGGAGAATTAGAATATTTAAACAGATTCATTTTGTGAGAGTATGACTGTCCCTAGAGAAAAGTTAATTCCCCCATATAAATTATTTGGTACAATCGAAGTGTTTAACACCATTTTGTGCTTCTTCAGTTCCGCTTTTGAGTTTCTGGTTTGGCTATTTGATTCTAAATGAGAAATGTGATTTTGAAAAGAATATTTATTCTTTCACTCATTCAGTGAACATTTGTTGACTGTCGGCGCTTTGGTACGAGGCTTCACGTAAAGCCTTAGTCTTAGTTTATTATTCATTAATTATATATTGGGTTGAGAGAGAACCTACCTACACTTGATAATGCTGATTGCATGTGAGTCTCAAATCAACTTTTGCACATAATAAAAGCTTTGTCAACTGCAGCCTGCTACATAACCTTCATCTAGTTATTATCAGCAGTCTTCTCTCAAGATCTCCTTCCCTCTCTTCTTCCTTCCTCCTCCTTGCCTTCTTTTTCCTCTTCGCCTCCAGAACTTGTAGGATATATCAGAGAAGAAAATAGAAAGGAAACAAATGGTTCAGAATTAAAGGTGTCCTGTTAAAGAAAGAGCAAAAATGAAGATCCACTGTATCTCAGTACTCAAAGAAGCATAAAATTCTAACAGCCTCAGGCAAGGTGCCTGAGGAGCCTACAATCTAGAAGAGCAGTCTTGGGGAAGAGGTGAAATGAAGGCTTTTCAAATACTCCAGAATTGCTCTAAGTCTGGAATATTACCCTGGCAAAGGTATTAAAGCTGATTTCTCCAAAAAAAAAAAAAAAAAAAAGAAAAAGAAAAAGAAAAAGAAAATACTCAAAAGGTCCACTTTAAAACAACTGGCCACCTGCCCTATCATCTATTTTAAACAAAACTATCAGATTTTTTTTTAAAAAAATAATTATTGCTAAATAATGCTTTGACATCAAAGACTTATAGAACCATTTTTTAAGTTAAAATTTAAAAAAGGGTTAAGGAAGGAAGTTTAAAATGTTGGTTCGCAATATGCAAACATTTACTGACTGCATTTAACTTGCATCCTAGGTAGTTCTTTTTCCTCCTTTGTGATTACTTTAACAACACTAACATGTTGAATAGTTATTACATAATTTCAGAGTGGTTAACAATGGACTGCTAACTAAATCACTTGGAACATTATCGATGATTGTATTTACTGCATGGAGCTTTTTAAAAATATCAATGATTTTTAAAAATGCGTGTGTAAATCTAGGTAACTACATTTCCTTAGTGATTAAAATAGCGACAAGATTGACAACGAGGGAAATCTTTTAATGTTAATACTGAAACCAGAATGTCAAGCCAACGCCATGACAGTGAACTGTTGCAAATTGTTCAAATAAAAACAAGGACACAGTGTGCTTCCCAAGGGTCTGCTTGAGAGAGGGGTGGTTTATCGCCCCACACCTACCTTCACGTGTTTGTGCCAGGGCGCCTCCTTCTTGTCTGTTTCCTTTTGACACCGGCAGCCACAATAGAGACATCAGTTTCATATGGATGAGTTTGACCTCCTGGGGACTTAGGAGGACATGCACACTTTTAAAATACAAGAATTCCCTTCGATCTTGATGGTCAACAGAAGTTTTAGATCAGCATTTTAATCAGCTCCAATCTCTCTTATTTTTTCCTCCTGATTACCTGTTAGCCATTATGTCAAACAAAACACACAAACAAATAAAGAAAAAAACCCAACCCTTTGAAATGACAGCCCATTTCCCACGGAGGGGTGAGGTCTGCATGAAAACACGAAAGCAGCACCCTTCTGAGCCCTAACTTTTCCTACACCATCTGCTCACACACAGAGCGATCAAGAGGATCCACGCCTAGGGGAAAGGACACCCCATTCACCCAACCCATCTTTTATTGCGAAAATCCGTGCCTACGAAGGCAGGGCTGGGGAGGGTCCTGCAGTGGGAGCCCCCTGACCCTGACATTTGGCTTCTTTCTTCTTCTTCTTCTTTTCTCCTTTTCTGTTGAGACTTTTCAACTTTGCTAGCGGCAGGTCCCGGGGCTCTTTCTTGGGTCGCGTGTGGTGGGTGGGGGGACGAGGATGCTTCCCCCGCAGGGCGGAGACCCGGGCGGCGGAGGCGCCGGGAACTGGGGGGCGGCGCGCCTGGCCCCGCCTGCGTCCCGCGCAGCCGTTGGCGGGCGCCGCGCGCGGCACCAGCGCGTCCGCCCCCGCGCGCCCTCTGGGGCGCGCCGCAGCCGGCAACCGCGGCGCATTGTGCGAAGCGGCGGCGGGTGAGACCCGGACCGGGCGGGCTCGCGTCGGCCTCCCTCCCCGCCTCCTCCTCGTCCCGCCTGGCTGGTCGGGAGCCGCGTCCTGCCCGCGGCTCGGGCCCAGGGGGGCCCGCGATGGCCTGAGCGTGCGGGGCGGGCGCGGCGGCAGCTGCAGTGCGACATGGGGCACCAGGACGGGAAGCTGACGCGGAGCGCGGGGGATGCCTCGCACGAAGGCGGCGGCGGCGGTGGCGCGGAGGATGCGGTCGGGGCCCAGAGATGGGGACGCCACGAAGAAGGGGCGGCGGGCCCGGAAGGCCCCGGGCAGGCACGGCAAGGGTGGCGGCGGCGGCGCCGAGTCCGGCAGGAAGAAGAGCAAGTCGGACTCCTGAGCCTCGGTGTTTTCCAACCTCAGTGATCAGGGAAGAGCCTGGCCAAGGCGAGAGGAGGCGCCGCCGGCTCACGCGACAACGTGCTGGACTCCCAGGCCCTGCAGACCGGGAGCTGGACAGCGCTCCCTCGCTGGCCACCCGGACCCCGGACCTCAGCCTCTCGGCGGACGAAACGGGCCTGTCGGACACCGAGGGTGCCGACGCTTGAGGCGACGCGGCCAGGGGCCCCGCGCTCGCGGGGGACAACGGTCGCGGGCCCGGCCGCCTCCGAGGATTCGGATGCCGTGCTAGGGGCGCAGGATGGACAAAGGACCAGTTCGGGCTCTGATACGGACATCTATAGCTTCCATTCGGCCACCGAGCAAGAGGATTTGCTCAGACATCCAGCAGGCGATCCGCCTGCAGCAGCAGCAGCAGCAGCATCAGCATCAGCACCACCTCCTCCTCCAGGGCTCGCGGAGCCGCCTGCGCTGTCCCCCAGCGCCGCCTCCCCACAGCCCGGGGCCTTCCTGGGCCTGGACCGGTTCCTGCTGGGGCCGTGCAGCGCCACGGGAGAGGCCCCTGGGCAGTCCGGACCCGGAGCAGGCGCGGTCGGCGCGCTCTCGGACCTGCCCGGGAGCCCGGCGGCCGAGCCCCGGCGCCGCTGGAGCAGCCGCCGCCGCCCTCGGGGGCGCGCAGGCCCTGCGGGGACCCCAGTCCCCGGCCGCGGACGCACTGTCACCCGCCGCCGTCCTGTGTCCCCAGGCCGGACAGGTCCCCCCGTGCATGCGAGAGAGGCTGGGGACACTGATGCGGAAGGCGAGAGGAGAGGATGCGTTCGAGTGATGCTCCCCCGAAGCTCCCCGGGGAGGGCCCCGGCGGTGGCGCAGGCCGCGCAGGACCGGGCGCCAGGGCCCGGCGCTCCCGCGGGCGCCCTGCTGCCCGGCAGCCCGGCGCCCAGCCCCTGCCGCGGCAAGCTGCACCCGCTCGCCGCCCCTCGCTACGTGGAGGACCACCGCCCGGCAGCTCAGGCTCGCCCGGCGCCTCGCCGGCGCACTCCCCAGCCAGAGCCCCAGGGTGCAGAGGCGGCCGGAGCCATCGCTGGGCCAGGGGGCACCCGGCGCGGCCCAGAAGCGTTGGCCGGGGCCGGCGGCCTCGCCGGAGGCCTCAGCCGCTCGGCGGACTGGACCGAGGAGCTGGACGCGCGCGCGCCCCGGGCGGGGGGCACTGCGCACCTGCTGGGGCGCGGGGCGCCCGCGGCGCCTGGGGTGCCGGCGGCCAAGGACGGCTTCCAGAACGTGTTCACAGGTGAGGCCTCCCTGCCGCCGCCGCCGGGGCCCCGGTCGCAGGTGGCCTTTCAGCCGGGGCCTCCCCTGCGCCCCACCCTGGCACTCCTGGCGCAGAGAAGCCAAGTCGGCTTCTGGCTTCTCTCTTTGTCGAAGGGAATCTCTCCCGTCCCTCCATCCATGCACCTGCTCAGTGAAATCTCTGTTTCCTCAAAACCTTTTAAAGGGGACAACTCAGTCGTGTGTGTCCTAAGTCATCCATCTCAGGAGAGGAGGCTCCTCTAATGTCTCCAAAACATCTACCTTTCTCTGTTCCAGGGTCAGCCAGGCAGAGAAAGTCCTTTTCTGCATTGGGAGCTGAGCCATCATCCTTTTTCCTTTCTCGTGCCCACCCACAGCAAAAAAAGGACAGAACTGTTCATTGTCCTTTGAAAGTGTCAGAGACAAATCGTTTATCCAGAGGCGACCTTCCATTGCTCTGATGTACATTGAACTACCTGCAAAAGAGTTGCGGTCTCGCAGCAGTCTGGGTAAACTACTTAGTGAAGGTAAGTGAGCACCGCTGTTAGCTAATGCAAGTAAATAGAAAACACACTATTAGAAAATTAGTAAGTAGTGAAATACGATGTTAGGAATAATTTTTATATCCGTAATATACTGGTTTGTTTCATGGGCCAATCAAAACAGGGTGGAAAGTGGAGCTAGTGAAGGTAAGAAGGCCGAAAGCAATGTCATCCATCCCACTGGTGCTCCTCCTTAGTGTTTGTTATAGACCCATAGACACCTACAGCTCAGCTGAAGGGTCATTTTACTGTGGCAGAGGTCAGGTTGTCTGAGTTTGTTCTTCTAGGCTTATAGGTTCCAAGGCCTTACTAGGAGTATGCTTAATTCTACTCTTATTAAGTGTAATGTCGAGTGTTAGAATTTAAGGAATAGGAAAAAAATGAAAATCTCTGCAGGTACCAATAGGGTTGTGATAAATATTTGAAATGACTAAAAATTTTAAATGTAGTTGGAAAAATCTTAAAATCGTATGTTTAAATAGGTTATAAAATATTACCTAGATGACATTTTTCAATGAGCATAGCTACTTCTTAGTTGGCTACATGGTGTTTATGTTGTGATATTTTATTGATTGACCACATTTTTTTTCATGTATAGGCTATCTTTTATTTTACATTTGTTGATTTTTATATTTAAGAGTAGCATTTATATGCTTGCTCCTCCTTTTTAACTTTTCCCCTCTGCTTTTTTGCATAGGTTAAGGTAAAAGGAATGTCTATAGTCTAATACCCATTAGGTAAATTGTAAATAAACAAACAACCCTCCCAAACGACCATTTTTGAAGGAAGAAGTTTGGAAAGTTCTTGAGTTGATTTTTGTGAATTTCATGTTGGTGAGAAATCATTATTTAGGTAACATTCATTTATATAATGTTTTTCTAAAAGTGAAAATGTCATAATAATTGAGACTATTATTCATTAATATTAAGTGCTCTTTCCAGTAGCATTAGACTTTGGAATGTGTTCATTGAATTCCTTTAACAAATGCCTATGCCTGTTTATACACACACACACGCATGCACGTGCACACATGTCAGGAGATAGTGCTAGATGATAGGAGATAGGAAGACCACTATAGTTCTACCTTTCTCGGTGCACATGGGTAGATGCAGTAAAATGCTCTGGGAGCATCAGGGATGCAGTAATTTACCTCCTTGGCAGGGGTAAGGGACGAGGATGGCATAGAAGGATCAGAGTCCTGGAGATCACAGGACACTAAATAGGTTGAAGTTTTGTTTAAGGAAAACAACAACAACAAAAGATGTACTCTTGGAACTTACATTTTAATTGGCCAAGTATTTCCGAATGTACAATTTGGAACTCTTAAAAAAGTCTTGTTCAGGAAGCACTTGGGTTCTGTTGACCCCTCCGGGCAGAATGTTTTACTGTGCAGAGTGAAAGTGCAGAATTAGTGGTTTTAATGTGGACGTCACCCGCTTTGCATTTAATGGAGGAGATAGTTGGTCAGTGACCAGTAGATATTTGTGTAGCAGTTTCCACATATTCAGCTCACCCACTCACTTTCTTTTCAACAAACAAAACCAAACACCGTACACACACACACACACACACACACACACACACACACACACACACACACACACACAGAATTGGTAGGTTTAACCTAATCTTGTAACCAGTCAGGGAATGGAGATAGACAAAGAGATGGAATAACTTTCTCAAGGTCACACTGATTCATTCAGAGGCAGAGCTAGAAATAGAAGCCGCATCTACAGATTTTAGCCTGAATGTTCTTGCTTATTACTCGTTTTCGGAAGTTCGACACCCTAAGACAACATAAAGAATAAAAACTTGAGAAAATGGTAGAGCTTTAGGCCTTCGCTTTTGAGGTTTTCTGGTTTCTGTTTTTGACAAGGTGGATTCTTGTAGTTGTTGGACATGTGGCCGTGCTTGGGCTCTGCAGAAGGTGGGAGTGGATCAGAGTGAACCACGTTTCCTCTAGGCAGCTCTCATGGAAACCGTTCTTACCGGGGTGGAGTGAATCCAGACTGACACAGGCTCCTGCTTCTCAGCTGTTGCCTGTTTTCTTGTCATCTGGCCTCACATTTGGTTTTTTGCTATCTTTTAAAATTTTATGGGTGTCTTGGAAATTACCAGAGGCCTGGGGGACACCGGCATTGTCCCTAGGGAAATTGTTTTGGGGCCTTGATTTCGCCTGTCATATGTATAATCAATTAATTGCCAGCTGCTTTCGAAGCAGGTGATCATTAGAAGTTCCCATAAATATCTTTTCTTTTTCAACCATAGAATGAGGGCTGTCAGCTCTCCAAGGAAGGAACAGATGTTTTTTGCTTTTCAATGACTTTCAAATGTAGCAAGACAATTCAAAGGGAAAGAGATCTCTGTGTCCCCTGTTTGTGTTTGTTTGGCAGATTTAGCAACAATGGAGACCAGAACTTGTTTTAGCTGTTAAGGAACTGTTGATGCCCTAGGTCATTTGCACTGAAATATTCCCCAGTTAATTTGAAGGACAGCTCTTTCACTGTTTAGGGGAAACAGTTGCTTCTGAAATTTGAGAGGTTCTTCGCACATTTTGATCGAGCAGAAGCTTGTTAATAGCATTTTGCAGTTAATTAAAGTTTAGGCAGGTAAAGTGTTAAATCTGTAATGATAAATCATTTTTGAGAAGACTCTTTCCAAAGTCAATGACATGCTTCTCTCTTTTTTAATCATAGAATAAAAATTTATCTATTTTAAATGGCTCATGTCGCCTTCAGGCTCATCATGGTTACATCCTTTGACTCCCTCCCTCACCGGCTATTGACGTGTGTGGGCTTGTGGCTCCAGCGGGCTGTTTCTGAGTTTTTGTGTCTGTGCAGTTTTCTTGAATCTTTCCTTGCTGCTAGCCACTTATTCTTACAGCGGTCTTTATAGTCTCTCCTCCCCCCACTCCATACTTCTAATTCCCTTTTTCTGATCAATTTGTTACTGGTTTCTAAATCCAGTAATTCCTATATTAGCTATATTCATTGCACTTCTCCTAAATGACACTCTGTGTCAGCGCATTACATAATTATCTGTCATCCTTATAACTATATCTATAATCCTTGCAGAACAGCTGTTTATCCTCATTTTTCCATTGAGCCAACTGAAAGTTCAGGCAAGTGAAGTAAGTCGCCTAAAGGGCATCCAACTAGGAAATAGGCCACCGACAATACGATATGTACTCAGAAACCCAACTCTGTTGTCAATGTGTGTGAACTGAAAACCAGTGCACCAGTGAGCCTTTGGGTGACTAGCATATTAATAAAGGGCTTGGGGTTTAGAATTTGGATTGTGTCATTCTCATTTTGGCTTTTCCGAAGGTCATCTTGGTTTTTATGTCACTAGAATTTTCTCGTATATGTTGGTAATTATTAGTCAGAATCGTTTAAGGCCAAGAGTAGTCTTATTTTTTAGTTGCTGCTGCCTGACAGAGTATAGGTGTCCACTTAATGTCCACTAAATGAAGTTCAGAAATCATTCCTGGTAGGTAATGCATCTATCTGCCTTACTGTAGGAGGAAAGGCGATTGCAAAATGCTGTTCTTTCCCTATATCTTGCCTTACTGGGTTCCATATATCAATAGAATTGAGCAACATCCCCCGGGACTGGGAGTCCTGTTCTTAAGTCAGTGTAGTTTGGTCTGAAGCATCCTACTGCACGGTCTGTTTAGAGAGCAGTTTGGATCGAAGTCAGTGACGGGTTTAAATTACTGCTCTATGAGCTGAGGACTGGCCCAGTTTTAAGTGCATTTAGGCATTTGGATAAAAGCTAATGTGTGTTTGAAATCGAGCAGGAGCTTTTAGAGCTGTGTTTCCTTCCGATTCTATTGAAGTGGTGCCTGGTGATGGTAGCAGTCGTTCTTCTCACTACTGTTGCTCTAGGCACATTTGCTGTTTAGTTACAGAACTCTCAAAATAACTTTCATGTAGGAAAGAGGGAGGAGTAATTTCAAATTAGTGATCAGATTAAATGAAATCATGTATATGAAACCCCTACAATTCTGCCTGGTACAGAAGTGCTGTCTACTTTCCTGTCCTGGTTTATCGCTTTAATAAACTTTATTGTTCAAAGTGGTCAGAACCAAATTGTTAAAACAAAACAACTCTAAAATCGTATCGAAGAACTTGGCAGATTATATTCACACGGTAGTCGAAAATTAATATTTCTTATCACTAGTTTTTTTGAAAATTGTTTATTTTATACATCATGGTTGTTTTTTTTTTTTTATATAATTTCCTATGATCATAAGCACTTTTGTCACTATCAGAAATTTTACTTTACTTTCAGGTGTGAATAAGATTAGCAGATGGTGGGGGTGTGGCTATGTGATTAGGAAGAGGTGCTGATTCTCAAACTGTAGATGGGGAATAGGAGCTGATTGACACTCTTAGTATTTCTGTTCTACGCAGCATCTGGCTACAGACACCTGACTTTGCAACCTTAACCTCCCAGTTTCCTTCACAAACTTCCTACTCGAGCCGAGTCATCCTGCTCAGTGTTCTATGACATGCATTTCATTTTCCTAACTCTGCCTTAGTCTTGCAGTTCTTACCCTCTTAGAGCACCGTATTGGTCTCTGTTGATTTAACATACGAAAAGAGCTGATTCAATTCTCATTTCTTTGGTACATTGTCCAGCTAGACCTAGCTGGCAGTCGCATCCCTGTCTTTGCCCTTAATGTCAGTATCATATTTCATATCCCTCTTGGATTTGGGGATGACTTTAAGTTTCCTTCTCACCTCCTTTGGCTTTTCCTTCCTCCTTGCATGCTTTTCCTGATTCTGTTCATTCACCATCCACTCTTCCGGCAACCAGTCCACAAGTACCTGTTCTGTGCCTGCCGTGTGCCAGTCGCTATGATGAGCACTGACCTACTGAGGTTTTTGTCAAAAATGGTTCTCGGTTTTGTCTTTAAACAGTCAGGATGAGTGTCCATTGATCTTTAAATAGCAATGATAACGCAGTCAGTTTGAGCTTCCACGGATACATTTTATTGGTAATGAAAGAGGTAAAGGAAACAGAGAAACTTTCATTATTCTGTTCATTCCTGCTTTTGCATTAAAGTAATAACATGACATTAACTAAATTTATCACGAAGGGAACGTTAGGAAGGAAACTTTCTAAGAAAAAACTTTCTAAGGCTTTTTTTATGTTAATAATATAAATACATGGAAAATATTACTGTAAATCAATTTTAAATGGTTGTAAAGCAAAGTATTACAACAACATTAGAAGAATAAATAATGAAAGTTATCGGATGCTGTCAGAGAATGCAAACCACGCCAGAGAATGGTTGGCTATCCTTCGACATCTGCTCCACTCTGGTTGAGACAAAGGAAAAAATTTCTGTCTTCCCCCTTTCCAGGGATGTACTTGGTGTGCTGACTGCACAGGAAAATTACTGTCAGTCTCCAGCATACCCTGGACCCCTGGAAGCTTTATCATCTGCTACACCAGAGCTGCAACGGGCTGGAAATAGTCCTTTTATTTACAGGGGGAATACAGTAATTAATTGAGAAAATCAAGCCTGTATTATGTTTTAAAAGTATGCTTAAAATGTTGAAACACTACTCCGTTGGCTCTCTTTTCATACTTTAGACAGAAGGTTTCTCTGACGTAATAGCTCTGTGTGGAAAATAATTCTGTTTCACTGAAATTATTATTTTACAATCATTGCGCAGGGAAAAGAACCGTTAAATTAGCTTTGCTGGGGCGGTAGTGCAGGCTGAGAAGTCTTTCAAGCTGCCTCCCTTTCAAAGTATCCCGTGACGGGCCAACGCTTCTCTTAGCTCTTCTTAGCAGCCTCGTTTCCCAGGTTGTAGACGTGCATACAGTCTTGTCGGGAAGCTGCTTCCTGTACGTCCCATCCAACCCTAAGATTTCATAGAAGTGATGGTTCCAGCAATTACTTTCCTCCGAGTAGTGATGTTTGCAAATTTGGAGCTTTTCTTTGTCATTAGAGCTGAAGAAAATCCCTGTGCTGGAAGATCCATTTATACCGTGGAGTTAAGGTACTTCGGGTATTGGTAATAGCTGGTGGTGGAAGCGGTGATGCTTTGAGATCGATGGCTTTGATGACTTGTTAATTGGTGGTAAAGGAGATTTGGATCGGCTAGGCTGCCGTTATCCTGTGTGAACGTAGCGACTTGTGGTTGTGAACACTAGGGTAGTGACTCTGTGTGGTGGGTGTGTTATTGAACCCCACTATGTGAGTCGGTCCACCTGTGCACCCTGCCTGGAAGAAGCTAACAATCGGGGTTTGCAGCGACGGAAGGAAGTTATTTATTATTATAGGATTGACCGATACGGAGAGCGTGAGCCCGGCTCTTACAGGCCCGACTCCAAATTATATAGGGCAGAGTCATGAGACCTTGTGGGCTAGGGGTTGGGGTTGTGTTAGGGGCTGACTGGTTGGATGTGAGGTTAGGGTAGTCATTTCTTCCAAGTCTTGAGGACAGCTCTGTCTGGTTTCGTGGAAAAGCAAGAAGGGGTCCACCTTAGGGCTCAGGAGCTGAAACCTAGATGGGGATGTTATCTTTAGCCTGCCAGAGGTCCAGACCTTGTGACCTTCAGTCAGGTCTGCCGCAGGGGTTAATGTTAATAAAGAGGAAAGGCTAGGTCTCTGAGGTGTATGGATAGAGAGAGGGGGAAAAATGATTTCTAAAACTGTAGTCACAAAGCAAATCAAAATCACGAAGACAGCTTCAGGTGGTCGACAAGTTTTACGGAAATATGTGAAAGGGAAAGCTGTGTTGTACAACGTATGACCCAAGGGTTTAGTGCATGTGGAGTCTTTCTGATACGGCAGCAAATAAATTGGCCGAGGCATTTAGATTTATTATTTACCATATAAGTCATGTCTTATTCTTGGATGGATCACAGCTTTTATGTATTTCCTTTTAGTTAAACTGCTCAACAAAAGTAGTACTTTTAATGATCTCATTTCAGTATACTTTAAGATGTTGGTTTCTGTTAGGTTTTAATGTTCTCTATTATTATGTATATTTACTGAAATAATTTCTATGAATTCATGATGTTCCATTTAGAAGGTTGCACTGGCATGGAATATTTCTTAGAGACTAGAAGCCTGAAAGATTTCGAGGGCTCTTAGGTTTTTTACTTTTTAAAGAAAGTTTTATTGGCTTTCAACAGGTGTGGCTTGTTTAGGCCGGTTAAGAAACAGGTGGACTAGAATAGAACTATTTCAGGATCCCAAATTAATGCGTTTGAATACTCCGGAAAGTTCTGGAAGCAATGAGTCTCTTAATCATTAACATACAAGTCTGTCTTTTAAAAGAGTAATAAAAACAGTGGGATAACAATATAGATACTTTTGCCACTAATTATTTTTACCCTATATACTGGTAGATAATTGCTCTTAAAGCTGTAGACCAATGCTGACCTGCCTGGAGAGGTAAGGAATGTGAATTCTCTGTGGTCGGCGTTACATTTTGCAGCCACCCGGGATGTTCTGCAAGCCTGTCCTCCTCTCCTGCCCTTGTAGTACTTGATAGTAAAGGCTTTGAGGGTATAAAATGTTTGGGAAGTATCCTGCCAGTTTATTTCAGGATACAGGGTTTGATCAGTCTCTGTTCCGGTTTTAGAGAAATCCAAAAGCACGTTGACTCCGTTAGACCCGGTATATTAGGGCACGTAAGGATAAACGAGAACGATAAGGATTCAGGCGGAGAGAGATTTGAACCGAAAATCTGATATAAGTGACAAGTGATCCGTGGAAGCCTTTCGTCTCTGACTTGGGTAATTTCTCTAAGGACCCTCGTTTGACTCTAAATTCACTGATGATTTTCGTTACCATATGCGTTGGGATAAGATAAACTAAGGAATGTGGTCTTAGGTTTAACTTTAAGCTAAACTAGGCTTGAGCTACCAGTTTTCTCTGTATGTATCTTCTCGGCTTCATCACCAGCTAAAGTTACCAGTAGACTTTTCTGGGTCTATGTCTCTAGCCCCTGTCTCTCACCGGGGCATCAGGCACATCCCTCTGAGATATTGCAGGTCTAGGAGACTGGCTGTGTCTAAACTATACCGATGATTTTTCCTACCCTCTAAGCACTCTTCTGGATGTCCTGATCAAGGCATTGCTGTCTGACGTTGCCGTATTTCTTGATTCTTCCATTCTTCTCAAACTTGAACTTGACATCACTTAGTCTTCCCATTTTCTCTATTCTTAAACCGAGAAATAAGTCTTCTAGTTACTGTTCCCATTGTCTCTACATTTTCTAGAACAGATCACCCAAGGCTAAGATCCTAAACATTCTTCCTGGCCACAGTCTGGCTCTTCTCGAGTAATTCTCTACAAGGCAAGAGAGTAAAATAGTGAAAAGGCAATGATGAGACTCCTGGTCAGGACGGCGGCATAGGTAGGTAAACACTGTGCTAACTCCTCTCACAGCCCCATTAGAATTACAACTAAACTACAGGATGGCCATCATTGCGAGATGCCTGAAGTCTATTGTAGGAGTCTTCTACCTGGGGACACACAGAAGAGGCCATCTCGAGACTGGTAACAGGGACAGAGAGGTGAAAGGGGCTGGCCCCGCACCCGTGAGTGCGGCAAGAATCTCGCCTGCAGTGGTCCTCCTGGAAGAGCTAGGGGTCCCTGCCCAACGTCGGGTTCTCCAGACCAGGGTCGCAGTGCCGGGAATTAAAGTCCCCCCCACTTCTGGCTGTGAAAACCAGCAGAGATTATGGCTGAGTGGCCTGGCTGGAGCCCCATGCCTTCCCCTGAAAGGGCCTGCGCACGGACTTAGCGCTGATGGACTCACTCGCTCCGAGTCCAGGGCTGGGGCAGCAGGTCCAAAATTGCCAGGCACATGTGGGGAGGAACTGAGTTGTCTGGCTTTGGGACGAGGGCTGTAGGGCAGCTTTCTTCCAGACAGAAGAGGCGACAGAGGGGACTGGCATGAAATATTCAATATGAAAAACCAGCAAAGCTATCATTTACTATCAAAGGACAGATAAAGAGCTTCTTGGACAAGAAAAATTTAACGGAGTTTAGCATCAGTAATCCGGGGTGACAAGAATGTTAAAGGGACTTCTTTACGAAGACCCCTGCCCATGCTGATTATAAGAGACTCACTTCAGATCAGAGACTGAAAGTGAAGGGATGAAAAAAGGTGTTTCATGAAAATGGAAACCAAAGGCTGGGGTAGCAATACTTACATGAGGCCAAACAGAGGCTATAACAAGTGACAAAGAAGGACCCAGTTATCCCACTTGTGGGTATTTATCCGAAGAAACCCAAAACACTGCTTTGAAGGGACATGTGAATCCATATGTTCATTTTAGAATTATTTACAATAGTCAAGATATGGAGCTGGGTGTCCATCAGTGGGTGAATGGATAAAGGAGAGGTGGCGCGTATATGCAATGGAATATTACTCAGCCATAAAAGAACGAAATCTTGCCACCTGCAACAACATGGTTGGACCTAGAGGGTATTGCACTGAGTGGAGGAGTAAGTCAGACAGAATGACACCTGTCACATTTGTAATTGAGAGAACAGGATAAATAAACAACAGACACAAGCTGGTAGGTACAGAGAGCATTTTGATCGTTGTCAGATTTGGGGGTAATTGGATGGACGAAGGGGAAACGGATTGAGACGTCCAAAGGGGTCGTTACAAAACAGTCACGGGGACGTAGAGGATAGCACGGGGAGGACAGCCCAAGGTATTGCAACAACCGTGTGGTGTAAGGTGGGTCCTGGATCAGCCAGGATGGCCTCGCTATAAGTTCTACCAAAGTCTGACCTCTGTGTTGTGCACCTGAAACTAAGTTAAATGTGTAGGTCACCTGCAGCTGAAAACAATGAAGATGTAAAAATTGGGGAAAAAAGAATACGATGGCAGACTGGCCGTTGCCAGGTCAGATACATGTCAGCGATTCCCTCTTGCCCTGAGCATAAAGTGTAGACACGTTCACATGCAGAAGTCCAGGGTACAACATAGAAATAACGACGTCTGTCAGAGTCGTCGCTTGGTACCGGTCTGTAACAGTCCGGAATGAGAGCTGTGCTGGGTCACATGGCACCAGGGGGCACTGTTCACCTTCTGTGCCCTGTGAATGACGTGCCCCCAGGGCTGTGCGGAAGGGTGGCCGTCGACACTCCCCACATTTTTTCTAACATTTGCTCAGAGAAGAACCTCTGCGTTCCTCTCCTTCCGCCTCCACAGATGATGCTCTGACAAGCGTTCCCGTCCGGGGTCCTGTGTGCGAATTCCTCTGGGATGTATATTCAGGAGCGGGACTAAGAGATCATACATACAGTGAAGATTTACTGACTTTGTCTCCACACTGCCAGATTAGGCCAAAACGTTGTTCTTCAGCCAATTAGCATTAATCTAATTTTTTACCTTTGACCAGTCCCAGGAAAGTGAGTGACACCTCATTGTTCCGCTTTTCACTTTGAGTTTATCTAATGGCTAATGCATTTGAGAAATCTTTGTATATCTTTAGCCATCTGGGCTTACTTATTCATATCTTTTTAGCTTTTTCTATAGGGTTTCTTGATTTTTTCTTATTTTTTTTCCACAGGGGTCCTTTGTATATGCTTGATGTGATTCTCTGACCAGTGTTTGGAACGTGATGGCTTGTCCTTCGTCCTCCTTCCTTATGTTAGAGGCTAATGTAAAGGTGATATTTCTCAGAGTCCCTTGCAGGTAATGTTTGAGGGATGGTGTGGGGTTTGGTGAATCTGTGCCAGGTTCAGAAGACCTCAGCCAGGCCGAGGACTAACTTTTGTTGTTTGCACTGGTCAGCACGGCTGAACTATCCGATTCCTCTTGGGCAGCATCAGCAGAGGCCGAGTGTCCAGGTGCTGGCTTCACCGAGGCCCAGGATGGGGCGCGGGGCCTGTCTGCAGCTCGCATGGCAGACACAGCTCTGGGGCTGGCAACAGAGGTCGGTCGCATTCGGTCGTGAGGCTTCTTGATGCCGGAGATGGAAGTGTGCTGCTGCAGGAATGACATGTTTCTAGTGTCTCAGTTGTACGTATTGTATGATTTACCTTAAGAATATTTTAAAACCTAAAGGTTGGCTCACGATATCTGCAGTTGATGGTTAAGATTCTGACACCCACTCTAGTTGGGTCTGGAGGAGGCTTAGATGTATGCGTTGTGACTGTTCATTGATAATGGAAGTGAGTCTTCAGCTCCTCTCCTGTCCCCAGCGGCTTGTGTGTGGTGACATGCTGGTCCCCTGGCAGTCAGCCCCCATTCTTAGGTGCTTTCTGAAAGTCACCTTATTAACATAAGCCCAGGCAGGAGAGAAAGGCGTTTGTCGTGAACATCTGCCCACCTTTACCACTCGTAGCTCTTATCGCTTAGGACATTCCCAGGGCTTCGGGACTCTGTGCCGGGAACTGAAGGAAGACCTCACGTATATTTCTTGAAATAAGTCGCAATCTCACAACAGGCTCGTGGGATTTGAAAGGCAGTCCCTTTACTTTTTTTACAGCGAAATAATTGAAACATAATCAGAGCACAGAGTACACATTGCTTCGATGCTTTTGAAATTATTGTGGATTTCTCTTTGGCTTTGTACGTGACGTGTTTTTGTGAATCTCTGCTTCTTTGGGGAGCCCTAATCCTAAAATCCTGAAACGTGACTAATATTGTAATTTAGTAGGCTGTGTTTGATACTCAACATTAACAAAAATCTTCAATTATTTAAAATACTTCTAATCATCGTTTAAACAACTCTGTAATATTTTTCATCCCATCAGAAAAACACCCATCTCTCGGTTCTCATTACACTTCTTCCTGGTTTGCCTTCCACAGTTTGGACCTTCATCTAGTCGTCTTTTTCCACGTAATTCTTGCTAATGAAATGCTCCTTGCCTCCTCATGCATCATGGTGAGTTCACCTTAACGTCTACCCAAGGGGACCCTCTCTACGCAGGTTGACGACTGCAGATTCACATTTCTGCTTCAGCCCTCCCTTGTGAATTCCCGATGCAGATTTCCTGTTGCCTTTAAAAATCTTTCAACAGATGTGGGAGTGGATCTGATGAACTTATCTTTCCTCCAAGCCCAAAGTGTACCCTAATTTATTGCCTGGCCTGGTGGATGATAATGTCATCCAGTACAGCCCTTTCCCACTTTCTCAAGCTGAAAATCTGGCAGTTATTTAAGTTAGCCACGTTCCTCATCCTTCCTCCTCTTCATTCAGTCAGTCAATCCTGTTATAACAGGGGTCCCATCCTCTGGGCTGAGGACAGGTACTGGTCCACGGCCTGTTGGGAACCGGGCTGCACAACAGAAGGTGAGTGGTGGGCCAGCAAGTAAAGCTTCATCTGCATTTACAGCCGCTCCCCAGTGCTGGCATCACCGCCTCAGCCCCACCTCGGATCATCAGCCACTCGATTCTCACAGGAGCCCCAGTCCCTGGTCGCAGAAAGATGGGGGACCGCCGTGTTATACTGCACCTCCAAACAAAAACAAAAAACAAAACAAAACAAAAGAAAAACGTATCTCCTCCTTTCGAGAAGAATTGACGAGCAGGACCGATTCTAAAACTCAGATTTATATTCCGGTGGAAAATCAAGTGTCCCCACGATGGAGGCGCTGGGTTTGCCGGCAGTTTGTACGATTCAACTCAACCTCAGGGAGGCTGGCCCTTCTAGAAAGCCCGGTGTTGGGGCGGGCAGTCTGGACAGGGGTCCTTTCCCTGTTCACTGGGGATGCTCAGAGCCTGGATGCAAATCTCCTGAGGCGGTCACAGCCCTGGAGAGGCTGCACCTGGCGACCCTAACGTGTCTTTCAGCTAGAGGCGTCCATCCTGTTTGACTTCTAAGCTAAGAGCAGCAGCTTTGGTCCTCATGTCTCATTTCTTTTACCTGAGACGGCTTTAAATATGCTAAAAACTCTTCGGCCACAGGTATTTTAGAAGCTGCCATTGATCAGATTCACTTTATAGATTCAACAGACTAGATTAAAATTATGTGTCTCTGTTCCAGCATTTTTCTTCTAACCTTTTTATAATTGTTTTCCTTTGGACTTTGGTTTGCTTCTTGATCTTTTTGAAACTTGTCAGAGAAATCCATAACTTCATATAGGTCCAGAAAGATGGTCGGTGGTCTTTGTCATATATGTTCTATGACATTTCTTGAACAATGTTATTAGATTTACCAGATTAATTTTCTTGATTTAGTCTTCTCTTATTTCAGCTCTTGATCAATTGAAGTTGATAGTTGTTTTTTTTTTTCTTTTCCCCAGGAGAAAAGCCTTGAGGTAAGCTGAAATTGAACTTTAAATTTATAAATATTAACAGACTGGATAGTAACTGTAGTTTGAGCTCTCTGTACGGGGTCTCACTTTTTGGATGTTCTGTGTCAGTGTGATGTTTTATTGTAATCAATGTTGAATATTTTCACTAGCTTCTAAGTATTCTCAATGTGTCACGTAATAAAAACGCCTCAAAGGCGAGAACCGGTTCACCACACAGAGCAGCCAGCTTCTTTGAAACGATGATCCAGACACGCTATTTGAGGACTCAGAAACTAGCAAATCTGCACTGTTTGGGCAAGTGTTTTCATGAAGTTTAAAATCTCTAAGTATTCCTTCCTTCCTTGGAATTTTGAACCTGATGACATGCTCAGAGAAAGGGCTCCTCCTCTGAGTGTCTAAATCAGTGCTTTCTATAGGTTCAATGAGTTTTGACGACGCCAGAGGGAATCGCTTTGTCCTCCTTTTTGTCTGAATCCCTTCCTGAGTTGTGGTCATCTTCTCTGCAGGTGGGGACCAGGGATTAGCTAAGCCTCATGTGTTCTGTGACTTGTTTATCCTATGATTTATCCAGCCAGTTGACTGCATATTTGTCTTCTCATCTGGAGACAATCCTAGATATTTGTAATAAAAAGAGTCTTCCCCTTACTGTAAAACTTACAATGTCAATTTCGATTTGATCGTAATTGGCCTCACCTATTTTTTTTCCCCTATGTATCTAGAATATCTGGTGGTACATAACGTGTGATATCTCTGTGTTTACTGACATTGAAAACTTAAGCAGTTATCATTAATGTCTAATTCTAGATGTCATTTCCTATTATTATTTCAATTGATAGATAATATGGGATTTCGGGGGAAGTTTATTAGATATGTCGAGCTAAAAGATCAGAGAAAAGTTTAATATGAGACTTCTGTTTCTCATTTTGCATAATATGTGGATTGGAAGAAGTAGCAACTTATGTTGATATCTTTAAAATATAGCAACTCTTCTGTTCATCTTCAACCAGCAAAAAATATGCAAAAGGAAAAAAAATATCAATGATGTGTTTATAATTTGTAATAAAACATAAAGTTTAAATAGATGATTACACATGAATGCTATCACAGGACATAAAACGACACAAAACTTATACTTTGCCATCTCCCCAAGGATGACCTTGGATATATTACACAGATATTTGGGCCTTGATTTCTTTACAGACAAAATTAGGGGATTGAACTAAGTAATTGCTAAGTTTCTTCTGGCTCTAAAATACTGCAAATTAAAAGTTATGGATTGTCACTGAGTAATTTAATCCTAATTACAAAAAGTTATTATTATTTGGATTCAGTAAAAATTGAAGTTTCATGAATCCTCAAGGCTAGTGGGAAAAAGTCTGTTGTTCACATGGGAAGGTTTCAGTATTGAAAAATTTTCTTCTTGTTTGGACATTTTATTGTCTCCAGCAAATGAGCAAAGAGCTAGAAGCTCTTCCTGGTCTCCGTCATCACCAGTTAGAAGCCAATATTCTGCATTTCTTATACAAGTGTATCCTGCCGACATTGTCCTAAGTGCCATATTATTACTTGTTAGGGGCAGGAAACATGCTTTTTCATGATTATTGGCTCTGGCGCAGGGGCTCCCAACCCTTGGGCTGTAGACTGCACGAGTCCACATACCATAGCACGGCCTGTTAGGAATCGGGCGCACAGCAGGAGGTAGTGATGGCTGGGGGAGCAAAGCTTCATTTATATTTGCAGCCGCTCCCCAGCCCTAGCATTACCACCTCAGCTCCACCTCAGATCACCAGGCATTAGATTTTCGTAGGAGCACTGGTTCCTGGTGGCACAGATTTTGGGGAGCACCACTCTGGTGGACCTAGGACATCCTTGGGCAAGTGACAGACTCCTAAGTGCTTGGTTGTAGCTTGGCTTTGCTACTTTTTTTTTGTCCTTCCAGTTCCTCTAACACTGTTGAATTAAGATAGCATGTTTTAAATAGATTTCATTTTTAAAGTATCCCTCCTTGAGCTTTGGTCATTGTAACTTGATCATTAGCCCTGCAGAGTGTGGACTGTGTGGTCTGTACTTTTATATTTTCATATAGAATGTGGTCAAAAGCTTTTTCCAGGGTTGCTGGCCCACTCAGCAGAAGTGGAAGGTTTCTGGAATAAAAATTCGGAGAGCAGAGTGAGTCTGCATCCAGTTTTAGCACTGCCCCTTTCCAGTCTTGTGACCTCCGGCAGATTCTAGAACCTATTCATTCTTCAGTTAATTTCTTTGAAATTGTGAGAAATCCCCGGTCTGCCTCACAAAGCTGGCAATAGCTGAATAGTTCTGTCCAAATGAAACTCCAGTGCAGGGACTGATGATTTTACTCTTTCCTTGTGCAAGAGGGTCACTGCATCTGCTGTGATGGTAACCTGATGACTTTTTCCCTGGCTGTTGTCTCTGCATTTGTCCTGCTTTGTGATTTTTGCAAAAGGAATATGAGTAGATGTGGACGTATGACTGCAAGGCTGATTCCACATGATGAAGGTGGTACTCTTTTTTAACTAGGGTTTGTGAGTACGTGTAGGGGAGGGGATTAGTGCAGAAATAATCGATGAATATAAATGATTAGTAAGTTTCCTGTCATTGGATGAATATTATTTTTAACATGAATTTAATAAACTTAGTAAAACAAGGAAAGCTTTTTTTTTTTTAATAAATAGAGTTTAGGAATTATTGCAAGAGGCTTAAATACTATACATCACCTTGTTGATCTAATTAAAATCAATTGAATATACGTAACTTACAGGCCTAGGATATTTTAATCTGTGATTGCTTTATTTTACTTTTAGAAATGATTTTAAAATGATTTTTCTAATGCTTTTAGATTATGAACACATTTTTTTTTTGCGATCACTGTTTACTTCGCATTTTTTTCCAGTTGAACCCAATTTTTATTTATCCCACTTAGAGTACAGAGCCTTTAAACTGCATCTTAATAAAATAATAGGAAACGTTTATGAGGCACTGTGTCCGCTGATGGTCATTGGTGCCAATTCGTTGCCAACAGGAAACTTTAATCAGTGTAAGTGGCTCAGTTGTGATATAGTGTGGCTATGAGGTGGCCCTGGGGCGAGGTGGCCTGGGGTGAAGTTGTCCTCTCTGGGCCAAGGCTCCTCTACTGATAGACAGCTTTGTCCTGCTTTGCCTGCTCTGCCCTGTCTGCCCTGTTCTGTCCTTCACCAGTCTGTTCCTCTCTGCTCCAGCAGTAGTTCAGCTCCAGCTGGAGAGCACAGTCTCTAGTCTATGGTAGAAAGGGAAAGTGCTCTCCTAGCTAGAGGGGACCTAACTGGTATAGAGGGAAGTCCATACAGTCCTGATCGGACAGGGAGAGCCTCAGTCCTATAGGCTGAAACACAGTTCCAGCAAACCCTTTCCTAAGGGCCGGCTCAGATGTCAGGAACACCGTGCGGGCAGGCCATTCAGTGCTAGAGGCAGGCAGGCTAGTGCAGGCCTCTCCCTGAAGTGTGGTTCGCATACGAGGCCCCTGCTTAGGAACGGCTGCTAGGCTCCCCTTTAACATTTTGAGCCCAGGTAGCCGTTGGGAGCCCTTCTCGGTGGGTACCTTCTTTCTTAGGGTATACACTCGTTATAAGATTATTCTCACACCAATCTTAGGGGTACAGGGGATGAATATTTCCAGTTACGTATGGTTGAGAAACGGATGCCCCAGAGGAGATGAGTAGCTTGTCTATGGCCATCACTATGTCGACATAAGAACATCCCAACCTGTAGAAGATTTTTATAAATTTTTTTCTGAACCAAACAGAGAGGATATTTCTGGAAGCAAGATCTCGACAGACTGAGAAAGTGCTTCTTAGAATGGCAGTTTGCCATTTCTTTTTTGTATTGAGAATTGAGGGAATGTGAGGAAGACTACGTGAAAGGGAGAGAAAGCAAGGAGAGAATTGGATTGCAAGTTAGTTAGTAAGATTATGTGCTCCGTTGAGAGCGGTTATGTTTATCCAAAAGTGTGCCAACCCAGGTGCACAGAAACAATGGACAGGGCCGGCTTACGGCAAAGATGAACCTTTTACTAAATAAGTGACACTCCCAGGGCATGACTGCTCACCAGGACCTGTCCAGTTATTTATGACCAGATCACCCTGCGAGGTTGCATTTTGTGGATCCCCTTTTTTGTCCACACTTTCCCCCTTTGGTCATAAATCGGTTTGAAGGATGCTGACCAACCTTTTGGTGAGATAGTTTGGCCTCACAATGCTAGGAAGTCTCATTCCTAGGAAGTCTCAGCATGGCTGTGCCTTTTTGAAATGGTGGGCTTTTGGGAATGGGGTGATGCTGCAATCGTGAGATGTGAGTGAGTTGAGGCTGAATTTTCCCGAAAAGGGAAGGGCAGTTAAAAAGGCAGTCAGGTCTTATGGCCTTCACTGTGAAGAAACACATTAGATCGTTTCAATTCTATAAACCCAGGGTCCCCAGCCCCTGGGCTGCGGAGTGGTACCAGTCCGTGTGGCCTGTTAGGAACGGAGCTGCACAGCGGGGGGTGAGTGGCAGGTGAGTGAAGCTTCGTCTGTGTTTGCAGTCACTCCCCAGCTGTAGCATCACCACCTCAGCTCCACCTCAGACCATCAGGCATTAGGTTCTTATAGGAGCACTGGTCCTTGGGGCCAAAATGTTGGGGATCACGGCTCAACTATGATGATTTGCGTTTTGCCTTCTGTCTACTTTTTCTGTATTTAGTGTCAAGTATGACATTTACACAAGCCATTAAAGGAATATTAAAAGTTATACATTTTCAGCAATCAAAACAGTTGGACTATGTAGAAAAACCCCAAAGAACAAATATAACTATTATTATGACTCATATCAGCAGATGGGCAAAGACAACCAAACGAAACGGTTTCTGAGTTCAGCATCAATCTGCAGATATGCAGGCCTTGTCAGTGTCTTGAGATAGCTGTCCGCCTCTGTTGTCGGTGGCTTCTCGTCCTAGGGGTGTTTTCGATGCCTGTTGTAGGCAGAGGTGAGTGTCAGAGAGGGCCGGATGTCCATCCGTGGTTAGGTGACTGTTTTCAATGACAAATGTGAATCCACGAGGTAACCTCTTTAAATTTAGCTGCACATGGATTAATTCGCAATGCCTGATAGAGTTCTTTTCAAAGATTTTGGAGTTTTTATTTGACGTTTCTTCCAATAGACAAAACCTTCTTGTCGTAGCCAGGGTCTTCGAAGTCTTTGTCTCTTGGGAACACGCTATGAAACGGATCAGTTACTAACTTATCAGTTTCTCTGAGCTGGTTAAAAAGTCCTTGACAACATTATAGAATGTCTCCTCTTCACAGGCTTTGTCCATCTGCCCGCTTCATCAGGTTCATGGCGTGGCCAGTGACTGTTTCATGGAGAGGAAGGCTATGCTTGTCAAAAGGGGTAGATCGCAGGTTGAGGAGCACGACAGGGATGGCTTTTGGCCACGGGAGATTGAAAGCTTCTGAAAACTGCCGGTTCCGTTTTAATTGTACCGTTGGCATGCTCCAACAAGCCCAAGGATGGGGGCGATAAGTGATGCCAGTAAGATGCTGTGGAATATGATAGAGGATTGGATAAGCAGTGGTGGTGCAATGGGACATCACTCAGTGATAAGGAAACGTGAAACACTGCCCTTGGTGACAATATGGATGGGCCTCGAGCCAATCGTGTTAAGTGAAATAAGCCAGACAGAAAAAGTTGAAAACCATACGATTTCACTCATGTGTGAGATACAAAACTGAAAGCAACCAACAAACATGACAGAGACTCCTGGGCATGGACAGTGGATTAGTGGTTACCGGAGGGAAGGCAGGAGGGGAAGGTAGACGGGGTCAAGGGGCCAAATATTTGGTAATGGAAGGAAATCTGACTTTGGGAGGTGGACACACAATGCAGTATATATGCAACACACTGTTGAATTGTACACTTGAAACTTACTTGATTTTATTAATGTCACCCCAGTATTTTTAATTAAGGAAAATGATGTAGAATGAGCCAAATGTTACACATTGAAATAAGTGAAATAAGTCCATGAGTCAATATGTATTCAGAGGGAATTTCCCAATTGGGAATTATTTTTTCTAATAAAAATTCACCTGCCATTAAGGCTGTTGCTCTCCTGCAAGGCAATACCTCAACCCAATGACAGAACATACACATTACAGATAACTCGTATCGCTGAGATGGTGACATCTGGATAAAGTCCTGTTGCCAGACCTCCAGTGGACCTAAAGGGACTGGGGGATGTCCCTGGGGTCTGCGGAGGAGTTTTCCAGGCTTTTGTTTCGGGCAGATAGGACATATGCCCGTTGTCTCAGCTGCTGCCTGGCATTTAATAATTCTGCAGCATGTTTTCTATTCTGTATAGCAGGGGTCCTCCACCTCTGGGCCGTGGGTCAGCCCGGCCTCTGGCCCATTAGGAATCGGCCTGCAGAGCAGGAGGTGAGCAGCGAGTGAGTAAAGCTTCATTCGTACCTGCAGCCGCTCTCCAGCGCTAGCGTTGCTGCCTCAGCTCCACCTCAGAGCATCAGGCATTCAATCCTCATAGGAGCACCGGTCCCTGGTGCCACAGAGGGTGAGGACCACTGCTGTGGAGACCGCCCTGAGGAAGTTCGGAAGCCTCCTTGCTTCCATAACATTTCGAAGTCATGCGCTACGCCAGAGGCATCGCAACTGTCGGTGGGAATCCTGGCTGTTTGCTCTTGGGCCAGTTGATAAGCTTGCATCAGAGCAATTAATTCAGCTTGTTGGGCAGATCTTATTTCAGGCAAATAAGAACTTCCAGTTCTGTCTACCATAGTCATTACTACAGAGCCGGCTTAGTCCCTGTTCATCTTGGCGATAAGATCCATCTGCGAACCAAATTAAGCCAGCGTTACCCATAGCCGTTTCCTGGAAAGCGTTCCCATGAGCAAAACCGGAGTCGGTAAGTAACATGCAGTCGTGGGTGTCTTCGTCCTGTAAGGAAGGTATAAAGTTGCTGTTCCATGGAGCTAAAGTAATAGGAGGCAGGGAAAGTAGGAGTGCTTTGTAGGAAGCGTAGCGGCTGACCGAGTGTTGCTCAGTATTGATGGGGTTTAGCAAAGATTCACCAGAATGAGGGACATAAACGGTTGAAGGAGAGCCCGTCACTGTGTCTTCTGGTTGTTTGCATAGCATGGCTGCAGAAGAGCGGGACTTCACGTGGGGAAGGAGCCTTTTGCTCCCAAGTCTGCTTGTTGGACATATTATCATGTAGGTCTACGATGATCTTCATGCTTCTCAGACTTCCTAAAGAATTTCCATCATTTTCATGTATAAAAGGAAAGATGAAATTATTTTTATGGTGTGCCCAAGTGGAAACTTTAGATAATTCTTCCTTTATAGCCTCTAAATCTTGTTTACTTAGGATTCCATTGGATTGGATCAGGTCAATCTGATTTTAATAAGGTGTGTAGAGGTTGAGCCACTAATGAACAGTTGGACCCCAGTTGCGACAGTACCAGCCCCGCAGAGCCCCTCAGCTGTTTCTTAGTTCTCGGAAGAGGAAAGGGTGTGGTTCTTCCCAGTCTTTCAGGGTTAATTATTAGCCCATCTTTAGATGTAAGAGGGCCCAGGTGTTTTGCTTGAGGCCAACAGAACTGAAGGTTGTCTTTTGAGACCATATGTCCTTTTATATCAACTAGCTGTCATAATAGGTAAATTGTGTCCTTTTTTTGGAGTCTAATAATGTTCCAGAGCATGAAATGAAATCATTCACATATGGGATT
The DNA here is from genome assembly GCA_030015415.1 of Cynopterus sphinx. NCBI lineage: Eukaryota > Metazoa > Chordata > Mammalia > Chiroptera > Pteropodidae > Cynopterus > Cynopterus sphinx. The sequence goes on from CM057394.1 coordinate 7,863,379, forward strand.
AGAGTGGAATCTCTGGGAAATTCAATATCCTTTAATCAGTCTTTAGTATTTGAGAGAACTATGTGGGCATCTTCATATATTCCTGGGGAATTACAGTCCAAGTAAATTGGTGATCTTTGCAGGCAAAGGCAGAGAGATACTGACTGTCTTTTTCTAAAGGAATGTGGAAAAGGCACAATGTAATTTTATTTCTGAGAAATACTGGCAGTCCACAGGAATGGTTGGTAATAGAGCATGTGGATTTGGAACCACACAACATCTGGGAGGAACTATTTTTTACAGCTCTAAGATCCTGTACAAACCTCTGTCCTTTTCCATTAGGTTTCTTTACCGGGTAGGAGAATTGGAAGGATGGGAGAATTACAGGGGCTTGTATGTGGAATTATAAGCCTCCATTTAAATAATCTTGTGAAATGGATTTGATTCCAGCGAGCACATCAGGTCTGAAAGGAGATCGATCATATTAAGTAGAGGCAAAGCGTCGTCAGTAGTTAATTTGATAGGAGGGGCCGACTTGGTCTTGCAGGTGTCTGTAGTGGAAAGTGCTGGCGCGTGTGATTTTACAAAGGGGGGTCAGGAGGTCCTCTCAGTGGAAGTGACAATTAAGCAGAGATGTGAGTGAGATGGAGGAGTGAGTGAGTCAGATATCTGGGGAAGAGCGTGCCAGTGTGGGGGCTCTGGGGTGAGCGTGATCTCAGTGTCCAAGGAGGCGGGAGGACAGAGGGAGTGGGAGCAGGAGACGGTGAGAGGCGGCGAGGGCCTCTGTGGTCATGGTGCGGGGCTGGATTTTACTCTGAGGGTGACGTGATGGCAAGCTGCAGGGGGCTTTGGAGAAAGCTTGGAATTTGGACTTTGGGAGGTGGTATAGTTGCCGATGAGGACATGGGAGTGGGTCTCTAGTGTGGGGGGGAGAAAAGTCTGTTGGATTCAAGGTCTAGGCTGAGGTCCATACCTTGCTGAGTTATCTCCCTGAATGATGATAGGATTAGAGGTGGAAAGTGGGGCAGTGAGTCAGTTGGTGAGTCTTTAGTGAGTGGGGTAGAAGGAAGAGGTGATAAGGGATCAGTGGATGGCACAAAGGAAAAGGGTGGCAGGGTGTCTGGCCAAGGGCAGGAGTTTCAAGGGAGCTGAGGGTTTTGAGGAGAATGAATCATTTGAAAATTCCCATGGGGATGGGGAAGTCTTCCTCTCACTTCCTGTCCCTAAGCTATGTGGGACTTGACACTAAATGTCTCCACCTGAGTGGACAATAAGAGGACGGCACGAGGGGCAGCCAGGGTACCGTTAACGTAAGGCAGCTGAAGTCCCCTCGAGAGGGAGGTTGATGCCGGGGTTCTCAGTGTGGCGCGAGTTTGCCACTTCGGAGAAATGTGGTGATGTCTGCTACAGCTGGAGCTGGGTGTTTGCATCCCCTGGCCTGCGAGGCAGCTCAATGTCGTCAAACACGTGGGAGAGCCCCGCACCACACAGGCTTATCCCTCCTTCATCCATTTGGGATGCACCGGATGAAGGATTCAGGAGGTGTTTGCTCATCGTAGAACCGAAGTTCCCCGTCTTCCTCATTATTCCCTAATCTCTTTTGAGAAACTTTGACTTGATGCACAGTTACTCACACATGCACGTGCGCACACACATGGAAAGATCGTGTCTCCCTTGTTTTTGGTTGTACACGCTACCTGAGGTATTGGAGAGCACGCCTTCGTCTTGGCTATTTCCAGTCACACCATAAGATGTGTAAAATGGGTCTACTGCAATCATCACTCGGGAATTAGGGATGAGGTTTTCTAGGTGTTTGGCTTTCGTTAGGTGCAGGCAAACTTAAGTTCCGTAGGGGAAAAAAAATCCTCTATTTCCCCTCAAAAAATGTCTCGAGAGACCAAAGAATGTTCCCTAGTGACCTAAAGGAATGGAGAAAATAGGCCTCTTTAGTCTTCCTTTGTCTTTCCACCTATCAGAGGCAGATTTTGAAATTACTTTTGTTTCACACGCAAAAATAGCAAAAGGCAAGAAAATTGCATTGCTAGTGTCTTGACAGAATTGAATATTTATTACGCATTTGAAATTTAGTTGTCATAACTAAAATTCAGACCTGGGCCTGGTTTAGTACCGCTCCAGGCTAAGAACATTTTTTACATTTTCAAAGTTGTTAAAAACAAAAGAAACAAACAAACAAACAAACAAAAACAATGGGCAGTGAAGAGTGTGCATGGCCTTCAAAGCCTATATCACATTTATGATTTGGCGTCTTGACAGAAAGAGGCAGACCGCTGGTGTAAACTGAAATCTTATTTCCAGTTGCGTCCATGAAGTGAACGAGCCTGTGTCACAGAATTGCATTGTATTTTTTCAGAAATCCTGAAAATTTGTGTTGATGCTTCTTGCGTGCAAGTGGCCAGGTTTGCAGGATACTTGATGGCTCTCAGGGAGTTTGTGTTTCAGTAACAGAGGTAGGCGAATTGCACCAATAAGTAATTAAAACGATTAATTACACAATGGAACTTAGAAGGGAGCTGAAAGAGTGTGGAAGGGGGTCATGAAGTCTATTCTGGATGAGTGGTTTTAATTTACATTTGAAGACTGAATCCGCTAACCAGAGGGAGGGGCAGGAACTGGGCAAGAGCTGAAGCAATGGGCCGGCCCTGGAAGGGACCCTAGAGATGTTCCTTCTACCGAAGTCGATTAATGCAGAAACCAGCCACATAGATTTCTGGTGGATGATAAGTTAGAACGAGTGGGATCAAACATGAATTAGGGACTGGGCCTGTGGCTGTCAACTCTGGCTAATTGGAATGACCAATAAATATACCGAGGCCTGGGTCCCAGTTCCAGTCATCTTGGTGTCCCCCAGTGAGGCTAAGGTACAGCCGGGGTGGAGATCCGAGGGTTAGGGGACCCAGGCCCTCTGGTGTCCCCAGCCAGTGGCGTTTTCTCTTTGCACCTCTGTTTCCTTGTCTTTTTGAGAGAAATCATAAAAATGTTGGGACATACTCAGAGCTATGTTTCTGGTGTGCATGTGGGAGAGTGTTCGAGTTTCTCTCTCTCACCTCTCTCTTCAGGGTGGCTGGTTTGGGGCTCAGCGCCCTTCCCTCCCCACGGGTCGGGCCTTAGTCTGCTCCTTGTGTCCCACGGTCTCTCCCTGCGGCCCTGCCTGTGGGTGAACGTCAGCCACGCACATTCCCGGCCCACGTGGTTGTCACTAACTGTCCCCGCAGACACACGCGCGGGAAGGAGGAGGAGGCCACCAGTGAGATCCCAGAGGCCTCTGCAGTGGGAGAAGACGCAGCGCTCGCAGCGGGGGCGTCCTCTCTCGGGGACTGGGAGAGAAGGCCAAGCTGCCCGCTCCGGGCCTCCGGCTGCAGAGTTACCTCTGGCCTCGGGAGGCTGCTCTCCGGGTAGCCTTGGCGACCAGCCGAGCTGCTCCCCGGCTGTGCTCGCCCGTCCTCCCCCTGGGAGGCAGCTGATGGTCGGTGCTCCCTTCTAATGGGCCTGTCTCACCTGCAGGGCGAACTCTGCTGGAGAAGCTGTTCAGCCAGCAGGAGAACGGACCCCCGGAGGAGGCAGAAAAGCTCTGCTCGCGGATCATTGCCATGGGCCTCCTGCTTCCTTTCAGGGACTGCTTCAGGGAGCCGTGTGCGCAGAGGGCCCAGTCGGGCTCAGCTCCATTCGATGTAAGTAGGAGCAGCCGCCGCGGTGGGGCCTGCCTGCCCTCACCCCGCACCCACTCCGCGTGCCTGTTTCTGGGCTTTCCTCCTGTTTGACTGGGGAGTTCCCAAATCGATTGGTCCACCACACCTCCTTCTGCCCACCCCGACCGTCTTCTGGCCTGCTTTAGCAAGTCATGGCGTTTCAGTGGCCCCGAGTCAGGGTTTCTGGCTTTGCTGGCAGGGACATTCCTTCAGGAGCAGCTCTGTAGGGCCAGCTCTGTTCTCACTGGGCCGTTGGTCTCCAGGGCCCCAGGATGCTATTTCGATGCACTCGCAGCTCACCTGTGTACCAGGTACTGACAGTGGAGCAGCGTTGTCTGCTCGCCTCCAGGCGCCATCCACCGAGAGGGGGAAGACAGGGGACAGTCATTCAGGCTGCACAGTCATAATTCAGGACGAGTGCCCGCACAGCTGGGTTAGCCTTTTCAAGCCAGGGTATTGCTAACCTCTCAGGTATGTGGTAGACGCCGATGGTGACTAGTATGTTGGAGACCGTGCTGTATGTGAATTCTTGCAGATGAATTTCTTTAAGAAAATGCAAGGTTGGTTGGGCCCATTTTGTGTAGGTGCGAGTGAGGCGGAGTTCTCGTCCGGATGGGTTCGTTACACTCGTTCCGCTGCTTCCATTCGTGCCCCCTTCTCTTACAGACTTCTTTAATGACTATGCTGTTGCTGAAGGAGTGAAATGATGATGAGTTGTGAAAGACAGGGAAAACGAGCCCTGGCCGAGATGAAGATGCAGTAGTAAATAATGAAATGTCTGCATGAGCCTGTTGTTCTCTTTCCTCTTTTTGACTCACCACACCTTGTGGCCTTCCTTGGTCTTCCTTCACTATTAGGAAAATAAATCACGTAGAATATTGGGACACCATTTTGGTGACTTTCCACGGGAAGGAAGACTCCTCAGGATGTGCTGTGGACTTGTGCAGCTTCCTTCTCAAGACGTATCTGTGCATTTTTTAATGATCTGGCAGCTAATGGGAAGAATTGGATGATTCAGATGTTTTCCTCCCTTTCCATTGTCCTCTGCAATGGGTGCAAGGAGTACGGTGGCCTAAAAGTGCTGCGAGCTGTGTTCCGAGGTGGAATTAAAGTGAACGTGGTACAAAGGCAAACCCTGGCCGTGTCTAATGCTCGCTTTTTGATGGAAACTCTTCCCAGGTTGTCTGCGCGGTCCTTCCTTAAAGCTCAGGGGTAGAGTCTCGTTCAGTAAATGTGGAGTTGGAGTAGCCTGAAAAGAGCAGGATCATTCTAATCGTTTGTTTTTTTAAAAAATCGCTAACTTGGCTGCTTCGTCTCTCTTCCTGCCCCATCCTCGTGTGTTGGAGGCTGGTGACTCCTCTAAGCCTCGTTGTGGAGGGCGGTGGTGTGGCACAGAGAGTGAAAAGCAAACAACAGAGAAATAAGATCCCTCAGTGCGGTATGAAAGCATGTCCTGGCAACGGGGAATTTCTTTCTCCCAGCTTTGTAATGGGATTTTCTCTTTATTTTATTTGTTGGCCGTGTGCTCTCTACTTACTTCCCCTGCCAAACTGCACACAGAACAGCTATGAACTGAAGGTTCTCTATTAAGAAACGTCATTCCGTGCACTTAAACAGCATTTCAGTCCCAGATCTGCGTGTGTGTGTGTGTGTGTGTGTGTGTGTGTGTGTGTGGGTGTCTGGTCGAGGTTTCCTTCCAAACACAGAAGGTAACGACATCACGAGTTCTGAGGACTGAGGTCTTCGATGGCGAAGAGGGAGGAGCGCCCTTATCGGTGGAGACAGATGTTCCTGATTGCGAGTCTTTCTGCTGATTTCCAGAAAATGGCTGCTGGGAGGGTTTCTAAGGAGCCTTTCCCTTGAGGACAGTTGCCCTTAGAGACAGAGCGCCCTGTGGGAATAAGCTGGATGCTGGCAACCTCCTGCCTCTCTGGCTGAGCACCCTCTGCTAAGCTAAGCGCCCGGCCTCTCTCCTCTCCGCCTCTCTGTTCACATAGGTGGGTGGAGCAGTGATCTGGGAACCTGCTGATTCAGTGTATGAATTTGCCTACTTCAGTCAACTCCTTTGACATAGTCCAGCTTACTTCATCCATTTTCAGAGCCTAACATTTTGCTTTAGAAATGCTGTACAAAATAGGAGAGAAATGCACATTTTTCTCTTCCATTTTGGCCTACTGAAGGGCAAGGAGCTTTGAGCCATAATGTTAATTCATTCACAGATGTTTACCGAATACACTCTCCATTGCCAGGCATTATCTTAGGCTCCAGAGATACGCTGTTGAGCAAGAGAAATAAGATTCTTGTTCTCCTGAGGTTCGTATTCTCGTCATGGTGGGAAGAGTGAATGGAGGTAGGCTCGGGTGAACGCGGAGGGAACTCTCTCCCTCAGGACTCAGGAGGCCAGGTCCAAGTGAAAGTCATCCCGGGAAGTCCAAGTGGCAAGTCCAAGGCCAGAGGGGAGCCCACGCGTCACTCAGGGAAGCCACAGTCGCTGAAGTTTCATGAGTTGAGGACAGGAAGGATTTTGCAGCCGGAATGTTGAACGCCATAGAAAGAAAATGTTTTTTTCTTTTTAGGTGCGAGCTTTTGTAATGTCTTATGAAGGGGAAGAGTGTATTGATTCTAAATTTGACGTGGATCGCTCAGCCCGGTCTCTGGGTAACGAGGGCAGAGGTGGGAGTAGGAACACTAAGTGAGGTACTGTAGTGGCTGGGCAAGGGAGATGGTGGCCGTAGCTTGGGCCAGGATGGTGGTGAGGGAAACACAGAAGAGCCGGGGTGTGGGGTGGGTTCCGGAGTGAGAGCCGATGGCGCTTCCAGCGGGTTCGCTGAGGGCGCAGTGGGCAAAGGAACTCACAGGTGACTTGCTAGTTTGGGGGTTTCAGTAGTCGGGAGGCTGGATGGTTGTGCCATTTCACTGAGATGGAGAAAACGTAAGTTTTAGGAGGAAAATGTCTTAAGGACAGAACTGCTGCTCATTAAATGCCTTTTTTTGGATGAAATTCTGTTTATTTAGAATACCAAATTCTAGCATATTATCTGAAAAACACGAGCTGTTGATTTTGCGCTGAATGGAATGTTTTTGACGTTGGGAGCTGATCAACATCAGGGCCGTGATACTCAACGTTATTTCAGTCGCCAGAAAGGCGGACAAGCCCTTTTCAGAACCGTGTTTTCACACGACGGAAAGAATGACCTTCTTTTAGGGCCTGACAGCATCGTCTGTGGTCCTTTTCCATATCCATCACTAATCTGAAGTTATCGCTGATAGTTTTCTCACAGTTGCCTTTTGCTTTTGTTTGTTTGTTTGTTTGTTTTTGTTACGTATTTCAAATAGAATTCTGAGTTAGAACAAGAGAAAACACAGAGAGAATACAACCCCCCTGACACCTGGGAACAAGGCAGGCTGTTGCTCAGCCTGTGGCCAACCACAGGCCCGGGCTCCTTGCCCGTTGGTTGTGAATGGAGGTCATTTTGCAAGGACAAGTTTGGTATGTGGCCTCTTAAGTTTCCCTTTCCTTTATTCATATCGTGGTCCCTTTGTTCTGGGTCGTACTGGCCAGCAACTCTTTTCTAGCAACTGCATTTATCACACCTAATTGTTGACTATCCACGAGCAAGCTTTTCTAGGCTTTCTTCAATCCTAACTGCCAGATATTACTTTACCTCTTGACATCACACACACAAAAAAAAATTAAAGCACGTTTACTTAGCTCAAAGGTTTTGGCAGGAGTTTATGGTTAAACTGGTTTAATCTTTTAGAACTGGCCTTACGTGTCTTTCTAGTAGAATATATTTGGTTTGGGGGCTTTTTTGAGTTTAGCAGATTCGTTGATTTTGCTAAATGTGTAGTGATCTCTGTTCTTACCAGACGGGCAGGAGGTCTTTGGTGGGTATTTAAATGAACATAGGTTTACATGAGTGTATTAGTGAGGCTAGAATTAGAGGAAAGACATGACTATTCAGTCCTAAAGGGAATACAAGGAACATGATGTGAACCTGTTGAAACATGTCAGTGATGACTACCAACAGCAACCACCGCAAGAAAACTAAGGAAATGCTCTCTGTTCATCATCACCAGTGGTCAGAATGAAGACGCAAGTGAACAAATAGAGTCGGTTATTTGTATTTGAATTATTTATCTTTTCAGAGCAGGAAGAATACTAGTTGCTATTTAGTAAACCAACAGTCTTTTTCTGAGAAGCAGTAGAACCCATGACAGCTTTCAACTCTAAAAGAATGTAAGCATATGAGTTTTTGGCTGTATTTTTATTTTGGAAACATTATTGTGTATACTACTCACTCTCAGTTCTTTTTATGTTAAATGTGGTATTAAAATTATATTTACTTTGCAGATGAGCTTTTAAAATTATTTCAGCTGCATGTTTCTTTTCCTGGCAGACTGCTCTGATCTCAACATAGAAGTCAGTAGCAAAATAGAAGCTTTTATTTACGGAAATTCATGTTGTAGGCATGGTTTACATCTGTTTCATTAGCCTGCTCACTATTGCATTAATCCATGATGAGGAAGGTAGCAAAAGTAGATTAAGACTGTAATCCTTTCCCTCAGTTTTACTCATTTAATTTTTCCTTTTAATTTTAAGAACTTAAACATCCTGTGGTGGTACATCCACCTGGGCAAAGAACAACTGTGCTGTGACTCACAGGCTGCAGGGCCCTGCCCCTGGCCCCAGGCTCCTCCTTTTAGCCCTGCTCCCAGGGAGGTTCCCCTGCTCTGGGGTAGAGGTTTCTGACTTTGGGATTTTTGTTTGCTGGTGCCATGTCACCGTTACCATCACCTCTAGCTGTAACAGGTGAGTTAGGTGTGCCCGTCTCCTGCTTTTCTTTGTTCCTTGCAGTATAGTTACTGTTGCCATTCCACTTTACCTTTAAATAGTTCTTATTCTAACCTAAGGTAACACCCTTCACCCTTTTTGTTTGTTTGCTTTTGTTCGATCAGCTTCAGATAATACCTCCTGCCACAGCAGCCACTTCTGACAACTGGGCTAGTTAATTAGTGCCTCTACCTTCACCTCCCTGGAGTCCAAGCCCCTTGTACCTTCCAGCTTCTACCAGGCACACTTTTATCCTCAGAGAAAATTTTTCAGATTAATATTTTATCCATAAGTTTCTTCTATCAGTTGAAAGGCATTTGGACATTGTAAACATGGCCCTGCAGACACAGCAGTGTGCTCTAGCTTCCTTCTCAATATCTCAGTATTATAGCCCCAGACTAGTCCAACAAGCTATTGCTGGGGCCAAGTTCAAATGGGTTCTGTCATTTTAATAAACAATCACTGTTCCAAAGTAGCCATATTTACTTTATTTTACATTTGGTTTATCCCTTACATAGAGATTTCTTATCTTGCACAACAGAGTATTTGATTGTCTTTTCTGTTGGGGAAAGAAATATATATATATATTTCTTTATATATATATATATATATATGTATGTATGTATGTATGTATGTATATATATATATATATTTCTTTCTCCAAAAGAAAAGACATATATATGTGTATATATATATATATATTTTTTTTTTTTTTCTCCTCTATATTCTCAATATCTTTGAGTTTGCACCTCATTCTCACCACTTAACTGGTTCCTTCAGTTCTTCTTAAGACTACCTCCATGGCCTTAATATTTGTCCATCCCTGTCGCTCCCCCCCGCCCCAAATTCACGTGTTTGGATCCTCACACCTAATGTGATGGTGATAGAATTAGATGAATGGGATTGGTGTTGCTATAAGAGAAGTTACGCAGGGTTTGTTTGCCCTTCCCCCATGTGAGGATACAGTGAGAAGGCACCAGCTGAGAACGGGGAAGAGGGCCCTCACCAGAGAACCAGGCCATGCTGGCTCCTTGGTCTCAGATTTTCAGTCTCCGGGATTGTGAGAAATAAATTCCTTTTGACTTTTAAGCTGCTGGTATTTCATCACAGCAGCCTGAATGGGCTAATGATTGGCTTCCTTTTCTGATTTAGATCAGGTTCTTGATATGTAATTATAACTTGTATTATTATTATTATTATTTTTAGCTCATCTCTTTTTTCCCCTACCCCATCCCTAGTTACTACAGACACAAAAATGGAAAGAAAGCCTCTATTCCCAACTTGCTTACATCCACTTTAAGTAAATAAGACATTTAAATCAATTATTGGAGATTAGTGGTTGAAGTGGTGTTCTAGTCAGACTGTCCTGGATTTGAGCCCTAGATTTCCCACTTTCTGTGTAAACTGACGTAAATGGATTAATTTCTTCTTCTTTAAAAAGAGGAGTAATATAGGGTTTCTGATTAAGAGAAAATCATGAATACAAGTAACAAAAACAATAGAACACTTAGGGATACATTTAACAAAGGCGGTGAAGGACCTATACTCTGAAAACTACAAGACAGTATTGAGAGATACAAAGAAATGGAAGGATAATCCGTGTTCATGGATTAGAAGAATTTACATTGTTAAAATGTCAATGTTCCCCAGAGCAATCTGTGGATTCAGTGTAATTTTTATCACAATCTCAAGGGTGTTTTTCCCAGAAATCGAACAAAAAACCCCTCAAATTTATCTGGAGCCACAGAAGACCCCAAATGGCCAAAGCGATCCTGAGTACAAAGAACATAGCCATAGGTATCACATTCTCCAACTTCAAACTACACTACAAAGTTATCGTAATAAAAACGGTATAGCATCGGCAGGAAAACAGACACACAGACCGATGGAACAGAACTGAAGCCCGTAAATAAGTCCACACATATAAGAGCAGCTAATTGTTGACAAAGGAGCCGAAAGCATACAGTGGAGGAACGAACGTCTCTTTAGCAAGCGGAGTGGGGGATACTGGCAATTGAATGAACCCGGACGGCTCTCTTGCACCCTACACAAAAACTAACTCCAAATGGATTGAAGACTGGAATGTAAGACCTGAAACAATAAAATAAATAGAAGAAAACATAGGCACTGCACGTATGGACCGTGGTCTCAGAGGGATTTTGTGAATTTGACCCCAAAGGCCAGGGAGACCAAAAGCAAAACTAAATGGATGGGACTTCATCACACTAAAACGTCGCACAGCAGAAGAACCATCAGCAAAACCAGAGGCGGCCAAGCAGGTGATGGGAGGTATTTGCAAACGACACCTCTGTTACGGGGGCTAATGTCCAAGACATATAAAGGACTCATAAGCTCAACAACGAAAAGCCAACAGCCCTGTTTACTAATGGGCAGAGGACCTGGACGGACACGTTCCTAGGTAACAAGGAAGACGTTTGCACATCAGTAATCGTTCCTTACCGCAGGATGGACTGCATAATGGGCAGATCCCAGCCCCTGTGTCTGTAGTCCTACAGTTCAGTGTGAATAGAAGGCTTTTAATACATATTTTAAAAACTGTTATTTCTCTGCCCTTCATCACATCTGTTCTTATCCCTGTGATTGACAGTAATTCGTCTCAGGTTACGACTGCTCCGTGAATAGCTGTTTGACTGGATCCTGCAGAAGTTGGTGTCCCAGTTTTGATACATGTGAGCTTAAGCGTGTATGTTGAGACTATTTTGTTCTCCGTTCTCATATGTGACTTAGTGAATAGCTAATACGTGCTGCTTTTTGCATATTTTATTTTAGGCAGAAAAGGTGATTTCCCCCCCGCCCTCCGCCCTCTTACTATGCTGAATTCACAAGTTTTGTGACAAAGCAGTAGGATTCTGATTGTTATTCCCTCCTCACAAAGTTTTCTGAGCTGAGAAGAAATGCTCCTGGTACTTTTGGGCTTTTAGAATAGTTCCCAACCATAAAGTTAATTGAAGCGTCAGAAAACAGATTTCTAAAAACGCTTTAGTGGCAGTCACCCTTTTTAAGGCAGCGGCATACTTTCATCTCTGTGATGTCTTGGCTTTCCCAAATGGCACTTTTGTCACCCATCTGACAGACTGTGTTGGGTGACTCGGAATTCATTTGGCATTTGTATGATGGACTTTTATTAGAACGGGTGGCTCAGCCCCACTTTTCTGTCACGATTGTTGTATCCTTCTCCTGAATACGTCCTGAATATGAATTAGGTCTGTTGATGTGACTCGCATTTCTTGCGGCCTTCCTTCTCTTATCTGAAAAGCCAGGAGGAAGGGTGGAATTGTAAATCTATGACAAAGCGAAGATGCCTTGGACTAGAAAACATTACCCAGCCAGCATCTTCAAGGACTGTTTTTTCTCCTGATTTTTACAGGACTTTGGAAACCTGAAAGAAGCGTTATTGCCTTTTTATTCTCTTTGGCACAGTTTTTAAAGCTGGCCAGGTAGAAGGTATTTTAGGCCTTCGTAAATATTTTCTAGTCTTTGTCACAGCTGCTCAGCGTTGACGCTGCAGTGTGAAAGCACCATAGGCAGAGTGTGATGAATAAGCTCGGCTGTGTATCCTAATCAAACTTTAGTGAGGGAAACGGACAGCTGTCCGGATTCGGCCTGCAGGCTCTGGTTTGCAGACTCCTGGTTTCCATTCAGGTGAGATACATACAATGAGCATTTATTGTGTAAGTCGGACTTTTCTTTCTGTCCGTGACCACATGTAGCCAGTCACCCATCAGTCACACAATGTTTATTGAATTTTGCCATGGAAAATGCAGATGGTCTCCCTGCGCTTCGTTGCTTCTGTCAAGAGGATGGACAGACACAGTGGCTCCGTGTTCAATGGGGTCAGGAGAAGAGTGCTGAGGTTTTTACTGGTCATTATGACTGGAATGTAAAGTCACCGGGTGAGGTAGCAGGGGCAGAGAAGGAGGTATCTTAAGAAAAGATGCTCGTGGTACCAGAGCCATTGGTGAAGGCTTCTTGAAGGAAGGGCCTAGGATTTGGAATTCGGTCCTTGAGAGCGTAGGAGCCACTGGAGGATTTTAGGTTGAAGAAATGCCGTGATGAGGTTCATGTTTTAGAGAGAACGTTCTGGGTGCTTGTAGAGTATGGACCGGGGGGGGGGTTTTCTGCGGGTATGGTGTGGAGGCTGGAAGATGCTGAGGAATTTCTGAGAGAGGGGAGGAACTGGCCACAGCTGTGTGAGCAGCGGTGGGGATGCAAGAAGTACGATTCCAATGATCCTCAGGTGACCGGTTCTCAAGACGCAGTGGACGGATGTTGGAATCACCTGAGGGACTCGTGAAAACGCGTTGCTGGGCTCTGTCCCCGGAGCTTCTGGTTCTGTGGTCTGGGGTGGGGCTGGGACGCCTGCATTTCTGACTAGTTCCCAGGGGGTGCCGCTGGTCCCGGACCACACTTTGAAAAGCGCTGCTGTGGAAGATGAAAACGAAGAGACTCAGGGGGCTGATGGACCATGTGAAGGTAAGAGAGAAGGCAGACACAGGTGCCTGCTCACGTTCCTGGCTTAGGCGATGCTGTTTACTGTGTTTTAAATGCGGGAGCAGCAGAGTGAGAGGATGGTCCAGTTTCGGGCTTACTGACTGTGAGGATGTCTGAGGAGAGATGCGACGGTAATGGGGTATTTGAGTCTCGGGCCTGGGAGAGGTGGAGGAGCCTTCAGCCTGCGGGTGATCCCCGAAGCCCCACTATGTGTTGAAGAGGGCCTGTGGAGTGAGAAGCAAGGCGGGCCTGACGCACAGATGAACACAAGGCGTTGGGCAAGGGTAAGAAGCTGCAAGGAGGCAGATAGAGCGCAGTCAGAGAGGCAGAACAACAAAAATGATTAAAAAACAAGACAGATGGAGTATTAAGTGGCATAAAATGTTGCCAAGAGGTCAAGTCAGATTAAGACTAAACAGCCATCACTGAAATTACCAAAATGATCGTGAGAGCCTCGTGGAGAGGAATTTGAGTGGGGGGCGCCATGGGCGCTGAGGTTTGAATGGGAGGGTGAGGGGGTTGGTGAACAGAAGGCAGGTGAGGTGTGCGGGTGTGGGATCAGCCCCAGAGGTTTTGTGTCAAGGAGAAGAAAGACAGAGTGGGTTATGAGTGGCGAATGAAAGGTAATTTGTCTTTCTTTCTTTCTTTCTTTCTTTCTTTCTTTCTTTCTTTCTTTCTTTCTTTCTTTCTTTCTTTCTTTCTTTCTCTCTCTCTCTCTCTCTCTCTCTCTCTCTCTCTCTCTCTCTCTCTTTTTCTTTTTCTTTGTCTTTCTTTTTACTTTTTCATTTTTTTAAAGAATGGGGAAGGTGGTAGAGCACATGTTGATGCTGATTAGAGGGATCCAGTAGAGAAGGAAATGTTGATCATTAGAGAGAGAAAGGAAAATTGATAGGGTTTTGTCCTGAGAAAGCCACAAGGCATGAGATGTGAAGCACAGGTGGGGGATGGGCCTGGGACAGGGGCAGGGACACCTGTGTGTGAGGGCGAGCGTGGGAAGGAGGGGGCAGATGCAGACAGGCTTTTGTAGGTTGATGATGGGAAGTTCAGGGATTGCTGCCGGCTTCATTGTTCTCTGTGAATTCAGAGGCATCGCCTTCTCTTTGGGGTGACTAGGGGTATGTGAGGCCAGGTGTTTAAAAAGTGTGTGGAAGGCGTTTCATTTGGACGTGACAGAAATGGGACCGGGAGCTGAAGAGAATAACAGGGATGCCTGATGGGGGCCAGCTGAGGTGGAAGATAACGGATTCATATTGGTCTGTCCCCGCACTGGGTAAGGCAAAGGCCAAACATTGCACTGGTCTGAGGTTGCCGTTGGGCCCTGGTGGATGCATGTGATGGTTGGTGAAGGTAACAGCGGAGGATGTTGGTGGGGGAGTGCTGGGAAGAGTGGGCTACGAAGTTAGAAGACAAGAGCAGAGGGAGTGGGTGGTAGAAAGTAGGGGAGTAAAGATTCTCAAGGTCTGGAGGGTGAAAAGTTTCAGACGACGCGTCTACAGACACTTCCCCACAGGTACAGTTGTTTTTGTGGATGAAGTGGTTGAGAGTGTGGCTAGGTGCGTGGGCAGCCGTCTGAGGGAAGGTGAAGGTGAGATCACGGCGGAGGGTGTTTCGCTCATTTGTCAGTGGCGTCACTCAACCGGCGATGAAGGGTAGGCTTTAATTTGGGACCGGTTCTGGAAGGTGTCCCTTGATGATAAATGGATGGATTTAGAATGATAATTCACACGTGGAACGAGCTATCTGCACTTACAAAGTAGAAAGAATGAATTAACGACAATTAAAATGTCGATGGTTCTATTTTCATCTTAGTCCTTTCCTAGTAGGGGTAAAGGCTTTGTGAAGTCTGGCTGGGAGATATATTTCTGTTCTTTTGCTCGTATTTACTTCACTCTCACTTTATTTCCTCCTTTTGGATAAAAATTATTTGATACTCCCGGGTCCCACTCCCAGGCTGTGACCAGTCTGCATACATTGTTAGTTCCTTGAATTGGTTCCTTCATTTTTTAAATTATCTTCAGCATTTGAGAACATATGATGGTTAGTATGTACCAGACACCATCCTAAGCACTTTACAAATGTTAATTCATTTACCTCATAACAATCCTGATGAGATAGGTTTTATCTCCAGTTTACAGAAGAAGAAACTCGAATCCTGGGAAATTATGTTCATTCTCCCTTGCTTAAAGTTCAGTTATCGGCACAAAACCTGTGTTTTGGCAGTTCTGGCTGTCTCTGACACTAGTTTCCCGTTACATAGATCCAAACATGTAAGGGACATCATGTGGTTTTCGACTTTTTCTGTCTGGCTTACCTTGCTTAGCATGAGTACCTCAAGGTCCATCCACATTGTTGCAAATGGCCGTGTTTCATCTCTTCTTATGGCTGAAAAATATTCCACTGTGTACATGTGCCCCAGCCTCTTCAGCCCGTCGTCTGTGTATGTCTGGAAAAGTCTTAATTTCTCCTTCGTATCTAAGGAGAGCTCAGCTGGATACATCATTCTAGGCTGGTGGTTCCTTTCACTTAATGGCTTAAACATTTGATCCCATTCCTTTCTGGCTTAAGGTTGGCACTGAGAAGTCCAAGGAGAAGCTAATGGGTTTACCTTTATAAGTTACCGTTTTTCTTTCTTTCTGGCTGCTTTGAGAATTCTTCTGTCGTTGATTTTTGATAATTTTAGTACATTGTGTCTTGGTGAAGGCCTTTTTAGGTTGAGATAATTGGGTGTTCTGTTGACTTCTCGAATTCCAAACTCCAGCACATTCCTTAGATTTGGGAAATTCTCATCAACTATTTGTCTGAAAACGCTTTCTAATCCCTGTTCCTTTTCCTCGCCTTCGACGATCCCCATTATCCTTATGTTTTTTCTCCTGATGGTGTCAGGTAGTTCTTGAATTTCTCTTTCATTATTTTTCATTCTTCGGTTTCTCTCTTCTTTCTTCTGATTTATTTCTAGATTTCTGCCTTCGATATCACTGATCCTTTTCGCCATTTTGTCAGCTCTGTTTCCCAGGCCTGCTATTTCATCTTTCAACTTTTGCCCTGTGTTCTTATCTCCAGAAGTTCTATCTGGTTCTTCTTGAGGATTTCAATCTCCTTGCTCTGCTTATCTAGCTGTTTCTTTCAGTTCTTGAAATTGTTGATCTGAGTTATTTTGAATCTCATTGTTTTTTTTTTTTTTTTGGAAGTACCATCCTGAATCCTCTGTCATTTAAGTTACATATTTCTGTGTCTGTAGGCTTATATCCTGGAGATTTTTCTTTTTCTTTCTGAGATGCCTTGTCACCTTGGTTGTTCATGGTGTTAAATGGACTATTTCTCCTCCTGGGCATTAATGGAAATGTATTCAGCTTTTTTCCCAGAAATATTTATTATATAAAGGTTTCTTTTTAGCTTGCTGCAAAGAAGGCACTTTTCTTTTGGTTTCCAATAGGTGGCATCTAGCCTCTTGGTCCCCTACTTTATATAAAGTTTTAAAAATGCATTTTAATTTTCTGATAGATATTTAATTCTGTTCACGGTCCTCAGTTTCAGTCCCTGTCAGTGTTAGCAACAGTTTCGGTAATGTTTGCTCAGATTCCCCGGGACCCTGTGGTGTTTTGTCTTGGAGGGTATGGGGGAGGGGCCCTCTAGTTTGGGGATTGGGAGCTGTGGCTCAGCCTTGGTTTTGCAACCACAGTCACTAAAAATCAACTGTTGTTTCACTGCTGGTCGCTCCTCTGCTTTTTGCCCTGTTGATTGGGACCTGGAGCCAGCGGGCCACGGGAAGCTCACAATGTTCCCAGGCAGGGCTGTTCAGGGAACTTGCTGCTCCTTCTCCCCTCTCTGCCTCCTGCAGGGAACTCCAGAAGCTGTGAGAGGCAGTTTCAGTCTTGGCAGCATTTGCTCAGATCCCTCTGGGGCTCGGCGTTGATCGGTCTCAGAGGGTATGCGGAGAAGGTTCCACTGGGTTGGGGGTTGGAGGCTGTGGCTCAGCCTAGGTTTTGCAGCCCAGGCTGGTAATACTGAGCTGCTGTTTTTCTGTGGTCCCACTCCGCTTCTCTGCTTTCTGTCCTGATGACTGGGGCCCTGTTGCTGGCTGCTAGAAGTTCTGGCACATCTAGGGTTGTTCAGGGTTATTCAGGGAAGTTCAGAGATGTTGCCATGCCTTCACCCCTCCTCCTCCTCCTACAGGGAGGTTGGGTGGCTGCGAGAGCAGCTCCTTTATCTCTGGCACCCGGGGTCTGACCTGTAGTAGTTCTCATGTGCAGATCCCATGCTCAGATATACTGGTGTGCAGGTTGGGTAGTTTTTATTGAAATTTAGATGTTTACCTTATGGTGGTTTTCAAGGGGAGAGATCTAGGGATGTCTCACACTCTGCTATGGTTTTCCCGTGTTTTTTTCAAACCATGTGTCTCTGTTGTACACACCTGATTGATTTTGATTTTCAATAGAACAGTAAAATGTCAAAACTGGAGAAGACCTTAACGATGATTTAATTCAGGCCAATTCTCTTACGTCGACAAGGAGGTCACTGAGACTCAGAATGGTGAAGTGACTTGTCTGTGGTTGAAACAGTTTTGGCAGAGTCAGAACTGTAGTCTCCTGACATTCGGGTCACTTGGCTATTTCCCACGCCACGTCATCTCCGTTAGAGGAGCGCCTTCTTCTGCTTGAAATACATTCAAGCTTTCAGCATCTTCTTTCTGGTTCGTGGTCCCTGTGCAGTCAGTAAATGAAGTTGGGTAACGTCCATTTCTTTAATTATTCTGTAATTTCTGGGTCAGGTGAATGTTATGAAGAATCTTGGACATGTCTAGGGACATTGAAAAAGAAGTTGGAGATCAAAAATACGAGGGACTGGAAGATGGGTGACAAGTTAAGGGAGTGGTGCTTAGTATTAGTACCCTGAGAAATCTGCATGGCAAGTAGGGACCAGAAAATACAGTGTACGTACTGTGGTGAGATGAAGACTTTCAAAAGACATGTTTCCCATGATCCTTCCTGTGGAGAATCTGGTGTCACTAATTCCCTTGAGAGCAGCTGCCTGGGAGGAGGGCCATTTTGATGAGAGACTGAGGGGCTGACTTTGGGAGCAGATCAGAAATGCATTAGTTTTCTGTGAGTAAGAGGTAGGTGGCCAAGTTGTCGTTGCTGTTTTCTCGTGCTTAGGTCCTCAAGGGACCAGTTAGGTCGTATTACAGGTCCCACTGACCCCATCAATGGCAGGAAGATAGGGTATTCTTGCAAAAATTATCTTAAAGCAGAGCCAAAATATAATTTTGAGTTTAGAGACTGTTAGGATGGAATTATTTTGAATCTGAAAATTGCCTTAGAGTAAATATTGATTATATGTTGCGTATATATTTATTGAAGGCTGATAGGGAAGAGGACTTCTGAAAAAATGGAGGAAATCTATGTTGCTATGACCACAACATGTGGTGGAATAAAACATTTCTTTTCAGTATTACATAAAAATGCACCCAAAACCTCAAAATTCAAGCTAAGGTTCAAGGCAGGAACCTTGTGTTATGTACCTACAATGCAGCAACTGTTCTTTTTTTTTTCTTTTGAGTTTTTAACTTTTAATTATATTTGGCATATGATAATATATTAGCTTCAGGTGTAAAACACAGTGATAAATTCTGGTACCCTTCTGCAACCATGCATAGTTATTACAGTATTATTGGCTATATTCCTTGGGCTCTACCTTAATCTCTATAACCGTTTTGGTTCTATCAATTTGTACTTCTTAATCTCTTCCCCTTTTTCAGCTACTCCAAACCCCTTCCCATCTGGCGACCATCAAGATGTCATCCGTATCTATGAATTTGCTTCTGTTTTGTTTATTTTGTTCCTCAGATGCCACATGTAAGTGAAATCATGTGACATTTGTCTTTCTCTGACTTACTCCTCAGCACAGTACCCTCTAAGTCCATCCATGTTGCAGAGGGCAGGATTTCATTCTGTTTTAGGGTTGACTACTATTTTATTGTACATATTTCTACCTCTTCTTTATCCGTTCATCCACTGATGGATGCCTAGGTTGCTTCCGTACCATGACTGTTGTAAATAATGCTGCAATGCAATGAGTAGATGGATTCTCATGCCCCTTCAAAGTAGTGATTTGGGTTTCTTTAGATAAATACCCAGAAGTGGGATAACTGGGTCCTTCCTAGTCTTTTGTTATGGCCTTTGTTTTAAAGTGTATTTGGTCTGGTATAAGTATTGCTACCCCAGCTTGTTTGTTTGTTTCCATTTTCATGAAACATCTTTTCCCATCCTTATGAGTCTGTGTGTGTTTTTCTGTCTGAAGTGAGTTTCTTGTAGGCAGCATAGGGAGGGGTCTTGTTTTCTTATCCATGCAGCTACCTGTATTTTGACTGGAACATTTCCTTATTACATTTACAGTAACTGTTGATAGATATGTAGTTACTGCTATTATATTCAACTCTCTGCACTTCCTGGGCTGGTATGTCTATTTTCTTTGCCAGGTGAGGGAAATTTTCTGTCATTGTTTTAAAATAGCTTTCAATTTCTTGCTCTCTCTCTCCTGGTATCCCTATGGTGCAAATGTTGGTATGCTCAGTATTATTCCAGAGGCCCCTTAAA
Organism: Cynopterus sphinx; assembly: GCA_030015415.1. Taxonomy (NCBI): domain Eukaryota; kingdom Metazoa; phylum Chordata; class Mammalia; order Chiroptera; family Pteropodidae; genus Cynopterus; species Cynopterus sphinx. The sequence continues at coordinate 7,883,004 of CM057394.1, forward strand.
CTATCCCTTATGTTTTTTCCTTTAGGCAAGGCAACCTTTGGTTTACCTCACAGATTGCAAGTACCTTGTCAGCTTACAATCCCTTATTTTTTATTTTTTATGCCTACAGCATCTGGTCTTCCTAGGTGGTCTCCCATCTAAGCACTAACCAGATCCAACCCTGCTTAGTTTCCGGGATCAGAGGAGATCAGGCTTGTTCAGGGTGACATGGCAATAAATGGGATTCTTTTTTCTTATTGCTGTTCTGATTGGGTGTTTTCTGATACCTTAAATTCTAAATCATTAATTCAGTCCCTGGCTTCATCTAATCTACTGTTGATTCCTCCTTAAGGCATTCTACATTTCAGTTATTGTAGTCTTCATTTTTGACTGGATCTTTTCTATGTCTTCTATCTCATATTTATGTTTTTTATCTCGTTGTTAAAGTTTTTCATTGAGTTAATATACTCTTCCCCTCAGTTTATCGAGCGTTTTTATAACAAGTGTTTTGAACTCTGCATCTGGTAGCTTGCTTATCTCAATTTTGTTTAGTTCCTTTTCTAGAGCTTTGTTTTATTCTTTCATTTGGGATAAATTTCTTTGTCTTTCATTTTGACTGTCTTCCTTTGTCTGTTTCTATGTATTAGGCAGAGCTGCTATATCTCCTGATCCTAGTAGAGTGGCTTTATGTAGTATGTGAGCCATGGGGCCCAGCAGCACAGTCTTTCCTGGTCACTTGAGCCAGGTGTTCCAGGTGTGTCCCTTGTATGGGTTGTGTGTGCCCTCCTGTTGTAGCTGAGCCTTTGTTGTTGTTTGCTAATCAGTGGGAGGGATGGATCCTCGGGCTTATTGGTTATGAGGACTGGCCATGCCAGTGGAGGTCGCTTTGTGCAGAGGCTGACCCTACAGAGCAGGATATGCTTTAGCCCGGCTCAGGTGCCTGCCTTGTCTGCCCCTTTGTTGTGTTATCCTCAGGTGTGATCCTACGTGATGCTCCAGCTCAGCTGAAGCTGGCCACTGGTCATGCAAGTCTGGTTTCTACTGGGTGGGACCCTGGCAAAAGCGAAATCAGCTGCAGCCAGTGCCCTGTCCAGGGTTGTCTAGCACGAGCCACCAAACAGTTCAGATGGCTGCCACCCACACTGGGCTTAGAAGGACCTCGAGACGCCAAGCTGCAAACCAAGCTTCAGCCATTGCTGGGCTTGGGGCTGCTCGGCTAGAAGCATGGGCACCCCAAGGCCAGATGCTGCTTGTTTAGGTTTTTTGAACCCGTGAGAGATTTTAGGAAAGTCCACAGCATGAACCAAGACAGACCTTTTGCGTGGAAAAGCCACCGGAAGCAGCTTAGGTAGCCGGCAACGTTGGGGGTGGGAGAGTCTAGGGAATCACCAGGGCAGGGTGAGGAATGTGAGCCACTTTGATGGAGACTCAGATAAGATGCCTGGCAGTGGGGAGGGCTCAGCAACGGAACAGCACCCTCTGCCAGCTCCTCTATCTGGGAGAAAGCTGCCCCTCCAGCGCTGGCCCCGAAGCCAGGCCTCAGTTCCTCCCTGTGCATCCTTGGTTCCTTTAGAGCTGCTGCTTGAGCTAGAGCTCTGAACGAGTGAGTCCATGCATGGGCCCCCTAAGAGGAATGCCTGGAGCTCCAGCCTCACTCAGCCAAAACCTCCACCGGTTTTCACAACCAGAAATTGTGGGAAGTTCTCCTCCCAGCACATGCCTTCTGGGCTGGGGAACCCAATGTGGGGTCGGGACCCCTTGCACTTCCCGGGGAACCTCTGTCCTTGAGGTATTTCTCCCAACTCTTAGCCGGCACACACGGCTGTGGGACAAGTTCGTTTTGAGTCTCTGCCCCTCCTACCCATCTTGAGGTGGCCCCTTCTGTGTGTCTCCTGTTGTAGGACCTCTGCTCAGCTAGACTTCAGGTGACTCCCAATTATGACTGTTCTGTGGTTTAGTTGTAATTTTGATGTGGTTGTGAGAGGACTTAGCACAGCATTTACCTACTCCACCGTCTTGACTGGAAGGCAGAACGCAGCAGCTTGACACAGTAAATGCCAGCTGAGGTCACTCACAGAAGACTGGTCCTGAGATTATTCAGGAAGCAGCACAAGCTCTTTGAGGTGTCACCTGTTGGTGCTTCTGATTACTCTCCTTCCCAGGTGTAAATTGTGAAACAAAGGCAGTGGCCTAGTTCTGCTGCTTTTCAAGTGATTAAAAGAAGATACTTACAAATATGACGTCTGGTTTGCTATCTAATAAACAAATTTTCTCTCAATATAGCTGTGTTGATTTGCTGAATTAGCAGACATCAATCTGATGGCAATACTGTGCCATTTCATTTTCAGCTGGCTCTGAGGATCATCAAAACAACCAAATTATTTCCTTCCTTAAACATTTCTCTTTCTGTTTTTCTTAAAAACAAACAAACATTCCTCAGCAACATTTACAGAAAAGCGAAAGTGGCCTTGGGTCCCCATACACAGCATCAGGGAGCTCTTCTTTCCCTTTTAAAAAGATGTTTCCCAGAGTAAGCCTCGGTGGAGTATCTTTCTACAGCAACGTAATTAACAGCAACAGCAAAAACAGTAGCAGCCAGCATTTAGTCAGTGCATGCTGAAGGCCAAACGCTGTGCCAAGAAGTGGATCACTTTGGTTGATTTAATTTAAATTAGTTATTGAATCCTACTTCTATTGTGTGATGTGAAACTGAGACTAGGGTAACTTGCCCAGTCACAGTCTTGTAATTGGCAGAGATGGAACTCCAACCCAGGAAAGCCGACTCCATTATCTTCCTTTTGTTCACCTTCCTCGGCTAATAATCTATTGCTGTATGCCATGGAATCAAAACAGCCAGTCTCTTGTTAAATTCTATCGATTCAAAGGTGTATGTATGTAGAAAATGTGGCCCTGTTTTCTGTTCCATTACCTTCATCTTGTGCCTGGGCTAATGCACTCGCCTCCTAAGTCGTCTCGTGGTTCCATTCTTTCCCCTTCCATTTCCTTCTCCACCAAGGGCTGATCATGTCCCATGTGCTGGAGATGCTGTGCCTTAGTGTAACACTGAAGCTTTTACTCATGGCCTCCCAGGCCCTCCGTTAGCTACCTCCTGGCCAGATCTGTAGCTTCATCCTCTGCATTATTTTCCTTAGAGGTGAGCCTTCTAAAAGGCTGACTAATTCTTGGGATCCATTTCTAGAGAGTCTGGTTGACTAGGTCTGAGGTAGGATTCTGGATGTAGGAATTTTCGATCAGCCGGGTTTGGGAAAGCCTTGCTCTAGAAAATGTGTTCTGTGACTATTAGTCATGGCTTAGATATGGAAGCTGCTCTTGGCCTTTCTACTTCAACTCCAGGGAGGCCCTCCCTTTGAATTCTCAAGAGTCTTAACTCTGCTGGTGAGAAAAGCTGTGCTAGAACTTAGGTTAATGATGGAACATTTTCCCTGGCTTGCTCATTAAGGCTTTGGTTCACTTTTTGTATGTAATTGGTGAACTGCTAAGCTGAGAGAGGAGGGCATGGGAGAGGAAGATGGCAAGGGAGGGAGGAAGGGAGAGCGGGAGGGAGGGAGGGAGGGAGGGAGAGAAAGACACAAAAACAGTGACAGTGACAGAGACATTGATTGATTGATTGATTGGGAGAGATTGAGAGAGATTGAATTGGTCTCCAGGTAGTTCCTAGAAGCTTCAGTGGAACTAATGCTGCCTTTACTTCCTTATAGGAACTTTCTCTGTTTCACTCTTTTATTGTTCTTATTTGGAAAACAACAACAACAACTTGAGATATGAAATACAGTTATTCTGACCTGGAAATGTCTTTTAAAAAAAGCGTATTAAATGTAATCTTATATATTCTCTGTGACCTCAGGCCTATCCCCTCAAATGGTTTCCTTTTGCTTCTTTCTTTATATATGTTCTTTAAGCATGTTCTTTTGAAATGTAATTGAAAGTATAAGGAGTGTGGAACAATGAAGTGACAGAATATTAAGACAGAATAAAATTAAAGTTTCAAACAATCCTGCACAAAAATTTTAAAACCCTTTGAATAAGCTGCCTGTAGGTTATATGTTCTAGGTTAAGAAGTTATTATGGAATGTATATATGGACATAGATAAAATTATTTTTGTAGGTTCCTTTTTTACAGATATGTTTACATCTCATCACACATACCAAGTATTTCCAATTTGATTCGTAAACTATTTAATTGTATACCATGTGTTCGCATAAACCAAGCAAGGAACTGTTATTCTTACATCATTCCGTGTATTTATTCTGTTAATCCCAAGCAGTTCTTCTACAGTTCCTTATTCTATCACAATGTTCATTTTTATACTCCTGTTTTTGCCGAAGAGAATATTAGGTTGACATTTCTTCTGGGCATGTCTCTGAGCTCGGCATACATTAAATATAGCAACTGAGGTGCTAAATTTCAGTCAAAAATAGAACTCAGCCTCTTTTCGAAGTTCCTTCCCATTCATGCACAGGGATCCCAGAATGAAATGTTTTGCTCTGCCCTCTGCTGGTTACTTGAAATTATGGAAAGAGAATTCTCAGAATAGTTTTCATTTCCAAGTTTACAGACTGTCTGTGAGACTTCTTAAAATTTCAGCACTACAAAATTAATGGTTTTGGTTTTTAAAACTAAAGAAACCTTTAGTAAGTCTTGAAAATTGAAGAGGAATGGAAGCCCTATACATTGCTCAAGAAAATAGCCTTAGTGGTGTCTTTCTCCAAGTACCGATGAAAACAAATATGGATATAGTTCCAGTCATATTAGAGAAAGTAATCACATGTTTTACATGCTGATGTTGACAAAGTTAAAGGATTTTTTTTGTATGTTTTTGATGCAGCACTTAGTGAAAGCTCTCGATAACTACCTTAGGTTGAGTTTTAGGTTAGAGGAACACAACTTCCTTTTTAGATACAACAGAGTTTTCTCTAAGTTGAATTTGCTCAACAGTTATCTCCTTAGCTGAAGGATTAACTCTCATTAAAATATTCTTAAAAGATTTCTACAAAGATGTTGTAAAGGAGCTAATATCAACATTATAAAGATCATGGACCCTTATAGATAAGATCGGCTATAAGTGCAAATTTGAGGACAACCATCTATCAGACATAGTCACACAGTGTTAAGGCAAAACAGCCTCTTTTGTATCCAGTAGTAAAATGACTCCTGATTAAATACGCCTCAGCTTATCCCATGGTCTCCTTAGCTATGAACAGGAAGCAATATCTGTAAGTATGAGGAAAGTTTTTGCAAAGGAAGACCACTTACGTGAAGCACAATTAAGACACATCTCACTCAGAACCTTGTTGAATGACGGCTTTAATTAAGATCACACTGACATTTAATAATAATTTGAGACTAAAATCCTGGTAAAGAGTAACTGAGCTAGGTATTTGAGAACTGAGTTTGTTTTCAAACTTGTTACTCATTAACTTCACTGGTAAATAAGTCCAACTGAGTGATCTCTAAATGACAATGTTCAGACAGTTTTTGAGTATTTACTTTGCTGAGGATTTGACACATCATTCGATTCTCATGAGCCCGCTGGACGTATTATTATGTCTGCTTTAGAGAGAGGGAGACTGGACATTGTCATCAGCAGAGAGATGGTTCCCATCCCCTGCTGAACTCTGAAATGCCTGCTCTTCACTATTGAGCCTGTTATGCAGAAGTTTTTGAGTCTGTTTTAGAATAATGGATACCGGCTATGAATGCAAACGTGGTAGCATTTCACAAGTATGGTCAAAGGTAAAGGCAAAAGCACTAACAGGAGCTTTTTCTTTGTCAGCAGCTTCAGAAAATTAGTAATATGTAGTAGAAACAAGATTAAGCTAATAAACTATCTCCCCTTTGGGACTATACAGGGATAGGATGGAATTTGTTGGTTCTGAAGTCCCAGCTGTTACTTTAAGGACTTGGTCTTTAGAAATGGCTTGTTCAAAGTCGCTACCTTATTTGGTTAGTTATATTTGAGCTCTGTAGACCAAAGCACTACTTAAGGTAGGCCTCGGCTTACAGTGATGGGGATAATAGTTGGAACTATCATGGCTGCGTGAATTAATTTCCCTTCTAAACACCATCCACGCTCTCTCCTCTATAAGTAGAAGAGCACATTGCAGGTCTTTCACTCCCTTCTAGTTCATGGTTGGTGACAAATGTTAAGGCTGAGCCTTTGTTTTAGCTACTCTTTCTGTGATAAGAGAGTCAACAGGCCGCTTGAATATATTCCCTACTTCTGCTCGGTGTGTGTTTTTCTAGAGCAGATGAGCAAACCTCACCTTCAGCTAACAAACACCTTTGAGAAAATGTAAGCTCAGTGTGTCATGGCTAGATTCTGAGTCAGGGGAGACGTAGAAAACCACGAATGCAGCATTGAGCTGATTAAGAAAGTTTCATTACAGGCATTTACATATTCCTCCCCGAAGGCTGGGTAGAGGTAGGGTTTAACAATGGCTTCCGCCACCATTTCTGGGTGGGAGAAAGCCACGCTTTTAGCCCTTGCCCTGAAGCCAGCCAATTCAGTTCCTGCCCATGTGTACCTGGCACCTTTCAGGCTGCTGCCCCAGTGCGGGAGCTCAAAGCAAGTGAGTCCATCTGTAATAAGTCCGCATGCCGGCCCTTTAAGAGGCACACCTGGGACCACAGCCAGTTCACTCAGCCAAAATCTCCATTTTTCACAGCCATTGTCACGTGGACTTGTCTTTTTGGCCCTGGAATGCTGGGCTGGGGAGTCTAGTGTGGGGCTTGGACCCCTTTCCCCTGGGGTCCTCCACATTTTTTATTGCCACATGTGGGTGTGTGAGCAGCCTGATCTGTGTCCCTATTTCTCCTACCAGTCCCGACATGGCTTCTCCTGGTTGTCCTTAGCTGTATGACATCTGTTCAGCTAGACTTGAGGCGATTCTCAGTGATGATTCTTGTAGTTTACTTAAAATTTTGGTGTGGTCATGAGAAGAGGCAAGCACAGTGTTTACCTATTCCACCATCTTGACCAGAACTCATGAACTCATTTTTTAACTCATTTTCCCCCTCCTCTCAAAAAGTTTATTTTATTCCTATTAATTTAAAATTGTGTTTTTTAAAAATCAGACCATAGTATTTTTTTGAAATCTGCTCTTTTGTTTTTCTTTCCTCTGGATCATCGAATCTGATAGCAACAGTAGGTAGCGGTGGTGTGTGTGTGTTTGTGATGCGTGTGTTTGTGATGCGTGTGTCTGTGATGCGTTTGTTTGTGATGCGTGTTTTTTCCAGCAGTAATTTCATAGGGTTGCTCCTCCCCAGGTGCTCTTCTTCCTGGACCTGCTCCCGTATCACTGGAAACGTCAGCGCAAAGGCCCTATTTCTTGTGTCTACTTTTGGTGTATGCTGGAGGGTTAGGTCTAGATAACATCCCTAGAAAATAAAGTTATGCTTGAATACCAATTTAAAGAATTTTGTTTCTATGATAGATGATTGGTAGAGAAGCTAAGGTACATATGTACAATGAAATATTAGTCAGCCTTAAGAAGAGATGAGATACTGTCATTTGCAACAACAGGGATGGACCTTGAAATAATCATACTAAGTGAAATAAGCAGACATAAAAGTTGAAAATTACACGATATAACATAAAATCAACAAATGAACAGGACAAACAAACAGACTCATGGACGTGGACTACATAATTGTGGTTTCCAAAGGGTCAGGAGTGGGGGGAAAGGGGAGAGGTAGACAGGGTAAAGGGGTTCACATATAGCAGGGTAGGAGGACAGTGAAGTGGATAAAGGGATCAAATATATGGCAGCTGAAGGAAACTGGACTTTGGTGGTAAACACACAGAGGATATACACATGTCAAATGATAATGTACACCTGAGAATTATGTAATTGTATTAACCAGTGTTACCCCAATAAATTTAATTTGAAAATAAGTAAATGAGGAATAAATACTCAAAACATAAAAAGAAAAAGAAAATTCTGTTTCTGGAACCTTGGTTTCTGTATTATGCAGATCTGTGCAGAGATAGGCCTGCTATTGTCATATCATTTCTCAGCCTTTTGACCTGGAGTTTCTATCTTAATACTCATTGCCTCCTGTTCTCCTACTCGGAGCTGTCAGCAGTTGTTAGAGTGAGCCACAAAACAGTGCCCATAAAGTCCACTGACCTTTTAAGAGGCCCAGTGCAAGCTGCCTGCTTACTCTTTACTGCTTGCCGGACACTCCATTTCTTGCAATTCCTGCCTGTTGTTGGCCCTTTCCTGTTTCAAATGCCTTCCCTTCTTTTCAGCTGTCATCCAGACCACTGACTCTGAGCTGGGACTCCTTCTAATTTTCCTGGGAAGTTTGCAGTTTTATGTGATCTTCCTCGGTTTCCCCTCATATGGACTAGCTCATCTTGCACAAGTTCTGAAAACATTGCTTCTACTTTCCTCCCACCCTTTTGTCCTTTCCTATTCAGCTTCCAGCCCCATCAGTGTATTGAAGGGATTTCTGAAGCGATGTCTGTTCCCCTTAGTTTTGAGAATTCATCTTTCTTTACCTGTAGTAGGAGTTGAGGCAATTTGTCAGTAAGTTCTAAAAATCCTTGTTCCTCACCCTGCTGCAAAGCACTCTTTTTACTCCTGTTTTCTTCTTGTTGCTAAATACGTGTTTCTAAGAGTAAAGCCCTTAGTGTGCTCTTCCACACCTCCTCCCCTACTCTTTGACTTTACACATACATTTGTATATGCTGCTGACTTTTATGCGAGATCCAGTCACATTCGCCAGCTCTAATTGTGCCATTTATCTGCCTGCGGAAACCCAGTATGTTAGAGTCAACACATCTGAAATCAGACTCGATCGCAACGTGCCAAGTGGTCTTACTAGGAGTGGCACTCATAGTCTCCCTTTCAAGGACAAAACCTCGGGTTCCACCTGCACTGATGATACTGTGGCTTCTTCCCTATGTCCAGTGAGCTGGGGGATTCACCACCATCTGCTTTTTGCCTCCTTCCTGGATTATTTCCCATCCCTCTACTTATTATAATCATGTTACAATGATCAGGTCTGTTTTTTTTTACTTTAAATCTCAAACATCACCACTGTCTCCCCATTCCTACCTAATTTACAATGAGCCCTTACTACGTTTCAGGGCTTTGCACACTCCTTCCTTCTGTTTTACCTTCCTGGCTCCCCTTGATGAGCCACAATTCTGTGTCTGTGATATGCTGATCTCCCCACTGCCTGAAGGCTCTCCAAACGTTAATGTTGTTTTTCAATAATAATTTTTCAGCTTTTTAAGTTTCAAATGTTAATTTTCGACTAAAACATTTAAAAACCTTTTAAGTACCTTCAGGAAAAGAATTTTTGATAACCTTCACCAAAGGGAATCTTACTTTACTTTGAATTACCACAACATAGGTGCTTTTCCTGAGGTACATCTTATTTTTTTTAATGGTATATTTGTACCTTTTTTTAATAGCTGATATGATCCAGCAATTTCTCTATTGGGTATTTACACTAAAGGTGAAAACTCATATCCCAAAAGATATTTGTGTTCATAGCAGCATTATTCACAGTGGCCAGGATGTGGAAACAACTGAAGTGTCCTATGATAGATGGCTGGATAAAGAAGCTGTGGTCCATATACACAATGGAATACGACTCAAATATAAGAAGAGACGAAATACTGCCCTTTGCGACAGTGTGGATGGACCTCTAGATAATCATGCTAAGCGAAATAAGCCAGACAGAAAAAGTTGAGAACCACATAATATCACTTACTTGCGGTATATAAAGCTAAAAGCAACACACAAACAGACTCATGGACATGGAGAAGAAGAGACTAGTTGTTACCAGAGTGTAGGGGCGGAAGAGGGAGGGAAGTAGATGTCAGAAAAGGGGTCAAATATGTGCTGACAGAATGAAATCTAACTACGGGAGGGGAGCACACACTGCAACACATAGATGCCTTATAACATGTTAAATCGTACACCTGAAACTTACTGGATTTCATTAACCAGTGTCACCAAAAACATTTAATTAAAAAATAATCAGGTAGACCCTGTGCCAGGAGGGCCCCCCACTCCATGTTGGTCCCTGCTTTACTCCCAATGTAAGGATCATCATAACAGTATCCATACCCCAGGAACGAGCTTTTCTGATGCTGGAGCAACAAACTTATTTCATCTTCGCCAAGTATGGAAAGTGTTATTATCCAAACAGGTCTCCCTCTTCCAGGATTACAACTGGAGAAGAGCTAGGTTTATGGAGTTACATAGGTCTTGGTCCACCTCCAGGATCTTCGTTCCGCATTTCGCTTCGATCTCCATTTCCTCACACTGTAAAGTTTGCTCTGTGGCTTCTTCTTCCTTCCGCGTGTCATGTAAAGTCATTATAAACCCACAGCAAGTAATATAGCCAGAGATTAATACCAATGGCAACAATATTGCAGCAGCAGACATGAAAAGGCAGCTGGAGTCCACCACGAACAGGCACAACTGAGCTCCAAAGAGTGCTTCACTCTTCAGTTAACAAAGTGCTGGATGCTGTCAGGCCAGGCACAGGAAGACATTCAAACTGGCTTTCCTGGACAGGCACAGCAACTCACTGACCAACTCTGTCACGTCAGATGGTTAGCAAAGGGAACTAGATCTCTCTTTTTCCGCTCCAGTGGTAGGAAACTAGGAAGGCAGGAAGGAGAAGGGAGGAGGGCATGATGTGTAGGTGTAAAGGCACAAAGCCAGACGTGTGGAAAACCAGGGGGAGATCGCAAGTAAATGAGCCTGAGGATACTTGGCACGATCCGTCACTCAGCAAGTGGATTCCCCAGCACCTCTAAAATCCTGCCAAAGAGTAACTGACCTAGGTATTTGAGAACTGAGTTTGTTTTCAAACTTGTTACTCACTAACCTCACTGGTAAATAAGTCCAACTGAGTGATCTCTAAATGACAATATTCAGACAGTTTTTGAATATTTCCTTTGCTGAGGATTTGACACATCATTCGATTCTCATGAGCCCCCTGGATGTATGATTATGTCTGCTCTAGAGAGAGGGAGACTGGACATTGTCATCAGCAGAGAGATGGTTCCCATCTCCTGCTGAACTCTGAAATGCCTGCTCTTAACTATTGAGCCTGTTATGCAGAAGTCTTTGAGTCTGTTTTAGAATAATGGTTACCGGCTATGAATGCAAACGTGGCAGCATTTCACAAGTATGGTCAAAGGTAAAGGCAAAAGCACTAACAGGAGCTTTTCCTCTGTCAGCAGCTTCAGAAAATTGGTAATATGTAGTAGAAACAAGATTAAGCTAATAAACTATCTCCCCTTTGGGACTATACAGGGATAGGATGGAATTTGTTGGTTCTGAAGTCCCAGCTGTTACTTTAAGAACTTGGTCTTTAGAAATGGCTTGTTCAAAGTCGCTGCCTTATTTGGTTAGTTATATTTGAGCTCTGTAGACCAAAGCACTGCTTGTTAAGGTAGGCCTCGTCTTACAGTGATGGGGATAATAGTTGGAGCTATCATGGCTCCTTGAATTAATTTCCCTTCTAAACACCATCCACGCTCTCTCCTCTATAAGTAGAAGAGCACATTGCAGACCTTTCACTCCCTTCCAGTTCCTGGTTGGTGACAAATGTTAGGGCTGAGCCTTTGTTTTAGCTTCTCTTTCTGTGATAAGAGAGTCAACAGACCGCTTGAATATATTCTCTACTTCTGCTCGGTGTTTGTTTTTCTTGAGCAGATGAGCAAACCTCACCTTCAGCTAACAAACACCTTTGAGAAAATGTAAGCTCAGTGGGTCATGGCTAGATTCTGAGGCAGGGGAGACGTACAAAACCACGAATGCAGCATTGAGCTGATTAAGAAAGTTTCATTACAGGCATTTAGATGTTCCTCCCCGCAGGCTGGGTAGAGGTAGGGTTTAACAAAGGAACAATGGCTTCTGCCACCACTTCTGGGTGGGAGAAAGCCACGCTTTTAGCCCTTGCCCTGAAGCCAGCCGATTTAGTTCCTCCCCATATGTACCTGGCACCTTTCAGGCTGCTGCCCCTGTGCTGGAGCTCAAAGCGAGTGAGTCCATCTGCAATAAGTCCGCATGCCGGCCCTTTAAGAGGCACACCTGGGACCACAGCCAGTTCACTCAGCCAAAATCTCCATTTTCACAGCCAGTGTCACGTGGACTTGTCTTTTTGGCCCTGGAATGCTGGGCTGGGGAGTCTAGTGTGGGGCTTGGACCCCTTACCCCTGGGGTCCTCCACATTTTTTATTGCCACATGTGGGTGTGTGACCAGCCTGATCTGTGTCCCCATTTCTCCTACCAGTCTCGACATGGCTTCTCCTGGTTGTCCTTAGCTGTGTGCCGTCTGTTCAGCTAGACTTGAGGCGATTCTCAGTGATGATTCTTGTAGTTTACTTAAAAGTTTGGTGTGGTCATGAGAAGAGGCAAGCACAGTGTTTACCTATTCCACCATCTTGACCAGAACTCATGAACTCATTTTTTAACTCATTTTCCCCCTCCTCTCAAAAAGTTTATTTTATTCCTATTAATTAAAAATTGGGTTTTTTAAAAATCAGACCATAGTATTTTTTTGAAATCTGCTCTTTTGTTTTTCTTTCCTCTGGATCGTCGAATCTCATAGCAACAGTAGGTAGCGGTGGTGTGCGTGTGTTTGTGATGCGTGTGTTTGTGATGCGTGTGTTTGTGATGCGTGTGTTCGTGATGCGTGTGTTTGCGATGCGTGTGTTTGTGATGCGTGCTTTTTCCAGCAGCAATTCCATAGGCTCGCTCCTTCCCAGGTGCTCTTCTTCCTAGACCTGCTCCCATATCACTGGAAACTTCAGCGCTAAGGCCCTATTTCTTGTGTCTACTTTTGGTGTATGCTGGAGGGTTAGGTCTAGATAACATCCCTAGAAAATAAAGTTATGCTTGAATACCAATTTAAAGAAATTTGTTTCTATGACAGATGATTGGTAGAGAAGCTAAGGTACATATATACAATGTAATATTAGTCAGCCATAAGAAGAGATGAGATACTGCCATTAGCAACAACAGGGATGGACCTTGAAATAATCATCCTAAGTGAAATAAGCAGACATAAAAGTTGAAAATTACACGATATAACTTATATATGGGTTATAAACCTAAAAGCAACAAATGAACAGGACAGACAAACAGACTCATGGACTATATAATTGTGGCTTCCAAAGGGTCAGGGGTGGGGGGTAAAGGGAGAGGTAGACAGGGTAAAGGGGTTCACATATAGCAGGGTAGGAGGACAGTGAAGTGGATAAAGGGATCAAAGATATGGCAGCTGAAGGAAACTGGACTTTGGGTGGTAAACACACAGTAGGATATACAGATGTCAAATGATAATGTACACCTGAGAATTATGAATTGTATTAACCAGTGTTACCCCAATAAACTTAATTTGAAAATAAAATAAGTAAATGAGGAATAAATACTCAAAAAATAAAAAGAAAAAGAAAATTCTGTTTCTGGAACCTTGGTTTCTGTATCATGCAGATGTGTGCAGAGATAGGCCTGCTATTGTCATATCATTTCTCAGCCTTTTGACCTGGAGTTTCTATCTTAATACTCATTGCCTCCTGTTCTCCTACTCGGAGCTGTCAGCAGTTGTTAGAGTGAGCCACAAAACAGTGCCCATAAAGTCCACTGACCTTCTAAGAAGCCCAGTGCAAGCTGCCTGCTTACTCTTTACTGCTTGACGGACACTCCATTACTTGCAATTCCTGCCTGTTGTTGGCCCTTTCCTGTTTCAAATGCCTTCCCTTCTTTTCAGCAGTTTCCAGACCACTTACTCTGAGCTGGGACTCCTTCTAATTTTACTGGGAAGTTTGCAGTTTTATGTGATCTTCCTCGGTTTCCTCATATGGACTAGCTCATCTTGCACAAGTTCTGAAAACATTGCTTCCACTTTTCTACCACCCTTTTGTCCTTTCCTATTCAATTTCCAGACCCATCAGTGTATTGAAGGGATTTCTGAAGCGATGTCTGTTCCCCTTAGTTTTGAGAATTCATCTTTCTTTACCTGTAGTAGGAGTTGAGGCAATTTGTCAGTAAGTTCTAAACATCCTTGTTCATCACCCTGCTGCAAAGCACTCTTTTTTCTCCTGTTTTCTCTTGCTGCTAAATACGTGTTTCTAAGAGTGAAGCCCTTAGTGTGCTCTTCCACACCTCCTCCCCTACTCTTTGACTTTACACATACATTTGTATATGCTGCTGACTTTTATGCGAGATCCAGTCACATTCACAAGCTCTAATTGTGCCATTTATCTGCCTGCGGAAACCCAGTATGTTAGAGTCAACACATCTGAAATCAGACTCGATCGCAACGTGCCAAGTGGTCTTACTAGGAGTGGCACTCATAGTCTCCCTTTCAAGGACAAAACCTCGGGTTCCACCTGCACTGATGACACTGTGGCTTCTAACCTATGTCCAGTCAGCTGGGGGATTCACCACCATCTGCTTTATGCCTCTTTCCTGGATTATTTCCCTTATTTCCCATCCCTCTACTTATTATAATCATGTGACAATGATCAGGTCTGGTTTTTTTTACTTTAAATCTCAAACATCACCACTGTCTCCTCATTCCTACCTAATTTACCATGAGCCCTTACTACGTTTCAGGGCTTTCCACACTCCTTCCTTCTGTTTTACCTTCCTGGCTCCCCTTGATGAGTCGCAATTCTGTGTCTGTGCTCTGCTGATCTCCCCACTGCCTGAAGGCTCTCCAAAGGTTAATGTTGTTTTTCAATAATAATGTTTCAGCTTTTTAAGTTTCAAATGTTAATTTTCGACTAAAACATTTAAAAACCTTTTAAGTACCTTCAGGCAAAGGATTTTTGATAACCTTCACCAAAGGGAATCTTACTTTACTTTGAATTACCACAACATAGGTGCTTTCCCTGAGGTACATCTATTTTTTTTTAATGGTATATTTGTACCTTTTATAATAGCTCATATGATCCAGCAATCCCTCTATTGGGTATTTACCCTAAAGGTGAAAACTCACATCCCAAAAGATATTTGTGTTCATAGCAGCATTATTCACAGTGGCCAGGATGTGGAAACAACTGAAGTGTCCTATGATAGATGGCTGGGTAAAGAAGCTGTGGTCCATATACACAATGGAATACGACTCAAATATCAGAAGAGACGAAATACTGCCCTTTGCGACAGTGTGGATGGACCTCTAGATAATCATGCCAAGCGAAATAAGCCAGACAGAGAAAGTTGAGAACCACATAATAGCACTTACTTGTGGTATATAAAGCTCAAAGCAACACACAAGCAGACTCATGCACATGGAGAAGAAGAGACTAGTTGTTACTAGAGTGTAGGGGCGGAAGAGGGAGGGAAGTAGATGTCAGAAAAGGGGTCAAATATGTACTGGCAGAATGAAATCTAACTATGGGAGGGGAACACACACTGCAACACATAGATGCCGTATAACATGTCAAATTGTACACCTGAAACTTACTGGATTTCATCAACCAGTGTCACCAAAAACATTTAATTAAAAAATAATCAGGTAGACCCTGTGCCAGAAGGGCCCCTCACTCCATGTTGGTCCCTGCTTTACTCCCAATGTAAGGATCATCATAACAGTATCCATACCTCAGGAATGAGCTTTTCTGATGCTGGAGCAACAAACTTATTTCATGTTCGCCAAGTGTGGAAAGTGTTATTATCCAAACAGGTCTCCCTCTTCCAGCTTTACAACTGGAGAAGAGCTAGGTTTATGTAGTTACATAGGTCTTGGTCCACCTCCAGGATCCTCGTTCCGCATTTCGCTTCGATCTCCAGTTCCTCACACTGTAAAGTTTGCTCTGTGGCTTTTTCTTCCTTCCGCGTGTCATGTAAAGTCATTATAAACCCACAGCAAGTAATATAGCCAGAGATTGATACCAATGGCAACAATATTGCAGCAGCAGACATGAAAAGGCAGCAGGAGTCCACCACGAACAGGCACAACTGAGCTCCAAAGAGCGCTTCACTCTTCAGTTAACAAAGTGCTGGATGCTGTCAGGCCAGGCACAGGAAGACATTCAAACTGGCTTTCCTGGACAGGCACAGCAACTCACTGATCTACTCTGTCACGTCAGGTGGTTAGCAAAGGGAACTAGATCTCTCTTTTTCCGCTCCAGTGGTAGGAAACTAGGAAGGCAGGAAGGAGAAGGGAGGAGGGCATGATGTGTATGTGTCGAGGCACAAAGCCAGACGTGTGGAAAACCAGGGGGAGAGATCGCAAGTAAATGAGCCTGAGGATACTTGGCATGATCCGTCACTCAGCACGTGGACTCCCCAGCACCTCTAAAATCCTGCTAAAGAATAACTGAGCTAGGTATTTGAGAACTGAGTTTGTTTTCAAACTTGTTACTCACTAACCTCACTGGTAAATAAGTCCAACTGAGTGATCTCTAAATGACAATGTTCAGACAGTTTTTGAATATTTCCTTTGCTGAGGATTTGACACATCATTCGATTCTCATGAGCCCCCTGGACGTATTATTATGTCTGCTTTAGAGAGAGGGAGACTGGACATTGTCATCAGCAGAGAGATGGTTCCCATCTCCTGCTGAACTCTGAAATGCCTGGTCTTAACCATTGAGCCTGTTATGCAGAAGTCTTTGAGTCTGTATTAGAATAATGGTTACAGGCTATGAATGCAAATGTGGTAGCATTTCACAAGTATGGTCAAAGGTAAAGGCAAAAGCGCTAACAGGAGCTTTTCCTTTGTCAGCAGCTTCAGAAAATTGGTAATATGTAGTAGAAACAAGATTAAGCTAATAAACTGTCTCCCCTTTGGGACTATACAGGGATAGGATGGAATTTGTTGGTTCTGAAGTCCCAGCTGTTACTTTCAGAACTTGGTCTTTAGAAATGGCTTGTTCAAAGTCGCTGCCTTATTTGGTTAGTTATATTTGAGCTCTGTAGACCAAAGCACTGCTTGTTCAGGTAGGCCTCGTCTTACAGTGATGGGGATAATAGTTGGAGCTATCATGGCTCCTTGAATTAATTTCCCTTCTAAACACCATCCACGCTCTCTCCTCTATAAGTAGAAGAGCACATTGCAGACCTTTCACTCCCTTCCAGTTCCTGGTTGGTGACAAATGTTAGGGCTGAGCCTTTGTTTTAGCTTCTCTTTCTGTGATAAGAGAGTCAACAGACCGCTTGAATATATTCTCTACTTCTGCTTGGTGGGTGTTTTTCTAGAGCAGATGATCAAACCTCACCTTCAGCTAACAAACACCTTTGAGAAAATGTAAGCTCAGTGTGTCATGGCTAGATTCTGAGTCAGGGGAGACGTAGAAAACCACGAATGCAGCATTGAGCTGATTCAAGCATTTAGATATTCCTCCCCGAAGGCTGGGTAGAGGTAGGGTTTAACAAAGGAACAATGGCTTCTGCCACCACTTCTGGGTGGGAGAAAGCCATGCTTTTAGCTCTTAGCCTGAAGCCAGCTGATTTACTTCCTCCCCATGTGTACCTGGCAGCTTTCAGGCTGCTGCCCCAGTGCTGGAGCTCAAAGCGAGTGAGTCCATCTGTAATAAGTCCGCATGCCGGCCCTTTAAGAGGCACACCTGGGACCACAGCCAGTTCACTCAGCCAAAATCTCCATTTTTCACAGCCATTGTCACGTGGACTTGTCTTTTTGGCCCTGGAATGCTGGGCTGGGGAGTCTAGTGTGGGGCTTGGACCCCTTTCCCCTGGGGTCCTCCACATTTTTTATTGCCACATGTGGGTGTGTGAGCAGCCTGATCTGTGTCCCTATTTCTCCTACCAGTCCCGACATGGCTTCTCCTGGTTGTCCTTAGCTGTATGACATCTGTTCAGCTAGACTTGAGGCGATTCTCAGTGATGATTCTTGTAGTTTACTTAAAATTTTGGTGTGGTCATGAGAAGAGGCAAGCACAGTGTTTACCTATTCCACCATCTTGACCAGAACTCATGAACTCATTTTTTAACTCATTTTCCCCCTCCTCTCAAAAAGTTTATTTTATTCCTATTAATTAAAAATTGGGTTTTTTAAAAATCAGACCATAGTATTTTTTTGAAATCTGCTCTTTTGTTTTTCTTTCCTCTGGATCATCGAATCTCATAGCAACAGTAGGTAGCGGTGGTGTGTGTGTGTTTGTGATGCGTGTGTTTGTGATGCGTGTGTCTGTGATGCGTTTGTTTGTGATGCGTGTTTTTTCCAGCAGTAATTTCATAGGGTTGCTCCTCCCCAGGTGCTCTTCTTCCTGGACCTGCTCCCGTATCACTGGAAACGTCAGCGCAAAGGCCCTATTTCTTGTGTCTACTTTTGGTGTATGCTGGAGGGTTAGGTCTAGATAACATCCCTAGAAAATAAAGTTATGCTTGAATACCAATTTAAAGAATTTTGTTTCTATGACAGATGATTGGTAGAGAAGCTAAGGTACATATATACAATGTAATATTAGTCAGCCATAAGAAGAGATGAGATACTGTCATTGGCAACAACAGGGATGGACCTTGAAATAATCATCCTAAGTGAAATAAGCAGACATAAAAGTTGAAAATTACACGATATAACTTATATGGGTTATAAACCTAAAAGCAACAAATGAACAGGACAGACAAACAGACTCATGGACGTGGACTATATAATTGTGGCTTCCAAAGGGTCAGGAGTGGGGGGAAAGGGGAGAGGTAGACAGGGTAAAGGGGTTCACATATAGCAGGGTAGGAGGACAGTGAAGTGGATAAAGGGATCAAAGATATGGCAGCTGAAGGAAACTGGACTTTGGGTGGTAAACACACAGTAGGATATACAGATGTCAAATGATAATGTACACCTGAGAATTATGTAATTGTATTAACCAGTGTTAAACCAATAAACTTAATTTGAAAATAAGTAAATGAGGAATAAATACTCAAAAAAGAAAAAGAAAAAGAAAATTCTGTCTCTGGAACCTTGGTTTCTGTATCATGCAGATCTGTGCAGAGATAGGCCTGCTATTGTCATATCATTTCTCAGCCTTTTGACCTGGAGTTTCTATCTTAATACTCATTACCTCCTGTTCTCCTACTCGGAGCTGTCAGCAGTTGTTAGAGTGAGCCACAAAGCAGTGGCCATAAAGTCCACTGACCTTCTAAGAAGCCCAGTGCAAGCTGCCTGCTTACTCTCTACTGCTTGACGGACACTCCATATCTTGCAATTCCTGCCTGTTGTTGGCCCTTTCCTGTTTCAAATGCCTTCCCTTCTTTTCAGCAGTCCAGACCACTTACTCTGAGCTGGGACTCCTTCTAATTTTACTGGGAAGTTTGCAGTTTTATGTGATCTTCCTCGGTTTCCCCTCATATGGACTAGCTCATCTTGCACAAGTTCTGAAAACATTGCTTCTACTTTCCTACCACCCTTTTGTCCTTTCCTATTCAATTTCCAGACCCATCAGTGTATTGAAGGGATTTCTGAAGTGATGTCTGTTGCCCTTAGTTTTGAGAATTCATCTTTCTTTACCTGTAGTAGGAGTTGAGGCAATTTGTCAGTAAGTTCTAAAAATCCTTGTTCCTCACCCTGCTGCAAAGCACTCTTTTTTCTCCTGTTTTCTTCTTGCTGCTAAATACGTGTTTCTAAGAGTAAAGCCCTTAGTGTGCTCTTCCACACCTCCTCCCCTACTCTTTGACTTTACACATACATTTGTATATGCTGCTGACTTTTATGCGAGATCCAGTCACATTCGCCAGCTCTAATTGGGCCATTTATCTGCCTGCGGAAACCCAGTATGTTAGAGTCAACACATCTGAAATCAGACTCGATCGCAACGTGCCAAGTGGTCTTACTAGGAGTGGCACTCATAGTCTCCCTTTCAAGGACAAAACCTCGGGTTCCACCTGCACTGATGACACTGTGGCTTCTTCCCTATGTGCAGTCAGCTGGGGGATTCACCACCATCTGCTTTATGCCTCTTTCCTGGATTATTTCCCTTATTTCCCATCCCTCTACTTATTCTAATCTTTGTTACAATGATCAGGTCTGGTTTTTTTTTTTACTTTAAATCTCAAACATCACCACTGTCTCCTCATTCCTACCTAATTTACAATGAGCCCTTACTAGGTTTCAGGGCTTTCCACACTCCTTACTTCTGTTTTACCTTCCTGGCTCCCCTTGATGAGCCACAGTTCTGTGTCTGTGATATGCTGATCTCCCCACTGCCTGAAGGCTCTCCAAACGTTAATGTAGTTTTTCAATAATAATTTTTCAGCTTTTTAAGTTTCCAATGTTAATTTTCGACTAAAACATTTTAAAACTTTTTAAGTACCTTCAGGCAAAGGATTTTTGATAACCTTCACCAAAGGGAATCTTACTTTACTTTGAATTACCACAACATAGGTGCTTTCCCTGAGGTACATCTTATTTTGTTTAATGGTTCATTTGTACCTTTTATAATAGCTCATATGACCCAGCAATCCCTCTATTGGGTATTTACCCTAAAGGTGAAAACTCACATCCCAAAAGATATTTGTGTTCATAGCAGCATTATTCACAGTGACCAGGATGTGGAAACAACTGAAGTGTCCTATGATAGATAACTGGATAAAGAAGCTGTGGTCCATATACACAATGGAATACGACTCAAATATAAGAAGAGACGAAATACTGCCCTTTGGGACAATGTGGATAAACCTCTAGATGTCATGCTAAGCGAAATAAGCCAGACAGAAAAAGTTGAGAACCACATAATATCACTTACTTCTGGTAGATAAAGCTAAAAGCAACACACAAACAGACTCATGGACATGGAGAAGAAGAGACTAGTTGTTACCAGAGTGTAGGGGCAGAAGAGGGAGGGAAGTAGATGTCAGAAAAGGGGTCAAATATGTGCTGACAGAATGAAATCTAACTACGGGAGGGGAGCACACACTGCAACACATAGATGCCGTATAACATGTTCAATTGTACACCTGAAACTTACTGGATTTCATCAACCAGTGTCACCAAAAACATTTAATTAAAAAATAATCAGGTAGACCCTGTGCCAGGAGGGCCCCTCACTCCATGTTGGTCCCTGCTTTACTCCCAATGTAAGGATCATCATAACAGTATCCATACCCCAGGAATGAGCTTTTCTGATGCTGGAGCAACAAACTTATTTCATCTTCGCCAAGTATGGAAAGTGTTATTATCCAAACAGGTCTCCCTCTTCCAGGATTACAACTGGAGAAGAGCTAGGTTTACTGAGTTACATAGGTCTTGGTCCACCTCCAGGATCTTCGTTCCGCATTTCGCTTCGATCTCCATTTCCTCACACTGTAAAGTTTGCTCTGTGGCTTTTTCTTCCTTCCGCGTGTCGTGTAAAGTCATTATAAACCCACAGCAAGTAATATAGCCAGAGATTAACACCAATGGCAACAATATTGCAGCAGCAGACATGAAAAGGCAGCTGGAGTCCACCACAAAGAGGCACAACTGAGCTCCAAAGAGTGCTTCACTCTTCAGTTAACAAAGTGCTGGATGCTGTCAGGCCAGGCACAGGAAGACATTCAAACTGGCTTTCCTGGACAGGCACAGCAACTCACTGACCTACTCTGTCACGTCAGATGGTTAGCAAAGGGAACTAGATCTCTCTTTTTCCGCTCCAGTGGTAGGAAACTAGGAAGGCAGGAAGGAGAAGGGAGGAGGGCATGATGTGTATGTGTCGAGGCACAAAGCCAGACGTGTGGAAAACTAGGGGGAGATCGCAAGTAAATGAGCCTGAGGATACTTGGCACGATCCGTCACTCAGCACGTGGACTCCCCAGCACCTCTGAAGCCTGTTTCAGAGGTGGCCTAGTGATGCGGCTCAGAGACATGAAAGTGAGAACCATAGTTTTAAGTCAAATGTAAAACATAGGGAGAAACTGGAAAACTTAATGAAACAGGATTGTCTCCGAAAATCTAATACTGTGGTTGGCAATCCCAGGAGATACCAAATTTGGGGGTCAAAGAGATAATGGTATGTGTAGACTTTGCTGATAGCTGGTTTTCGTTTGTTTCATTTATGCATTTACTTAAGTACAACATACAGAAACATATTATGTTACTGTGGGCTTAAATCTTTTGCTAGGTACTGAGATTTAAGCCTCACACAAACTAGAATGAAACTAGGGCAAAATAGAGATGGTCGCACTGCTTTTGAGATGAGTTCAGCCAAGAAGCTTGACGGGTCTTTTGAAAGACAAGGCATTTGGGCTGGATCTTAAAGGCTAAGTAGGGTTTTGATAAACAGAGTCAGCGGCAACAGCATGTTTAGGAAGAAACAGCAGAAAGGATGGCAGAAAGGTGTGGAATGTGTACTTGGGTAGGAGAGGACCAAGAAGGTTGGAGGATAGGTATGTGGAAGGGGAAGATGGAAGCTATAAACAGAACAGCAGGGTATGGGAACCAAGTTAGGCCTTTGGAACTTACCAGCTGGGCAGTGGAAGCAGTTGATAGTTTGTGGAAGAGGACACGTGATCTAGGAGCAAGTACACATCGTGTGAAGGTTCAATTATAGGAGAGACTGAAGGCAGCGAGATCGCTTAGGAGGTTACTGTGATATTCCTGCTAGAGGGACTGAAGGGCAACCTAGATTCGATGGTTCATTGTGTACGGAGCTTGAGAGAGGATGCGTCTCAAGCTTGATGTGCTCTGCCTCACTGGTCTTGTAAAATGGAGATTCACAGTCGGGAGGTCTGAATGGGGACTGTGATCCTGTGTTTCTAACCAACTGCTAGTCCCTGAATCGTATTTTGGCCCTCAAGATTTGGGACAAGTTCAGGGAGCCCTCTTGTGAGTCTGGCTCTATGTTTCATTAAATGAGATGTTTGGATCAGAGGAAGATACAGACTGCGTGACCAGACGCATTCACTCTGAGGCAGCCTAGTCAAGAGGTAGAAAAAGTGGACTGTCATTTCAGAAGCGAGACTGACGCTTGACTGAAACGGAAATCACTAGAAGAAGAAGAAAAGGAGAGAAGTAGGGATGTGCGTGGCGAAGATTTCCCAGGGAGAAACGGTGTCAACACAGGGGTCCAAAACAGAGTGTTATGGGAGACACGGAACGGATAGGACACTCCATACTTCTTCATGGCACTAATAAATGTCCCTTTGTTTACTTATTTGTATGTATGAGAACTCAATTTTGGTCACCCAATTGACATAACAGCCTACAGTTACAACACTCATGCTCACCGGTACCAGCGTACCTTCAAGAACACATCAAAACTCTCCTCCCTCACAGCTGACTCAACCCGCTGTCAGTGTCCCGAAAGTACACCTTCATGCTCTGTGCGTCCGAAATCAAACTAACGCTCGGTTTTTAAAGTGTATTAGTCTCTTAAATCAGGTAGAAAACAACAGGCAGAGCTACAAACCAGCCACTCCAGTACGAGCTGTTACCACTGACCCTGCGGAGCATTAGCAGAGATTCTTCTTTCTCCACGAGGCCTTGAGCCTCTGCCCAGTGTCCTTCCGTCCCCACCCGCAGGGCCGGTGTAGGGGTGGAGATCTGTCCCCGTTGTGTGCAGGGCGGGCAGAGTGGTAAAGATCTCTCAGCGCTGGGCTGTGTGGGAATGTCTTCAGGTCTCCCCCATTTTCAGGCACTTTTGCCCCAATGTAGGATGTTCAGTTAAAAGCTTTTGTCCTTCAACACTTGGAGTACATCAACCCAGGGCCTCCGGGCTGCACATTTCCTGATGAGAAATGCGCTCATAATCTTAATGGCCTAAGGATCATGAAAGCCACCCCCCTCTCAGCTCTGTAGATGTTAATCATATCACTTCTCTGGGGAACACAACAGTTTCCTATCATATCGTGATGCCGGTTAAGTCGTAGCACCATTTTTAAGAAAAAGGAATATTTTATTTGTAGACACTCTAAGGTCTTGAAAAAGACAATTTATTACAGATTTAAAACCTAAATGGAAAGGTCACTGAAGCATCCTACTGTTTTTAATGTCTAATAAAGTTAATATCAGTTTTTGTCACATAAATGAATAGTTCTTTGGGTTAGTTAGTTCGTTAGTTTTTTAAGGGTAAAGGGGTCTTGCGACCAGGAAGTGAGAAAAGCACTGTGGCTTATCCCCAGCAGGGACGGGTGTGTTGCTCTGACCCAATAATGTACCATAGTGATGGGTTTCCAGAATCTGCTACATATGATGCAATAATGCACGTTGTGATGCAGTTACAGAAATATCCTATATAAGACCCTGAACGGCCTCAGGATTTTGTCCATAGAGCCCAGGAAGCTGATTGGCGGTGACCTGCAGGACTGGACAGTTAGTTTGTTTTCTCCCTTTTGCGGTTTGTTGTTTTATATTTTTTGTCTTTATTTTATCCTTGTTTTTCTTTTTTTGTTACTTTCCTTTTTTTCATTTCCCTTAGTTCCCCTGTTTTTTTCTTCCCTTCCCTTCCCTACCCTTCCCTTCCCTTCCCCCCCTTATTTTGTTATTTATTTATATATTTTATTTTCCTTCCCCCCTTTAATTTTGTTATTTATTTATATATTTTATTTTCCTCCCCCCCCTTTATTTTATTTATTTATATATTTTATTTTCTGTTGTTTTTTTAGTTAGATCTTTTGAGTTAGTATTAGTACATTTAGTAGAGTTAGTGCTTTATTTTATTCCTTTTTCGTATATTTTATTTCCTGTTATTTTTTCAGTTAGTACAGTTAGTAGAGTTAGTGCTTTATTATTATTTCATATATTTTATTTCCTGTTGTTTTTTCAGTTAGTACAGTTAGTAGCGTTATTGTTTTTAGTATAGCCCTTTGTTTATTTGTTAGTAAGCGTAGTTATCTTTAGAGTTAGTGTTTTTAGTATAGCTCTCGTTTTTTTTTGTTATTAGCCTAGTGCAGTTATTGTCTTGAGCTTAGTGAGTGTAGTTACAGTATTAGAATGGATAAGCGTAGAGAGGCCGTCACCATGCCAAATGACCTTGCGGCCACCCCTAGCCAAGAGCAGCCCCCCAGTGTGGGCTACGTGCTCCTCAGAACAATTGGTGAGGGCAGTTTCGCCAAGGTCAAGTTGGCCCGGCATGTCCAGACCGGCATAGAAGTGGCCGTCAAGGTCATTCATCAGCTTGGGTCCTCTCGACCATCACGTGAAATGGAAGCCATGAAAAAACTGGACCACCCGAACATTGTGCAGCTGTTCGAGGTCATTGAGACCCCGGACACGCTGTTCCTTGTGATGGAACTGGTGGGAGGAGGGAACCTGGCTGACCACCTGAAGGCCCACGGTGACATGCCGCGTCGCGAGGTCCGCAGCGTCTGGCGGCAGCTGGTGTCTGCGGTCCACTACTGTCACGCGAAGGGCATCGTCCACCGGGACCTGAAGCCGCAGAACATCCTGCTGGACACCGACCGCCACGTCCGGCTGGCAGACTTCGGCCTGTGCAATGAGCACGTGGGCCGGCAGCTGAACTCCTTCTGCGGCACCCTGCGCTACGTCGCCCCGGAGATCATCTTGAAACAGAGCTACCACGGCCCCGGAGTGGACGTATGGAGCCTGGGAGTTGTCCTCTTTCGCATGGCCTGCGGCAAACTGCCCTTCGTGGGAGACAACAGCCAGGACTTGGCAAGCAAGATCGTGGGCGGGCAGTACACCCTCCCCAAATTTGTCTCCACAGACCTGGCAGACCTCCTAGGTAAGTGCCTCACCCTGAACCCCCGCCACAGAGCCACGACGGAGCATCTGATGGCTCACCGGTGGACCAACGTGGGGCGGGCGCCACTGAGGCCGTACCGGGAGTCGCCATGCGAATCCCTAAACTCCAAGGTCATACAGCAGATGGACACTCTGGGGTACCAGCGAGAGGAGATCGAGGCGGCCGTCAGGGACAATAGATTTGACAAAATTATGGGGACATACCTCATCCTCTGCCACAAATCGCCCCACGGGAAGGGTTGCACCATCTACGTGAGGCCCGCCCGCAAGCCGGGGACCTCCCCTGCCAGCTCTGAGAGCCTCAGCGACGAGCCATCCGGCTCGGAGGCCAAAGGGCCGGACAGTCCACCAGGCAGCCGGGACTTGAGCTCCCCCATTCCCGCACCCACCTCCGATCTGGAGACCAGCTCTTCCTCATACCCCAAGTCCGAGCCCAGCAGCCCCGAACCCTCACTGAAGGCAGGCAGCAGCAGTCTGGCGTCCATCCTGGAGGCGGAGAGCGGCGCTGCCTCACCTGGACCGGAGCATGGGAGCAGCAGTCCGGGACCCCAGCCGGAGGCGGAGATGACCAGTCCCACACCCGACGTGAGCATGGAGAGAAGCAGCAGCTCAGTGGGACTGGCATCGGGAAGCCCCGTGCCTGCCCGTGAGTCAGTGACCTCCAGCCCGTCCCCCCAGCCTGACCCTTCGGACACCATGTCCACTGGTGTCAACAGCGGAGCCCCGGAGACGGAGACGCAGGTGGAAGGTGAGAGGCCGACCCCCGGCTCGGGCCAGAGCCAGGGCAGACGGGGGAAGGTGAGGAGGTTCCTGCGCCTTTGCCAGCAGTTGTGCTGCTGCTGGCCGTCTAGCAAGAGGAAGAACAACAAAGTGCAGCCGTTGTAAATCGAGGTAGGGCTGCGGGCTGCGGGCTGCGGGCTGCGGGCTGCGGGGGCGGGGGGAGGCGGGGCTGAGCCCCTCTCCCTGCGTTTTTAAAGCTAAACTCAAAAATGCTGAGCGTCAAGGAGGCTGGTGAAAGGGTGCGGGAATCGGCCAGAGGCTGGAGCAAAGAGCTGCAGGTGGGAGCTGTGCCAGGAGGACCTGCTGCGGGTGAAGGACTTGATCCATTGGACGATTCAGATCAGGATGGTAGCGGACATCCCTGTGGCCTTCAGAAGCACTGGGCCTTTGAGCCTGGAGCACGCCTGGAGCCCTTGCTGGACATTTATTCCTTATCCCTTACGTGGATGAAACTTGAGCCTGGACTGTTTTTCCTGGAGCCCTCCTCCCCATCCCTGTTCCTTGGGTGGTTCTTGGTTTTTCCTAAACTATTTAATAAACAATATTGTATTGTTGCGCAAAGATGTATCAGATACTGTTGTGCGTTCTCCCGGCACAGAATTGGGGTTGGGCATCCTCCAGTTTGAGAAGCATGTAGTGGTGTTTGTGTGGGGACTTAATTAGAAAATATACCTGAAGAGAATGATCCTGGCAAGTCCCAGTAAAAATGAATGTGGTTTCAAGGGGAGCAGGCCTGTGAGCCATCCTGCAAGGCAGAAAGGCAGAGATTGCGTCACCTTCCTACACTCATTACTTCACTTTTTCAGAAGGACCAAGGGAACCTTTAGTCCTGTGGCCTCTGCTAATTAGGACTTAGAGGTCCATAATAGGATAGCAAAGTCCCTTGAACCTGCTTGTGTGGAGTATCAGAGAAGTGGCGGGGTTGTGGACCCCAAAATGGCTTGGCGGTCACTTAGCTGTGCAGCTGAGTGTCCTCATGATGAGGCAAGAGCTGGACCTTCCCCTTGGCACCTTGGAAAGGGGCCCTGATGCGTGAGTTTGACCTGGAAACGGAGAGGAAGCATGAGGGCAGGCGGAAGCGGGAGTGTGAGGTGCATACAGGATCGAGGTGGGGGCGAGGCTGGGAAGGGGTTTGGATCAGCTCCACAGAGCAGTGACTGACAATAAAGACAGCTGAGTCCCAGAAGACAGAAGAAGAAAGCCTGTAGCTATCTGAATAGGACCTATGGGATGATGCTACACGGCACTGAGCGTTTGCACGGTCTCATGAGATGTGTTGGTGGATGGTGCAGTGTACCACCCAGACCCCTTTGGGACTGAAACCCTCTCTCCCAGCTGCTAGGAAAGTTGGCTGTGAGGACTCAGTCAGGTCCTTTGCCTGGAATTAGCTCCTTCAGAAGAGAGCGGCCTCACCCAAGTTTATCCTCCTCTTCTAGAGGTAGCCTCAGGACGATGCCTGGCCCACGTGGGGATGTAAAGACTCTCACCTTGCCCAAAGTGCAGCTCTCTGCAGGGCACCCAGCTCAAGGAAACCCCACAGGGATCAGCTACTTTCTAGCCGAAACCACATGACAGTTCAACTCCTTCTGCCTGATCCCATTTCCTTCCTTCCCTCCCTCACAGCTGTAGAGTTCTAAAAATCAGAACTATATCTTTAAAATCTTCCTACCAAAAATATTGTGCTATGGGATGGACATTTTCAGCCATTTTCTTCCAGGGTACCTCGTAGTCTTTCTTTGAGTGTCACATCCAAGCACGATTCAGCGGAAGCAAGTCTTGAGGCAAGTATCGGAAAAAGAGCTCTCTGCTGGCAGCAGTAGATTTTATCTGTGCATTCTAGGGGTAGGTTTTGG
The DNA here is from genome assembly GCA_030015415.1 of Cynopterus sphinx. Lineage (NCBI taxonomy): Eukaryota > Metazoa > Chordata > Mammalia > Chiroptera > Pteropodidae > Cynopterus > Cynopterus sphinx. The sequence continues at coordinate 7,911,258 of CM057394.1, forward strand.
AGCATGTGTAAAAGAGTGGATGAACTGCTTCCTTTTAGGCATAGTTTTTTCGCATTTTTTCCACTCAAGGAAACTCTTGATATTTAGTGGAAGACTATCCTTCCTGGGATATCTGGATTACAGTTACTGTATTTTACCACTTAAATATGGATCCACTGGCCTTGATAGACACTTGGGTCGGGGCTGTGCTGAGAGCTTATTAGGAAGTGGGGAACCCAAACGAAGATTTATTCCCACATATGGATGGACATCCTATCTCCATTCACTGATGAGTCGTAAGGACACCAGGAGGAAGGGCGACAGTTTTCTCAGCGATTTTGATTCTATTTCAGTATGCAGACTGATGGGCGATGAAATGTTCTTACAAATAGCACTATCAGAAAAAAATGTTAGCCTGAGATATTTTGAGGTGAGAATCAAACTCTCATCTTGGCTATAAAAATCTCAATGAAGAGCTCTTAGGAGAACACCTAACTTTGGGCACTGTAATTTTCTAGTGGGCCTTCTAAAATACATCATTTGTGGATTGTAGCTGTGAGTTATTTGGGGATTCTTGTTTATAATCCAGTTGTACAGATGGGGAACTACCTGCTAAAATTAACATTTACATTTTCTTTTTTTTTTTTTGAGATAGTAATCCTGTGGTATATGTATGCCACTTTTAAGTTGTGCTTTTAAATCTCATTCTATGCCTTTGTTAGAAAGCCTGTATGTGATTTCTTTAATAGGAAGAAATTATCCAGTTCACAAAGTCAAAACAGGTCTTAAGAATTTAAAGGAGTGGAGTAGTACTGTGAGAAAGACACCCTTGCTTTAACCCAAATGCAAAGCTGTGATTTGTTTTCTTAAAAAAGAATTTTTATGGATCTTACCCTGGTAGTTCCTTAAGACTTCGTGTCTGTTATATATACATAACAATATCCTGGGGAAAGCCAGGAGGTGGGAAATGGTTACTGGAAGCAAGGAGCTCATATACACCCCTTGGGAAAATGACAGATGTATTTCTGAAATGTCAGGTGGAAATACAGCAGGGGAAACAACATTCATGGTTGGTTGAGGAAGAGCCACGGGACACTTGTTCCTTGAATGCGAAGCAGTGACAGTCTACACACACATGCCAAGAAAATTCTCGAGACTAGAGTTCGTTCAAGCAGCTTCTTGCCAGCCAACAGAGATTTAGTGCTGGTTCTGTAGAGACACTAACGTGGACATACGACAATTTTGAATTCCTCTGAAAAGGACTTCTTTTTTAATATAAGCAACAAGATGTGAGTATTCTAATCAGGCAGGTTTAAAAAATTCTTAAACAAGTGGTGTGCGTGCTGTGTTATTTTTGAGTAACTCCAGGTAGTTTTTGTAGCTCTTTTCACCTTGTGTTGGCTCTTGCCTCATGCCAGTCCTGTGAAAGAGACAAGGGCTGCTGTTTTTCCTGGTTTGCTGATGAGAATACTGAGTCTCCATCCAATATGTGTCCAGTGTTATATCCTAGGAGTTTTGTTTACTCCACATTTTTCTTTGTACAGTATAATCACCGATAGGTTATATATATATATATATATATATATATATATATATATATATATATATATATATATTTATATATATTAGATAAGTTGATAACTTTGTTTATATGGTGCCCAGAAAGTACCCTTTTCATACTTTGTTAAGCCAATGAAGAAAGGGAGAGTACCAGCTACGGCTGCTGCTCACGCTGACAAGCCATCTATTTTCTTATATTTTTTTTTATCTGACAAATGTGTTCATTCAGTAGACATTAAGTGGCTTTAAGTTGCCTTCTGAACCTTGTCCATTGCTAGGGGAGATTCACAGGACCTGTGCACACAGTTCACGTGCTGGAGGAGTTTCAGTTGATTTGAGGAAAGATGATACACATTCAGGAAAGCGTTAAATCGTCATTTCGGATGTTATCCCATTGTCAGAACGAGGGATGGCAGGCGTGCTGTGTCGGTTTCCTGATTCCGAAATGGTCCAAGTAAGGAGAGGCTCCAATTGGACTTTTACTTGATGAGATTGCATGCATGGGGAGTGTTAGCAAGGGCATTCTCGTAAAGTGGAGCTCGATTTAGGACATGTAGAAAGGCGAATTTGTCAGGGTGCATGGCAGAAAGATAGAAGCACTTAAATGACACTCAGATGGAAGAGCTGGCCTTGGTGTTCTAGACATAAGGAGCCACGAAAGAAATCTGTGTTTTGCTTAGTTTCTGCGGGTGCAGCCATGAGAAGGAGAGGCTTTGTGACTACCATCCCAGCTCTGTATCACTATTCTGGGGTGCAGCTGGATGACTGACTGACTGAACTTTCGTTTGGGATTTTATAATGCGCTTTTACTATCCTTTGTATTTAGGTGAATGATGAAATCCTAAGTGAAATCCTTATCCTGTTGGCTCCTGATGCCACCTCTATTATGTGGAGCTCCTTGGGTTTGTTCCTAGGAGGGTGAAGCTCTCTGGCAAGAGTCCCTTCATCAGGGAACATAGAACTCACTACCCAGGCAGGTGCTTTCACCTGAAAGTTTAAAGGGATACAGACACAAAGGATGGGGTAGGATTCTATGTCCAATGGTTGGCAATAGGCAAGGACACATTCTCCTAAACCATTGTCTCAGTGCAGCTCTGTTAGGGCATCAAGCGTCAATACCTTCCCTTGCCCTAGTCTTACCCCATTCTTGTGAGTATGAAGCTCTTCTCTGGTGTTTTGCTAATTCACATATATTGAATTCCCTCAGTTTCATCAATGAGAGTTCATTTCTAACATCATGTTAATTAAACAAACTTCACGTATGAAAAGCTATTTCTGCTCTTCAGTCTGGTGTTCATCAAGATACGAATAGTTGAAAGAGCTATGAATAATTTGAGGTAGAATAAGATAATAAGAGATTTGAAATGTTTGGCCAGGCCCTAAATGTGACTCTTTCTGACACAATATGAGCTGACCCCAGGAACTTAATCCTCAAGGCCAGTGGCTGTCCCTCAAGATAAAGCTTAAATTAACTGTTGTATTCATTTTGTCTTATGGTTGGTGCCGAAGAATATTTTATGAATTTCTTAATTTATTAACTTACAGACACAGCGATGCCTGTTCATTGGTGAACTCAGTTTCCTTTATAGTCTCGACACAGTGATTATAGTATATTTTTTGTTTGCCCTTCACTGCTGCTATACTGTCTTTGCTTTACTTTATGTTCATCCAAAGGTTTAGGGAAATAAACCTATAAGTCAGGAAAATATCACAAAGAAAACCTAGAGCATGCATATTTCGGAGGATACATCTTAAAAAGGTTAAATATGTTAATGTGAAATCCTAATGAGCATCCAAGGTGTTTATAGGCTTCAAAATGGGCTTTTTGTTGTTGTTGTTGAGATTTCTTTCTGATTTGCTCCTTATCACTAGGTGTAGTTATGAGCCTGCCTTCTTTTCTGCCTGAATTTTGTGTGTCTCCAGCTGGGCAGAGCTCCCTTTGCCAGAAGATCCCTGTCCAGTCTTTTCATTCTTGGCAGGCTCGTTTACTTTTTTTTATGGTTTCTCTGCCAAACAGTTCTCAACCTGGACCCAAGATAAGTTGTTTTTCCTGGGTCTTTGTCGTTAAGGGCAAGGGAGCTATTCTGTCCTGTGGTGGCCAGGTACAGCCTGTCTTTTGACTTTGCCTCAAGTGTTTAAACTGATTTTCAAGGGACCTCACATTTAAATGTATTAAAGATGCTGGTTCAGGGAGTTCTATTAAGTGTTTAGATTTTCTGATCGTATAATCCCCTGCAGGCCCACACGGCATCTCGATCGTCGAGGAAACTTAGATTTTATTATAGATAATAAGTTAAGACAAGTATGGTTAAAAAATGAAATGACTGTGTGAAAGAACGTTTTTGTTATGAATCTGCACTGAATGGGATAAAACGCTGCTTTAATGTTTTACATATATGCACATATATATACATACCCCACATGTATATTTATGTTACAATATGTCAGTCAATAAGACTTCATTTCTTCATGATTGAATTCATAGTTTAACCTTTTTTCTTTTTTTATATATAGCACGATCAACTTTATACCTGGGCTGCAGTTAGTCAACCCACACACTCACTGGATTACAAAGAAGGGCAGTTTCCCAGGCGAGTCACATCGGTTTGGCCGTCATCTAATTCTCCTGATGAAGAACACAGGGCCAAGGATGCTGAGACAGGTAGGCCCCCGGGCACAGTGAGTGTTCCGAAAGCATGGAGCGTAGAGTATCTGTGCAGTGCTTACGGGGTAGCGAGTCTGCATTTCTCTTCAAGGCATTTCTTAGAGTGTAATCTATGGCGAACAGGTAAAAGTCCCTGGGAGGCCAGTTGATTGAAAATTCTTTTGTGCCACTGTTAATGCTGCTGAGTTGGAATTTGGGGGAATGGGATGCTGGAATTGTCTGGTTATTGTTACGTACACAGAGTTTGATAACCACTGCTTCAGGCTTCCAGTTGTAGCGGCCACCTGAGGTTGAAGCACCCTATCTTGTGTGGGCTAAGGGAGCTAGCTCCAAAGAGCAATTTCTTGTCTATTGCCTTTCTTCCCTTACTGTTTTCTTTGTGCTTTTTTAATCCTTTTCTTTACCTTCGAAGATAATGGGGAGAGGTGAGATGTATATTTTTCTAAATGTAAAATTTAAGTAATCTTTAAAAATTTTACAGTGTTCAGATGTAATATTTATTGGTTTAAACTCTTTTTTCTCTTTGTGCCTTTTGTTGTCTTAAAGTAGTTTGTGCTGTTGGCTGGGAAGATGGGATGAGATTAACATCAGCTTCATACAGAGCCGAAAACTAGGAAAGCACTTTATAATCATTACATAGGAACAAAAATCATGTTTGTGTAAAACTGTATTATTGGATTTGGTTGATTTATTCCTTTTTTTTTCTTTTTAGCATAATCAATTCCCAATATCTTCCTGGTAGACTGAACAGGAGTATTGACCTCTGATCTATAATGAAGAGCGAATAAAGGGCATTATTACTATTCAGAAGTGTCTCACCAAATTCTTCTAAATGGTGGCATGAGTGTTAGAGTTAAGAATTTTGATCTTACATAGAGAAAGATAGCCCATAAACTTAATCTGGATTTGTGATAAAAGAGTGTAACATAAGGGAACGGAGCTTGCAAGGTTCCAGTCAAGACTGTGGAGTAGGTAAACATTGTGCTTGCCTCCTCTCATAGCCAAATTAAAATTACAAATAAATTAAAGAGTAAACAACCTGGAGAACCATATGACCACTAGCTGAACAGAAAAAGTCCAGTAACTAAGGATATAAAGAAGCCATGGAGAGACTGTGAGGAGAGGTGGAGACATGAAACAATCTGGCCCCACACGCAGGTGATGGTTAGCATCCGGAGGGACACCTCAGCTGCAGAGGTCCCTTGGGACAAGTGAGGGGTCCCAGATCACACCAAGCTCCCTAGCAACAGTGCCAGGAAAAGGAGCCCTTACAACATCTGACTGTGAAAACTGGTAGGGATCCCGTCTGTTAGGGTGAGACAGAGGGCTGCTAGAAAGGCAGGTGTTGTCTTAAAGAGCTCATGCATGAACTCCTTCTCCCAGAGAGGTTACTGCTTATGTTTTCTTCTAGAACTTTTAGGGTTTCGGGGATTACATTTAAGTCTTCAATCAATTTTGAGTCTATTCTTCTATATGGTGTAAGAAGGTGGTCCGGTTTCTTTTCTTTTTTTCTTTTTTTGCATATATCTGTCCGATTTTTCCAGCACCAATTATTGAAGAGACTGTCTTTACCCACATTGTACATTCTTACCTCCTTTGTCACATATTAAGTGGGCATATAGGCATAGATAGGTTAGAGAAGTACAAATTAGTAGTTGCTAGACAGTCATGGGGATGGAGAGCATGGCATAGAGAATGCAGTTAGCATTATTGTATTGGCTAGGTGGAGAGCAGGAGGAGAGAAAGAGAAGTTAGGAGGATTGTTTTATAAACTATATGAATGCCTAACCAATGTATAGTACGTTTAAAACTAATAAAATAAAATGTAAAATATATGAATAATAAGTGACCATAACTATGTTCCTATCAATAATCATTTAAAATGCAAATGGATTAAATGTTCCAATCAAAGGCACAGGATGAATGGATAAGAAAACAAGACGCACCTCAGACCAAAAGACACACAGAGTGAAATGGATGGAAAAAGATATTTCATGCAAATGCAAACAACAACAACAAAAAAGCTGGGGTAGCTATACTTATACCAGACCAAATAGACTTTAAACAGGGCTGTAATAAGAGACAATGAAGGACATTTCATAATTATTAAGGGATGAATCTAACAAGAGGATATAACCCTTGTGAACATTTATGCACCCAATATAGGAGCACCTAGGTATATAAAGCAAATATTGATGGATATAAAGGGAGCGATCAGTAGTAACACAATAATTGAAAGGGAATTTAACACCTCATCCACACCAATGGACAAATCTTCCAGACAGAAATCAACAAAGACATAGTAACCTTAAATGACACTTTAGACCAGATAGATATAATTGCTATTTTTTAAGAGCATTTTATGCCAAAAGAACAGAATATACGTTCTTTTAAGAGCACACAGAACATTTTCCAAGAGAGACCACGTTAGGTCACAAAACAAGTCTCAATAACTTTAAATAGATTGAAATCATGACAAGTGTCTTCTTTGACCATAGTGCTATGAAACTAGAGGTCAATTATGAGAAAATATCTGAAAAATACACAAACACATGGAGGCTAAATAGCACGCTCCTAAACAATGAATGGGTTAACAGTGAGATCGAGGAGGAAATTAAAAGATACCCTGAGAAAAAGGAAAAAGAAAACATAATGACCCTAAATTTAAGACACAGGGAAAGCAATCCAAAAAGGGAAATATACAGCACTACAGGCCAACCTCAAAAAAAAGACACGAAAAACCTCAAGTAAACAGTCTAACCTTACACCTTAAGGAACTAGAAAAAGAACAGTAAACAAAGCCTAAAGTGAATAGAAAGAATGAAATAGTAAAGATCAGAGCTGAAATAAACATACAAAAGATCACTGAAACTAGTTCTTTGAAAAAATAAAGAAAATTGTTAAACCTTTAACCAGACTAATCAAGAAAAAAAAAGAGAGAGGAACAAATAAATAGAAATCAAACAGGGGAAATGACAACTGACCCAACAGACATACAAATGATTATACGAAAAAACTATGAACAGTTATATGCTAACAAATTAAACAGTCTTGAAGAAAGGGATAAATCTTTAGAAACACACAATCTTCTAAGACTGAATGAAGAAGAAACAGAAAATCTGAACAGACCAATCACTACTAATGAAATTGAATTAGTAATCAAAAAACCCGCACAAGCAGCAGTTCTAATTATAAGGCACCGAGAAAGAAATTGAGGATATTTCTCATGCTTTTCCTCTTTTTTCCTCTCCCATTTTTACTTTTATTCTCTATTATTTTTCCTTCTCTTTACCATTTATTTTTTTCTTTTTCTAATTGTTCTTTTATTTTACCCTTTCTTTTGTAGTTCAGATATTCTGTATGTCTCTTTCTTTCATCTTAAAATCTTCACCCTTTGCAAATGTGAGAATTTCATTTTTTTAATGGCTGAGTAATATTCCATTGTATATATGAACCATAATTTCTTTACCCAGGTGTCTGTTGTTGGGCATTTAAGTTGCTTCCATATGTTTGCTATTATAAATTGTGCTGCCATGAATATTGGGGTACATAGATTTTTATGAATTATTGTTTTGGTTTTCTTTGGATAAATACCCAGAAGTGCAATTGCTAGGTCAAAAGGTTTATCCATTTTTAATTTTTTGAGAAACCTCCCGGCTGTTTTCTATAATGGCTGTACCAATTTGCAGTCCCACCAACAATGTATTTGCAATGACATGGATGGACCTAGATGTTATTATGCTGAGTGAAATAAGTCAGAGAGAAAAAGATAAATACCATATGATTTCACTTATATGCAGAATCTAAGGAACAAAAAGAACAAACTAATCAAAAACAGACTTCTAAATATAGTGGACGATTTGGTGATGGAAAGAGGGGAGAGGTGTTGGGGGGCTGGGGGAATGGGGTGATGGGTTAAAGAAGTACAGATTAATAGTGGCTAGTTGGTCACAGGGATGGGGATCACGGCAGAGGGAATGCAATCATTAATATGCTGGCCAGGTGGAGGGCCAGGGGAGGGAGGGAGCAATTAGAGAGATCATTTTATGAACTATATAGATGCCTAACCAATGTACTATATACTTGACACTAATTTAAATAAATACATTTTTTTAAATGACAAAAAAATTCTTCACCCTTTATAACTCCTATAATTCAACTTGTGATTTTTATGAGAGCATTTTTCATAAATTCCTCCTAGATGTTGCAACACACCGACTCAGGGAAATAGCATAGTGAAAGAGATGGGTCTGGGAGGATGGATTCAGTTCAGGCGGCCGTTGGATCTGACAGAAGGGGCTGAGAGGTTAGGTGTAGGTGATCACAATATTGACTGAAACACCTTTGTTGTTCATTGTTCCGGTAAATTGCACAAGTCCTTATCAGAGCCCAGGAGTTTGCTTTCTGGAGCCGGTGACCAGGTGTAAGACTACAGAAAAGGAGCTGGGAGACATTGTGTGCATTCCTGATGGGAAGACCTGTTAGCGTTCCACCAGCAGGTCCCGGGGCTCCTCTTACACTATCTCAGTCACAAAAAAAGGAAGAGAACGTTTCCTCCATCTGTACAGTAGTTGCCCCAGCACCTTGTCTGGGGGCCACTGTGTTTGGGGTCGGTGGTACGGGGTTTGGAGGTGACTAGAAGTAGAAAACAAAAGTGTTTCAGCATTTGGATTTGCTTTAGTGTTAACTGTTGACTAGCTTTGATGTTTAAGATGTTTATTCAAAATCGGCAAGTCTGGTGTTAAGTTTAGGGTACAGATTTGTCAGTCTGAGAGAGAAGGAGTGAAATACAGTGGTTGTCTGGGAACGTGGTTGTATTGTAAGGCCACTTATTACTACTCTATTGTCATAGTGTCATCTGTTGGAAAATGACGACGTCATGCTATTTTCAGGGATTGTTGTTTTGAAAGATGGACTCAGATGCGGTGCGGGAATTAGCTAATGGCAAAGTGGTATCTATGTTGTCTGTTATAAAATCCTCTCTCTCTACTGTGACTACTCAACTCTTCATGGTGGCACTCACTTTCATGGTTCAACCATTCTTTTGATCGCTCCCTTTGTTCCCTCCTACAATCACGAGCACATATTTTCAACAGCTATCGTGTGTCAGGCGCTATTCTAGAATCTGGGGACACAATATGGAAAAGAAATCTATAAAATATCTCCAGTCACAGAATTTGAGTTGAGTTTGGGGAAGAGAGATAACAGATGAGTAGGCAAGCAAGTGCACGACATAATATATTGTGCGATGATCATAAAGAAAGGTAAGTGACAGGGAATGGGGGTGCTGGGGAGTGGGTGGGATTGCTACTTTAGGTGGCGTGCCCATGGGGGCTGGAGCAAATTCTAGGGGGAAGGAACAAAGAAGGGGGCCATGCAGGTCCCTCCCGCTGCAGGGATCCCATGGAGAGAGCATGGCTGGTGTGTGAGAGACGCAAGAAGGCTGCGTGACTGGAGCACAGTGGGCAAGTAGAGGAAGGCAGAGATGGTCAGAGGAGACAGCGAGTGTGGGCAGATGAGGGAAGGCTATGGGCCCGTGCAGAGACTGTGCTTCATTAACTAAGTGAAATGAAAACTTGCAATGGAGTTTAGCAATATGTGGTACAATTTTAATGATCAATATCTTTTACTTTTCTATAGAATTGTCACATGCATCAACTAACATGCTGTTGAATTGGGACTGTCCAAATTATCTCCAGCAGTAACTTGTCAGGTGTCTGGTTTGCCTGACAGCTGGGGATGGGGAGCACTGTGGCCGTCAGGAGACAAAACTCTAGTCTTCAGCTTGCCCCACCAACTGCTTGTATCTTGGGCTCGGATTGCTTACCTGTAAAATGTGGACAATGCACAAGACGAGTGGTTTTCAGCCTGGTCCGTGGAGCACTGGGTTTTCCCGTAGTCCCTTTTATTTTCATTTTTATGTTTTTAGTCTTCTGTGCGAGTTCCATGTAGAAGAAAGTGTCCCGGAGCTTAAAAATAAGTCCTGGACTTGGATATGCCTTAGGTTTCCCAGCAGGAAGAATTTGCAGTCTCACGGACTCCCACGTGGCAGACTCAAGGATCAAAATCCCTACTTGGTGCTGTCACCCTCCTGGTGACAGTGCTCATTCTCCCACTGAAATCAGAAGGTACTTTGTCAATAGTTAGGTAAGCCATTGGAGACCCCATCCTTCAAGGCTGGTGAGTTGGGTTCTGTCACTTTGTGGACAGTGAATAATATGAAAACTGAGTGTCTTAGCAGATGCTTTTTGGCAGTTGAGAGAAGTGATTGTGATTGATGTGTCAAGAAGGGGCTTATAGGCCTATTCTAATCTTAAAAGTAATAATGACACGAGTGTTGGTCTTATATGTGTTGTATACTGAAAAGCAGTCCTGTACTCATAAAAAAGTATAAATGGAAGATAAACTGGATGTTTTTGGTCTTTATAAACGTAGATTTTAGCTAGTTTTATTTTCTGATCAAAGAAAAGGGAAAATTTCTTCTTTAATATATTGACTGTCTTCTTCCTTTCTAACCCAGAATCTCAATCTGCTGTTTTGGAAACTCTGAAAAATTGTTCAGATGCTGTTCAGCAGGTAAGAAGATCTTATTAGGATGTCAAATGCCTTTGTCTCTTATTTGTCTTAAAATTGTGCCGGACTCTGGTTTACCTTCCCATCTGCCCAGCTAGCTAGGCCAGCCTCGTTTCCCTAAGCCTCCAGGGTGATTGATCCAGTCTGGTGGAAGGGGATGTTATCTTCCATTTAGACTTTTTAAAGAAAAACTGCCTTTAAGTGGAAATGAGGACAAGCTTTCGGGGAGCCTCATCCTTCTACATCCAGCCAAAGAGAGGAACCCACAACAGCTGGCTCTCACAGGAAATGGTGGCCCTTCCAGGAAATGTCATGTGGAGGTGTGCTTGGCCAAACTAATAGTCACATAGATAGGATTTGAGAAAAAAATCTCAGAAATTGTCTAAAATCAACATTCTTAATTTGCTTTGGTGGATGGAACATTCGTTAGTGTCTGTTCAATCTCCATAGAAACTATTTTTTCTGTTACTAAAAAGCAAAATTTATGTCTTCTTGTACCAAAAAGGACTTGTATTAAAAGAGGAAATGAAAGAAAGAAAGAAAGAAAGAAAGAAAGAAAAGAAAGAAAGAAAGAAAAGAAAGAAAAGAAAGAAAAGAAAGAAAACACATAGAATAGTAATCGTGGATAGCAGTTGCTCTTTGGGATATAAAATCATTTTAAAAACTTACTTATGCATTCTCCTAACTATTCTTTTGAAAATAACTTAGTATTAGAAAGTAGTAGGTAATTACTAAGAAGAGTATGTTCTCTTGGGAAATGAGCAGACTCATACCTAGGTTCTAGACGCAGGTCGATTTCTGGTTAGTGTATGACAGCATACGGAGGCTACTTGGGACACAGTGTTTGCCATTCTCTGTAAAATTTTAAAAATGCGATGACTTTTGAGAATTGTCCAAGTTTGGAATAATTGCCCCTTTAAAAAGCAGCAGCCCTGCATCCTCTGTGGAAGTCGTGCTCTCCCTGGAGGAGAAACAAGGATATGACATCGGTCAGGAACTTCGTTTTGTAATTTACTGGTGCTTTTCAAAAACAAAGTTACATTAGCCATCATCCTACACGTAAAGAGATTCCTTAATTAATTAACTAATTAACTAATTTATCTATTTATTATTATTATTATTTTTACATCTGCAGCATGTGGCCTCCTAGGTGGTCTCCCATTCAAGTTCTAACCAGGCCCGACCGTGCTTAGCTTCTGAGATCAGACAGTATCCGGCTTTGTTCAGAGTGGTGTGGCTACAGCCTAAGGAAATTCTTAAGGATAGTGCCATAAGACAGGTTTTCCCGGCCTTGTCAGAGACTTAGGTCAGGCACCTGGAGAGGTACGACAGACTCAGCTGATAGCTTTTTTATAATTGGTCATGTGACCAACAACAGTGACTATGACAAAGGAAAATAAAAAGAGGTAAAGAGAAGTCAAGTCAGAAATGATGAAGAAAAATAGTGCTTTAAAGGTATTCTCCTTATGTTTATAGCTTTAAACAAATTTTTTCAGGCGTGTCGAAATTGTGATTTGAGATTTGACTTTTCTAAATTCGTATTTTCAGGACATATATTACTGAATTCTTATATGCGACAATGCCAGTGAAACCCTGAACAGAAAGTATTCTGTAGGATCCTCAGCAGTTAAACATGTACTGCATTGCACTATGTGTTAAGAGTCCAGCTGTAATAATTCGATGTACATATATTAACGTGTATCAAAAGGTAGTGATTTTCTCTTGAGCTGTGAACCATGGTAAAATATATTATAATAAGCAGGGGACTTGATGAGCCAAGTGATGGAAAAACTTGTGATATTACAGCTTAGAAACTCAAGGCTGAGATACATTGATTGAAATGTCCGAGCTTCTCCTTTTCTCGTGCCCAGTGAAGTGTCCAGAAGCCAGATGATATACTTAATTGAGAGGTAGCAAATTTGTAAGCAATTGAGGTTAAGCGTTCAACAATGGCATTGCTTAGTTTTGAAATTATTGACCTTTCGTCATAAGCTTGTTTTATGGACTCGTCTTTTCTTAGGTGAGATGTGTGTATGTTTCATAAGAGCATGAAGTGACCGGCCATAAAAGCGATAAAGGAAGTGAATTAATTACCCATCTACTGTGCATCTGCTTTTTTTACTGTATTATCTTATGTAATTCTTCTAATAATCTTTTACTATTAGAAATTATATTTTAAAGAAATTAGTATATGATAAAACGATATTTATAGACTTTAACTTGCTTATAGACTTTAGCTTTAAGGCCACAAAATTGATAAAGAGTGAGAGCCAGGTCTTCCCTAAACATAGGTCTGTTTGATTTTATGCCTCATATTTCTCCACTATGACAAAAATTATACTTTTACATGGATAGTTGTCCTGTGGGTATTTAACACTATCTCATGCCCAAATCAGCAGGCAGATGAGAGAAGAAGTTTACTTTGAGTTATTCTATTCTATTTAAACTGTTGTGTTTATGAGTCAGGTGTCAAGATACATTTTAGATGCACGGAGAGAAGCTATACATTTTAAACTTCTCCTATAACTTTGGTGTGCTAAGCTGTGTCAAAAAGTTTTACTAACTTTAGTGCTTCAATGCTCTTTGAAAAGTTCCCATTTTATTTTTCATGTGATGCACCTTGCTTTTTTCTTCTTTGTCACTAGATGGCAGTTCTGTATCTCTGTAAATCACCACTGCAGAAGGAAAAGAGAGGTTTTGAGCCATTTCGCTCTGTCTGAGTGATGAACTTAGGAGGTTGTCTGGTTCGTCCGTGGCTGCCTGTGTGATTTTGGGGTCATGATGCTAGATCCCTAGGACTGCTTAGTCAGAGGCACGAAGCAGAGTGGGAAAGCGCCCTCTGAGCGTTTCTTCAGATGTGCGTTCAGGCACCTGTTCTCTCAATCTAAGCACGGTGGAATTTATTGAATGAGTTTGGACTTTTACTCTCTCCCTGTAGTTAATAATTCTGAGAGCTCCATATCCCTAGAAAAAACACACATGACTCATAAAGCCTTTTCTCCACTACAAGGAGTGGTGTTGCCAGAGAGTCTGATGCTTAAAGCAAATACAGCTGGCAGAACTGAAAGAAGATAGCTATCCTTTGAGTGTTTTTATTGATGGCTGTGTGGAATTGGGAAGTTTTAAAGTAAAACTGCATTCTTCAGACCTCACTGACTGATAATTCTAATCGCAAGTAATATGCTCTGAGAATCTGCTATGTCTAAAAAAGTATGTTATAAAACTGAAATAGGACTATCTTTCAATTCTGTTTTTTTTTATTCTTTGGCATTCAAAATACTATTTAAACTGTTTACATTCTACAACATATATAAATAGCCAAATGTCAGTTGTATTCTCTAAAAACATTTGCTCCTGGTTAAAGATTAATATATGGTAGCAAGGGTGGTTACCACCCAGTTTTAAAATTATATTTTTGCTTTTGAAATAATATATAAAAATTGTGTTTTGAAATGGTTTCTTGAAACTCTTGACATCTTTTCTAACGTAAATGGACAGGTTGATAGGTAAATAGAATACAGTTTGATCTTTAAAAACTCTAGCTTTGGGTCAGAAATGAGAATTATCACATTCTGATATTAATTGTGACTAGCCATGCATATTACAAAGTGCTGGATAATAAAAAGAAATACAATAATATCAGCCCTCTTACCCCATATGTTGTATAGTTTATATGCAAATAAATTATCAAAGGTCATATAACTGACAAGATCCTATCTCACTCCAGTTTTAATCTCCTTTGAAGCTGGCTTCAAACTCTCCCCTTTGGATCCTGCTCTAATCAGGCTTCCTGGGTCTCCTCAGTGCCCAATTTGTTGGAAAACTTATTTGAAGAATTAAGTATTCTTTTTCCATTGGTTCTCTGTAAGGTATCCGTTGGAGTGCTCTTCATACAATGACTGCTCAATACAATTGATTATTAGTTTCAAAAACATCCTTATTTAGGAACAAATCAGTGGAACAGATGTGGATAGTGTGGGATAGCCTAGTCGATGGTGCTTAAGGGACTGATTACTCCCATGGGTCTTGGTGTAGAAAAGTTTGAAAAGAAAAAGAAGTATTAGCCAGATCAGAAAAAGGCGTTGGGTGGCTGTAATTCTGAAGGAATAATGATAGAGACTTATAGGCACAAGAAGCCGCTTAGATTGTGTTCGAACGTATTAGACGTATGAAAGAGTTGGGGGAGAAACATTGTTTAACGTAAGTCCCTTCTAAACTCTCAGACAAAAAAGAATATGAATTTACATGGGGATTATATATCAACAAAACAACAATTCACAAGGCAAGTAACTAAAATGTAAATTAGAGGAAGAAAAACAGGGTTAAAGGGGAGAGGGAGAGAGGTTGGATCAGAAAAAAAAATGGGTTAGTCAGCTTCAGAGTTTACCTCAGAGTCTGATCTTTTTAGGTACTCAGTAGGCATTTGACCCCACCGAGTCTGGGGAGGGCCAAGGTCAGAGGTGTTCTGGAAGGGAAGCGACGCGAGGACACCCACATGGAGGCACTGACACTGAAAATGGGTAACATTTTGGCAAGGTTATAATAATAGGTGAAAGGGAAGCAAGGATTTTTTGGGAAAAGTACTTTTTCATTTGATGGAAACGCCAACTAACTCAGAGAAAAATTTAGACATTTTAGCTTTAGAACTAAAGAAAAAAGGGGCAACGGTTCTGTCAGTTTTAAGAATGAAACCAGTTAGCATCAGGAAAGCATTTACAATGTGAGATGAGAAAATGAAGACGTAATTAGATGTCACACATTGTTTTTGCTTTTATCTGGATGGTGGAGCTTGGCTGTGAAAGGAAATTATTTCTTTGCTGAGTGTTGGATGGTGTAAACCTCGTTTGCGCTGGGCAATACGGCTGATGACTTGTGGAGAAGGGTAAATGGTTCAAACAGCTGTTTAAAGGGAAAACTGAGCTGACATAAGTTCTCAGCTTGTTTAAAAAGGAGCCTTATACTTTGTCGAACTTTAGTCACCATCTGTTGATTGATGTACCATGTGCAAGGTGTTTGTGACAGGTATAGAAGGAAATGCAAAGAATTATAAGGTCACAGACCCTTCCATGTACGTGGAATGATTCGCAAGGTGTCATGTGACTCTGCCGAGGTATTTCGTATGTTTTGTGCTGCAGAACTTAAAGAAATGGGAAGACTGTTGAGGAATTGCACTCAGGGAGAGCATTTTAGGGAAGGTGAAACTTCGATCGGGTCCTTAAAGTGATCATTTTTGGACAAGTGGAAGGAAGAAGAGTGAGTATTTCAGATACGAGAAGAGAGTGAATGTACAGAAGTGGAGATGAGCAGGGCATTTTGGTGGGGGAGGATGTGGCGAGCACAGTCCTCTAGGTGATGTGAGAGGCAGCTCGGTTTATTTCCCCGGTGACTTTGCTCTCTACCTGTGGGGCCTAATCTTCCTCAGACGGCCAACAGGTTTCTTAGCTCCGGTTGTAATCCCTTCTAGTCTTTTCTCCACAATTCCTCCAGAGTTACCTTCCTAAAATCCAAGTTTACTTAGGCCTGACATCTACCCATACCCATCCAATGACTGCTCATAGATAGCATTTGAGAAGAAATTCGGACTCATAGGTGTGACATGAAGACTTGTCCTCCTTATCTTTGCCATGAGCCTTATCATCCTCTATTTCCTGTAGTGGTTTGGTTGGTTCCAGTCTTAAAGAAATGCTCTAGTGTTCTGAAGGCTTTAGCATTCTGTCCATCTGTCTTTTATATATGTTTTTTTCTGCACTCCTACTCCCCCTTTTTTTTCCTCTTCTTAATTCCTATTTTTTAATCTGAACTTGTATCATACTTTACTTCTTCTTAGACACTTTCCCTGAGGGGCCTCAATCTAGACACCCTATTTGATGACCCTTCTCTGGGCCCCCGTTTTACTCATCTTACTTTTCTATAATTATTGTATTATGCACTTCTCACAGAGAGCTGTGCTCCTTAAAGCCAAGACTATCTGTCTTCTATTTGTTCTTCCAGTATCCAACACAATACCTGACAGTTTGGGGAGCTCAGAAAATGTTCGATGAATAGATTAATATGTAGGAGACCACACTAGCTAGACAGAAGACGCTTATTGGTTGAAAATTCACTTATTATTATATTTTTATTCCATATTGGTGGAGAATGTGTGCTTTGGACCAGTTTCTTGGACATAGACATCAGTTATTTCTCTTTTAACTGTGGAACCTAAGCAAAGTATTTTAACTTTCTGTTACTAGTTTCCTCATCTGTAAGATGGGAATAATAATAACTTATGTCTCATCGGGTTTTTATGTGATTTAAATGTATGAATAAAGTGCTTAGAAGAGTTCCTAGCACATAGTGTGCATTCAAAAATTCAAATGTTACTTTTGTCATTACTGTTATTTGTTATATCTGGACAAGACTCTGGTTTCCAAAGTTGCCTTCATACTATAGCTGGTCCTCATTGTTTGTGGATCCTGCATTGAAAAATTGTCTATTAGCTAAAGTTTGTTTGAAACCCCCAGATACTTGCAGGGTTTCATGTTCATTTGCAGACGTGCACAAAGCGATGGAAAATTTGAGTTTTCCCAGCTGAGATGGAACCCAGTGATGCTTTGCTTTCTTGTTTCAGCTCATACTGTAAACAAATGCCCTTTTTGCAACCTATTTGGTGCTACAGTTTTTGCCTTTTTGTGCTTTTTATTGGTGACTTTGCTGTTTAAAATGCACCCCACTCCAAGTGTAGCGTTAAGTGCAAGAATGCCATGATGTGCCTAATGGAGAAAATAGATATTAGATATTATACTCATGTCTACTAAATAAGGTGACTTTAAACAGAAACACACCTCAAGCAAGGCTACGTATTGATTGGTCGATGAAAATATGACCAAGGGCTTACAAGAACCTAACTCTGCATTTCTCATAGGAGCAATGGTTCAGATTCACTAATTTCTTGTTCACAATGATTTTATAGATATAACAACTGTGGATAATGAGAAATGAATGATCTCACTTAATCCCCACAGAATTCCTTTGCAGTAGGCAGGGTAGGTAATAGGGTACCACATTTTACAAGCTATGACAGACCTCATGAGCTATTAAAATGTCTTATGCTCAGCATAAGAGCCATGAGGTTTTGAGCAAAAAGGTACCATGACGAACCGATGCGTAAGGAATGATTTCTTGGCAAAAGAATGTAGTACTGATAGGAAGAGGGAGAAGAAAGCCAGAAAGGAGGGCCAGCTATTAAACCTTTTAAGTATTCACCTTGTAAGGTGAGGAGAACCTGAAGTGAGGTGGTGCCGTGATAAAGAAAGTAGCAGCCAAAGGTCGAAATAATGGATTTGGTGACCATATTGAGGGTTTGGGTCAGTTGTGGTTCTGAAAGGGTGAGCCTTGGACCAGGTGCATCACCATCACCTGGAAACTGGCTAGAAATGCAGATTCTCAGGCCTAGCTTTGCCCTGCTGCACCGGACACTGGAAGTGGTCTGCTTCAATAAGCCTTCCAGGGTGGTCGTGGTGCCTGTTGAATTTAAGAGCCAAAGAATTAGAAAAATAATTCAAAGGTATCATCATGCCTCGGTAAACTGCAGGACAGGGGGCTGATATATGTTTGGAGGATAGGATGCATTTTAAATTTAAGGAAAAAGGGTAATCAGATAGTAATGATGTACGTCAATTATACCTCAATAAAAATAAAATTAAAAAAATGAGCAGCGATAGCTAAGCAACCACAATATGGAAGTGAGCTATGGATGAGAGAGAAAACTTGAAAAGCTTCAGTACAGAGAGGAGAGATTGAAGATGTAAAACTCGACGGGCTCTTTGCTTTGGAGAGCGAGGCCCGTGGCCGTGGCCTAATGACAGAGCCCTGGGAGTGACTGCAGTTTCGGTACCCTACTCCCAAAGCACTCTCAGGGAGGGAAGAGGAGAAACAGGGAGGAGAGGAGATCAAGTTATAGAAGCCAGGAGAGGAGAAAGGGGGGGAGAGTGATAGTCTTAGCTTTGGCGATGGGAACACTGGGGATCACCACAAAAGCAGTTCCAGTCCAGTGACAGCAGGGCCGAAAGGCAGCAGCTCTGCTCCCCCTTTAGGTGAGGTTCCTGATTCATTCTGTTCAATTTTTGCAAGCTTTGTTCTTTCTGAAGGTTTTTTTTTTTTTATGACATTAGAGAAGAGTTGCTGTTGATGCAGGAAGGCAGCTAGGAGGTGAAGGACTGAGATCATTAATGAAATAAAACTCATAAAACAGTGTTCTGTCTCTTACACTGATTGGACAGCTAAGCAATATATTGCTTGAGAGTATGGTTCAGAACCTCGCCCCACTTTAGCTCAAATAACTAGAGAGAGAATTCAGAACGTATGAGGGAACCAAAAAGGCCATTTTCACTTTCTTTTTTTTCAGACCCTTTCCCCCAAAGACGTTTCTTACCTCAGTGGTGGTTATTTATTTGCCAGTGATGGCGACTTGAAGCTTCCCATCAATGGATTCTCAATCACCACGATGAAGAGATGTTGGAAGTAATACAGCCGATTTTGATTTCTAACTAATCCCTCTCCCCT
The DNA here is from genome assembly GCA_030015415.1 of Cynopterus sphinx. Classification (NCBI taxonomy): domain Eukaryota; kingdom Metazoa; phylum Chordata; class Mammalia; order Chiroptera; family Pteropodidae; genus Cynopterus; species Cynopterus sphinx. The sequence continues at coordinate 7,930,579 of CM057394.1, forward strand.
CCACCTTACATTTCTCATCTATGCAAGGTAGGGATTAGGAGAGATTTGTCATACTTACCCCAGCTCCAAAATACTACAGTTTCAGTAATTCATCATCTGTTTCATTGTAAGGATTCCAGAGATGCCACTCTCTTCTTTTCCATAGTTTGTTCTACTTTAAGGAGCCCTAGGTAAGTTACTTACCACTTACCACATTATCATCTTCCCTTCTTTCTCGAAATTCCTTTTCAAATTTAAAATTGATTGTGCTTTGTTTTTGTGCCTAATCTTATCCATTTAAAATCTGAATTTCTTTCTCTTTTAGGATCATGCGTAATAGCATGTGTTTGCTTATCCTAAATCTGGAATACTATCCACTTGTTCCAAAACCTTAGAAGGTTTCAGAATTCAGAATATGACAAATAGAGAATTTGTAATCTTCTGTGAGGAGTCGGAATCATATTTTACAGATGTCTAGTCGTATCCCAACTTGCCAGTAACGTGGTCCCACAATTTAGCAGAACTTGAGTATCTGTGTATGGTAGAAAATGAATTACGTAGCTTTATAGTAACATTTACAAAATAAGTTATCACCGTGTTAACTTAGCAATGAGCAGTTTTTATCTTGTAGACTCAGAAAATATCTTACATAATAAACATAACGCAGTTTCAAAATGAACAAATTCGCTTTTCAGCAAAAGCTTTTCTTGAGTGCATCTTGGCTTCCTTTTTGGCAGTTTTAGCCTTAATGTTATAGTAACGTTTTCTTTTTCTGGGAATTGGATAATCTTGTATTTGGAAAAATATTTTTGGTGAACATTTTATTTTTTAATGGCAACTTGTATTTTGTGAAATGCAAGTGTTCAAACAATTTATGAGAACTCACCATCACCACCCACATATAAGATTATGCAGGAATGGAAGAATTTTGGCTGACTTTCTGTATATATTGTTCAGCCAAAGTGAATGGCAGACTCTACCACTCACAGTGATTTAGGGGTTTGAAGCGATACTTTTAAATACAAATAATGTTAAAATTGGCAATGTATAAAGTCTATTACATGCTGTATTGGCTAACTAAAATAGATTTATCTTTTATCACGATGCACCATTTATATAAATTCTCTACACAACTATAAAGATCACTTTTTTCTTTTCTCCTTTCACACATTTATTTTAATTTTTGATAGTGAGAATCATTAGCATTGGGCAAACTCACACCATTCCTGGAAATACTGAGGGTCTTTTTGAAAAGTATAGAAATCTAAAGAAAATGAAAAGTCCATTTCTCCAATGTTAAGTCCTTTGAGGATCTGATAGGCCTCTGTCTAGTTGTCCCCTGCATAAATGGAAGTTTAAGTATCAGACACAAGACACAAGGGAACAGGCTCCCAGCTTGAGGGCTTTCGGTGGACAGCAGGGAGCCTGGCAGAGGCTCTTGCAAGATTAAATCTGGGCTTGGTCTGTGCGGGCCATGAGAGGAAGATGTTTGCTTAAACAGCCGGAGACTAGATAGCATTTTGTCTTGATAATAACTGATATTTCGTATTTACCTTTCTTTGTTGACCTTTTCAGAAATTTTAAAAAATGCATAACCTGTATAGAAATCAGCTCTTAATGCTGACAAGCAATGCAGCCTTTCCTAGAGAGCTCTATAGACGATGTCTAAGCCGGCGGTGAATCGGTACCCTCTGAGAGCCAGCCAGCCCTTGTCTGATAGCCCTGGATCAGGAAAGCTAGAAAAGATCCTTTGAAGACTCTTGGCTAAATTCAGAACCGAAGGCCCTACAAAGAGCTGGTTGGTCTGTAAGACTAGATGGCTGGCCTTGTTTTTTAGGCTAGTCAGCTAAGGTTTAGGATGAGCTTAGTTGCCGTTCTCCTGAAATGGATGAGGTCTGTAACATTGATTTGGGGCTGGGATTCGGCAGGTAAAGATAGGGTTGTCGAGAGCAGTGGAGATTTTAGCTGATTCAACTTTTGATCTTTCTACAGTGGGAATAATATAAGAAGGAGGTAGTTTCTTGCCTCAACATTTTCCCCCATGTTCTCTATTTATAATAATTACCTCTATAAAAGCAATTCTTTCTTTAAAAATGTCAGGCTTTTTCCTTTGCAGTCTCTTTGTCGTCGTCTTCATGAGGTCCTCGACTTTACACCTTGGCACCACAAAGTTGCATTGCTGTATTTATTATAGATGCAGTTTCAGAATTGCATCTTATCCGTTTCCTCTGCCATTTCTTAGTTCTCCTTCCTGTTGTATCTAGTATTTGAAAATCTTAGAAGCTTATAGATCACATCAGTTCTTTATTTTCTCACCTTTTTATTATCTCTGTGCCTTCCATTATCACTTTGTAAAAAAAAATAAGTAAAATCCATAACAACAACATACTCTAACAAATTGACCTCTTAAAAAATTAGGTCCAATGCCAACTCTCTCCCTACTTAACTTAGACGTCTGTTATGATCTATTGTCCTTGCATCTATAATAAAATTGTGAATCTTGCAGAAGTTATAGAATTGTCTGAAGTCAGGGAAGGTGATGGTGAAGTACCTGAATCACATGAAAAGTAATTAATTAATTAATGAACACCTGACAGGGTTAATTTGATTACACATGATGATGTGATAGATATGTTAAAAGACATTCATTTGCATATCAGAGTGTTGTCAGAGACCACTAGGGAAATTGATGAAACTATAAAATTCTACAAAAAATTATCATCTTTTTGACACCATATACTTTTGTCAGAAAATTTACATTGAAGAATATTAACACTTGACTCATTTTAATTCTAACAATTTATTCTTGCTTACCATTATGATAAACTTTTAGAAATAATACAATGTAGTTTAATTTTTAAATATTATTTTTTGGGGAAAAATAATTTCCCCCACAATTTTAGAAACTTTTATTTGCATTTGTTTTATGCTGTATTTATCCCTAGGCCATAAGTTTTTGTTTCTTCATTTTCTTTTGGGAAGTCTTTTTCTTCTGTTCAGTCTCCTCTTCAAGTTTAGAAACAATCTGCCCTTTTTCACTAAGGATCATCTCAGTGCGGCAGGGGGAGCTCATGTAGGGTTAGCCTATACGTCCAGCAGGGCACACCTGGGGATTTTGTTCATCTGGGTGTGCTCAGTGACCAGAGACTTCATGTCTAAACCTTCAAGTTCAGTGTTATTCTGCATATTTAAACATATGCAGCAGAAGTTTAGCATTACTTTGGGGCCATTGATCCTGTGTCCAGCCCCCCTGTTTGGCCTTGGCACGCTCACCAGCTCCACCATCATAACAGAGGAATGGCATGCATTGCACTTCTAAGGTGACATCTTTCAGAAGCTTGGTGGCTTTTCCCACATGCATACCCTTTTGGCCTGGGCAGTTTCATGAGTGTTCATAAAGCAAACTTGAATATTTGAACCTCTTGATTTGCATGTTGTTGGTGGGTCTTCTTTCTGGATCAAGTAAATTGCAAACCATTTTCAGAGATCATGTCAAGCTGCTGACAGAAAGAGCCTTTTTTCCCTCCACAATTTATTTTGAAATATTAGTATGTGGTCATATCAGCCACTCTTTGTTGAAGAAACCAGAAACTATCTAGGTATACTAAACCGAAGAGTTTACTCTATAAAGTCAGTAAACTGTAATTAATTTACTATGTAAAATCAATTTACATGGAAAGTTTAGAAGGTTTGAAAGATCTGCTTCTAAGTGAAAACCTTTCAAAGGAATCATGTACAACTGGCCTACTAGGGAGGCTAAAGCCATTGGATGTTGGAGAGTGAACACTGGAATATTGTTTTGAGTAGCTTCAAGTTAGCAGATCTTGATTGCTCATGAAACAGTCAGGGCACACAGGAGTGTGGCCTCCACTGCTTTCCAATTTTTAAATCTCTGGTCAGCTGTATCTAATTGGATTAACCTAGCTGCAAGGGTGTCCGTAAATGTAGTTTTTCTTCCCACTTCTATACATAGAGGGGGAGGGAGCTGGAGATTGGGAGAGTCAATCCAAAGTAAATGCCAAATTGTCTCAAGTTGATTCCATTTAAAAAGTCTTTTTCTGGTACTAGTTATGTGTAATAAGATGCTCTGTTAGATTTTTTTCCCCACCAGCTGTACAAATGATAGAAAGGATAAAGATCCCCGGAATCTTCCCAGTCACTGGTACCATAACTTCAGTGATCACTGGCTTTGAGCGCTGTGTTGGGCTGGTTGGCCTGGAAATGTGGGGGCATGAACCTGTGTAGAAAGAGGTGTAATAAATGCTCTTGTGCTGGGTTGTTGTGATTTGGATCAGTTTCTCCTCCTCCTCTCTCTCTTTCTTTTTTTTACTTTTTATACTGCTTTTATTAAATTCAAATCTATGATGAAAAGAGCTGGCCTAGGTAATAACATTTAAAAATTGAGTTTTGGAAAACTTCCAGGATTGACTTCTCGCATGCCTTTCACCAACTAATCTTTTTATATGATCATCATTATAAAAATGAGAAAATGAGAGCCCTACTTATATACTGGGATTTAAAAAAAATATCCTTATTAATGCTCAAAGGTTACTTTTAAGATTATGCTGGAAAAAAGAAAATAATTTATGCAGTTTGATAATTAAGGGTAAGGAAGAAATACTGAATAAACTGTTTATTAACATCAATTTGGGTAGTAGATTTTGGTTTCTGGTTTATTCTCATACTTATTAACATCATAATTGGAGAGGAATTAAGTACAGTGGCCAAACAAGATATTATAAATTATTTATTATGGTTATTTTACTTGGATTATTTAGAAAATATATGGCATGGTTTCCCAAAATATGCATTGTAATGCTTTGTGTAGACATTGGTGAAAAATAGTGATTTAAAGTCTGTCTGTCTGTCTGTCTATCTATCTATCTATCTATTTATCTATTTATCTATCTATCTGAATACCTATGTTTACATATAAATAAAAAGTGCCTCTCAAAATTTTGCCTATTTGAAGGGCGTTAGATTTCTTTATTAGTTGAAAAGCAGTTTTCAGTTTCTTTCCATAGTAATGGCTACTTGGTATTTTTTTTTTTTGATATATGAAAATAATAAACACTGTTTATTACTTCTTTAAATTTACATAGTACTCCAACATATTAATGCCCTGTGAACTCTAAAAAACAAAGTCATTTACAGCAGTATTGCTGGTCACCAAAATGAAGCGGGGAGGAGCCTATAGCTGTGAGAATGTGCAGACGCTCCCACGAAGGCATCGCTGACCCAGATGGTCGACCGGGTAGTATCCGTCCCCTCAAGCATGTCACTACTCCGGAATGCCCATTGTCACGAGCATTTGGCAGCTCACAGGGTTTCCTAAGTTCTCACACGTTCCTCGTTTTCTCATCCGTCCGGTGAACGGGCAGCAGGACGTTGCACCCCCTTCCCTCGTCTGACCAGACCTTGGAGCAGCCATGTCCACTGCCAGGCCACTGTGCCCTGGCTTCCCTCCTGGGAGGCAGCCAGCTGGGGATGACTGACTTCAGCAAGATCCAGTGCTGGCAACAGCTCTACACTGGGGACAACTTCCTCAGTCACATACGTGCCTTCTCCATAGGTCGGTCCCCAACAACGGGAGTTCCCGTGGCTGGAGCCAGTGTAGGGTCAGGTGCATCAATACAAAACTCAAACAGATTGGCCTCCGTCTTTCGCCAGTCAGCGGGTGAAATGTCCATGCCATGGTCTTCTGGATACCAAGTCAATCTCTGCCTCTCACGGAAAAATGCTGGAGATCGTAATTCTTAGAAATAAAATGTTCGGGGTGGCATGGGGGAGGATGGGGAGCGGGCAGGGTGGTCCACATTTCTTAGACCAATATACATGATACTTGGGGAAGAGACACAAAGTTTTATCCAGGAGAATCCTGGGAGCTGTGGTACCTTACCCCGTAGTTCTGTAGGAGAAATGAAGCTGGCTGTGCATGGAGATTGCCAGGTGAACTGGGTAGGGCCATACTGATGTCACATGGGCATGGACCTAGATCATACAGAGGTCTGGGCTGTGCCGGGCATGGCCATCAATGATACCAATTGCCAGACTGTAGTCTCCTCCCGTTGCGACAAAGCTGGGGCCACCTGACACAGCTCTACTAACCGCCTCAGCCAGTTCCGGGTTGGCAAGCCACGCGGAACAAGGATTCACTGTAGAGGTCATCTTTGGGGCCTGGGGTGAAACTCAGATCTCCAGAGCCTTAGGCGGCAGCCCAAACTGGAGAGCCTTTCCAGTTTCATCAAGCCAGCAGGACCATATTCCACGCCTTTTCTTTTCTGTCTCTGTGAGACTGGGACTCTGATCTCAGTCACAGAGTGGGCAGACTTTCCCGGCATGAACTTCACTTGCATCCGGAGGAGGTGCAAGAGGCTGCATCTCAGGGATGAACTGGGCAGAGTGGACGTTGCCAAGGTAGAGGCTGCCCCATTGGGCTTGCCCCCTTGGTTGTACTTGGTATTTTTTGGTTACAGGGAAATAAAACACCTTGCATAAGGCTATGTCTCTAAAGTTTCAAATTCTCTTCTCTCAACAAGCATCATGATTATCTTTAGAGAGTTAAGTATTTCAGTAAAAAGTAGAGTTTATAGGGAAGGAGTAGCAGGAGTTAGGATCAAGGCTATTAAGTTTATACCTTTTCTATCCTCATGGGAGAAAAAAAGTAAATCTGAAGATTTTTTACAAATATACCTGTAGCATCAAAAATGCTTCATTTGTAGTAATTACCCATTTCTATCTCATTTATCTGCAGTTTTTCCCACTGCAGGTGCATTAGATATTTATTTTGGATTTAATAAGAGTAAAGAAAAAATTTTTTATTTCCTGTAGACTTTTCTTGGATCCAGAGTCTAACCTTGAGCAAGCAGGATAAGTGCTTAGTTTTATACTTAACATCATCTTCCTACTACCTCTTAGTCATTCTTCCATAATTATGCTTCCCCGTGTGTGGAAGAGAGTGAGTCAGTGTGTGCTCCTGTGGACTGTGGCTCTTCCCGGTGGCCGCTGTGGGGATAATTCTCAGCATGAGAACTCTCTCACTCTCCCTTACAGTCCAGCCTTGAGAGTAAACCCAAGACTGTGCGAGCGTCTGGCAGTACAGCCTCATGCAGTGGGGTTTGCCCTCTTTTCTCTTCTGCCTTCTGCTATTCCTTTTTTCCCTCCTTTTTCTTTTCCCATTCCTTCTTTTTCTCTTTTCTTTTTACTTATCTGTTATCCATATTTAATCTGCCCATAGGGCTTTTCCCCTGTTTTTCTACCCAAGTATTCTTTTTTCTCAAAGGATTCACGGTTGATTGTAGACATGACTTGGGAAAGGAGGACCCCATTTAGATAGGAGGATGACGTATACAGTGGCACAGTTGTTACCAGCCATCTCTGTAAATTGGGGAGAGCCAGAAGGTATCACTTTCTTAAATGCCTTGGGTAAAATCTTCAAATTATAGTAAACATGAAATGTGGTCTGACACATGTGCATGAAATATATGCTCCTGCCCAAATGAATGTTAAAAATAATGCACTTAATTTTATTGGAGACTCTTTCAGTGATTACTTTTAAAATTTAGGATTTAGAATGTCTCTAGGGAACATCCTACCAGCAAATGTTACTTGGTGGGAAAGAAGCCTATTTGGAGGATATCCTGAGTGAGAAAATTCTCAGGACTTGCTTTCCCCAGTGCTCTTCTTGTCTGCAATGATAGCATTTAAGAAACTAGATAAACAAAGGCCTTAGGATTCTGTGGGAATGTGTGTACACCACTTTGAAATCCAAGGGTGGAGGGGTCTTTTGGAAAGTATTACAACAAACTGATCAATTTTGTTTAATTCTGGAAGTCTTTTTGAAATGTGTATTTGAAGTGTTTCTTATTTTATATCTGACTATGTCTGACTTTGTTGCCCTTTAGGAGGCTGGAGACATGAAGTCCGAGGGACAGGCAACTGTCATTCAGCAGCTGGAACAGACCATTGAGGACCTGAGGACCAAAATCGCCGAACTGGAGAAGCAGTACCCAGCTGCGGACGTGGACGTGGCAGGCGGCCGTCATGGGGTTCAGCATGGCGTGAGCCCCTCGGAGGATGTCTGTCTCGAAGCTCTCAGGTTAGAAGGGGACGTGCGGCATCCAAGGATCCTACAGGCAAAATCCATCCAGACGTCCCCGGTGGAGGAAGACGGGGGCCTGGCGCAGCCTTCTGGAGGGGCCGCGCCCGCAGCTGGACGTGGAGACCCGCCTGGGCCGGCCTCGCCTTCTGGGCTGCAGACTAAATTCTGTTCGGAGATCTCCCTGATTGTGACTCCAAGGCAAATATCAGTGCAGCTGGACGCACAGCAGTCCCCGCCGCCAGCCCCGTCCCTTCCGTGGCCCGACGGTCAAGGCCAGGCCAGGCCGCAGCCTGCCCACCCTCCTCTGCAGACTGGGCTGGAAACCAGCCGGGAACACTCTGTCTCAGCCTCTGAAATGGGCGGTGGCATCCCGCCCCCACCCCCTCTACCTTGCGGAGAGCCTTCCAGGCCCCTGCCTGGCCTGGGCGCGCTGGCTCCCGCCCCTGCCCCTCTCCCTGGCAGGACAGGGCCTTCTCTGCTCAGTACAGCAACCCCCCAACCTCTCTCTGTGCCTGGAACAGAAGTGCTGCCATCCCCTCCCGCACCTTTGCCTGGAGGGGGAATACCCCCTCCCCCTCCTTTACCTGGTGAGGGAATACCCCCTCCCCCTCCTCTGCCTGGAGTGGACATACCTTCTCCCCCTCCTCTTCCAGGAATGGGAATACCTTTTCCCCCACCTCTTCCCGGAGTAGGAATACCCCCTCCTCCACCTTTGCCTCTTGAAGGAATACCTCCTCCCCCTCCTCTGCCTGGAGCCAGCATACCTCCTCCCCCTCTCTTCCCGGAATGGGATACCCCTCCCCTCCTCTGCCTGGAGCCAGCATACCTCCTCCCTCCACTCTACCTGGAGTGGGCATACCCCCTCCCCCCCCGGTGCCTGGTGAAGGAAGACCTCCTCCCCCCCCTCGTCCAGGATTGGGAATACCCAGTCCCCCACCTCTTCCAGGAGTGGGAATACCCCCTCCCCCTCCTTTGCCTGGTGAGGGAATACCTCCTCCCCCTCCTCTGCCTGGAGCCAGCATACCCCCTCCCCCTCCCCTGCCTGGAGCCCGCATACCCCCTCCCCCTCCTCTGCCTGGAGCCAGCATACCCCCTCCCCCCCCTCTGCCTGGAGTGGGAATACCCCCTCCCCCTCCTCTGCCTGGAGTGGGCACACCTCCTCCTCCCCCACCTCTGCCGGGAGCTGGGATCCCCCCACCTCCTCCTCTGCCAGGCGTGGGTATCCCGCCCGCTCCCGCGCCCCCTCCCTGTCCTGGAGCAGGTGTCACCTCACCCCCAGCGCCTCCTCTGCTTCCTGGATCTGGCCCTCCGGCCGCCGCACAGGGCGGGAGTAGCACTTTACCAGCATCACAGATGTGTGGATTCCTCCCCCCTCCGCTGCCAACGGGCTGGTTTGGCCTAGGGACGAGCCAGGACAGGGGGATCAGGAAGCAGCCAGTAGAGCCTTGCCGGCCCATGAAGCCCCTGTACTGGACGCGGATTCAGCTGCACAGCAGAAGGTGAGGTGCGCGTGCGGTCGTCCATCCCAAGGGAGCGGTTTCCTTTCCTACTCCTGGGGAAAGTGCACGTTGAGGTATTTTTCAGTACTGCTCCGAAACGTACCTTTAGATTTTAAATCAAAATTGAGCGAAGCAATCTCGATTTTCCTCTGGAATCATCGACAGGGTAAAACCAGTGGCATTATGTATCAGGGTGTCACATGCGCATGGCCATAGTCCTTGATGGATCTTTTAAAGATGGAGGGGTATATTTTTCTCAGGGACATGCCCCGGTACCTCGTTGCTGGACTGAACTTTGACAGACGCGAATCAGGTCCTTAGAGCAACTGACTCCTGAGGATGCTTGCCTCCTCTCGAAGGCGCAGTCTCGTCTTGCCATTCCAGTCTTTCCCTGCAGCAGGGTGCGTCACCAAAATGCACATATCCGCACCCTGTTGGAAAACAGTGTAGCTTTGAGAAGTTCGTGGAACTTCTCTAGAATATTGATGTTGTAGTACGCAGTCATATAGCAACTGGGAATGATGCTTGTTAAAAAATACTTGCCCCCAGGGATGCTGGTGGCATGTCACTTGTCCACACATCCCATATAGCTGTGCTCCCTCATCCCTGGGACAGTGCAGGGTTACCTGGCTGCGCCGGCAGGAGAAAAAACACGTGCTTTAAACTTCAGTGGCCTTCCTTGTTCTAACTTTTGACGATTCCTTGAATTTTGTCTAGCTGATGTAGTATGCATTTAGAAACAGGATATTTACCAGGCTCGTTCTCATTTCTTATCTTATTTTTTTCCCTCTTCACTGAATTATATTAAACAATCTATGCATTTTGATTACTTTACACTTTATAGCTCATTCTCTTTATAGTTGCCATGTCATATATATATATTTGATGCATCATTTCAAACCATGCCCCAAACTCATTTTTTTCTAGATATATTAAGGGTTTTGTTTGTTTGTTTGTTTTTCTTTTTAAAAAAAAATAGATCTACCCTTTTTAGGTGATAGTGCATGCATATAGTTTTTGGGAAGTCAGATAATAATTGGGTGATGGGAAGTGGGAGGGAGATGGAGGATGCTGTTTTGGGTCATAAAATGATTTATTTTTTTACCCACGAATAACCTACAAAGCTGATGAATCAAGTTGGGATCGTGAATGAAAACATTTCCTGCCTTTATTGCCTATACTGAGAGGGGTTTTTCTTTTGTGTTTGTATACACAGATTTGATCATTGAGAATTCCTGGAAATTACATCTAGGCAAAGGTTTCATTCTATACTAATAGTATTTTAACTTACTTATCAGGTCGATAAGACAAATGGTGGCCTTCAATAAGAGTATTTTTTCCCTTTTCCCATCTTCCTGCCCGTCCGCCTCTTTTCATTCCTTCCTTCGATGCATCATTCCTTCCTGACTTCTCATCCTTGTTTTCTCTTCTGCCTTTCTCTTTTTTCCCTTCTTCCTTTATTTTTATGCTAACCATGGTATCTTGTAGCTTGGTTCCATGATTCTTTCATTTGGTGTTTTGCTTAACTTTAGAGACTCCAGTACTTTACTTATTTGGGAAAAAATTGAAGAACCATCCATAGACTGTCATGAATTTGAGGAATTATTTTCCAAAACCGCTGTAAAGGAGAGGAAGAAACCTATTTCTGACACCATCACAAAAACCAAGGCTAAACAAGTGAGTACTCGTGTATTTTCTAAAATTGGACAGTGTTTCTGGCATAAGTGTGAACTTCCATTAGGAAAAAAAAAAAAAAACTTTGGCATCATTTTCTGGGCTGTGCAACCTCCACCCTCCCTGAGCAGTATTAGAGATTAGAATCTGAGGACATGTGGTTAAGGGAAACTGTCCCAAATAGGACAGGAAACAGTCCTCACCAAGTGATAATGTCCTCACTATTTAATTTGTGGCCTTCTGATATGTAATTCCCAAATGTCAACCATTGTTTGATTCCAGAATTAGTTGTTTAGAAATTCATTGTCGCTTGATTGACATCTGTCTGAGAAGCACTATTATGGGTGGGAATAAAGGTAAGAGTGGGCAGAGAGAAACAAGAAATCCAGTCCTTAGTAACTAACTAGCTGATGATGCACTTGGGATATCACTGCATTCTCTATATGTGGCGTGTGGAAGAGCGTCTTGTGTCTAGCTCCAACATCTCCATTCTGCATGGGGTCTTTTGATCTATCCTGCATTTAGAGAAAAAGAAAGAAAGAACTCTGCATTTAGAGAGAGAGAGAAAAAAAAAAAAAACATTCCCAAACAGCATTTTTCAACCAATCTACTTGATCATGAAATGATATTGTAAATTTCCCAGGCGTTGTTCAGGAAAGTGTAGTAAAACCTACAACAATGAGCCCCAGATAGAAGGGATTGCTATTGGTACCCATCTTTACCCTAAAATAGGGAGTGGCAACATTTTTTAACTTTTGCAGGGGGGTAGGGGGAGTGTGGAGGTAAGAGAATGGCAAGCTGTTGCCTTTTAGAGTCAGAGAAAGAGAGAGACATGAGGCTTTAGGCCCCCAGTTTCTCCTGGCCCAGCCTCTCCAGGTGGGTGGTACCTAATGGGGTGACCTGGAAGCTGTAGCTAGCGTAGGACCCGGAGTTGTTCCCCATTGATATTTATTTCAGAGCAGACAGCTCTCACCAGACAGACGCTGCCAAATAGAGCCAGGAAGGGATGGATTTGAGGGACAGCTAAGACCCCTGGAACCTCTAGCCGAGTGGGTGGGCAGGCTCACCCCAGGCTTTCTATTAAAATGATAAAGATGCAAACCCAAACATTATGCAGCTGAATTTTTCAGAACCATTTATTGCATTACAGCTGGTTGCTGGTGACCTTAGGTCAGTGACTGTGGTAAATTAGCACCGGGCACAGTGTAGGCACCAAATAAATATTTGTTTAACAAATAAAGCAGCTGACCAGGGGAGGACTTTGTAAAGATCAGTGACTGTGCCCAGTGACAATTAAAAACCAGAAAATCATTCATCTCGTAATACTCAGTTGGGCCATTCGGCCACGTTGGCAGAGTGCTAAGGGGTATTAAGGTAAGTGGAAAACCACATTTCTTCTGGCAGAGTAAATATTTAAAAAATCTTTCCACCGTATGTTTGTATACAGCATCCTTAGGCTGAGTAATTACCTCTCTTCTCATGGCTTGTGTCAGAGATGGAAAAGCTGCCTGGGCAGAGAATATGGGTAGAGACATTGAAGAGAGTAAGGCAGCCTGGATTGTCACTGGATGAATGGGCATGTGTGACGTGGGATGTCTCTTGTCCATGAACGAAATGCTCGGTCAGGAAAGCAAACCATGCCCTCCTCCCCTCCTATCACCATTTATTTTTTCCTGTGAAACAAACGCAGGTAAAGCAAATGCCTCACCTGTTGCTTGAGGCTGTATGATTTTATCATTTATTCGACACATAATTCAGGTTTTAGCTTCCTGAAATAATAAAATAATGTGTAAGTCATGGAAATTTCGAGTTCAGCTAGTTGGCGTGAGAATGGCCCCTTTGCATCCGTATCCAGCATCCTCCAAACACAGCCACCTCACTCTGTCGTTAAGACATTTCATAAACAGACATTTCATAAACTTTGCCAAGGTCATCATTTGCCCTTATTGATAGTGATGCTACTGTTTACCTTCAGCTTCAAACAGTCTTTATGGAACAGTCTCCCTCATGCCTCCTGATAAGCTCGTTCAGCCTCTTCTTGGCCTGGGCTTTGCTACTGAGCTCTGCATTTCAGGTCTGTTTTTGGAGGGATAAAGTGGTTTTTTTTTTTCCTGTGTGTTGAAGAGAGAAGAATCTGCTGCAGAGTGAAATACTGCTGAAGAAACCTAGTTTCATTAAATTTCACTCTATTTGAAAGAAAAGTCGATCCATTCCATTTACTTGAGTTATCTAAAATTTTGCGTAAGGAAAATGTATTTCAGGACGCATGAAAACCGTTCCCCTTTTTCTGGAAAATGCATACTGATTGTATGTGCAGACGTTTTTGGGACCTCATGATTCATCCTCAGTGAAATTAATAGCCTTCAGTGCTATGGCTTATGTTTATAAAGGTATTTTAAGCAATTCTTATATACAGTAGAGCCTGGAAGTTCTGTTTTTCTTCAACTATCTAAAAATAGCCAAATACATTTTTTTCTGTGATCTGGCTTCTTGAAAGTAAGACTTTACTCAAATGCACTGGTATTTAATGAGGTGCCTGTGCTGTTTTTATTCTTTCAGGAAAAAAAGACATTTTCTGTGTAATAATAGAGGATTCCTTAGCTGTGCACATTACTGTTTGGTATAAAGAAAAAGAGGGTTATTCTGTGAACCTCTAGACTCGTACTATTGATGAATATCTATCTTGTGTTTCTAAATCCTTTTTCCTACAAGGAGTCTGTCACAAAGCATTGCAGTTGTTTTCCATGGAACATATATTTAATTTCTTAATGACTTCTTAGTTTATTTCTTAATTTCTTAATGACTTCTTAGTTTATTTTATTTTTTTAAATTTCGAATTAAAGAGATTCCCTGAGAAGGATTGTGAGTTGATCAGAGGACAATTTGACATCGTTCTCCTTAACCCAATGAGTGTGACACTTATATGTCAGGATTGAATGTTAACCTGCTAATTTAGCGACAGCCCTGTCTCTTAATGAATCAAGAAAAAAAAAAAATAGAACATCTAATTTCCTAAGAGGTCTGTGTTTACCCATTTTTAAGGAATGCTCTAGAGCTAGTAAACCTTTAGTCCAATGTCCTCTCTATTGCCAGGGTGATTCGGTGATACTGATGAAGATCCTGTCACCTCAGGACCATTTGTGTTCAAATAAAGATTAAGTCTAACCCCAGTAGGAGGAGCAGCAGCAGCAGTACTAATAATAGTGATAATTATGCCAACAACAATAATAATAAGTATGGAAACCCTACATAGCGTGCTTTATCTATCAGGTGCCACTCATTCTCTCTGACACTCCAGTGATGTTCACTGACTTAATCCACACAATCCTGTGAGGTAGACACCACTGTCCCTGGTCTGTAGTACAGAAAACTGAAGTGTAGGGGGGTTATATAATGTTCCTAGACGGGCAGGGGGCAGAGCTCGGGGTGGCTTTCAGGTATGCAATATGCTGATTTGACATTTGCATACCTTACCGTGTGGTCACCACCCATTTCTCGGTCTAGAAATCACCTGTCACCATGCAGAGTAGCCACGTGGTTATTGACTGTATTTTCCCTCATCTTTTTTCCCCCGCTGTCACAACCCTCCCACCCGGGACAGTCAGTTTGATCTTTGTTTCCGTGACTCCGTTTTTGTTTTGTTTTGTTTATTTCTTCTGGTTTTTTGTTTTGTTTTGTTTTGTGTTAGATTCCATATTATAAGTAAAATCATACGGCATTTCTCTTTCTCTGTCTAAATTATTTCCCTTAGTGTAATACCGTCTAAGTCCATGGCAAGATTTTTTTTCTTGATGAGTAACATTTCTTTACATACATATGTGCCACATCTTTACCCATTCGTCTGTCTATGGACACCTAGGTTGCTGCCATATCTCGGCTGCTGTAAATACTGCTGCAGTGACGAGAGGGATTTTTGTTTTCTTTGGATAAATACCGAGAGGTGAAATTGCTGGGTCATACAGTAGTTCTGTTTTCAGTTTTTTGAGGAATCTTTGTACTGTTCTCTGTAGTGCTGCACCAGTTTATACTCCCATCCTTTGCCCCCACATCCTCACCAACACTTATTTGTTGGTTTTTTGATGATAGCCATTCTCTCAGATGTGAGGTGGGATATTATTGTGGTTTTGGTCATCACTGATGATTAGTGATGTTGACCATCTTTTAATGTCTGTTGGTCATCTGTGTGTCGTCTTTGGAGAAATGTTTATGTCTCCTGCCATTTTCTGATCAGATCATTCATTTATTTATTTTTTTTTTTGTTATTGAGTTGTATGAGTTCCGTCTATATCTTGGATATTAACCCTTTATTAAATATATAATTTGCAAATTCATTCTCTCATTCAGTACATTGTCCTCTTGTTTGGTTGATGGTCTTCTTTGGCATGCAGAGGCTTTGCAGTTTGACGTACTCTCATTAATTTATTTTTGCTTTTGTTTCCCTTGCCCGAGGGTACATGTTCAAAAAGGTATTACTAAGACTGATGTCAAAGACTTTACTGCCTATATTTTCTTCTAGTCTTTTACGGTTGTGGGTCTTACATTGGAATCTTTAATCCATTTTGAGTTTATTTTTATGTGTAGTGTAAGATAGTGGTCAAGTTTCCTTTTTTTTTTTTTATTTGCCTGCGTCTGTCCAGTACTCCCAGCACCACTTGTTGAAGAGACCGTCACTTCTCTGTTGTGTATTATTGCTTCCTTTGCTTTAGATTACTTGACCATTTACATGAGGATTTATTTCTAGGCTCTCTATTCTGTTCCATTGATCTATGTGTACATTTTTGTGCCATGCCATAGTGTTTTGAGTATGATAGCTTTGTGATATAGTCTAGAATCTAGGAGCATGGGATATCCAACTTTTTTCTTCTTTCTCAAGATTACTTTGGTTATTCAGGGTCTTTTGTGGTTCTATGTAAATGTTAGGATTATTTCTTCTAGTTCTGTGAAAATCGCCATTGGTATTTTTATGAGGATTGCATTGAATCTTAGATTGTTTTGGGTAGTATGGACATTTTAACAATATTCAGCCTAATCCGTGAGCATGGTATATCTTTCTAAAATTTCTCTTCGATTTTTTTCTTCAGTGTCTTATCGTTTTCAGAGTACAGGTGTTTTACATTCTTGGTTAAAATTTATTCCTTGATATTTTATTCTTTTTGATGCTTTTGTAAATGGGTTTTTTGGGTTGATTTCTCCTTCTGATCATTATTAGTATATAAAAATGTGACAAATTTCTGTGTATTAATTTTATGTCATGCTACTTTACTGAATTTATTTATTTTAATTTTTTTTTTTAGTGGAGTCTTTAGGGTTCTCTGTATATACTATCATGTTATCTGCATATTGTGACAGTTTTATTTTTTTCATTTCTAATACGGATGTCTTTTATTTCTTTATTGTGTCTGATTGCTGTGGCTTGGTCTAACAATACTATATTGAATAATAATGATGAAAGTCAGCATCCTTGTCTTGTTCCTCATCTTTCAGCTTTTCCCCATCGAGTGTGATGTTAGCTATGGGTTTGTCATACATAGCCATTATTATGTTGGGATAAGTTTCATTTATACCAGTTTGTTGAGACTTTTTATCATAATTGGATGCTGAGTTTTATCAAATGTTTTTTCTGCACTTATTGAGATGATCATATGATTTATATCCTTGGTTTTGTTGGTGTGATGTGTCACATTAAATGATTTGTGGGTATCAAACCATTCTTGTATCCTTGGGATAAATCCCAAGGTCTTTAATCTTGGTCTTTAACCTTTTTAATGTTTTGTTGAATTCAATTTGTTATTATATTATTGAAAATATTTGCACATGTGTTCATTAGGGTTATTAATTTGTAATTATTTTTGTAATGTCTTTGATTTTAGTATCAGGATATTGGTGGCTTCAGAGAACTCCTTTCGAAGTGTTCTTTCACGAATTAAAAAAAATAGTTTAAGAAAGATAGATATTAATTCTTCTTTTAATGATTGTTAGAATTCACTTCTGAAGCTCTGTGGTCCTGGACTTTTGTTCGTTGGGAAGTTTTTGATTATTGCTTCAATTTTGCTGCTAGTAATCTGTTCAGATTCTCTGCTTCTTTTAGGTTTAGACTTGGAAGGTTATCTATTTCTAGAAATTTATTTCTTCTAGGTTGTCCAGTTTGTTGGCATATAATTATTCATAGTATTCTTTAGTGATTCTTTGTATTTCTGTGGTGTCAGTGGTAACCTCTCCTTTTTCATTTCTGGCTTTATTTGGCCTTGTCTGTCTGTCTGTCTGTCTCTCTTTCGTCTGGCTATTTTGTTTATTCTTTCAAAGAACCAGCTCTTATTTCATTGACCTTTTCTATATTTTTTTAAGTCTACCTCTATTTTGTTTATTTTTTTTCTGACTGTTAGTGTATCTTTCCTTCTACTTTGGGTTCTATTTGTTATATTTTTTCCTAATTCCTTTGGTGCAAATTTAGAATGTTTATTTTAGATATTTTTGTGGCCTGCGGTAGGTCTATATAGCTACAAACTTCTCTCTTAGAGCTGTTTTTATTGTATCACACCAATTTGGGGGAGTTTTTTTTTTTTCATTTGTCTCAAGGTATTTTGGATTTCCTGTTTAATTTCCTTTTTAATGCATTGATTGTTTAGTACCATGTCATTTAATCTCCACGTGTTTGATTTTATTCAGTTTTCTTCTCATTGTTGATTTTTAGCTTTATTCTATTGGTGGCCAGAAAAAAATTTATTTATATAATTTCAGTTTTTGATATCATTTATATAATTTCATTATTGATATAATTTCAGTTTTCTTGAAGTTGTTGAGACTCGTTTTGTGGCCTAACATGATAATTTGGAGAATGTTCCATGTGCACATAAAAATGCATTTTTAGATGAAATATTTTTTAAATGTTTATTAAGTTGATCTGCTCTAATATGACATTTAAGGCCATTACTTTCTTATTAATTTCTGTCTGCATGAATGGCCTAATGATGTTAGAGGGATATTAAAGTCCCTTACTATTATTGTATCGCTGTGAATTTCTCCCTTTATGTCTGTTAATATTTATGTATTTAGGTGCTTCTATGTTAGTTGTATAGTTATAATTGTTATATCTTCTTTATGGATTGACTCCTTTATCATTATGTAATTTCCTTCTTTGTCTTTTTCTACACTCTTTGTTTTAAAGTCCATTTTGTCTGATATAAGTATTCCTACCCCAGCTACAAATATCGCTATTCCAGTTTTCTTTTTGTTTCCATTTGCATAGAATATCTTTGCTCATCTCTTCACTTTCTATATGTGTCTTTTGATCTAAAGTGAGCCTCATGTAGGCAGCATATAGTGGATCTTGTTTTTTTAATTCATTCAGTAACCCTATATCTTTTTAATAAAGTCCGTTTACGTTTAAAGTTGTTATTTGTAGGTATGCACGTATTGCCATTATTTTTTTGTCGTTGGTGGTGTTGGTGTTGCATTAGTTCTTTGTTCCTTCTCTTGATCTCTCTCAGTTTGCTGGTTTACTTTAGTATTTTGTTCGGCCATTCTGTTTATTTTGGTGTATTTGCATTTCTTTTGATTTGTGGTTACCATGACTATCATACCTATCTCTATATCTTTAGTAGTCTACTCTAAGCTATTAGGCATTTAAATTTAAATACATTCTAGAAGCACTACATTTTTACTCCCTCTTCCACACTTTGTGCATTTGATGTTGTATTTTATATCTTTTTGGTTTTTACATACTCTGTTCTTGTAGTTATAGTTAATTTTTCTTTTGTCTTTTAACTTCTATATTAGCTTTTAAGCAGCTGATTGACTGTGTTAATTCTGTATTTGCCTTTAACTGTGAGATTTCTTTTTCTTTAAATTTTTTTTTCTGGTTATGGCCTTTTCTGTATAAGAAAGGCCCTTTAACATTTCTTATGAAGATAGTTTAGTAACGATGAACTTCTTTAGTTTTTGCTTGTCTGGGAAACTCTTTATCTTCAATTCTGAATTCTAGCCTTGCTGGGTATACTAGGTATACTATTCCAGGTTGTAAGTCCCTTTCTTGAGAATTTTAACTATTTCCTCCCACTCCCTTCTGGCCTGTAAAGTTGCTGCTGAGGAATCAACTGATTGCCTTGTGGTGTTTACCTTATTTGTGACTTATTTGCTCTTGCTGCATTCACAATTGTCTTTTTTATCCTTAACCTTTGACATTTTAATTAAAAATATGTCTTGGTATGGGCTTCTTTGGACTCATCTTGTTTGGAACTCTCTGTGCTTGATAATGTTTCCTTTCTCTGACAGTTTTCAGCTGTTATTCCTTTAAATATACTCTCTGCCCATTTCTCTCTCTTCTCCTTATGTGATCCATATAATAAGGATGTTTGTCCCCTAGATGATGCTCATAGTTCCCTTATACCTACCTATTAAATTATTATTATTTTATTTTGCTATGCTAATTCATTTTTCTGGTGTTGATTCCTTGGTGCGGTTTTCATTTCAGTACTTATATTCATTATCTTTGATTGATAATTAATTATATTTTCTAACTCTTTGTTGAAGTGATCTCTGAGTTCCTCTATTCTACTCTCAAGGTTGTTGAGCATTCTTATGATCATGTCTTTGAATTCCTTATCAGGCAAAGTACTTATCTTGATTTCATTAGGGTTGTTGTTGTTCTCATTCTCACTTGCGGTGTATTCTTTTGCCTCCCTGTTTTTGTTTTTTTTTTTTTTTTTTTTAAATATTTCTGTGTTTGTTACTTAAACGAAGTAACTACCTCTCCCAATCTTGAAAAAGTGGTCCTGTGTAGAAGTGGCCTTTGTATAGACTGTGCTGGGAACTTTGGCAGGCCATTTGGAGTCAGGTGGGCACGCGTGATGCCTGGATGCCACCTTGCTAGAAGGAGCTGGCGCAGTGCCAGGCAACCTGGTGGCATGCGCCGATGGTAGCTCTCAGTTGTCCAGGCTGTCCACAAAATAAATACTTCTTCAAAAGAACATTTGTATTAATTTATATATATGCTCAATATTTAAATGGCTGTAGTTATGTGAAATTGTATGTGGAGATGTTTTTAAAGGCTATTTCATATTCTAACATTTTGATAAATCCATAAAATATGACGCCACCAAACATGACATATTCCCAGTTAAATAAAACTTTATGCAAGTAATGTGAGCTTTAGACACATGAGCATCTGCTTGCATAGCATATAAATAGTGGTTGGAGGCATACAGCCGCGGTGGTTAAATCTCAACAAATGTCCAGTGATGATACTTTTGATTTACTCCATGACAGGAAAAGGAACCATCTTTATAAAAAATGCCCTACATAAATAATGTCTTCTCACACTTAAAAGGTCTGTAAAGGACCCTTCTACCCCCCAATGTAAATTTGAACATAGACATTAACAAGACTGAATAAGAAGAAATCATGTTCCTTTTTAAATACATAATCGACATTTATATTACCATTTAATGCAACATAAATGAATCTCTTCCTGGGTTTTGTCCTTTTTATAAGATTAAAATGCTTTACCCCTACAATGAGGGAGAAAAATGATACATGATAGTTACATATTTGTTGGGTTTCAGGCTCCAGAAGTATGATTAGGAAAATAGATATTTAAATCTGCTACTTATTATAAGGGGAGGTAATGAAAGGAATTCTTCGAATTCCTGTTTAGTTCAGATGTAATTGTTAAGGAATTAGGACATTTGATATCCTGTTCAGTCTTTCCATTGTGCTTGCTTAAACCTAACCTCTAAAAAGGCTTTTTTGTTTGTTTTGTAAAAATTCGTAATAACAATGGGAAAAGAAGCATTCATTATTCAAATATTCCTCTAGGGGAGTATACCATGTAATGCTTCTAAGTATTCATACATGAAATCATAATTGCCATTAAAAGGGTTCTTCTGTTGGCACATTGGGAAAATGTATGTGTTATGCTTCAAATATTGTTTGCTGCTATCATATGTATTGGCCTGAAAAGGAAAAAGTGGTGTGTGTTTTGCTTGCAAACTTCTCTACTTTTATTTATGGCAAATAATTTTTTTTAATTAAAAACATTTTATTATAATCAATGGATATATCAGTGTTCACAGATTGATAGCCGGAATTATAAGTAGTAGAAGTCTAGTTTGTTGTATTGGTGGAGCTGGTAAAGGTGAGATTTGGTTATTTTGGAAAGTCGTATTTGTCCTCTAGATTGAAGAAAGAATAATGTCTGAAACACCAAATATCTTAAGACAATTTAGATTTATTTTGGGGATTCATAATAAATGTTTGTTACTTTGTAACTTTTAATATGACATCTGCTTTTAATAGAATACATTCTTATTGCACTACTTAAATATTTATTTTCATATAAAACCACATCATAATTCTAAGCTATAATTAGACAAACATTGGTTTTATGGGATCTGGATTTGTTTTTAGATGTTAAAAGA
Organism: Cynopterus sphinx; assembly: GCA_030015415.1. Classification (NCBI taxonomy): domain Eukaryota; kingdom Metazoa; phylum Chordata; class Mammalia; order Chiroptera; family Pteropodidae; genus Cynopterus; species Cynopterus sphinx. Next base: position 7,952,247 of record CM057394.1, read on the forward strand.
TTTATTATTTTTGAAGATGCTATTCCTGTAACTATTTGTATCACATGCCCAATCAATTCAAATAATGCAACAATAATAGTCTCTTTTTTTAAAAGTTTTTTCAGCCAAAGAAATTGTGTTTATACTTCTAAGTAAGTGGCTAAAAATAAAAGCCATAATGACTTAATAAAAAGGAAATATAATCAAGCTAATGATCCTTGACCATGCTAGATTATATCAAGAAAATTATAAATTATATTTGATTAATTGCACATTGAAATTGCACAGAATTTAATCATGACACTGAAGTTTATTTCTTTTGGACTTTATATTCATATCTGGTATTAAGATTCCCTTGGACTATATATATATAACAGAAAGGGTATTGATTTTTAATGGCTCTGATGTTCTATTTAGTAGGATTCATAGGCACTGAAGAAAGAGTTGTTTGGAAAGTTTATTTAAGATTTATTGCCTTATCGTGATTCTCTATGAAAACTAAAACATCCTTTCAAAAGTAAAGACAGATTTCTGGTCATTTATAGAATCCAAATTCTATTCGGAGCAGAGGATGAGAGAGTATTTCTTCAATCCTGGTAATTTGGAGTTGAGTAACTACTTCAGAGACCCATGGCAAACTAAAGAGAGGGGAAGGGGCATCAGTTACTTTCAGGGTTGTATCCCTATTTTGATCTGATATGAGCAGGGTTTATTCATTTTAGCAGGGGTTACGCAAAAAAAAATTGAAAGTGCCGTGCCAGGTGCAGCACAGAGGTTCTCTAAGCGGTAATTTATTATAGAACAACCTGTGACTAATTCTGTCACAGTAAGTACTGGGGGTCATCAGGAGTTGAATAGAACATGTTAGCTGAACTTGGGGCGAGGCTGTGTGGAGGAGATGAAACTTGAACTGGGTCTTGAGGAAATTATTTTGTTTAGATATACAGAGAGGATTAAGTGATGCATTTTCAAAATAATGACATGGGCCAAGATTTCCTTGCATCGTATTCAAAACCATAGTAAATCAGTCAGCATTGTAGCAGGATTCTCGTGCATGCAGGAAGCTCCCGACTGAGAGTTTCAGGAATGTGAATGTAGGTGGGTTGTTGATATTCATTTCTCTTCACCGAATATTTTCTCTTCTCATTCTCCCAGCTAAAGTCTAGTCTTTAGTTTTGTCTCATTAGACATAGGAAAAGAATTGAATTTTGATAGATTAGACTTGAAGTTGGATTGATGACTTTGCATGTATGTTTCTTTACCATGGACAGCAACAGGAGTTTTGATTATCCCGGAGCAAGGAGAATTTTATTCCCTATTTGACTTACATAGTTACAATTATGAAAGCTCCTACCTTTTGCCTGTGGGAAGCAATGCTGGTGACACTAGTCTGATTGTTCCCAGTGTATCTCAGTGTGACCTAAACTGAAAAATTGCTCCAGTTATTTGAGGACACAAATTTAAGACTTAGAAGAAAAATTAATGACTTTATCACACCTCTAGTTTTCTTTTTATTTAAAATGTTTTACATTTCAATGAAAATATAATTTTTCTTTTCAAATCTGTGTTCATAATGAAGGGTTTTTAAAAAAACATTTCTGTTTATGGGTTTTGTGAAATACTAACATGAATTTTTTAAATTACAAAATTTGTAACATGAAAGTCTAAAGTGTTACTCAATAAGTTGATTAGAGGTGGGCCTTCTAGACTGACATAGCAATCAGCTGGACAAATCCTCCCCTTGGCAAAATAACAATTTAACTGGTGAAAATTATAACAGAAATACTATTTAGAGTCTCTATTAATTGCCCAATGGGCATGCCAGACCTGGAGAAGCACTCATTAAAGAAAATCTGCACAAATCATTAAGAGCCATGGGAGCATGTGGCATTTGAAGTAGGACCAGCTCCATTCCCACCCACCCCAACTCCACATTATTGAAGCTCTACACAGGCGTGTGCAGCCAAGAAGATGGGGGTCTCTCTCCCTGCAGCTTTTCCTATGGCTATGATTTTATCTAAGAAGAAGCAGGATGCTGGCATTTCTAATTTCCCCAGGCCCCTATTGCATAAGTTTTATTCCGGGCAACCATGGAAAGCCAAGAAAGAGATAGCCAACAAGGGTCCTCGAGGGGTTACAGTGTACCCTGGGAGCCAGGGACTGTGCCCATGTGCACATTCCACATTGCACCCACTCAGGAGCAATCAGAGCAAGACATGGGACCTCCTGAAAGCATTCCCCAAACTTCATACAGACTCATCACAATCGAGTGGAAGCTTCACTGGCACAAGAGTCTTAAACATGCTTTTGTCTAAATATTGGCTGAATGATAATCTACTTTGACTCAGGGCCAGCTCCTAAGCCAGGCTTAAAAATCATATCAGTCATTCTTGGCAGCGTCGTAGCTGTGTTCATGCCAAGGCTGCATCCTCTTGGGAGCAATTAAAGAACATCCAAGTTCCTAGTTCTTGACTGAATGTGGGAAAAAGTTCTCTAAACTCCCTCCAAGACATGCCCCCTACCTCACTCACAAAATAGTTAATCATAAAACTTTAGTGGTAAATGAGACTGAAGCAAGATCTTTGACCAGTAAAGGGCTCATTGCCACGCAGAGCTGACCCCTAGGCAGTCAAGCTAAGAGATGAAAACATGGTGGAAAAATACATGCAGGAACATCAGATTGTTCACTGGAGCAGTAATAGACTTCACTGAATCAGTCTAGCTGTCACTAAACACATAAGCAAACAACAAAAACAATACGCCCTGGGGCAGGGAAGGGGAAATCCATAGCCTGGTTCCCTACGATACATTTTCTGAAATGTCCAGTTTGCAGTAGCAATAAATAAGAGACAGAAACACAATGTGTGACTGGTAGACAGGAAAGCAAACACAAGTAATATTCAGAGGGGCTCAGATGTTGTATTTACAGACATATATTTCAAGGCACCCATTCTAAATAAATTCAAAGAATTAAAGAAGGCTATCTCTAAGAAATAAAGGAAGGTCTGATGACAATGTGTCATCAAATTGAGAATATCAATAAAGAGAAATTATTTTAGAATTTTAGAGTTGAAAATTTTAATAACCAAAGTGAAAAAAAAATCTCACTAGGTTTTTTGATGATTTATCTATGTTGGCAGAAAAAGGATCAGCAAACTTGAAGGCAAATGAATAGAGACTAGACTGTATAATAGAAAAGTTGAAAAAAATGTCAAACAGAAAAATGTGGAATACCATTAAGTGATCAATGTACATGAAATGTGAATATTGCAAGGTGAGGAGAGACAAAAGGATACAGAAATACGCTTGAAGTTTTAATGACTGAAAATGTGATGAAAAACATTAACATACACATCTAAATCCAATGAATGTCAAGTAGGTAAACAGGAAGAGATCCACACCTGGTTACATCTTAGTCAAAATGTTGAAAGCCAAAGATAAAGGAAAAAATTATTGAAAGCAGTTAGAGAAGAATAACTTATCACATTCAAGGAAACCCCAGTAACATTAACAGCAGATTTAGAATTAACCAAGGCCAGAAGGCATATTCACATGCTGAAAGTGAGTGTGATCAAGCATTTTATATGTAGAAAAACAATTTTTCATAAATGGAAGTAAAATAAAACAGAAGTTATTGCTAAGAGACATGTTTTCAAGAAATATGAGAAGACGTCTTTTAGGTTAAAAGTAAATGGCATCAGACTGCAATATGAAATTACATGCACACACAAGAAAGAACACTTAAAGTTTTATCCATATGAAGGTAATATAACTAAATATTTCTTCCCCTTTATTCTTTTGACTGAATTAAAAAACAACTGCATAAAACAACATATATTGTTGAACCTGTTATATACAAGATTGCAATATATTTGAGAATAAAAAAAGGACAGAGGAGACTGCTAGAAGGAAATCTGTATCAGAGGAAGGAAATTATACCATGTGGTAATTCAGATCTGTAGGAAAAAATGAAGAGAACAATAAAGGGTAAATAAGGTTAATATAACAAACTATATAAATATATTTTCTCTTCTGTCAACTTTTTAAAAAGATGTAAGATTGTATAAGCTAATAATTATAACAGTTTCAACCACATATAAATGACAAACACATAGTATGAATAGTAGTAATGGCACAAAAAGATGAGAAATGAATGGAAGTGTTTAAGGGTCTATATTTCTGGTATTAAATCAATATAAATATGAAGTAGATTATGAAGAATTAAGATATGTTGTAGCCCCTAAAGCAAAGCTGAAATATAAAATAAAAATAAATATCCGCTTAATCTAGTTAATATCCATTCAGTACAAAAGAAGGCAATAAAGAAAGAATAGGGGAACAAAAAAAATGACATATACAAAAAATAAAATCAAATTAGCACATGTATCGTGTAGCAATCCAATTGAAAAATGGACAGAGGACCTGAACAGACGTTACTCCTAAGAAGACACACCAACAGATATATAAACGGATTCTCAACTTCACTAGCTATTATGGAAATACAAATCAGAGCCACAATGAAATACCACCTCACGCCTATTAAATAGCTATTATCAATAAGATGAGTAATAACAAGTGTTGAGGAGGTTGTGTGGAAAAAGGAACCCTCATACACTGCTGGTGGGAATGTGAATTGGTACAGCCACTATAGAAAACAGCATGATTTCCTCAAAAAATTGAGAGTAAAATTACCATGTGACCAGCAATTCCTTTTCTAGGTATCTAGCCCCCAAATTTGAAAACGTTTATGTATAAAGATAAATGCACCCCAGTGTTCATTGTGGTATTATTTACAGTGGCCAAGACATGGAAACAACTGAAGTGTCCTTTGATAGATGATTGGAGAAAGAAAATGTAGTGCATATATACAATGGACTATTTGCCTTAAGAAAAGATGAAATACTGCCATTTGTGACAACATGGATGGATCTTGAAATAGTAGTGCTAAGCAAAATAAGTCAAACAAAAAGTTGAGAACTATTTAATTTCACTCATATGTAAGATATAAAACCAAAAGGAACAAACAAGACAAAGAATGAAAACTTAGAGACAGCATGTGGGGGAGGGGAGGAGATAGAGAAGGATAGAGATGGGCAAATAGACCTCCCTCCCTGGAGATAAAGTGAAACCCATAATAGTAAAAGGGTCAGTCTACCAGGAATGTAGATCTATAGATAGAATTATGAACATATATTCACCCAGCAAGAATATCCCAAAGTTTATAAAGAAAAAAAAAACAAAGGGAGAAATCAATAATATATGGACATTTTAATAGCCAACTTTCAATAAGCAGATGGTGAACAAGGGAGTAGAAGCCTTGAACAACAGTGTAAACCAACTCGATCTAATAGGCATCTCTGGAACACTCTACTCAACAGCAGCAAAATAGGCATACTTCTCCAGCATACAGAGAATATTCTTTAGGATGGATCATATGCTAGGCCCCAAAGCAAGCCTTAATAAGTGTGAGGAGAATGAAGCCTTCATAAATTTAAAACTATTAGAAAACCAAGTAGGCTTCCTGATCATATGGCATTAAATTAGAAATCAATAACAAAGAAATCTGGGGAATTTGCAGATTTGTATGTATTAAACATCACATTTCTAAATAACGGTTCACAGAGGAAATCACAAGAAAAATTAGAAAATACTTAGAAATGAATGGAAATGAATTGAACATTCTAAAACTTAGGGTTTGCAACTAAATCAGTGTTTGGAAATTTATAGTTGTAAATACCTATGTTAAAACAATTTAAAGAATCTGAAATGAATATTCTAATCTTCCATCTTAGAAAACTACAAAAGGAGAGCAAACTATAGTGAAAGCAAGTAGAAAGAAGGAAATAGTAAACACTAGAGTGGAAATAAGTGAAATAGAGCATAGAAAAGTAGTAGAGAAAATCAGTGAGACCAACAAAACTCACAGACCTTTAGATAGACAGACCAAGAAAAAGAAAGGAGAATTTGAATTACCAAATCAGGAGTGGAAGAAGGTAGACCACTACTGACCTTATAGAAATAAAAAAGGATGAGGAAATGTTATGAACGTTTTATGGAATCACATTAAATGACTTAGATGGAATGGACAGATTCTTAGAAAAACTGACTCAAGAAGAGTTAGAAATCTTAATAGGCATAGAGAAAGTAAAGAGACTTCATTAGTAAAATAAAAAAATATCCAACCAACTTACCAACCAACCAAACAAACAAACAAACAAAATATACCCACAGTGAAAAGCCCAGTTCCAGATGGCTTCACTGGAGGATTCTACCAAACATTAAGGGAATTACTACTGATCATTCACAAACTCTTCAAAATGTAGAATAGGAAGGAACACATTCCACTTCTTTCTATGAAGTCACTTTGCCATCAAAGCAAACTCATCAAAAGCAAAGAAAGCTACTAACTAATATACATTATGAATATAGACACAGAAACCCTCACCGAATGCTATCCATGTGAATCCAGCAACATAAGCATAAAGGATTATGCACCATGGCCAGTTGGGATTTATCCTAGGAATGCGGTATTTTAGATAGGAAAATCAGTTAATGTGATACACAATAACATAAAGGACCAAACCATGTGAGTATCTCAATAAACACAGAGCATCTGACAAAATTCTACACCCTTTCATGATCAAAACACCCAACCAACTGGGAATAGAAGGGAACTTCTTCAGCCCCATAGAGAGCTTCTGTGGAAAACCGACAGCTCAAAGACTGACTGCTTTCCCCCTGAGATCAGGAAAAAGCCAAGGGTGTCTTTCTCACCATTTATTTTTGGCAACCTGCAGGAGGTTCTAGTCAGAGGAATTAGGGAGAAAAAATGACATTTGATTAGAATGGAAGAAGTAAAACTATCTTTGCAGATGATGTGATCTTATTTATTAACAATTCTAGGCACTGGCAATTAGCATTTGTGAAAATGTCATTAGGAAAACAATTCCCTTTATAGTAGCATCAGAAAAATAAAATACTTGGGTATAAATTTAACAAAAGAAGTGCAAGACTTACACACTGAAAGCTAGAAGAAATTAAGGGAGGTTAAGGAAGACCCAAATGAAAGGAACAACATGCCACATTCCTAGATCAGAAGACAATACTGTTAAGATGGCAGTACTCGCTAAATCGTCCTACAGATTCAGTATAATGTCTAGCAACATCCCAACTGCCTCTTTTCCCCCCAGAATTGACAAGCTGAACTTGAAAATTTATATGAAAATAATAAGGGGCCCAGAATAATCAAAACAATCACAAAAAAGAATAAAGTTGGGGACTCACACTTCTTGATTACAATGTTATTACGAAGATAGTGTAATTAAGCCATTGTCTCACTGGCATATAGATAAGCATGTTGTTCAATGGAATAGAATTAATAGTTTTAAATAAATCCATACATTTGTGGTTTATTGATTTTTGACAATGGCGCCAAGACATTATAAGGGCAAAGGAAAAGTCTTTTCAACAAATGTTGTTGCGACAACTGACTATCCACATGCAAAAAAAAAAAAAAAATGAATTTATACTTCTACGTCATACCAGGAACAAAAGTTACCACAATATAGACTTAAACATAAGGGCTCAAATTATAATACTTAGAGAAAAACATAAGAGTGAATATTTATGACCTGGGGTTAGGCAGTGGTTTCTTCGATATAGCTCCAAAAACACTTATGACAAAGAAAAAAATGAGATAAGTTGGACAACATCAAGATGAACAATTTTGTGCTGCAAACAATACTATAAAGAAAATAAAGACCCACAAATGGGAGAAAACATATGGAAATCATATATCTGCTTAGGGGTTAATATTCTGAATATATAAGGAACCCTTAAATTCAGCAACAACAAAACAGCCTGATTGAAAAATGGGCAAAGGCTATGAGCCGACGTTTCTCCAGAGCATGTGAGGGGATGCTCGACATCATTAGTTTTAGGGAAAGGGGACTCCAAACCACAGTGGAGCATCACTCCCCATGTACTGGGATAGCTGTAATCAAAAGGGGAGACACGTGTGATAGGATGAGGAGCAGCAGTTCTAATGCGCTGCTGGAGGGAATGAAGAAGGGCTGCAGACATCTGCGTTTCACTACGAATTCGAAGTCTTCATCTATTTATTCGTGTATTTACCAGTAAAAGTTCATTTTCCTTTAGATGAAGCAGATCTTTTTCTGGTAGTTCTAGTTGCCCTAGAATAATCATGTCAGACTATGATTTTCTGGATAAATAGTTTTAAGCTTGAAAACTTTAAGATGACCTCTTTCCCACTCTAAAAACATATGGTCAAAACATGAAGTCTTTTTAATTTACTGAACAATAATCGTTTTCTAGGGAAAAGTCCTTTGACCTCTAGAGGAGGAGTCAGTATTTTCTCTCTTTGCTTTTGGTGAAGAGACTGAAGATGCGAGGACTGCGATTTTTCTCTTTAGGAGAGTGGGCCCTGGGAATATCACGGAAAGAAATCCCTTTAGAAAACCCAGGAGTCTCCCAGTGGATATGCTCTTGGACGGAGTTTCTAGAATCCCTCAGAATAGCCTTGCTGTGTTTATGAAACATGTCTGCTGTTGGTTTAACTTGGACTGTAAACCGGTTCGCTGTCTGTTTCAGTGACAGCTTCGAATAATTTTTCTTCCCTCCAGTCGAGATGTATGAAAGAGGCCTGGAAGCGGAATTTAAGGGCCTCTGTGGTTTTCACTGTTCGCGTCGTGCAGACGAACGTGGCAGAGGAGGGTTGTGTGACTGCATGTAAATTGAAATGCACAAATTAAAACTGGCCCGTATGGACACTCTTCAGCTCCCTGGCTCTTGCTCTTTCCTTCCTCTCCTGTAACATTTGAGGAAGACCAAAACCTGTTGATTTTGGGGTGGTGGAGTTAATGATATTACCATTGTACTGTTTATATAGGTTTCACCTCAAAACCAAACAAAACAAAACAAAAATGACAAGTTTGGTGGTCTTAGTGACTTGTTTTTTATATGAGGTTGTGTCAGCATTAAAAGCAAATGAAATGCCTGTCCTTTTATAATTGACAAGTGTTAATAACTAGGGTAGGAAAAGTGACTTAAAAATACCAAATTTTAGGACACATTTTAAAATCTAGTATAGTCTTGAATCTAAAACTTATTGGTACCAGATTTTGTTAACCAGTGTCACCAAAAATAAATAAACAAACAAACAAACAAATAATAAAATAAAATAATAATAATAAATTTAAATAAAAAATAAAAAATAAAAAAAATGAAACACTGAGAAAGAAAATGAGAGTTGTATAAATGAACTTGAAATAAGAACAGAAAGAAAAATGAGAAAGACTTGAGATCAACTAAGGCTTTCCAGGGGATTCAGACATATTTTCTTTCTCATTTTTTTTTTTTCTGTGTAGACATAGAAATCATTGTGTCTGAGACGCATGTTAGCAGGAATGTAGGCAAAGTATGTCTTTAATTGATCTGTATGACAAGCTTTCTGTGTAGTTTTACATTTTTCCCCACGTGGATTCCAATATTGTCATTAAAGCTTTTCATAAAACACAAATGAGTCATTTTCTATCGTTTCTTAGCTCTAAGTATAATACAAAATAACCTGTTTTTTAGTATTTTTCTGTACAATATTGTTGGTGTTTTTACTTGTGGCCCCTTTTACTAAGATTTTGTGTATGTTGATTACTGGTATAAGGGAAGTTTTTCAGAATTAGGGTAGAATTTCTCCTGCTTTCTTCTAGTGACTGAAGAAACGAAACTAGCATGTTCTTTAAGCACCTCTAGAAGAGAGCTGATATCCATCAAAAGCTGTGTGCTTTTTCAATGATCAGCTTTTCTTTTATGGCCTGGATTGGCACAGGGCTGCATAAAAACTGGCTGGGAGCTAGTCTCCATCCTTTGAACTCGCAAGGAAAAACAAAGGAACATTTTTGTTTGTTTGTTTGAAAGTTAGGTTGCTGTGTTTCCCTGGTGATGCCAGACAGACTTGGCTATTTTTTGGTGAGTAAAATTTTAGCATTACAGTAATACAAGCTTCCTTTTGAATATTGCTACACAGGAAGCAGATAAATGGAGACAATGCATTCTTCAAACAAAAACTCTCATTATAAGACTTTTATTTTGCATTCCGTATTGTCTTTTTTAAAAATTAAGCAATACAAAGTAGCCACATGTAAGGCCTAAACAGTTCTCTTTTTCAAAAGATTAGAAATATTTTCTCTCTTTTCTACCAAGTAGGGAAAAAGCGTGGTTTCATCTCAAAATCTGATCATTATACAATGCACGTGAAAAAAAAAATCATCAAATGGCAGGGTGGTTTCAGTGTATTCTGAATGTTTTGGTGATGCAAAATAAACAAACAAACCGGAAGGGCACAGGTGTCAGTGTGAAATACACAGTTTAAAAGCAAATTATGAACTGCAAGGCACGCACACCACCTATTAAAGAAAAAAAAGCAAGATATACTTGGTACATTCGAGTAGAGTATCTGACTAAAAGGAAGAATCATAGCTTCTGAAGAGAGATGTGAAAGCACAGAATTTTTGACCCTGAGCCGTTTAGCACAGAGTGATGTCCGAGGGGCTTGGGGTGGTTCCGGTGACGACTTGGGGTAATAAGTAGGTGCTGAACTGAGGGAATGGCTTGCAGTTTTAAACTTAAGACATAGCTTGTTGAGAGACTTTCTACCTTGTCGAATTTATCAGGTCTTTGTTATCCATCTGAGCTTCACTCTTTTAAAAAAATTCTCTTGTTTTTTCCTTAAGGACTTCCAGGTGCTTCTTGAACTCATCGATTCTCATTCTTGGTTTTTGTCCTGGTAACACGTACTGTATGTTCTCTTCACTTTTTCAGGAAATATTGTTACTTGCATTCTGTATTTAACATGAGTTTCCTCACATCTATGCCACTGACCTTGCTCATTGGCTCACTCTTTTACCTAATTTGAAATCATGCAACACTGTGGAATTAAGTCTACTTTAAAAATCTTTCTTTTAAAATATTTATAAACCTTTTTTTTTTATAGTCAGGCCGCATGAGCTTCTAATGTTTTTAAGAGGAATGAATGCAAATACATGGTGATGGGAGGAAATTTAACTCTGGGTGGCGAACGTACAATGAACATACATAGGACATACTGAATAGTATACTTGAAACCTATATAATTTTATTCACCGATGTCACCCCAACATTTAATAAAAAATTCACATTGTTAATAATCTGTATTTTCTATATTCCATGTTAAGAGATAATTAGCATTTCAAGTATTATAACCAATGTTACATGTAAAATTGTAGAAAGGATGTTTAACATATGACCCATACCAAGCAGTGATCTGTTGTTTGTATTTAGTTTGACCTTTTTCTTCTTAGTTTAACTTCATAAGTCATGTTTGCCATCCTTGAAGTCAGTAATATGGTTTCACAGATTTCACTGCCCAGTTTTGGTAACCATACCATTCCTCGCTGTAAATTTTTCTTTTCATCAGGCATCCGGGACTAAATTGAATTTATCACTGTTATCACTCTCTTTCTTACTCATCTTCCTATGGTCTTTTTGTTTTGCTCATATGCATCCTTTTTTTTTTTTTTTCGTATTTACTTACACCAATAATGTATTTTTAAAATGTAATCATTATAAATTTTCAGTGGTTTAGACATTGTCCATGTTTCTTTTATTTGTTCAGTGGCACTTAATTTATTCATAGACACTTAATAAACTCAGGTTATTGGAAAACTGTTGAATATGGGCCTATCTTATTTTTAAGTTTCTTTCTCAAAGAAAGTGAATCTCTCTCTCTTGCTAAGATTATTAATTTTTTTTTATTTTAACCACAGAGAAGTCATTTGAAGGGATTGACGTATTTATGAAGATTCATGCTAAGGTTCACAGAAAAGTTTTCATTTGAAAAGATGTTGCTTATTTTGAAAAACTCAGTTGTCTTGGAATAAGGCCCAGACTCCCTTCCTGGCTGGGAGCAAAACCGTATCACCTTCCTCCTCCTGTATTTTCAGAAGTGGGGGCAGATCTCCCCAGACATTGTTCATTGACCTCCTCCGCATCTTGACAAACACAGCGGGCCATTCCCATGACCTGGAAACTTTGAAAATGTGTTCATGACAACCACTGTGATACCTGTTGGCAAAAATTGGTGTATTTCACAGTTTCTTTGAAGTATGGGGAGTATGTTTGTCAGGTTTGTGGATAGATGAAGAGTTGTGGGTAGGGATAGAATTGATAGAGTGCATGAATTCGTTTTTTCTCTAGATCCTTTTGGTTGAAAAGGTATTTTTTAATCTGATTGATAGCTGTGATAATCAGTTCATTCCTTTTCATCCGTTCCATTCAGATTATTCTTTAACTCATAGTGTCAGCTGGTTTTTCTAAGGGGGAAAGTGGGGAGGGGGAAGGCAGAAAAAATTCGAACAAATTATTGAATTTTTTTTGCATTAACAACCTCCTCAGGTGACACTCATCCCCCCTACCCTCGCCATGGTCCTTACCTTCTTACCGATGACCCCTGAAAAGAGGAGAGAAGGGTGAGGAGGGCCAAAGAAATTTTACACACTGGGCAGAACTTCTGTTGGAGAAGATATCAAGGGTGTAGAGAAAACTTCCAGAAAAGGGAAAACCCGTTGTAGAAGAAAGGGAAAGAGGCCTTGGAAGGGTGAGTGCATTCGAGCATTATATGTGAAGATGCCAATTTGTGTCTCTTTAAGCCCAAACTCAGTCTGAGTCATTGCATGTCTGTTTCTTTTCTACTGCAAAGAGACATATGTCATGCTTGTCATAATCATGCCGTTGGAGAATAATCACGTGACTTCTGCTTTAGGAGATATGTCAAGACTTTCTGTCATTACCAAAAAGATGTGTGCGTAGCAGTGTCTCCACAGATTACTTAAAATTAGAAAGTGGTGTTGAATCAGATGGGGAGAATTTCTGTGTTCCCTGTGATCCTGCTGAGGAAGCAAGGACCTCTTCGTTCTTTACTAGCTAACCTCCTCATTTCCCCAGTCGTGTTTTGTCAAACCAGGGACACACACTTGGGTCATCCTCTTTCCTGCCTCTACTTGAGCTGCTGGTTTTCTGGTCTCCAGTTTAAAACCTGGAAAGGGAGAAAAGAGGGAGCCTGAAATATCGCAGTGAATCAAGAATGACTCCTTGCTGTCCTAGGGTAACCCCACATACAAGCTCAGAATCAAAGCCTGTGTCATTCTCCGTGATGAAACAGAAGGGCTTCTAGGCCAAGACGTTAAGCTGAAATGTAGTTAAAGAGTATTTTTTCAAGTGATACTCATTTGCTTTTCTTTTATAAAAGTATCTTTCAGATTGGTTATTGATTAAAGACTTAATCTTGCATTAGTGGACCTCAATATTTTCCTGACTTTCGGGGGTAGAAGTGAACTGATGCCTCTGAGAATGAGGATCCGTCTGCATTCTCATCCCCTTCCCTCAATATCAAAGTTGGGAAAGCAAAAATAATTCCAGGCAGCAAGTCTGGTAACTTATTTAGTAGTCAGTCCTGGTTGCTCACATGTTCTCTTTCTTAAGTGTCTATAACTTTTTAATCCTTTAGATTATTTGTGTCTGCTATGTTCTGTGTGAGGTCCCTGTCTTCCCTGCCTAGGAGACTGTTTTCGATGTGGAATTAGCTTGTGCTTGTAGTAGGTCCATGGTGCATGTCCGAACAAATCTGGTCCATGAGTGATTTACTGTGAGAGGCATGAAATTCTGTTAAGAATTACAGCCTTTTTTGCATGGTTTCAGTCCTTTGCATTTCCTTAGTTCCGCTGGGAGAAGAGTGATTTCTCTTCAGACGGTTACCTGAAAATGGGGTTTTCTCTTGTCTTTGCTGGTACCATCCTTCTCTTTGGAATGTTTTAGCTTCAGAGAATCTGGCCAGGTATTTAACTGCGTACTCCAGGGTCCTGTTACCAGCCTTAACTAATGTTTCCTAATGGTTAGACTTTTTGAAAAGGTCACATGTAAATTAAACTGTTCTAGGTCCCCTCTCCCCCCGCTCCCCAGGAGTTTTATTTTTCTCTTGTTTGCTGCTTTGGGCTTAGCTCTTGATCAAAGTGCCTTTGGAAAGTTGAAAGTGACCTGTCCTTTCTGTGTCTTCAGCAAGTTCAGTGTTGCTTTCACTACGAGGAAATAAGGGTAGAGGGATGGACCCGTCATGGAAGGGTAGACAACTGGACCCGTCATGGAAGGGACTAAGATGGTTCCACCTCTTTTGTCTCATTAAACACAACAATACTTTGAAGCCTGGGGTGGTAATAATGTTTTCCTGAGAGTTAATTTCATTTATTTGAGCACTGGTGGTTTCTGCTGATGAATGATTCTTGAGCAGATAATTAACAGGTATGGTCAGATGATTTGCCAGGAGCTTAGAAAACGCTCAGTGTTTTTGCAGGAGCCACTCGCTATCTTTCAGGTCAATCTTGGCTCAGCTCTGCCTATAAGCTGCTGCTGCCCCTGGCTCAAGCCTGTGCCTGGACCATGTGATTTTATATATCTGGGTCTTGCCTATTATCCATTTCCTGCCCCGGGGGATTGTTAAAGTGCATTTTGTTTATCGTGCTGCATTTTCAGTCTTTTTGCCTTCTCTGGATTTTTAAAAAATATATGAGTTAAATAGGCCAGCTGTCCTTTTTTTCTTGGGATGGAATCACAGACCGGGACACACAGCTTTTCCTCACATTGGGTCCTTGTGCAGCGACATAGGGGAATTTCTCAGAAGCAGTAAGATAACCAGAGAGTCCGTTTGGCATTATTCACTCCATGGCTATTTGTTGCGTGCTAACTGTGGGTGAAGCACTGAGTTAGAATTTTAACTTTATGAAAGGGTAGGACAGGGAGATGTCGGAATAAGACGGGGCTTTGAGAGAAGATTCGAGTTGAATTCCAGAGGAAGCTTTGCCTTCTTTCTGCCCCCAAATCCATAGCACATAATCTCAAACAGCATCTGATTCTGAACTTGCTTTTATTGGAATCTGAATGAATCCTTTTTAGAAAGGCTGATTTGCTTCCTTATTGTTTTGATCTTAGTTTGTCTTCTGTGAACTAATACCCACAGATTCTAGGAGTGAGGCAGCATGAAGGGGCGAAAAAAATCCAATTCAGAAATAAATGTTTGCCAGTAGTACTTTGCAAGCAAGGATGCTTGCATACTTACAGATCATTCAAAATTACTTTTAACCAAGCCGACTACAGTGCTGACATTATTTAGCTTCCATCAGAAATATATGCAATAGTTATATTTGTAAACACTTGATGTGTCTAACACTGTGATTTCCTATACTCACAGCTTCTAGGATTAGAACTCATTTGGGTAGAATCTAGCTCAGTGTGTCTGCCCTCCATGCTTATGTTCCTGTAGACGTGTTGCTGGGCACCACGGACGCGTGCAGTAGCTTTCCAAAACGCTTACCTGGTTTATGGGCTCCTCGATGACTTATTTAATCTTGTGATCTTGTTCTGAGGTGTTTGGTCACTTTATCACAACTGTATTTGTAAATTTCTAACGAAATTATCGAAACATATGAAGTTTTACTTGTTTGTTTCACTACTTAGTCTAACAAAGTTCCAACATTTCAGTAGCTTTGCTCTTATGTGTGTACATCCAAGAGAAATGAGTTTATGTGTCCACGAAAGTTCATGTAGAAGAATGCTTACAGCAGCACTTGTTGTAATAGCTCTAACCTGAAAATATTCCAAATATTCGTCAATATTTGAATGGAAGAATAAGTTGTGGTTTAACTATATAAATGAATAGCAAACAAAATTATTAGTCTACGATTTTACTCAGAAACATTGGTGGATTTTATGGACAAAAGCCAATATACACATATGATGTTCAGGAGCAGGCGACAGTAATCTATGACAATGGAAGTCAGAGTGGGACTTTTGGGGGAAGTGTTGATAGGACGAGGTATGAATGGAGCCTCCAGGGGTGTTGGTAACGTTGTGGAGAGTGGCCCGAGTGATGATTGCAAGTGTATGTACATACACAAAAATTAATTGAACTATTTACTTGAGTTTTCTTCACTTTATGATTGTTGTGTATAATTTTTTTAAAAACAGTAGGCACTTTGGTAGAACTATTTATTGAACAGGAAAGCACTAACTTGAGACTTGGGGACAAAAGAGTTGAAGATGTCTTTAGGAGTCTGAACAATAAATGGTCTGCCTTGTTGGATGAGGATGTGACAGAATTATTCGGTACAGTGTGTTTCTTTCAATGGAATTTTTGAAGAAAGGAAAATGCTAAACATGCGATTCCTGAAAATGGTGCCATGAGAAAGAAGACAATTCTTTTGTAAAGACTTAAAAGTCACATATTGAAACTTTTATTCTCTGAAAATGAGCACCATAAATTAGATCACTGACAAGTCCCTGTTTCTTTTACTTCCAAACTCTAGGAGGCCTTTGGAAAAACCTTCCAGTGGCTTAGTCAGTATGTCATTTCCAAGAATAGATTGGAGACTTACAAAAAGGCTGAAAATGTGTTCCTCTGTGGGGTAGGGTCGAATGCAGTTTTCACCTTGTATCTTCACAGTGCTGAAAGTGCCGTGGTACTCAGTGGATAGAGCCAGAAACCAAGTTTGGTGTCTGTGGAAGAGCCGAAAGGTAACAGCATGCTAATGGCTAAAGGGCAGGAGGAGAAGCAGCAGACCCCTGAGCAGGCCACAAACCGAATAACTGTTCGCTGAATAATTAAAAGTTTATTATGCTGTTCTGTTCAATAAACTTATTCTAGGCAGTCATTCATTCCCTGAATATTTACTTTCTTCCTAATAACTTTCGTTCTAAATTTATCACTGGCATTTGTTGCGTTATATAATTCCAAAAGAGCGAAACTATTTTGGTTTTTGTTTATTTTCATATTTTTGCTGAAATTGAGTAATCCATAAGGCAGACTGTTTAGACAGGGGTTTCCGTCTAAGGTTTGCTTTTTAGCTAACACTTTTAAAATAAATACTTTCTCTTTATGTTTTATCTGTCTTGAATTGTGTATGATAGCACAGGATATTGAGGAACGGTGTTTGAAAGGACTTGGCAGAAGTGTGCTCTTCATTTTGAAGGTTGCAGGTAGTGCAGGAGAGGGGCTCAGACTGCCCAGGTCATGTCCTGTCCTGCCACTTAATAGGTGTGTAACCTCGAGCAAATCACTTTAGTTGTAAAATGTAGACAGTGGTAGTCTCTACCACAATGGGTTTTTGCAGTGACTATTTTAAGAATCCATCGTGTGAAGCCCATTATTGTGTGCCGAGTAGTGTTCTTGCAATCCATAGTTACCATAAGATGGCAATAAATGTGCTAATAGTCTCAAAAACAGTCTTTTATTCATCTGTAGCTGTCAGTCCCCTTATTATTTTATCTGGATCGTATCTAATGTCTGTGATAGTTAATCTCACCCACTGAGGTAACACTGAAATATGAAGCAAGAGGCTGATGTCCATATTCTGTAGACACAGTTACCATCTAAATATTTTTAGCAATGTTCTGAAAAATTTAGATGTTCTCATAATTTAATGGTTTTCCAGTAATTTATTTTTTAGCCTATAAGAGTTCCCAGTGGATTTAAATGCTAAAATCATGATGTTAAAGTTGAAGGTAGCGCAGATATCTAACACCAGATTGTTAGAAGGAATTTAGAAGAGAATACCCCTCACCAGACTTGTACACTGTCAGATGGATGGAACATTGGTGAAGGGCCGAATTACATCTTCTACGTGACAAAACGCCAAACTGACAAAAGCTTATGTGCAAAATATATACAAGAGAAGATTGTTTTGTTTTAAATTCAAGGAGTTTATACAGCTCCGTTTCTCCTGTGCTTACAAAGTGGAAAAGGATGGGGATTTATGATAATTGATTTTAATTATAAAAAGGTTTCTTTTAAGAGCTTAGTGGTATTTCAACTTTTATTCCATTTTATTGTACTTTTTTTAAAAAATGAAAGGTGAAATTTGGAAATGACAACTATTAATATCACATTTTTATTAAAATATATCCGAATGCCATTTTCAAATCAGTTTGTTTAGGATCCCTTTATACTTTTTTATTGGCTTGGGTGGTCAAGATCATCTTAAATGCTTCAGAGTCATCTAAGAAAAGAAACACTGATATGATAAGCAAAGAATTGAATTTTTATTTTTTTTTTAATGTATCCCTTTAAATACAAATATCAAAAAGCCCAAGATTTCCGCTTGATTTTTTGTTAGTGGATTCTCGTGCTGTTTTTGGTGCCCTCTTATGTCGGGGACACAGTAAGGTGCATGCATGTGTGCGTGTGTGCATGCATGCGTGTGTGCATGTGTGCGTGTGCCTACGTGTGGCTCACGGGGCCTGCAGCAGGACCAGCTGGTGAGCTTTGGAGTCAGGCATAGCTGAGTGGCACTTCCACTCCCCGCCTTCTTGTCGTGGTTCTGACGGCAACTTTCCATCCTTGGCATCGCTTTCTTCTTCTGTGAATCAACATCGTGGTGGTCATCTTGGCAGATGTGATTTGAGAACTTTATATGTATGAAGCCATTAGGATGTGTAATTACTGCATTTGACTCAGATTTATTTAGGGCCGGCCTCTGGCTCTGCGCCTCTTATTTAATAGCTACAAAGGCGCAGGAGAGAGTCGCCAAGCCGTTATCTGGGTCCGAGTGGCTGGTCTCGTGGGCAGACACCCCTCTATTTGAGAGCACCTTTTTCTAAACAAGGTACAGCACGTATTGCTTAGAGCCCACTGATCCAATTTTATGTCATACACATTTCCTTTTCTTAAATGACAGGTTTGTGTGTGATTGATTTCTGACATAATAATGGGAGATAATGGCATATGGAATGGGAAAAGATGGTAGAGGAAGGTATTATCAGAAAACGGGAAAATTAGGTTGATAGCAGTTTTTAGTGAGTGAGTAGACACCCCACAGACTTGACTTGAACTTACCTGAAGTTCATGCTTCTCATAGTTGAAATGGCCCAATGTATGGAACCAGGAGACAGTCGTAATGATCTTGGACTAAATGAGAATAAAAGCCGGAACCCAAATATGGTGCCAGGAAAGGCTGAAACAGTTAAACCATTCAGTCGAGGGATGACACTCAGAACTGATTAGAACTGAGAGATGGAGCTATTTAAACTGAAGTCTGAGGTTTATATTAAGACAATCATGTGGGAGAGATGACAGACAGGGAGAGCATCCAGAGGCTCTCCCTGGTGAGCTTACTGAATGCCACATCTGTCAGTCTCCTTCTTAGGCTGATTCAGACTCAGAGGCAGGTCTGGTAAAGCAGGAGGCTCCCACCTACGCCGAGAGGGTGGGTCACTGGGGACCAAGTTAAGAAGCAGGCCACCCTTTTCAGAATAGTCTGTGCTTCATTTTTACGGTTGACTTCTGGATTCTTAATCAGAGATACCAAACATCTCACCAGTTAATTACCCACTTTGTTTCTCAGATGGTGCGGAGGCAGCCCCAGGAGATAGGACTGTTCTGCTGCCAACCAGACAGTCTGGAGGTAGCACTTCTGGCATGGGCAGTGTCAATGCCGCCTGTGGTCTGTGGTGCTTTGGAGCTGGTGGGTGCTTGTGATGCCCACCACCCTGCCCTGAGGCTTCACTTTGACTGGAATAGGAGAAGGTGGTAGCACGAATAAGGCTGCAGTGTGGGTAGGCGAGAAAAGACAGATAACCTCTTGCTCTGCAAAATCTCCTGCAAGCATTCTTTGCTTCTGAGTGTGGACTACTTAAGATTTAGGATTCCTGTTTTCATGAAATATATCAGGCCTTACCAGGAAGGCTCTTGGTTCTGGATTCTCATTGGGTCAAAAATCTAGAGATGACCATATCTTTCCAAAATGGGGGAAAAAAAATCCAAAGTTGTGGGATGATCAATAGTATGTCTAAGGGTTCTTAGAAAATCAGTGCTTTATAAATTTGCTGGGGGCTAGGAGTTAGTCAATGTGTGGGTTGTTCTCTCTCCATTCTAGAGTTTACTAACTTTATTTGGTTTATTCCTTATGACTTTCTATTGTTGCTTGTCTTCCTCTTGTTGGAATAACCTCAGTGCTTTAACAGCTTTACAAAATAGAACTGCTGGTTGTTGGCTTACTAAATTAACGCTGGCATTTGCAGGATGTCTTAGACTTTAATATATTCATATTACACAACTGATTGTCTTGAATTATGGGGATGTTTCATATTAATTATTAACTATATTCTACAAATAGGGAAATTGAGATCCATTGGCTGAAGAGTTACATAGGTGCTGATTTAGCCAAGAGCCGGAATACAGATCTCTTCCTTCTACGCAGGTACATCATTGGAAATGCTAAGTCTGGGAGTTATATCCTCTTTGTATCCCTTTCCATTTTTGAGCCTCTTATTTAGGTTGGTTTCACTATTTCATATTTGCTCATATTCTCTGGTTAGTTCCTTTCTCACTGGAGTGTTCTTGGCTGCCTTTTGCATCTGTTGCTTGTCGAGTGCACTGTGGACCACTTGATATATGGCTTGGTGTTCCGATGTCTATGTCAGAAACAGCAATTTTTAAGTCTATAATTCTGCTTTGGAATTTAACTCTACCTGATCTCTGGAGTTGACTTTCATCTTACCTTCCTCAGAGAAGAATTTGCTTTAATGGGATCTGGCCACTTACCCCTCTAATCTAATATTCAGTTTTGAGCAAGGCTGTGCCAAGCCATTTCAAAGAAAAGCAGTGTGCCCTTCCCGACCAGGAATTAGGAAACAAAACCCGTGTTGTGATTCTGCATTTAGACCACAAGCGTGTAATTTAGTTTCTTTCTTTACTGCATGATTTTACTAGATTGTATGAAACTACAGGAAACTTTAAGTTACTTGCTTATTAGGTATTTAACGTGGAGCACTTTTTGAGGACTATGCGTTGTTGCTGCTTACATCCCATCGTCTCTCACTTGGTCTCCTGGCCATACCCAGGTATAAAATAGGCTGTGAAAAATGTTGTATTCATGGACTAACCACATACCCAGCTAAAGCTCAGAAATTACATTGCTAGAAAGATGACCAGAGAAGATGTGGTACATAGACGCAATGGAATATTACTCAGCCGGATGAAAAGATAAAATGCTGCCATTCGCGACAACATGAATGGATGATCTTGAGATGATCATGCTAAGTGAAATAAGTCAGACAGAAAAGTTGGGAACTGTATGATTTTGCTCATATGTGAGACATAAAACTGAAAGCAACAGATGGGCAAGACTTTGTAGTACAAGTTCGTTCTTAAACATGGGACCACCTACAGAGTTCCTTATTTTGTGCTTAGGATTTGATCATGTAGAGTTGAAGGAGGAGAGAAGGTCTCCAAACAGAAGTACCCAGGAGGTAAAAATTCAGAATAGTGGCTCAACTGTGAGTTATCCATACAACATAAATATGTGAGCCCTTTCAAAAGGCGGTAGACGTGCTTATTGGACTATAGAGAAAAGCTATTTTTAAAAAAAAACAGGAGAGGGTGCTTATAGGTTAGGTGGTAGGAAGTGGAAGAGAGAATCCAGGGGAATAATTGGAAAAGTGACCATCTAAAGACCCTGAAAAATATTATTTCCTGAGGCAGGAAGAGAAATGGATGAAATGATATTGTAGAAAGGATAAAAAGTTAGAGAGGACAATAGAAAAAGAGCTGTAGAGGCCAAAGAATGTGTATAAGGAGAGAGAACTGCCTGCTGAAGAGGACAGAAGATTTGAGTTAAGATTTATAGCTTGCCATTAGGCTCCAGAGTGTCAGATTAAATGGACAATCTACAGAGGGAATCTGGTTTGTTACAGGTGGAAATTGTTTAGGAGACATTTTAATAGAAGTTTTATTCTCTCCCGTGGCCTAATATTGCACCTGTTTAAAGCAATGTGTCATCGGTCATGTAGGATGCCAGAGAAGAGAACATAAATGGAGAAATCGTTTGCAACCACTGGAAAAATACTCTGAACTAATAAGGCTTTGAATTTCTTAGGAAGTTACATGGGAGGAAGGAAAGATACTTAATTCTTTCATTAAATAAAATTCAGAAGTGAAAAGTGGACAGAAATTTCACTTTTAAGAAAACATTTAAAATACTTTCCTAAGTATTTAACTTATTATCATTGCAATGAACACACTGTTTGCTAAGCATATTGCTGGGAGTGTCCAGAGCATTATCACGTTGAATATTCACGACAGCTTTTTGAAGTTGATGCTGCTGTTATGTTTTTTAGATGAGGAAACTGAAGCTTTAGGATTTGGGGGTAGCTTTTCCAGAAAGCCCCACCCAGACATAGGAATCAGAATCTGCAATTTTTAAAAAAGATGCCAGATAATGTATGTGCACATTAAAGTTTGAGAAATTAAGTTTATTTTCGAGTCCTTCCTCGTAATTCCCACACGTTACCACCTCCTGGGGGAGTTTAAGGTAAAATCTTATTAAGACAGTTAACTGATTCTGATTTGAATTTAGATCATTGAAAATAAACCTTTTTTCCGGTTATATGTTGTAATTTTGTGGATTTCAAATTGGTTAGTTCTGCTTTTTATTTTTTCGCGAAAGGTTCTGAGGTCATCTTGCAAGAGTCAGCTCTTTACCCCCCTATTGCATCTGTGGTCACTGGATTCTAAGAACATTCTAGTTTGATAGCTTCAGGTTCTTACTATTTAGTGTGTTTAGAAAAGGATAAATGCTGACTGTGGTTCCTAATATAAAGGCTGAGTTACTCCAGGAGCTGTGGAGTCCATCCTGTCAGACACCTGTCCTCTCCTGTATGTGCGTCTTCTGGAATATGATGGATAGTCACATCCATAGGCATTTATATGTAAAATTCAGTTTGTAATCAACTTCGTTGGAATTATAAATCAAATTTCAGGTATGAACTATGAAGCAGTCTGACTTTTTAAATGAAATTCACTAATTATAGTACTTTTCAAAAAAAAGAAAAAAGAGTAATCCTTACATGAGTGACACGTATTTAAAAAGCAAGGAAGTGACACACAAACATTGGCACTTTAAGAGATGCATTTGGAAATCAGCTTGGAGAATGGGTAGGAAAAGGTGAGACTGATGAGTGATTCTGGAATCACTTGGAAGGCTTTTAAAAATGCAGATTGATGCTTACTCCATCCAAACGTTCTGATTAGTAGGTGTTTGACAGGGCCCAAGATTTGGCGTTTTTAGTAAGTTCTCAGGTGATGGTGATGCCAACTGGTCCAGGAAACACCCTTTAACAACCACTGGACCACATTTTGGAAGACTGGTTAAAAACCTTTTGCATTGACTTATGTAAGACGTATAATACAGAGGTAAAAGCTGACAAGAGAGTGAGGAAGAAAGACAAAGTGCAAAGATAGACAGGAATTACAATGGACAGGACTAGTTAACAGAACGGAGTAGGCAGGTGAAAGGGAGGTAAGGTAGGTAGGTGGATGGAAAATGGTGGTGCCATTACCTCTGTATGGAACAGAAGAGGAGAAGCTGTGTAGATATTGGGGGTAGAACTGATGACAGGTTTGGTTTTAGACATGTCAAATGACTTATGGGGTAATAAGTAGAAATATCTTTTAAGAAGGTAGGATACTAGGGAGCTGAAGATGCAGTTAAAAGAATACTTCTCCAAGTGTGAACATAGGCCATAAAGTGAAGAGAATAAAGCAAAGAGAATAGAACTCTGGAATATGCTATTTTTAAAGGTGGAACGAGAGTAATTCACTTTAGAAAAGCCCGAGGAGGCCTCTAAGTTTCTGTAAGGTTTGAGCAACCTGTCAGCATGGCAGGAAGGTCAAATGACACATGGATTCAAATGTGCCCTTTGCATTTAGGAACTGGAAGATGACAGGAACATAGTTAAAGCAGTTTTATGAGGGTTGCCCAGAGGGGGCCCAGGCTGCACTGACCTGAAGTTCGAAAGTGTTTTTTGGGCAGACTGCATGTCTTCTGTTTTTCTCATGCTAAGTTTCTATTTCTTCGCCTCTGAAGAACATGACACCATTGAAAGAAATACTTGGTATATGAATTCACTCATATTCAGGTTCTAAGGTGGTTTATTTTATTATTTATTTATTTTTTTTTTGGAGCTGAAATTTAACAAAATGTTTAAAGAGCAAATTAAGAATCAACATTTATATGTTGCCTTTTTTTTCTTTTGAGGAAGCACTGCCACTTATGGGGTATTTTCTCTTTCCATAGGAGGCTTTCAGAAGTGACTGAAAATTTTTGTGGTGGTTTTTCCTGAAAGTCGTTTGTCTTCTCTACTCCCATCCCGCTAGGGAACAAAAATGCTGTGTTATTGCTACCAAGAAGGTTGACTCTGTGAATTTGTGTGACAGCTGGGCACAATTATTTTATTAGTTTCCTGATTGACCCCACTTAAACCAAAAAGAAAGACAAGGTCAACATATGGGACAGCTGTCAGGGCAGCTGTCACTTCTGGTCATTTGACTATAAGCTTTGTTCTTTTCCTTCCGTGTTTTTCTAAGCAGGTTTATAACAAAATTCTGATGGTAAATAGAAATTACTTCCTTCCCAAGCGGGTTCTATCCGTGGTGTGTTAGGGTCTGGAAGACACAGTTTAAACGTGTCTGTGGGATAGCAGCAGGGCTACCTGTGTTTCAGGAAAACTCGTGGGGTCCCGTGACTGTTCAGGATGCTTCGGAAAGCCAGGTTGGAGGTTGAGCTGCCATGGCCCTTTGTGTTGGACGCTCATATCCCCCTGTTAGCTAGCTGGAGTGCGGGCCGGATACAGAATGAGAGGATTGCCAGTAAAATAGGTAGCTTTCGAAAAGACCTAGATAAAAGCACATTTTCTCTTTTGTGGTCAGACCCATCTGATCTGATACATTCTCTGTGTATGTGCTTTCTTTTGCCCTTCATTTGCTGACTAGTATTTCAAGACTCCGCATTAAAAAAGGAACACTTTATAAATCTCAGGTTGTGAATTATCAAATGTGTAATTGTTACTTGACAGAGATCAAACTAATTTCCTGAACTATTAGAGATTTTCCCTGTTGATAGTTCAGGCTCTTCAAATACAGGTAAATAGCATGACATATCAGTGCCGACAGTACATAGAGGAAGGATGGTAGATTCTGAAGATGATAAAAAAAAAACCCCAAAAGCTCTTTTAAATAATTTTTGAGTACTTTAATGACTTTTACTTGTTCTTCATTTAGGACTAAAAATAACATTATTAAGTTTATTGTTGGAATTCAAATTAACACTTTCCCCCTTTTCTTTCCTGGGCAGGTTGTCAAGTTATTAAGCAACAAAAGGTCACAAGCAGTTGGGATATTAATGTCCAGCCTTCATTTAGATATGAAAGACATACAACATGGTAAGTGTGAAAATAAAAATTCAGCCTTTGAATACTAAAGTTTGAGTTGAAGGATATGATGTTGGGCAGTAAAATTATTTCAAACTTAAGCGTTTCTGTGAATAATGATGTTAATACGTTTCCTGTGTTACCAACTTTCTCCCATGTCTGTTACTAGATTTACCCTTAATGTGGCTTTTCTGTTATTTCTAGATCTTGCTAAGAGCCTGATTCTCGTGTGATATAGTCTGCATTAATAAGTACTCAGATTTTTTATGCATGAGTAGTAGTAGTCCCACTGTGCTCTGTAACGAGCGAGACTGTATCTGAGGTATTTCCTTCCAGATGCCATGGTCACAGAGTGACTGGTAAACAGTAGTGAGAGGTGCATAGTAGGGTGAGTCTCCACCACTAAAAATCCCTGGAAAAGATAGTCTGCAGGAGAGAAATCGATGTTGAAACTTGAGTCTCAGGTGTTAGATGAGCTTACCTAAAGAAGAAGAAATAAACCGATATAATTTTCTAATAAGACTCACAGGGAAGCTCGTTTTGCTTGTTACTGTTTTAAGAACGTCCTTATGATTAAAGATGTCAGATGGAAGACCGGATTGCCATATTAAGTAATAAAATGAAAACTCAAAATTGTTCAGGAGGCCGAATGATCATTTGTCTTGGATGTCTTTAAAATACTGGGCAGGTGATGATGGGGCATGGATCCCCAGTCCTCCTGTTCCTAGATACTGTGAGATGTTTAAAGAATCACTAAAGCAGATTTACCATGTGTAACTTTTTAGGGTGGAAAACTGGTCCCTTTTCTTTTAGTAGTTTGGGACTACTATAGTATAAACCTCTGGGCTTTTTTGCACATAGAGGGATTGAATTAGTTTTTTCTAATAACCATCAAAGATAGTTTCAAAGTGTTCTTGCTCACTGATATTATTGTTGGTGATCCAGACACATGGAAGCAATAACACAGTGACCTTTTGTCATTTCTTTTATGTTGTTTTAATTTATATCTTTAATCGGGCTTATAAAATATTTTTTTATGTTTGGATTCAGGGTGATTTTAACATTTTCTAAGTGGCTTTAGTGTCAGTATTTTAATGCTTGAATTCTACCCTGCAGTCGACAGGCATGCCTATGCCATGTCCTCTTATGACATTTATGCGGAGAGATGTTGCCCAAAGGTGAATGGAGGAATTAAATTTATATTCAGAGCGTCCCTTAAGCTGTCCCGCGACTTTGAACAGATTTAAAACAGATTGAATTATCTACTGGAATGCCAGTTTACCTATTAAAGAAATGTGGTTTCCAGTATAACGCAGACCTTATAAATCGTGTAAACATTTAACTGGCTTTCTAGCTTTTTCCCCTTTTGTGAATGTGGATTCTGTTTGTTAGGCTTCAAATGTTGTGTGGAAGAATTCATAAACAGCACAGGCTTGGTATGCCCTGTCAATTGATGAGTAACTCTTAATCACAATTTAAGTTTTTATTAAACTGTTTTGATGGTGAGGAGACGTCCTTAGCTAAAGCATGGGGGGTAGTCGTCATGGAACAGGACGCCAAGCCCGGCGCCAAGTACTTGGCATTTCTAAAGCTGGCAGATGGAGCCCAGTCAAATCATAGAATGAAATCTGAAAATAATGATATGGTCCTTTCCTTCAGTCAAATATTCAGCCCAGGCTGAGTTAATAATGAGAACCTTATGAACAGAGGAGGCCGCCTGACATCTGTGTCTGCGGCAAGCCAGCGAGAGTTCATTGAAAAATTTGCTAGCTTACCATGCAGCGCTAACAATAACATAGCATGGATGTCACCGGTTGAAGGGTCACACAGAATTTTGCATAAACTCTATCCTATTGTGATGTGCAGCAATGGCTTGAGTCGCTTTGAAACCCTGCACAGGGTTTTCTAAAAAATGGCCACCTTACAAGCCTGAAGAAGCAGGCAGTGTGCCTTTCAGTGAATGCAGTCTTGTTCGGCCTCAGTATGCTGTCTGGAGCCGTGATTTACATATGGGAATCACTTGTGGCCTCTAGAGTAAACTCGACCTCTCTCAGGATACGCCTGCCTCCCCTGAGAAATCCACAGAAGCATAAACATCATTGTTTATGGATGTAGAAGCAGCCGCACAGTTTATCCAGATCTCCGATGTCATCTCACAGGGGAGCAGCCTTTTAGTGGTCACGTTTATTTCTCAAGGTCACATCGCTCTGGAATGGAACAGATCAGACCTACACCCAGCCCTTTTCACTAACCGGTTCTGGTCTGTTCATTCTGATGTGCTGCTTCTCCAAGACAGTGCTTTTCCTAATGGTTAACCAGCAAAGGTATCTCTAAAGCAAAGCATATGTGATATTGTAAAAAAAAAGAAAAAAGAAAAAAAAGGCAGGAATTATTGTCGCTGTTTCTCTGCTTCCCCGTTCATACTAGAAGAGCTTAAAACTGAATTTACGCTGTGACACTTGTATGTTAAAGTGCCCCACTGGAGTGATGAGGGTGGAAGTTTGAGCTACAGTTGCCACAGGTGTAGGTGCGGCCTTGCGGTCGTGGTCACTGTTGGTATGCACCGTGCTCAGACTTGCAGGTGAACGCAGGTTACTTCCCATGACAGCACCCCAGAGTCCAGGGGCATTGAGCGGGGAAGGGCGGAGGGGGTCAGTTTCTTGAGGAAGTTTACTAATGGGGCAAATGTAAGTGAGGCAGCCCCAAATGATGAGCTCTGTGTGTGTGCACGCGTGTGTGCACGCGCGTGTGTGTGTGCGTGTGTGAAAGGGTGCAGTGAACGGCAGCTGCTCAAATGCGGTTGTGAAGTATCCTGCAGGTTAGGACAGTCTTTCAGGGAGAAGGGTGAAGCTGCGGTGTGCCACCTCTGCAAAATCCCCCTCCGGTCGGTGGTTTAGAACAGTTCTCAGTCTAGGACGGAGGAGGTGCCTTTCAGAGAGGGTTTGCCCTAATTCGTGCTAAAGCCTGGGGACACGGTGAAGTTGAAGGTTGCCTTAGATGAAGCTCCAGTGGTCGATTCGGGCACTGCTCACTGCTCAGCCACCCCTTGAGTTGGTTTCCTGAGGGAATAGCCCCTCTGAGTCCCAGTTTATTGTCGGGGGAGGGGCAGGGTGTCTAGAATCTGTACTGTGGGTGGGCCTGGACTTTTAACATTTGCCCCCCACATTTCCGGCCCCACGAAGCTGTCAGCAGAAAGTTCAGATTTGCTGGGATGGGCAGATGCTCCAGGGACTAAAGCAGTTCCTCACCTTGCTCATTTTTCTCCAAGTTTTCTTGTTTAGCGTGGTAGTTACTATCCTGTTAGTTCTTTGATGCCTTTAAGATATTTTACAAATATATTACATCCAACCTTTTAAACGGTTCTCAGTGCGGGGATTGATTCCAGTCCTCTAGCCTGTTATTCTCTGATTGGCCAGCCCAGAGTACTGGTGGCCTGGGTTCCTCTGTTCCTTCACGTGTGCCCTGTCTAAAGCCACCTGGTATTGTGGGCCCACGGACAATGAATGCTAAGTTACGTTCTTTTTGACGTTTCTTTCTGTTTAAACATGATTTATCAAAATCATGTACCTTGAAATTAAATGATATAATTGTATAAACACTTAGTATCCCGTCAGAAATATAGTTGATATGGTTAATAAAATTGTGGTTATTTTTATTCTTCGGTCTCTAACCCAAATGATTGGGTTTTTTTTTTCACTTTTTATTTAAAAAACATGGTGAAGGGTATCTTCCGAGGACAATAACAAGCTTTCAGATGTAGACCGGAAAGTCCAGTGAAGTCTGTTCACTGTGACTTCTCTTTGGAACCTGCGACCACTTGCTGTTCTCTTGATCTGTCACTAACCTTTATCCAGGGGGCTCAGAACTAAAAGCCTCATCCTGGTGACTGTGTAGGAAGAAATCACCTAAATTCACAGGTACTTAAAAAGGGAATTGCTTTTGGCAAACAAGATTCACACTCTAATATCTTTCGTAATACAGTCTTTTTATTAGCATCTGAAGAGATGGAAATAAACGTTGGTTTGAATCCCTGCCACCTGTCGTTACTGATTGTTATGTAACATGGTCCAGGGAGAGGGAGTGAATTTCCATTAATGTGGAGAGATGAGGCCTTAGACGAAGCAGCCAGGGGCTTCGCCCTCAGCGGGACGGGAAGGTGCTATGGTCCCTGGGATCCCTAGCTGGGTGCTCTCTGTGGTGTGTCAGCTGATTTCAGAACAAGGACCTGCGCTACCTAATGAAGTGAGAATGTGCACCATACGCAAACACAACAGGCAAACACGCATCCTACTTTCGGGGCTGCCTTTGGTTTTGTTTTATAGAGTCATCAAAACACTGGAAAATACAAATTTGGCAAATTTCATTTCTTGCTTTACGTATTTCATATAAATCCCTTTGTTTCTGATTGATTCTGTTCCTTAGAGAAATGAAATGGGTGAATTAAATGAGGAAGACCATTTTTAAAAAGAAAAGATTAATTAATGGAGTTCCTTGTTTTTGTTTGAACCAAACAAACAGTATTTTTTATCGAAAAAGCGGTCTGGGCTAAGCCTGAACTAAAGCAGGTCGTGAATACCCGTCAAAAAGCTTGTGATGCTCAGAACCTGGGACTTTCTGTGTCTCTTATCTTGGTTATCAATTGCTCAGAGTGAGTTGCAGGGTGTTGGGATAGAGAGCCAGGGCAGGACAGAGCCGGGATGCCGAGGCTAGAAGCTGGAAGCCGCGTACACTGGGTTTATTGGTGCCGGCACCAGCCCAGTGGCCTCACAGCCAAAGTCTGAGCCCCACATGCAGCGGGGCGTCCCCCGTCTTGAGCACCCCACTTGCATGTTCTTTCCTTATAAGGAAAGTATATTTGATGGGTTGGCGGGTCACAATGGGAGTGACTGACTATGCCAAGTCAGCTGTGGCACTGAAAAGTCCCTTACCTATTATGGGCAGGGAAGTAAACATCCTTCACCCGGGCCAGGAAACGGCTAGTCGGCCTCCGCCACCACAGCAGTACCGAGGGAAATACAGATGTCAGCTTAGCCCCGTCTTTGGGGACGCTCGCTTTCATTTAGTATTCATTCTTTAAGCGAATGTGTTTGCTTCCTTGTGCCCTTCTAGTGTCTTTGCCTCCCTGGGTCTCCCTCTCCTTCCAGGCGCAGTCTAGCAAATAATTACGAATAGGCCTTCTGGGGCCCAGATGCTGGGATTTTGTTACAGACTAAATGTGTCCTCTTCCCAAGTTCACGTGTCGTTGTCCTGACCCCCCAATGCCATGACATCAAGCGCTGGGTTTAGATGAGGCCATAAGGGTGGTGATGAGATTAGCATCTCTATACGAGGGGGAAAGACCAGAGCTCTCTCTGCAGACCCAGGAGGAAGCCAGTACTAGCCCTAGCTCCAGACCTGTGGAAACCAGGTTCCTGTTATTTAAACCCTCTGGTCTGTGTTGTTTGGTTATGGCAATCCAGGCCAAAGCAGATTTGAACCCGAGCTCTGTCACCGGTTAGCTGAGTAAACCTGGACCAATTTTTTCATATTCCTCAGTTTCCTCATTAGTCAAAAGGGCTGTTAAATGAGTTATTTTCTATGAATAGATGCACACGCACACACACACACACACACACACACACACGCACACACACACACAAGTAAAGAACATGTCATCACAAGTCCCCAATCCGTACTTGTTGTCCTCTCCTCCCTGCATTCTCTAGGAAACAGGCTGCACGGGTAGTCTTGGGAGGTGTTTGGAACTCAGAGCCTGGCCGCCCAGTGAGGAGAGAGAACTTGGAGGGTTTCTTCTTCCTTTCACTACTTTGAGCAGGTTCCATAAGAAGCCTTTGACGTGTGACAGTGGAAACAGTGGAATGCAGAAGCTCTTCCCTCTGATGGAGTTTGAGAGCGAGATAAAAGGGGGCGAAATGGGAGTTTACGCTCAGAGAGACCGTATCTGGGGCAGATTTGATCGTCCTGGGGCTTGGGTTTCCTCTCGATGTTACCGAGATGCAGAGTTGGGGCTCGGCTGTGCCCATTGCTGGTTCCCGAATGGTGGGGGGATAAAGATGGGAGTTACTTCTGTCAGCACCTCGTAGAAGTCGAGCCCCGCTGCATCTCTGGGCCACGCTTTATCTGCACGGAGAGCAACTGGTTTGGGGAACTGGAAAGGCTGGGTTCTCCTGCGATTGTGTGGTTTCTTAATCGTTGTGCCGTGGGAGTCAGTCACCTTCCACATTAGGCACTCTTGGCCCTGGGTGGCACAAGGGGACTTGGCTTTATTGGTGAAATGCATCTTAATGAGGGAGATGCGTCAAATCCAAGTAGAGACCCGGACAGATGCTTCCATTTATTGCTTTGAAGATATTTTCCTGGTGTTCAGCTAGTTTCTGGCTGTGAGGGTAAAGCATAAGAAGACTTCTTTAAAAATCCTGAAATACCCTTAAAAACGGCAGGAACTTTTAAGGACGTTTTACGGTAACTCCCTCCCCAGGTGCTTTGTTAGGCCGCACGGGGAAGGGTTCTTGTACCCTGCGGGGCTGCCGCTGAATCCTGTTTTCCTGCTGAAATTTTCTACCAAACAAGTTGTGGATTATAAACGCCAGGTCTTTTTCACAGAGTTTCCGGTTTCATTCTTAGAGACACACGCTTTTTCACTCGCCTATCAATTGCCATAAAAACATTTATCCATAATCATTTGTTTATTTTTGTAATAGTCTCAACAATTGAGTTTAGTGTGGGCAGTGGCTTTTTTCCCAAGTAGGTTTCCCAGTGTCTGGTTTCTTTGTGGATCTCAAGTTTACAAGGCTCGCTTAGAAATCGCCTCAAATCCCTTTTTTATTTTTATTTTTTTTTACCATTAAGTGTTCTCTTTACGTGCCATGTAGGATTTTAAGACCTGTTGATTATATTTATTGAGACATTAAAAATGTAATAAATGGTGTTGGGATGGTTAGCGAATGCTATTCATTGAAATGTAAAGTCACTTAGAATTAAAAATTTGAGAACCAAGTGGGCCCCACCCAGCGGGCTGTGTAACCTTTCTGTCATTTGCAGCCTTGTCATGGAGAAAAGTGCCTGCGAGATAGGTAGGCACGCTTTCCTTAAAACGCACTTTCAGAAATCTCATGTCAGACTATGCTTTAATTTAAAGTACGAATTCACTACTTAGAGTTTCTTATAAAGAGAAAGACCTCCTACATCATTTTAAGTCACACGTATATTATTAAATCAAGGGAAAATGAAGTATTACAAGTTTCTCACTACAGATTCAGCAAAAAAAAAAAAAAACCCTGGGTTAAACTGAGCTTGTGCTTTTATGACATCGCTCCACGGACTTTTTGATGAGACTTTTATGGGAAGGAGAAACATAATACCTGAGGCCGTTCTAAAGCTTTGGGGGTATTTTTTTTTTTCCTTTAGCTCATTTACTGTCTGAATTAGGTGTCCAGTATTTGTTTGTGTGTTTGTTTTGGCTGCCCCCCTCTCTCCCCCAGCAGAAGGGTAAGCTCTGTGAAGCCTGTGACAGGCCCCTTGCAGCTCAGCACAGGGTGCTTACTCTTGTGATGCTGCATCTGTCATTGGGGGGCGGTTAAAGGAAAAGCCCCAAACCACATGGGGCGTGTGTGCATGGAGGCGGCATTCAAAAGCGAACTCCCTCAGTGTGAGCTTGTGATTAACCCCGCCGCCATGCGTTCAAGATACGGGTTTTGCAGGAATCTTCCTGTCACATGATGCTTGAGAGGAATGAAAGTTTTGGACTCTCATTTTGGGGAAAGGGAATCGGGTTTGTATTTGAAAGTTGATTCCTTTCGAGTCCGGTGTGAGATGTTCTGAAGATGAGAAGAGAGAGCAGTGATCAGCACTTTCTGCTTTTCATGATGGAGCCACCTGTGTCCTGTTCCTGCTAGTGCCTTCTGGAGATGCAATCCCAGTTACCCCCCATGAGCCCGGTGTGCTGAGACATCAGATGCCAGCGTGGTGTGACCGTGTGTTATCCCTGAGCGTGGCTGCGCCATGGTCAGACATGAACACGAGATTCGCACTTCCCTCGCAGCACTTTTTAGCCAAACACGTCTGAACATGTAGTAAAATTAATTAACCATTTTCACGGAATTGTTATATACACACGATTTAGAAACCAAATAGTGCAGAAAAGCTGGCGATGAGAAACCATATTCTCCGTTTCCTGTGTGAGCTTTGTCATTTCTGTGACAGGTTGAGAAGCATGGTTTTCTCCTGCTTGAGCCACTAGAATAATGACAGCTTCGTTTAAGGAAATAGTGGAATTCGGGAGGTGGCTTCTCTCTCGGTGCTCTCGACGTTATCAAGTCCTTATGAATTTAGTTGTCAGAGGATGTCTCGATTGAGCCTGACATTTAAATATGTCATCTGCAAGATTTCTTTTAATTCTCAGACTTCATCATTCTAAATTTAAGGTTATATAATTGCTGATGATAATAATTAATAATAATAATAATAATAATAATAATAATAATAAAAATAAATAATAGCCCGCACATAAAGTTGCTACTGTGGGGCCTGCAGTAACTCTATGAGGTAGTTGACGTTATTATCCTCATCTTAAGGATGAAAAACCAGGCTAGAGCAGCAAAAGAAAATTGACCAGCAAGTGGTAGGACTGTGATTTAAACACAGAGGGGCTGGATCTAGAGTGCGCTCTGTACCCCTTGAGCACGATCGTATCGGTGACTTAAGCTGGCAAAAATGGTACGTGATTTATTTATTTATTTTTTTAAATCTCTGGTCGTAATTAGAAATCATTCTACTGGTTAGAGCTTATAGGTGCTGTTCATAGCACTCTCCGCTGTTTTGCTGGAGTTCACATTCACCCTGTGTGGCGCGGGGTGGGGGTCAAGACACAGGGAAGGAAAAAGACTCCTGTAGAAGAGGTTACTGGATGGATGGACGCTGGAGGATTTACCTTCAAATTCCTCCTGTCGTCGCTCTCTGTCTTGTCTGCTGTCAGTTCTGTGATTCAGGCGATGCCTGGATGTGAGAAAGCTACGGAGAAAGCTGCAGAGTGGAGGGTATCTCTTCTGGGTCCCAGTTCTGTACCAATTAGAGGGACAAGGGAGAGAATGAATTCAAAGGCTGTGATCACCTTAGTAACACGTG
Organism: Cynopterus sphinx; assembly: GCA_030015415.1. Classification (NCBI taxonomy): domain Eukaryota; kingdom Metazoa; phylum Chordata; class Mammalia; order Chiroptera; family Pteropodidae; genus Cynopterus; species Cynopterus sphinx. The sequence continues at coordinate 7,986,651 of CM057394.1, forward strand.
GTCCGAGGAGTGGGGAAACGTTATCAAGGTGGCCGATTTCCCTGTTCTACCCACGGGGCCCTGTTTTTCCGCAAAGAAAGACGTCAGCATTGACGTTAATATTGGGGGACCATCACTCATTCTTCCTGTCTTCTTTCGTTCCTTCCTTCCTTCTGATATTTAATAACTCAGATTGATTCACTTAGATATTTACTGAGTACCAGCTTTGTCAGAATTCCAGTCCTGGTACAGGGATACAGAAACAAAAACAAAAGAGACAGAAAAATCCATGCCATGTGGAGCTTACATTCTGGTAGGAGAGTTAAAAAGAAATGCAAAACGTGTGCTATGCCAAATGGTGATAAGGGCCATGGAGGAAATGAAAACAGGGAAAGGAAATACAGAGCAGCACCGAGAGGTGAGGGAGGCTTCGGTAAGAAAGTGGCACCTGAAGGGTGTGAGGAAAGGACTCCTGGAAATACGGGAGGGAAGAGCATGCTAGGGAGAAGGAGCAGTCACGTGCAAAGGTCCTGAGGTAGTGATATGTGTCTCAGTAAAGTTGCAGCAAGTCGCCGAGTGTGTCTGGGGAGAGTGAGCAAGTGGCGGGGAAGTAGGGAAGGCGTTTGGCCGAGGCCTGGTTGCCTTTATCAGGACTTTGCCTTTTACTCTGCGCAAGGTGGAATGCTGTTAGAGGCCCCTGGCGGCAGAGGGATTGCCTGATTTGTGTCTTCAAAGGACTAGACTGCTGTTTCCGTGCAGTTCTATTATGCCCTTCTGCCTTTTTAAAACATTTACTAAATGGAGACTAGCGATGTGTTTCAGGAAGATTATGCCTCACTCAAAATCGCTTTACATTTTTAAAAATCTCTCTATGGTCTGGGTTAATAGAGGACGGCTAGAGTCTTGTATCTGCTTCTGCCTTCAGTCTGTTGTTCTGTGTCGTTCTGGTTGGAACGTGGGAAGAAAATCTGGCTTCTCGCAGATACGCAGCTGAAAAGGGAGACGTACTTTAATGGTCTTTTCAGAATGTGCTGGATATTATTCTTAATACTCTGCCCCAAAGCAACAGTGATCGTGTCCTGGTGGTTAGTTGCAATGTGACTCTGAAAGCCACCTCAATAAACTTGTCATATTTTATAGCATTAAAAATGAAAAAGATTACATCTCACTCAATATGAAGTACCTGGGTATGGTAACGTTACCTTATGTCACTGAGTTAAGGCTTTTGCATTATTTAGATATTTGGTAAGAAAAAAAAATAGGAATATTGAGTTGATTTCAGTGAAACTTAGCAGGCTCTGCTGTTTTCGGAAATGGAAATGTCTGCGTAGCTCTGCAACGGCACACTGTGTATTTTTGACATTATTTCTTTATATCGAAATGCGATTTACTCATTAGTGGCCTTTCATCCCTAATTTCTGTTTCAGTGCACGTTTATTAATATTCGTTTCCAGTTCCATGAACAGACGTGGGAACTCTGGGCCTCAGCGCCGCAGGGTGGCACGGGCTGGCCCCTGAAGGTCAGTCGTCCTTGTCTCAGCCGCGGTCTCTGGAATGGAATATTCCTGTAACCTGCTGCATGTAGGGGAAAGCCTGGGTGTCACAGAGAAATGACATCAGTTTTCTAGCATCGGCGAGGCGCTCGAGTTGCCATTTCAGAATCCTTAGTGCCAAGCTCCAAGTGCGGAAATGCGATGCAGTCGGGGAGTTAACTTTTAGTCTCTCCAACTTTAACTCTTTAACTCTGTGCCAGGAGGAGCTCGGGGACAGATCGACTGTCTTTAGGGGTAGCCGGGCAAGTGGAGACGCGTGTACTCACTCTCCTCTCTCTTCAGCTAGAAAGAGAAGAATGAAAGGGGGATGTGATGTTCTCTGGGAAGCCTAGCAAGAGGAGACGCTTCTTCCCCAACAATGAGGATAATGATGTCAACCGAGACTAAAATTGAAGTGCTTTGGCAAAGTATTTTAGCCCCCGACAGCCATTTATTTCTCCTACACAGATACGTTTAGAAGGACTCTGTACACCTGAAAAGAAAAGAACAAACACAAACGCAAAGGAGTCTTTATATGTGGGCATGGTGAAATCTGAAGTAATGTGTTTTTCCTTTTTTTAACAGTCAGATTTTTCACAGGCTTATTTGTGGATAGGAGCGGCTAAGAAAAAGACAGCAACATTTCATGATGGTGGAAGGTTTCTGGTGCGTCGAAGTGGTGGGTGTGGGAGTGTGGCGCATGTGCCCACGTTTTAGTTCAGTTCTTTGCACAGAATATTTCAGAAACATTTGTTATTTATAGAGCGCCTTCATCTTGAGCTGTCATTTTTATTTACTGGTGGGCAGGAGGAAAGATGATTCTTGGCCCTTGTGTTATAGGATGGAACAAATGCGCAGTGAGAGCTCACGGCACCCAAGGGAGGTCAGACCTCTCCTCTCACGAGGGCTTCCATCTGCGGCTTTTCTGAACCGTGAGGCCCATCCTCTGTTTTACAACTCGCGCATATTGCCAGGGGGAAAAAAAAGGATGTTTGGAAGCTCTGACAATGAAAACGATCTTCTTTAATTAAGAAAAATAAATAAATAATGTGCGTTATGAGAAGGGTGTGTCTCTGGTGCAATTAAATAAAAACTGCCGTTGCGGAAGTGCTGAAAGTCGGTGGGTATTGAATGAAGGAAGAAGAGGGGGTTGGGAGAAATAAAATGGGTCGTGTCCTGTGTCACGACGACACAGGTCAGTGGGTGGTAGTTACTGAACGACACAGAATAGGGTGTGAGGACAGGACAGTCGATAGAAGAAATAAAATCCTCCAACCGTGGGCTTTCCATTCAGCAGATAGCTGTCCAAGTTTAATGAAAGCTCAAAAGTATGAGTGGATGACTTGGAAGAGAAGCCATTTCATCCCACATGTGAAAAGCTTGTCTTTGATCTAGAAACAACTTTTTTATTCATTAAAATGTCAGAGAAATCCTAACGTTTGAAACTCCTCTTCGTATTTAACTGATCCCTCATTCCTCTGGACAGTGAACCATTAATCCTTACGTGCAAATATATACATCGAAAGAGAAAAACGAAAAAAAAAAAAACACCTTCATTAACTGAACAAATGACGAAGAATGGCTTAACATGCACGTAAACCAGTGCATCGCACTGTCGGACATATTAACTCCATGCTAAGTAAGCCTTTAAATTATTCCAAAGGGATCATGAAAAATATCACATGTCTTCTTTAATTTTTCATATTTTCAAGGATTTTGGAAAAGCAGGGATGAGTCACAAGTCAGTCAAAGCTATCTCTCTAATACAATAAAAAACATTCTCATAACATGGCAAGCTTTGGTATATAAGCTCTGATCTGCTTAGTCATATGTTACGAGTTTACAGCCCAGTTTTTTTTTTTTTTTGATGCATTTTTAATTTTCGGTGACATAACTTCTTTGTTTCTTCCCCTCCCTCAGCATGTCTGCCAATACATAAACACAGAGTAAATTCATATATCACTTATTGAGGAAACTATTGAAATGCGTGTTTAGATGAAATATTTTGAAAAGGGAATTAAAAAAACGTAATTATTTTATCATCGTCTTTGTGTTGGTAAGTTCAAGCTTTCTGCTTTGGGTTTCTTTCAAAGTCAGACAAGTTTGTGTAGAATTACTCTGAAAAGTGTGATTATTAGCTACGTGGAAGTTCCTTTGTCATTTTAAGGCCTTTTAAATTCCTGATCGATTCTGTCCTCATGGAGCAGGAACTGTGCTTGCATTAGCAATAAGATTGAATACCGCTGCCTTTCCAGAGCACAAAACAGTGTTACACGTGACCCTCTGAGCAAGGACGCTGTCTTGCTGGCCTCCACTTCAAAGGAACAGGCGTGTTTCCCTACGCGAGAAGGTGAAGGCCCTCATGCCCAATAAAGGACATCGTGCAGGGCTGAGTTACAGAAAACATTCAGCAGACAGTGGATGTTTCACACAAAGTGCAGTACGTTGTTTGAAACGATTTGGTCATCTATATGCCGTGCTTAAAATAAACACTATCTGGGGGAATGCGCCAGTTCTTTTTCTCTCCCTCCTTTGTTCCACACCCTCGATTTTGTCACCTGCCAAAGTCAAATAAACCTTATCTAAACAGTGGAGATAAGCCCTGGGTCCTACCGGCATGGTCAAATCAGCAAAGCTTTCCAAAAACAGAAATGAAATACAATATTGCCAGATTAAACAGTCTCCAGTGCAATCATGTTTGCATTTAAAGATTTTATTCCAAAAGGATTGCCGTGTGGGTATCCATTTTTTTTTCCCCCTGCCTAGACAAGAAGGCGACATACTGACTTTCAAACCAAACCCACAATTCCCTCACAATTTAACTTGTTCAGCGCTTACAAACAAGGCCCATAGGTGTATGAAGCCTGGTGACTTAATCAGTAACTTATGTTAAACCTCGTGTAAGCAAGTAGGCCTGAGATGTGCCAGTCCCTGGTGGGTCCCGTATCAGATTCATTTCTGTCCAGCAGGAAAGCCTTCTTTCTGTGGCTCAGTATAAAAATCCGTGGAATTGTGGAATTTCATCGTCTCTGTCTACCTTCGAACAAAACCCTACTAGGTTAAACTGCCTGAAAAGAGGGGGGGGGGTATAAATGAGTATCATTTCTCAATTATGGGATCCTATCAAAATGAGGCTACTTTGGGGGCCATACGGCATTTTAATAATGTGCTAATAAAGTTAGGAAGTGAGTCTTTCGGGTTAACCACCCTGGCCCCAGGGCTGAGAAGAGTGCCAGGAGCAGGGTTAGAATTCTCTGAATGCGTGTTCAGTGGGTGAATGAACGATGCGTTCAGGACGATACTCTGTTTTCTTCATGGATGAATACAAATAAATGTTTTGTAATGATTGCATGATCGCTAATATTTAAAAACATGTTTCGGAAGTGAATATATCTTGCCAATTGGTTCCCTGTCAACACGACACTGTTTAATTGACAATTTCTCAGTTATATGGAATGGATGAGCGTCATTCCGTCGCTAGGTATCATTTTTAAACAGCATTACCCGTCGAGTACTACTGACATCTGCGCATTTCTTGACCAGAGTGTAATTTTTACACCGCCTGCTGATGGGAAAACCACCCATTTCCCACTTTAGCTCAGCCTCTCGGACAGCTGGGGGCTATCCTGTGGGAAATAGATGTGCGATTCTGACGTGCTGTCTCTCATACCTTTTAATGCCCAAGTAATCATGTGATATACCCTTCCTGATTTTCTGATTTACATTTTGTTTTATAAAAGAAATTATATCTGCAAAGACATATATGGTATTTAGACATTCAGAGAAAACTAAGAACCTTCCCTTTCTGAGTGCCTGCTGTGGCGACTGTAGGAGAGGCCTTACCTGCAGTCCTGACGATAATCTCCGAAGGGGGTCTTAACAGCAGTATTCCTACTTCACATGGGATTAAACACTCAGCTCATGGGGTCTCTCCCAGAGACACACACTCACTCCATAGCCACAGATCCATGTTTTAAATTCAGGGCTGTGTAAATCCAAAGCAGGGGAGGTTTAAAGTTTCACGTAATTTTTGGAGAAAAACAAGACTTTTGAGTTATTACTTGGGCAAATTAAAACTTCTCAATAACTATGTTAATATGTAAACTGAGAATTTGAAGGCAGAGAGCCATGGTCAGATTTCCGAGCCTTGTGAATGAATATAAGGAATGGAAGGATGCTAGTCAAATTTGGAATTAAAAAATGCTATTGGCGTTTTTGTCTTTTAATTTGTTACGATCTTCATACGATCCAGAAGTACTCCAGCTGCTGTCGAAGAACTTGTGTGTATCCCATGTGTGTTAAAAGTGTGCAGCACCGTGATTTTCTGGCACATTTTGCACCGCGCGGGCCTGCCTGTGCTGCGTGCGTGTGTGACAAGCCCAGACACCCAGGTGCTGGCCGGCAGGCTGTGTGAGGATCACACACGTCGCGTTTCCTTTCCTCCTCGCATCAAGTGTGACATATTCAGATGAACGTGGTACCGAGTATCTTCCTCTTTCTGAAAAAATGGAAGTTTTAATGAATCCCTGGCCCTGTGAGGTCCAGCCGAGCAAAACCAAACAACGTTTTAGAGACGGCTTGACTGCATCTTTAAGGACTTTCTGATGACATGTTTGGACAGTTTTTCAAGTGACTTCCCAGGTGTGCACGTTCCCAGGCTGGGAGGAGCTCATTCATGTTTTCTGACGAGGGGGAGGAACACTGGGTCCGTTTCTTGACTCCATTGTCATCCAGCTGCACAGCGACAGGCACTGAGCAAAGGTTTCTGTGCTTTCCTGAGTTTCAAATAAAAAAATTGAGAGGTAATATTCTAGGCATTTCTAGCAAACTGTTTTTAAACTTTTTTTGCTTTCTTTTTGTACCTTCCTGGCAGGACAGTGAGGCAGTTCTAGAAACTCTTTAAGTGGAACCTGACGATTTGCACCCACATCAGGTAGTAGGTGTGCAGGAGGACCAGGAGGCGTCTTTTTCTCGTAACATCTTTCCGCTACTCTTTGTGTCTCAGCTCCTGTCTTCATTCTCATGGAACAGTTATGCTGATGTGGCACTGTGTGCAGCAGGTATCTGTCTCGCTGCCCTAGCCAGTGTTTGGCATTTGCTTTCTCAGGCTTTGGTGCCTTCGGGGGTTTATAGGACAGTAATGCAAATTCACGACTTTTAGGGTCTCTTTCTTAGGGTGTGCCATTATGGCTTCGCTCTAAAAGTTCAATCATGACTTTTGTTTTTTTCACTATGGGCTTTTTTTTTGGTTTTTGACTATATGTAGAACACGCTGACGTGAGCTGATAGCATCTAAGACAAGGTTTCTGCTACCAGGTTTTGAAACATCTTGGAGGGATAGAGCACATGTTTATACACAAAAGGAGGACTATCTGGAAGGTACCAGATGACTGTGTTTATGTTAAAGGGTGGCATCAAGAGGTCAGCAAGGTCTGACCACCATGAGCCATGGCGGTTGTGTGGGTCGTCAGGGAGCGTTTCAGAGGTTACATAGGCTGGAGCTTGAAACGGTTTGTCCCCATGGTCTACACTCTTCAGCCTCTCCGTCACTGCAGGTGACCGAGGGAAACTATTCCGGCCAGTCAAGGTCTGTCTGGCAGGGTGCTGTGTGTGGCCCAGCTGTGTGTGCCCCCGTTTGGGGACGAGGGCTGGCTGCAGGTGGGGGTTCTGCATGCAACACCCAGCGCTGCCTCTGGCTGCTGTGTTTTCAGTGGGGGGCTCCGGCCTGCAACTGTGCTTGCTGCCCCCTTGGCCAGAGACTTAATTTTTCAAGACAATAACCTTACGGAGTTGGGGAAGGCTTTCCTGGCGTGGAGGTGTGGCTGACAGGCTGACACCACTCTCCCAGAGCCGCCCCGTCTCCAGGGCTCCTGCGGCTGGACAGAAGCCTGGTGCTGCTGCTTCCTGGGCCCCGGGGCTGGCTCTCCGCATCCCCACGACAGCTGCGGATTAATCATCTTAGGTCTGGGATTCGGTGCGACTGACTTCCACGTTTTGCTGTCATCGCCGCTTTGCTCTGTCAGCCCTTACAGGTTCCTCTAAGTGTAGTGTTTGTTAGTGGGACTTGAGGAGACAGCAGAGTGGCATGTGTGTTTTTATGCTGCCATCCTAACCAAAGACACTTCGCGTCGGAATAAAACGAAGCAGTTTGTGAGGCAGGTGATGATGCTCTTAGGATTTAGGCCATCTCTTGGTCATTTACTTTCAATCCTTGTTACTCGGAAGATCTTCTCCACCTGCCGGTTCCATTCTTTATGTCTCCCATGTGTGCAAACTCCATGTTGCACTGATCCTGGAATATAATTATGCTTCACTATATTGTGAGCCTCCCTGGATATGGGAGTGTACAGCTCCAGATCCCTAAAGAGAAATGATAAATATCGTCAGCTAAATGGAATAACAACCACTTCCCCCTAAAAGGTGAAATTTCGTCATTTCATTCGAGTCGAGTGAAATAGACGCTAACTTCACACTTGTCCTTTCCCCCAATTTTAAAGTATAATGACAAGCTGCTCACAGTTCCTCATAGAGATCGCTTAGAAAACTTTGGTTCCTAGTGGCTGGGGTATGATGCCAAGCGTGGAGGCCTTGTAAATGAGAGGGGTCTCTGAGATCCGTTACTGTAGATGAAGCTCAGCTCAGACATGGGTCTTTGCCTCTCAGCAGTTTGCAAGGCCAGCTTGATCTTCGCTTTTCCTGTGGCTTCTGAATTCCAGATGGGGTAAAGATGGTTTCTCACAGCCCTCGCACTCTTTTTCACCCTGTCAGCGGGGAGAGGGCACGAACTGTAAATACTGGCTGATTGGCACTCATTTCGTGTTTGAAAGTTTCTGCTGACTCTGTCCCCTTCCCATGTACCTTAACCAAAATCGGTGTCCATGGTTTCGCTGTGGGTGCTTGTTTAGTTTCCCATGTGCCACTGGCGCAACTGAAACTGTCATTTTTCTTTACGCTGAGAATGTTTTCAACCTCATTTTTCCAAAATCTCTCAAGGTCCCGACGTAGGGAGATGTTAGTAAAATATTTGTGCACGTGAATATTGAAAGGGTCAGAATGGTGATCATGACAACCAGTATTCTCTGAGTGTTCGTAACGCACAGGGCTCTCCTTCTAGGCGTTTTACTTGTATAATTTAGTCTACTGCAGAAATCCAGTAGTGGGGCATTCTTATTAAGTCCATTATGCAGATGTGGAAATTGAGATGCTCTTGGTTTGCAGATGATAATTGGCGGAGCCACTGTGACTCCACAGCCCATCGTGTCCCACTGCCTTCTGGAGCTATTTGTCAGATGACGATATGGGGTTGCATATGATTATTATCTTTATGCTTTGAACTGTGAAGCCAGCTAACGTGAACTTAGTTGTTTATGAAAGGACAATTAGGGTAATCTCAAGGAATACTCAGTTTGTTTAGTAAAGTTAGTTCATTTTCAGGAATGCTAACCTCAGCCTATTTCGACTTTTCAACGTTGAACAAAGATGTTTTCCCAAAGCCTCTCATGTACTTCGGTTCTTCTGCAGACATGATAACGTACATAGGGAAGGAAGGATCTGTCTGTATGCTTTCTCTGAATATCATGTGTCACATCATCTCTGTCACAGAGGCTGGGAGTCTTAGCTGATTTATAGGCTACACCTATACAAGGAGTAAGCTCTCCCGACTAGCTCATTTCCTCTTTCCACTGAAATATCACGCCTCTCCATGTCCCCTGTGAACTTAGAGCCTAAAAGGAAAGCAAAAGCATCAACAAGTTAAGAACCAGAAGTTAAGATTTGAATCCACGAAACAACAGCCAGGAGTTAGCAACCTGGAGCATGTGGACAGCCTCTCGGGTGGCCTCCAAAGGTCCCCACCTCCTGGGAATCGTGGGTAATCTTCTCCCCTTACATGTGAGGTGTGCCTAGTGACCCACAATGAATGGAATGTCACAGAGGTCGCTTCCAAGATTCGGGTACAGCGAGAAGGTAGCCTGTCTGCATGCTCTTCTCACTCTGGGGGAGCCAGCTCCTTACTCTGAGCTTACTCCATGGAGAGACCCGTCTGTCAAGAAACTGAGCCAGGTTTTCAGCCCCACAGCCAGGGAGGCGCTGAGGCCCTCAGCCTCAGGAGCCAAATTCTGCCAGTAGCCACGTGAACTTGGGAAGGGATCCTCCTGCTTAACTTTCCTAGGAAATTCCAGCCTTAGCAACATGATGGCTGCCGTCTTGTGAGAAGCCTTTAGACAAAGGCACCCATCTCAGCTGCACCTGGAGAATGACGCACCGAAGGTGAGAGATGATGTGTGTTTATTGTTTTACGCCTCTAAGCTTCAGTGTAATTTGCTGTGCAGCAAAGGATAACTCATACTCTCGTTAATAAACATCCTTATGTTCTCTACTTCTGGAGGTCTCTGTTAAGGCAAGAGACCACGGTGGCTGATGCAGGGCAGGGGCCCTTTGTCTCGTTGCGGAGACCCTGGATTAAAATAAAACCCAAGACTGGAGTTAGGCACCAAGTGTTCTCCAGCTTAAAAATGTTGCATTCAACCAGAGTAATCACATCAAATTGAATTGCACCAACAAAGTGACCTCCTTTTCTAGCTACTCGAAATATGTGAAACATTTACAGATTCGTCTAATAATTAATAATTCGTGAACTTCTGTCTTACGTGAGTTTAACACAAGCTCTGTGCAGTTCTCTGATTGGAAGCTCAGATACAGGCTTCTCCTTAGCGTAGAGACATGCAGACAGATGTGTTATGTCGCACTCTAGTCTCGGGGGGATTGAAGTGTAGAGTAAGACACGTGTCCCGCATTTCTGGTGTTGAAGAAGGTGGCTATGGAAACCAAGTGTCCAGGGAATGTAATGCAGATGTGACTGTCACTTACCTGTGTGCCAGTGTGTGCAACGTCATGTGTCCAGCACGACGTTGGGTCTGTACTCCCAGGTTGTTCTGAATTGCTCTTTATGCAATTATTTTTTATGTAATGCAATATTTTAAAATAAAAAGAAAATAGGTGGTTTTTTTGGTTTAGATATTTAGAGATATTTTTAATATCTTAGGCTAAATTAAGTTGGCTATTTGAGTTCTAAAATAGGCTGTTTCACTCTTCATGTAACAACACGGTTTAACGGATCTCAGCGGGTATGTACCAGTGGAGAAGAGCTGTTTAGGGTCTCACATTTTGATTATTGTAAGCAAATGTTTAATGCTGGACCTCATTTTAATCGAACACGTTCTCAGCTCTGTCTCTTGTTTCTAACCAGTGTGTTCACAGATAATATGCATTTTAAAATTTATTACATAAATTATTCCGAAGCTTCTTGAATTCACCTTTTTAATATAAAATTGTTGATTTTTTCCCCATACAACAAACATATCTTAGAGACATAGTTAATATCCCTCTTGATAAAGCCTCAGGGAACCTTCATGTCTTCATCAAAGACACGTAGCTTGTTTGTAGAAAAACCAGAAAGAGTACTTTGTTTTTCTACTTCCATATCACATTTTTGGCATTTTATAAAGATTTTAGGCTTAAAAATAAAATTGTCGTCCATTTGGGCCTGGGGTGATTATTAATGCAGGGTCACGTGTAGGTTGTTTGAAGAGAATGGTGAAAACCTCCAATGTGTTCTGACCCTGGAAAGCGAGCATATTTAAAAGTAAGTGAATCATCTCTTAATGCACAATTAAGGCCAGTGCTTCCTCTCAATGCCTCCTTGGTCCTCACGTCCTTCTGCGTAAAACAGAACTGATGCCTCTTTGTTAAACTGAAGTAATATTTATGTATGTGATAGGAAACTAATAAAAACTGCTTTCTAGAGCTGCAGGGGAGTGGAGGGCAGGAAATGTGATGAATCCTAGACAATGATGGGTGTTCCTGGGTGTCTCAGAGATGAGAGTAGGAAATCACATTACCAGATAGTGGAACATTAGTAAAATAATCTGAATTAAAGACTTATCACTGACTATCCTACATTTTTGTTCTATTTATGTTCTGAAATCTTAGCCTTATGCTTAGTAGTTTAAATACTAAGTAAAAAAATGTAATGAACAGCACTCCTAGCTGTATGTCAGGCTATACATTTGGTTCTAAAAGTTCATCAGTCAGGTCAAGGCTGCCAACCCTTAATCTATACAGTTGGAATTTTTCTCTTTGGTATGTGAGAACACTAAAACAAACAGAAAGAAGAAAAGAAACTTTTTAAACTTTGAGTTCGATAAGAAGGCTTATTAGGGGCCAGACAAGTCGAACTTTTGTGAAAACTTGAAGAGGGAAATAAGAGTAAGCAACCACGTGCCATATCTTTTTGCTTGCTCCTCCATTTGGTCCCCACAAAAACAAACAAACAAACAAACAAATCCCATTGCTAGAACTTTCTATCATTTCCTTCTCTCCTTTCCCCCATAAAGAAACTAAAACTTGTCAAGTTAAGTGACTTACTTGAAGTAATGTAGCATGAAAGAAATATTTAAATTTAAACCCAGCAAAATCTGATTCCATGGTCTCTGTGTCTTCCACATCGATAAACTATCCCATAAAAATTGTATTCCCTTTGGAAGAAATAGAGAGACTGTCACCTTTGTATAATCTCAGTACTCAGGTGTTTTCTTCTTAAAGAAGGTGGCAACGTGGGACATGGAATTATTAAGAAATTTTGGGGTATCCTTTTCCTTGAGTCTTCTCCACATTTAAAAAAGTTTTACACACACACACACACACGTAGTTCCTTAGCATGGTCATAACGAGAGATCTCACTGGGGTAGTCTACCCATGACCAGGTGTTTGCAAGTTTTGGGGCCAAGGTCATTGAGCACATCCACATCCAACAACTCCAGGTTCAAATTACTGTTACTCAAGTAACTGTTAAGCCACCGACTAAGCTTGTAGAGTCACTGAATTATAAGATTCACTTTACATTTGTTAGGTGCATGGGTGACTGTATTATCTTATTTCCTTGATTTTAGAATTTTATCAGTTGAAAGTGTACCATTTACCTGATCACACATTTTACGGGAGGGAGCGCTGGAAGACACTACTGAAAATTTAGTAGGATGTGAACTTTTGTTTGAGTCCTGGTTTCTGAAATGTTAAAATGTGCTTTTTATATCGAGAAATATAGCACCTCAAGACCATTACCTTTTCCTAAATTTATGTTTTATCTTTATTTCCCATCTAAAGGTTCTATCACTGTGCCCATTCACCTGCCAGTATCTAACCTTGCTCGTTTTCAGCTACCTAAGCAGGACTTCATTTTTCTGCCAGAACTCCTGATTCTCATTGAATTGTCTTAGCATCTCTCAAGTGCAAAGCCAACTAAGCCAACATTGTGTGGAGAAATAGTAATGGTGTTGCTTTCCATTGGGATTTCCTACGGATGACTAAAAATGAGGTTTCACGGGTTAGAAACGTATGGACTTGCTTAGGGCCATTTGTATCTATGTTTAGGAACACGTGACATTTATTAAGATTTATTCTTAGGTACTTGATACTGCATGAGGTTAAGAGATGAGGATCCTCAGGATATTCACAAGAACGGATTCATATGGGGGAAACTCATAGGAAAAATATTATGTTTTTAAATGATGGATAAAGGCCAAAGACAATTGTATCTTTTAAGAGTTTTGACTTGAATATGAATGATTTTATTGTTTTTTTTCCCATTGTTCCCGGAATGAAATTGTACACTAAGTTGACTACAAGCATTTCTTTCATAGTTTTCCCATCAATCTCTTCCTATATCACCAAAGGAATGTAGAAATACTGGATTATTAGCTAATGAATTCCAAAGTCGGAGACCTTTGGATTCATTGTAAGATTTTTTTTTAAGGGGTGGACTCTTTTGAGATATAGTCAGAGTTATTTGGGCTGTGTTTTTACCACTTAGAAACATTAAACAGTTTGTCATATGTTTGCCTTACGTGGTTTAAGGAATGAAAGGATTTGTCTGAGCACCTTAATTAAATTCTCAGATTGATATTTGAAACCTAATCTTTTTTAGAAGTGGAGATAGTGAAATATTTAGTGTGGGCATATCATATTCTACTTGCCATACTATTTGTTGGTGAATCTGGGCTGTGTTCCCAGCTCCAAATAGAAATGCTAAATTATCTTGGTTAGAATTTTCATCCATCATATGCTTCAATTTCTTACTTGTCTTTTGTAATTGTTTTTTGGGATTTCGCCAGAGTCAACTAGCAAATGTCTTGTGTACTTTAAGCTTTGAGAGAAAAGACATTATAAAATGACTCAGTTATCAAAACAAATCTAACCAATTTGTGATTATCCACTTTGCAATTTTTTTTTCCAGAAATCTTTAGTCCCACAAGAGCTTCACTGGCTGCTTGGCACAAATCTGGTCAAGGCAGATTCACCTTATTTCTAGCTAATCTGTATGTGGGCTGTGCAGAATGCTTTTGATTAACCTACGTTGAAACTGAGTTGTAAAACACTTTGAAATACAATACACCTTTTAGGCCCCCAAAAATGTGTTTAAGAACACACTCCCGGTTTTTGACAATCCATTCTACTTCTTCTTTGTTTCTGCATGGGTAGTTTGTATAGAAAGACTAGGTTTTTAAGGGTGCATCTGTGCTAATCTCAATACCATGAGCAAAGAACCCTTCTTTCATTATCATAATTTAAAGAGGTATAACAGTAAACACATCTCTCATTTCTGTATAAAATCCATCAGTTTAGTGATTAGAATTAACCTTTGTCATGTGCCTTTAGGTAAGTTGACAGGTATGAGCATTTGGTGTAAAACTAGAGTGTGGCAGCAACAGAAGTGATTGACCTGATTTTTGGATATTAAGCAAATTTTTTTTTGGATTCATGCAGTTGGTCCTTGAAAGACAGTTTGTCTTTGAGCCATATTTATGAACTTTTGTATTTACAGAGCAAGTGAACGTTTCGACGCTTTACCCTTGCTCCTGCTGGAATTCCTTGGGCCTGGTCTTTTAAGCGCGGCAAATCAATGCATTGAAGTTAGAGCCCCTGCACCCCATCACCGCTGGGTCACGAACACCATGCTGGGGAGGGTCACCGCTGCTCACGGTAGCCAACATTTTTTCACAGCTGGCTTATTATGGCAATTTATATTCTTTCTTTTGTCCTTTTTTTTTTTCCTTTTCTTTTTTACAGCGGTTGTGAACTTGGACAATTCTGTGGTTGATCTGGAGACTCTTCAAGCTCTCTATGAGAATGTGAGTAATAGAAGGACATTTAAGTGTGAGTATATAACACACACACCGTACTTGCCACTGGGCACATCTAGACTCGTTGCTTTAATCGGGAAATTTGACCTGGGTGCACCGAATTTATGTAAGTATACGTTTGCTGAGATACTTCTGAGAAACACTGGACACACGTGCAGCTCGTGGTTTTAAAGACTGTGATTCAGAGCATGCTGCATGTAAGGTCCTTCACATTCCCTCTTTTTAACCATAAAAATCGTGGACACTTACGTGGAGGTTCATTTGAGCCGAGGACTGTTCTGGGTGCTCATTTAATCTGCACATGAAAACTACAGGCAGGTATGATAGTGATTTCCATTTTACACAGAGAGTTTTAGGCATGGAGCGGTTAAGTGACTTGTTCAAGGTGACAGAGCTAGTGTGGCGTAGCTAGGACTTAATCCATTCTGGCTCCAGGTCTCTAAACTGCGATAGTTTATTCACTAGGGAGCAGGACATTCCGACTTTCTTCCAGGGGAACATTTTCATAAGAAGTTGGCAGGAGAAGAGTGAGATATCAGAGGAGAATGACCAGAAAGTGACCAACGTAAGGGTGTTGTCCCGGCCTTTGGGGAGTGTGACCTGTGCAGGGATGTAAGACATGGTTGTAATTGCTAGGCGTGGCATTAAATAACACTGATCAACATTGTAGGAAAGCGATTCTCCTTTTGGTGCTTTCTCAGTGCTTTTCGGTCATGTTTATGAAAAAGTCTCAGGATGGCTGTTTTGTTTTCGATATCTTGGGGTCCTTTTATCATTCTGTTTCTCACCTTGCGTGCTCTCTGCCTGGTATACGAGCGTCTGGGTCTTTGGGGGCATGGCCTCGGTTGTGCTGTGGCTTTTCCCATCCCAAGTCGAAGAATTCTAGGAGACACAAGATGCAGACTCCCTTCCCGGCCACTCCCTGGGGACAGTGTGCTCAACCTGCTTGTTTGTCCGCTCGTGAATTGGGTGCTTTTTAAACATGTATACGTGGTCTCTCCTGTGAAACTGAGACCTTCGTAAGAGAAAATATTTATGGGGCATTGCACAGGATCTACAAGTCAAATGTGGAGTTGGCACCCAGCGGGTGCAGCGAGCAGAGGTCCCCAGTTAGAGGAGCGTTGATGAGGACTCAGAAGGACGCTTGCAGTGGTTTATTACGTAGTTTTTGCTACATGCTAGAAAACTGGAAAAGATAAGTGATGTATTTGGTATATTAATGACCCCGTGAAATGGGTATTTGAAATATAATCATTTAGTAGTACAAAGTTTTCGTTTCTCCTGAAATTTTTATACCAACCCTCTCCCAACCAGGAGAGCCACGTGGAAGAAATGAGCAGTGCCTGATGACTGTGCCGTAGCTAGAACTTCCAAAATTATGTTGAATAAAAGTGGTAAAGGTGGACATCCTGGTCCTGTTCCTGATCTTCAGGAAAATGCTTTTAGCCTTTCCCCACTGAGTATGAAGTGACCTGCAGGTTTGTCACATGTGGCCTTTCTTATGTTGAGGTCTGTTCCCTCTATTCTGACTTTGCTGAGCGGTTTCATCATAAATGAAAGCTGGATTTTGCCAAATGCTTTGTCTGTATCTATAATGTTATATGATTCTAATCTTTCAATTTGGTAACGTGGTGTGCCACGTTAATTGGTTTGAGGATATTGAACGGACCTTGCATCCAGGAATATATGCGACTTGATCATGGGTATTGGAGCTCCCATGTAAGTAACTAACTACCTTTTTCTTGCTCTTTTTAAGTTTCTCTCTTTGTCTTTAACCTTCACCATTTGAATCATAATGTGTCTTGATACGGGCCTTTGGGGTCTCTTCTTGGTTGGGATTCTCTGCACTTCCTGGGCTTGTTGTGTCTGTTATTTTCGCCCGGTTAGAGGTGTTTTCTGTCATCATCTCTTTTCCTTCTGGGACCCCTATGATGCGAATGTTGGTCTACTTGATGTTGTCCCAGAGGTCTCCTAAACTTTATTCATTATTATTATTATTATTATTATTATTATATACTATTGTTGTTGTTGTTGTTATTTTGCTGTTTGGGTTGGGCATTTTCTTCTACTTTGTCTTCCAAGTGACTGATTTGATGCTCTGCTTCATCTTCTATGCTGTGGATTCCTTTTAGTGTATTCTTCATTTCAATTATTGTATTTTTCATCTGATTCTTGTTTTATGATTTCTATGTCCTTTTTTATGCTTATTGTTGAAGTCCTCTCTGAGATTATCTGTTCTCTCCCTAAGTTCATGGAGCATCCTTCTGACTGGTGTTTTGAACTCTGTCTCTGGTAGGTTGGTTGCCTCTATTTTTTGGTTTCTTTTCTGGAGTTTTTCTTATTTCGTTTGTAACATTTTTTTTGTTTGTTTTCTTATTTTATTTTCCTCTCTGTCTTTATTTCTATGTATTAGATTTGTTATATCGCCAAGCTTTGGCCAGACATTCTTATGTAGTATATGTCCTGTGTGGTCCAGTGACACAGTCTCCCTGATCACCTGCACCAGAGTTTCTGGGTATGTCCTCTGTGTGAGCTGTGTGTATTCTCTTATTGTAGCTGAGTCTTGACTGCTGCTAGCATGTCAGTGGATGGGACTGACTCTCAGCTGACTGGCTGAGGGGATTGGCCACACCCACAGGATATGAGCTGCTGTGCGGGGTTGACCCCTCCAAGTGGGATTTACTCCGGCGGGCTTGTGTTCCTGTTAAGACCACCCTTTTGATATGCCTTTTATGGGGCTAGTGAGGTGGCGCTCTGTTGTGATCTGATGCCAGCTTTCAGGTGTATCGGTTCTCTGGCACCTTGGGAGGGGCACCTGTGCAACCCAGAGTGAGCCACTGCCTTTGATCTCTTGGGGCTGCCTGTTAGGAACTACAGAGTGATCCAAGGTTGATGCTGCCCATGTTGCATCTGGAGATAAACGGGAGAGAGAATACTGTGAGCCAAGACTCGTTGCGCCCTGGTACCAGTCCTGGGGTGGTTTAGCAACAGGTCCAGGGTACCCCAAGTCCTGAGGCTGCGTGCATGCCAGCTCCCCATAAGCCTCCACAGCTAAAAGAGCCTTTGTGCGGTATGTGAGTTTGGTGTGACAGGGACCCAGGGAGTCACCACCATAAAGTGAGTGGAATTCACCAGGCCAGTGTAGTTTCAGGTTTGGTTCCAGTGCGGTGTCTGCGGCCTCCTGTCAAAGTCTCAGATCACAGCGAGGCCAGCTGCTCCCATCCTTGGGCTCACAGACACCCAAGATCTATTAAAAAAAAAAAAAAAAACGCTATCTCGGTCTCGAGCTGGTAGCCCACCACCGGAATTGTTTCGAGAGCTACGTGAGCAGAGGCTTGTTGATTGTTGCTAACAGAGCCTCCTGTCCAGAGGGCTGGGTGGATACTTTCTAATTTACCTTTTGATTTCTGCTTTGACGCATTAGTCAATCAAAAGTATGTTCTTTAATTTATACCTATTTGTGAATTTTTCAGTTTTTTTTTCTTGTCATTGATTTCTAGTTTCATTTCATGGTCATTAGCAAAGATACTTGCTATGATTTCTGTCTTCTTAAATTTGTGAAAACTTGTTTTGTGGACTTTAACGTCTGTTCTGAATGTGCTTGAGACAAATGTATATTATATATGCATATATATATGTACATACATATATATATATATATATTTTTTTTTTTTTTGGTTGAAAATTCTGTATATGTCTGTTTGGTGTTAATCATGCCCAGCTTTCTTTGTGTTTTTCCGTCTGCTTGATCTGTTTATTATTGAAAGCAGTTAATTGCAATCTCCTCCGATTACAGACACGTGCCACATAAGGATGTTTTGGTCAGTGATGGACTTTGTATGTGGCAGTGGTTCCATATTTTCTGTCATGTAGTGATGCTGCCGCTGTCATAATGTTGAACTGTCACAATGTCATAGCACAAAGCATTACCACCTGTTTGTGCTGCTGCTGATGTAAACAAACCTACTGTGTAAAAGTACGGCACATGCAATATGTACAGCACATAGCACTTGATGATGCCAATAACTATGGTATTGGTTTATGCACGTGTTATACTTTTTATTGTCATCTTAGAGTGTACTCTTTCTATTTAGTGAAAACTTTTGCCGTGCAACAGCATGCTGTGTTATATCAGCAGCAACCTCATACGTCTTGTGTTTACTGTTTCTGTTGATTGCATTGTTTTCTCTTGCATTTGATTTAATCATGTATTGCTTTGTGCAACGACAGGCTGCACAGACATTTGTAGATAGGAGCAGTGGGCTATACTGTATAGTCTATGTGTATAGTAGCGATACCACCTAGGTCTGTGTAAGGGCCCTCGATAATTGCACAGTGACAAAATCACCTACTGACATATTTCTCTGAATGCATCCCTGGCACATGCCTATATTATGTTGTTGTCTTTTTATTCCTGGAGACCTTTCAGTGTTTGCTTTATATTTTTAGGTGCTCTGTCATTGGGTGCTCGTGTATTTATAATGCTATATCTTCCCAATGGACTCTTTTTATCATTATCTAATAATAAATTTGGTCCTTATGATAGTTTTTGACTGAAAGTCTTATTTTGTCGAATAAACTGCTTCTACCCCTTTCAGTCTGTGTATTTTGTTAGTCACCCCAATAAATTTAATTAAAAAATAATTAATTAAAAGTGAGTTTCTTGTTGGCAGCATAGTTAAATCTTGTTTTTTAAAAAGTCATTCAGCTACTCTATACATTTTGATAGTGGGTTTAAGCAATTTTTATTTAATGTATAGGTAGGAAAGTATTACCGTTTTTAAACTCTTTTCTGTTTGTTTTATAGTTCTTTTGTCTCTTTCTCTGTCTTCCTTTGTGTTTCATTATGTTTTCTTTGGCAGTATTATATTCATATGCTATGATTCCTTTATCATTTTCTTTTGTATTACTTCTGTAAAGATTTTCTTTATGGTCATTGTGGGGTTAATTAAATATCTCACAGTTGTTACAGTCTAATTTATGCTATTAACAACCTAACTTCAGTTGCATTAAAAAACTCTACACTTTTCCTTTTCTTCCTCCCACATTGTTATTCATATCACAATTTAAATATATTTCTATTGTATATCCATGACTTTTTCTAGTTATAATTTTAATGCCTTTATCTTTTTAACTTTTGTACAAAATTTAAAAGTGATTTTCCCACCACTGTTAGAATAATGAAATGTTCTCTATTTGTCTATGTATTCACCTTTACCAATGAGCTTTATACTTTCTTATTCAATATGTTATTTAGTGTCTTCATTTGAAGTTAAAGAACTCTTTAGTATTTTTTTTTTTAAGACATTTCACGTGGTGATAAACTCCCTCAGCTTTTGTTCGGGAAAGATTTTCTCTCCCCTTTATTTTTGAAGGTAAGCTTTGTTGAGTATAGTATTCTTTGCTGGCATTTTTTTTTCTTTCAGTCTTTTGAATATATCACCTCATTCCCTCCTTACCTACAAGGTATTAATTAGGCTCATAAATCTGTTGATTGTCTTCCACTGTTTCTCATGGTAACATTCTGCTATGCCTAGGCATTATGTTGTTTATATTTATTTTTGTGTATTATTGAGACTAGTGGACTTTGATTCTATATATATTTTTCATCAGATTTTGAAAATTTTCAACCTTCTATCCTTCAACTTCCAAATATTTTTAATATTTCTCTCAATCCTCTCCTCTGGGTTTCCAGTAACACATATTTTAGCCTTTTTGATACTTTCATCCAAGTTTTTTGAGACTCTTCATTTATTTTTCAATCTTCCCTCTGTTCATCATATTGGATGCTTTCACTAACTCTACTCTGTCATCCTCATTCTGCCCTTAAACTCATCCAATGGAAAACGTTTATTTTCAATATTATTATTTTACATCCTAAGTATTGTAAATTTTCATTTGGCTATTTTTAATAGTTCTGTTTTGTTATTGTTTTTTGAGATTTCTTATCATTTTACTAATTTTCAATGCATCAGCAGTCCCCACCTTTCGGCACCAGGGGCCAGTGCTCCAATGAGAATCTAATGCCCGGTGATCTGAAGTAGAGCTGAGGTGATGATGCTAGCGTTAGGGAGTGGTTGCAAGATGAAGCTTTACTCACTAACCCTTTGCTGTGCAGCCCGGTTGCTAATACATCAGAGACCAGTACCTGTTCTCATCCCAGAATTTGGGGACCCCTGCTTTACATCATGGCTCATAGTTAGAACAGCTGTTTTAATTCCCTTTTGTGATAATTTAAGCATGAGTCATCTTAGTGTTGAAATCTAAGGAACTGGCATCAGATTTCTATATCCAGGTGGCATAAATAAATGAAAATAAATCTTCATTTATTTTCCTTTGAAAGGCGGTCACATTTTCCTGATTTTTGTGTATAGATTAATTTTGTAGTGTATCTTAGACAACATAGTGTATTGTTTATACTCAATTATTTTTTTTCCTGGAAAAAGAACATTTAAATAAGTTTAGCACTCTTTCTATTGTACTATGAGATATACAATCTGTTGAAAAAAAAATAAGTTTATTCATTTTTGGAAGCATATATTCCCCAGAATTATATTTTTTAAACTGGATTCAGCAAAAGACTACTTTTTTTTGTAGAGCATAGTGAAAAGTGTGTCAAATGATCAAATAAGTTGAGGAAACTATTAATTTAAAGTTTAAAATAAGCTGCTGAGAGTTATAAGATCTGCCTAATTAAATGGCAGTTTCAAGTGGGGACTTTTATAACTGGCTCTTTCGATTCAATTATTAATGTAGTGAGAACAACAATAGGATATAGTTTTGGAAAAATGTACCCATTAGAGCAGTCGAAATAAAGCTAGACTTTCAGAAAGATATCTATTATATAATGCCAAGGAAAGTATCTATTATGTACTTATAATTTAATATTGTTACTCCTTTGCCTTTTACAAAATAATTGAATATGTAGCCCTTTTGGTGGTGTTTCTACAGGTCTTTCCATAAGAATTATTGTATGAAAATGTCATCTTAGTATTTTAGGAGACTTTTTATAATGATTGTATATGAACCATCATTATGAGAAGTCATTATAGTTAATAAAAGAGAAGCCAGCTGGATATCTCAGGGATAATGTCCCATCTGAGGTGTGGGTAATCCTGATATTCTTAAGGAATAGTGGGAAGGCCCACGTGAAATGACGTGAGGGAGTGGAATATAGTAGGAGATAATCAGAAATGTATTGAAAGGATCAGCTCCTCTGGAGCCTTGTAAACCTTTGTAAGATGTTGACTTTTACTCTGAGTAAAATGGAAACTTAATACAAGGTTTTGATTGAATGATTCATGTTTTAGAAGGAAATATCTGAATGCTGAAGAATAGATTATGGGGAAGCAAAATGGAATGTCAGAGACTGATAGGAGTAAGATTTGATAGTGTTTGGACCATAGTAGAAGCACTGGAGCTGGTGAGAAGTGCTTAGATTCTGAGAATATTTTTGAAGAATAGATAAATAGAATTTGCTGCTGTTTTGCATGTGAACCATAGTAAAGAGGAATCAGGGGTAGTGCCTCGGGTCTTGGCCCAAGCAATGGGGTCACCATTAACTGGTATGTGGAAGTGGTTTGGTGAAGAACTGGGAAATAATCTGTTCTGGTCATGTTAGGTTTGAGTTATTTATTCATTCAAATGGATATGTGGATATAGGCAGAAAGTGGGAGGGACATTGGGCTCTGAGTGTTAGATGGGCTGCCAACCTGGGCCCAATCCCAGGAAAGAAACCACAGAATAATGTAAATGGGGAAGTTTACTGTAATGAATGAGTAATCTGTGACAGGAGAGGACAAGGATGTAAAGGTGACTCTAACTGGAACCCTAGATCTAAAGGACAGTACCCAAGGAAGGATAAACTTGGAGGGGGGCTCCTTCCTTAAGGCTGTGGCACAAATCTTCCTCAAGATGGGGTGGCTGCAGCCCCCTGGTTAGCCTGGGCCAGCTGGTCCCCAGGCCTTTGGTGAGCAGGAAAGAAGCTTCTATTTGTTTGCCAAAGCTGGTGGATGGGCATGAAGGAGCCACGGTAGCATGGAACGTGAAGCCCAGGGTGTACAGTGTCCATGTTGCGAGAGCCCAGGAAAGAAGCTCCAGGTGAGTCACAGCTGGTGCAGATGCATGTTGTCCACGTAGGGAGTGACGGGGTCACTGGGCTGAGGCTAGAACTGCAAGGTTGCCAAGAGACTTTGCACACTCTGGGTGTGTACTGTGGCTGGACCAGGGGTCTCCTAGCTGATCTTACACACCCACATAGCTGATAGGCTGTGTAGCAGCTGGATGAAAGAGCAAACACCTACACACCGGAACCAGTCAGAAGAGCCTCCTTCCTCCTTAGTGCTCCTCCAGCATCTCCTACTGGCAAAGTTTAACACTGTTCATTATAAAAGGAAACTCTAAGAACCCTACCCATTACCTCAGAGTGGGGGTAAATTGAGGGCTGAGAGTCAAAAAGCTCGCACAGAAGGTAGGAAGTGTTGAGGTTTAAGGAAGTATGCTCTTATTTGGCATGTAATGACCATGTAACTTTTCCCTCCATATGATCTGAATCTTGCTCCTGCGAAGGTGTCTCCAGAAGGAAGAATGATATGTGCATGCTCTGGTCTAGCTTGGGATCTCTCTGGAAAATTTTCAAACTTTATTATGTCGGTATAACTATACTTATTAATTTCATGTCTGAAACAATTTTTAAAAGGTATCTGAATAGAATCATAATTTTGCCATAATAGTTTAATAATGGTATTCAAAGGAACATTTAAATTTTATCAGGAAAATTTTATAAGAAAAAATGGCATTTAACGTTTAAATTTTTGTTGTTAAATATATGAAGAATGGTCTTATTTAGCAATCCACTACTTACCCAAAAAAACATAGCTAACCTGAATCCTTTACTATAAATACACGCTTTCTTTTTTCCAGATGCTTATATGTCTTTGGACTGTTTTAAAGTAGTTATATTTGATCTCTGTGAAACAGATGGAAGTAGTTGTTATGCAAACTTTATTTAGAGTATGGTCTTTTTTTTCTCCCCTGATTGCATATATTTGGCAGTGAGCTTTCTCTTCTAGATGTGAATGAATTTTGGGCAGTCTCCAAATCTAAACACACCCTAATTTCAAAAAACACAATCCTGAGGGCCCAATTCCTGTTTACTAAGGAACTAAAATCTTGTGAAACGACATAGTTACTAAATGCAGTACATCCTACTGAGTTTTTAAAACCAAAAATCTTTATAGTTTATTCAGGGTTATTGGCTGTTATTGAGTTCAGATAATAAAGAGTCTTCATAAGCAGTATATAACATATAGTTGGTTAAATATATCTTTTGCTTCCGATTTTTAATATATAATTCTTATGTGGTATGGTGAGTTTGTGAGTGGGTGGGAAATGATGGGCTATGGAGGTAGTTTCCACACTTAAGGTTCCTTATTCTTTTTTTAGTGTGTGGTTAACATCAAATCAGAAGTGTGTCTGTAAAAATGTCCTTGTGTAGCTATTAGTTGAACTGTGTTTTTCAGATAACAGTTCAATTTTTACTTTCTTTTATATTAAAGAAACAAAAATATCTTAAATATTAAAACAAAATTAAACACTGGAAGTAAATTCTATTTAGAAGTTCAGTTGAACAAAATTAAAAAAAAAAAAAAGAGGAAGGGGAAAAAAATCTACAACCTATTGTAGTTAAACAGCTCTGATCCAAGTAGGAGAAAAAAAGCAAAAGCAAGTAGGATGGAAAGAATTAGAGGATTAAATTTACACTTCTCAAGAGTGAATTTCAGAGGCATGTTTTGTAGTTTTAGTTATCTTTCCTTCGGGTGGTAGCTGACATACCATAAACTTTAGAAGAAGGATATAGCATATGTCACATGACAGCATCCGCAAACGTGTATACCATATTACATTAATGAAAATGAACTGGATTAACGATCTGTGTTCTCATAACTTCCTACAGGTATTTAACTGATTCATGTTTTAAGCTGCAGTTAATCGTTAGTTTCTGTGAACAAATGTGAGAGGAATACTGACTTTCTCCACGTAGCTGTTTTAAAATTACTGTATTCTCAAGTTTGTTTCATTGATTTGGTTCATGGAATCCCTCCAGATAAGCCTATTTCAAACTATAAATGTACTTAAGGTGAATTTCAGAATTAAAAAAGAAAAGCTTTAGATCTTGAGTCACTTACAGGTTAACTCTACAGAGTTATTAAAAACCAGAGTTACTTCTTGTACATCTAGGATGTGATATTGCCCGTCAGATCACAAAATCAGCAAGTCGTTTCTGACAACTATGCTCCTTTTAGATAAACCAACTATCTCCAGTGAATTCCTGGGCAGTGAAAGTTAAAAAGATTAACACTACTGCACTGGAAATATGAGGAAATAAGTGACGTGAACTTGTTCATATACATTTTTTCATCTTATTTCATTATAAGACTGTAATTTGATGGGCGATATCCAAAAGGTTAATGGATGAGAGAACAGTGAACATTTTTCTACTCACTGTTGGTTCATAGAGTTGACGGCTGTTTACTGTTTGCAGAGACATACTCTGAGCACTTCTTTTTCACATTTATTTTTTAGTTTTTCATGGTCTGGATATGCAAAACTGTGGTCTCTCCTTTTCACCTCCTTGCAGCAAGCTCGTTTGCCCTCCAACCCCCGGCCTCTCTGTTTGTCAAGGTTGCCTCAGTCTCACTGCTGGAACAGCACTGACAAAAGCTGTTCTTCCAGGCAGGAAATTTCTACCATTCCTCTTAGGAAACATTACTGAACCTTCAATTCTCATTACTTCCTTCCTTAGGAATTCTTCCCAGTTAGGAATCCTCCTCTTATAGACAACTAAAGACCTCACCTACAGAGCACTTAGCCTAGATATTCCACATATATACACTCCTCTTTATTTTTGTCCATTCCACTATCATGAAAGTTCCATATCTGCTTTTTTCCTTAGTATTGTTATTAGTTTGGCACATAGTCCATACTACAAAAAAAAAATTAACTGAATGCAAATGGTTATTTATAGTAATAATAACGCTAGCCATGAAAAGTTATCTTAAGTGGAATATATTTTAAAATATTAAAGTTTTACACCAAAATTATCTCAAAATGGATCAAAGACCTAAGTGTAAGACCTGAAACAATAAACTGCATAGAAGAAAACATAGGTATTAAACTCATGGACCTTGGATTTGGAACGGATTTTATAAATTTGACCTTAGAGGCAAGGGAAGTAGAGGCAAAAATAAATGAATGGGACTATATCAAACTAAAAAGTTAATGCACAGTAAAAGAAACCATCAACAAAAGAAAGAGGCAGCCAACTGAATGAGAGAAGATATATGCAAACAACACCTTCAAGAAGAAGCTAGCATCCAAATATATAAAGAATTCATACAACCCAACAACACAATCCAGCTAAAAAATGGGCAGAGGACCTGAACATCTTCCCAGAAGACATACAAATGGCCAACAGACATATGAAGAGATGCCGAACTTCACTAGCTATTAGGGAAATGCAAATCAAACCCAAACTGTGAGATACCACCTCACAGTTCTAAGAAGGGTTCTCATCAACAAGACAAGTGATAACAAGTGTTGGAGAGGTCGTGGGGGAAAAGGAACTCATACAGTGTTGATGGGACTGCACGTTGGTACAGCTACCATGAAAAACAGCACAGAGGTTTCTCAAAAAATTAGAATTACCATGTGATTAGCAACCTCTCTTCTGAGTATCTACCCCTCAAATTGGAAACATTTATCCGTAAAGATATGTGCACCCCAGTGTTCATTGCAGCATTATTCACAGTGACCAAGACATGGAAACAGCCCAGTGTCCTTTGATAGATGATTGGATAAAGAGGATGTGGTACATATATATAGTAGAATATTACTCATCTGTAAGAGTAAATGAAATACTGCCATTTGTGACAACGTGGATGGACCTTGAGATTATCATGCTAAGTGAAATATCAGACAGAAAAAATTGTTCCCACGTGATTTTATTCACATGGGATATAAAACTGAAAGCAACTAATGAACAGGACAAACAAGCAAAACCTCATCGATGCAGACAACAGTTTATGGTTACCAGAGGGAAAGTGGGAAGGGGAGACACGTAAGGGTAAAGGGGATCAAATAGATGGTGACAGAGGAGATTTAACTTTGGGTGGTGAATATACAATAAAGCTGAAGTCAGTGTTTTCTCCCAAATATGTCTGGTGGCTCTATTTTTGGAAAACTTTATATTTATCATCGTATTTAATATTTAGTTAAATATTAAAATAATATATATAAAATAGTCTATATTACTACCTTGAAAAATACTTTGTACTTGCATATTTTCTTTTCCAACTTATGTTTTTGTACATAGTACACTTCTAGGAAATATGCTAGTACCCCCTACCCCCTGAAAGGAAAATATGCTTTTTTAGGGCAGCTAAAATACACATAAAATTAATTATAAGATTTCCAGTGCTAACATTTAATGAAATAATAGTGCAACGCAAAGCGTTAGGTACTTTAAGTTCCAACCCCTAGAAAAGATTATAAGGCTGAGTTGTTTTGGGGTAGGGGAGATAACAGCATCCATCAGTCTTCAATGACACTGAAAGTGTCCTCCACCCCAGTAGAGGCGAAGCTGGCTGATACAGACAAGAGTTCCTGTTGCCAGACCCTGATGGTCCATTCTCATGCAAACGAGGACTCCAAATCCTCCCACTTTGATTGGTCCAAAAAAAAAAAAAATTCCCTGTCCTGATTGGTCAAAAGGAGCCAATCTTATTTGTCAGTTAAAATGCAAATGAGGAGACGAGGATATAGCTGCACAACTTTGATTGGATGGGGAAAGTCTCAGGCCTTTGGTTGCAATAAGATCCTAGAAACTCTCATAAGGGTCACTCAGACAACAGGAACGGTGCACGAGGCAGGCAGCTTTACCCTGAAGCCCAGAGAGAATGAGAGGCCCCTGTTCAGCAATGACTACAAGATCCTGTTTATAAATTTTAGCCCAGCTCGTCACCAGGAGTCCTTTTTAACAGGCATATTCATTCTCTGGGTTGACAAATGGAAAAATGCCAGATTTCACACTTTCCTGAGAAATCCTGATCCAACTGCTGACCTACTGTATAAACCACAGGCCTGTCTCCAATAAGTACTGACCTGAACTAAGATATACAAGATTTGTACTGTTTGGAAAGAAAAGGGGAGAAGATAAAAGATCTGCTATTATTACTGTCTTCAAATTCTGTATAAAGTAGATGAATAAATCCTTAATAGATAACAAATACTTTGGCAATGACTTTTATGGTGGCTTAACCCTAGCTCTGATTCCTGCTGCTATTTCTCATGTATAATGTAAGCCTTGTTTGATAATGCCAGCACTTGTTTGCTTCTCCTTTTAATGCAGCTTCTTCTGGTCCCCGAGGAGGTCTCCCTCAGAAGAATATCAATTGCACATCCTTGTGTGTGGTGTCTAATTATTTACAAGTCCCCTGTCGCTTATAAACTGTTTTTACATTAATTTTATTCTTCTGTGATCTGCCTCTCGTTTCTTTCTTTGAGAACATTAACAAGCTTTTTAGCTTGGTGGAGCACGGAAAGTATTTCTCACGTATTTACTCCTTAATGACAGTTCAGTTCTCCTGGGAGCACAGTCTCTTCTGACCCACGTATACTAAACATGTCCCAGTAATTTTTCGTGGTGACAGGCAAGCATGAGAGAAACGGTGCAGTTGGCTAACAACCGCGATAAATTTTTTCAACCTGATGTCATAAATGTTCGCTGTCCCTCCTTTAAATCCCTTCATTGTGCTGATGCTACAGGAGTGTACTTGGGGCTAGGAATATTATAGTTTGTGTAAGAGATTTTGGGGTTGGGCCTGTGTATGGTCATACAAGGTAGACACATGTCAGGGGTAGCAAATGTTGATTGTTGCTGTAAGTATCTGCTAAGAGCCTTAGTTATTACTAAAGCTGGGTTATGACCTGAAATGATGCCTGAACAATATTAACATTTTATGATTTTGACATAGTAGCTTGAGAGGAACATTACCTTTCCCCTTTGTTGCCCGCGATTGCCACAACTAAAATTTAACTGGACGACAAATTTATTAAAGGAATAGTCAGTTCTTTCAATAAGGATGGCAAACTCCTATCACGCTTTCCTTCACTAAACTTATTTAGGAAGTTGAATGATTCCAGATGGTATCTCGTGTATTTGGCTCTGTGTTTTTTTGTTTACTCACATAGTTGCCAGTTTTTGCTTACGTACGTACTCAAGACTTTCAGATCCCTAAAAAGCTGTCCATCCCTTAGACGTGAACTTTACTATGTGTAAGTGGCCACCACTTTGCCCTCGACATTTAAAGATATTCCAGTTGTTTATTGTACCTGGGGAAAAGAGATCTGTGGGGCTGTAGGAGGTGTCTCTAGACCAGAGAAAGCATATTTCTTGAAAAGCTAGTTTTCAAGATTAGTGGATGTAAGAGTCAAGAGATACTGTATATAGACCCCCTGTAAACTCTTGAATGTGTAATGTTCAAAAGAATATTTTAAATTGTCCTTTAAATGATGTAGAAATTTCTAAGTCCCCAGTCCAACGTGAAGAGGCTATTCCACTCATACCTAACATACAGATGTTTCTTTCCAGATAAAGTAAGAGAACCTGACCATCACATGGCTGCTTGTCAAGTCAAAAATGTAAATAAGTGCTTACAGGCTAAGGTGGTTAGTGCTAGGATAGGATTCTATGGAAAGAGCAGGGTAGTTGCTGAAGAGGTAACAGTTATTTGATCTTGGGAGAGCGGGGATAATTATCATAGTGAGACAGTGTTTGGGGTTATTCTCAAATGGTAGACAGCAATATGCTTGAGAGGAGAGATGAGAGGCTGTTCCTACAAGATGGAGCAGTTTGACCAAACTCATAGATGTGAAAACTAGAACGTATTTTGGATGAGGAATTCTGGAATGTAGTACATAGGGGAATTGGAGTTGGGTCATTGGTTAAGACTGACAGGGATGGATACGGTTGGATCTCTCTCTAGAATTATGGCAAAACTAGAGAGAAAGAAATATGTTTCTGAGATTTTTTTTTTATTTTATTTTCAGGGCTAAACTCAGCAGACAGTTTTGCCTTAGTGGAAATGGGAGGGAGAGTGGAAGGAAGCAGGCTTCTTTCTTGGGTGTTTGGACCGGAGCATTTTAAGCCAAGATTGGGTATTCAGAAGGATGAACAGGGACAAAAGAACAGATGATCAATGGGCAATACTGATTTTTTTTTCTTTGAAGTTGTTATTTTGGAATAAGTACAGGGATACAGGACAGAGCAAAAATTGTATACAAAGACCTGTGTAGCCTTCACCTAGTTTTTCCCAACGGTAACACCTTAAAAAAACTATAGTATAATGTTAAAACCGGGAAAGTGACATTGATATGTTCCCTAGACCTTCCTGAGGTTTTACCAGATTTCCACGCACTTCTGTGCATGTGTGATTTTATGCGATGTTATTACATAATGTGAATTGATATAACTATCATCACAATCAAGATAGAGAATTGTTCCACCTCCGCAAATGCTACAACATCACCCTTCCCGCTTCCTGTTCCCGATCCCTGGGAGTCACTAGTCTGTTTTCTGCGTCAGCGGTTTTGTCATGGTGAGAATGCGACCTCAGTGAGATCATCTAATATGAAACCTTTTGAGATTTTTTTTTCACTCAGTATAATCCATAGGATGTGGGGATGAAGTATCGATGACTCACAGCTTCCTGGCTGGGTGACTTGGAATCAAGATCAGTGAGTGTTCAGAAGGAGAAAGCAAGAGTGTAGTTTTAGACTTTTTAAAGTCCAAGATGCTTCTGAACTATCCAGGTTAAAGTGTTGAGGAAGCGATCGCCTGTCTGGATGTGAAGGGAAAACACGGGCTAACACTATTTTTCACATAGTGGTCAGGTCAGGTGGGTGCGGATCTGATACGGGAGGCTGACAAGGGTTGGCAGAGGGGCGGGAGGAAATGCAGGAGAACAGGCTGAGCAGCAAAGTGCTGGTGTACACGTGTGTCACAGCCCCTTCAGTCCTCTTTCACAGGGCATTTCCATGGTTTCCACCTCTTGGCCGTTGTGCATACTGCTGCAGTGAACATCTGGGTGCTTGTACCTTTTACAGATAAATGTTTTCACATTTTGGGGGGGAGATACCCAGAAGAGATATTCCTGGGTCACGTGATGATTCTCTTCTTCATTTTTTGAGGAATTTCTCTACTGTTTTTCATAGGGGCTGTACCAGTTTACACACAAACCATCAGTGGATGGGGGTTCATTTTCTCCCACAACCTCCAGAGAGGCAAAGATTTAAAGATTGGGTGCACAGTCTTTTCTCTTTGTACCACTTAGAACAGGGGTCCCCCACCCATAGGCCACGGACCAGTACAGGTCTGTGACCTGTTAAGAACCAGGCTACACAGCAGGAGGACAATGATAGGCGAGCTAGGGAAGCTTCACCTGGATTTGCAGTAGCTCCCCAGCGCTAGCGTCACCGCCTCAGCTCCGCCTCAGATCATCAGGAGCACGGATCCCAGGGGCCAAAAAGGTTGGGGACCGCTGTGCTAGAACACAGGGTCTTTGGGAGTGTTACTGTCGTGTTCTCTGTCTCTCTCTCTCCCTCTCCCTCCCTCCTTTCCTCTATCCCTCCTTCCTTCCGTCTCTCTCTCTCTCACACACACACACACACACACACACACACACACACACACACACACACACACTTTGTGATCAGTGTAATACGAGCCTCACTGTTAAAATAAAATAGTCTTTTCGACAACATAACTTCTAGGACTTTAGCATCGTGAGTCTTAAAAGCGGGTGCAGTGTTCAGCAATTCCTAATGAATCTCAAGAATTGAAGTTAGTGTTCTCTGGGATGCACATATCTTTTCGAATTAGTATTTTGGATTTCTTCAGACCGATAACTAGAAGTGGAATTGCTAGGTCATAAGTTCGTTTTATTTTGAATGTTTGGAGCAGTCTCCATACCGTTTTCCATAGTGACTGCACCGGTTTCCAGTGCCACCAACAGCTCACAAGGGCTCCTTTTCCACATCCTCTCTGATACTGGTTATTTCTTATCTGTTTTGAGAATAGCTATTCTAACAGGCGTGAGGTAGTATCTCATTATAGTTTTGATTTACATTTACTTGATGATTAGTGATATGAGTATCTTTTAATGTCTGTTGGCCATCTGTATGTCTTCTTTGGAGAAATGTCTATTTCTTCTGCTCATTTTTTGATCCGATTGTTTATTTTTTTTGTTTTTTGTTATTGACTTGTACGAGTTTTTTAAATGTATTTTGAATATCAACCTCTTATTGGACATATTGTTTGTGAATATATTCTCCCATTCAGTAGGTTGTCTTTTCATTGTTTTAATGGTTTCCTTTGCTGTGCAGGAGATTTTTGGTTTTATGAAGTCCTACTTTTATTATATACATTTATATTTGCTTTTATTTCCCTTGCTTCAAGGAGATATATCCAAAAAGATACTATTAAAACTAATATTAGGTACTTACTACCAGTGTTTCCTTCTAAGGGTTTCATGGTTTCAGACATTTAAGACTTTAATCCATTTTGATTTTATTTTTGTAGATGGTATAAGAGTAGTTCAGTTTCTTTCTTTTCTTTTTCTCTTTTCTTCACTCCTTCCTTCCTTCTTTCCTTCCTTCCTTCCTTCCTTCCTTCCTTCCTTCCTTCCTTCCTTCCTTCTTTCCTTCCTACTTATATCTGTCCAATCCACCCAACATCACTTGTTGAAAAGACTGTCATTTCTCCATTGTATATTGTTGCCTCCTTTATTATAGATTAATTGAACACATAAGCAAAGGGTTTATTGCTGGACTCTCTAGCCTGTTCTATTGCTTTATGTGTCTCTTTTTGTGTCAAAATAATATAATTTTGTTTATTATAGATAGCTTCGTAGTATAGTTTGAAATCAAGGATTGCAATATCTACAACTTTGTTCTTCTTTCTCAAGTTTGCTTTGGCTATTCATGGTCTTTTGTGATTCCACATGTATTTTAGGATTATTTTTCTAGTTTTGAGAAGAATGCTGTTGATGTTTAGATAGGGATTGTAGATGGCTTTGGGTAGTATGGATATTTTAATATTAATCCTTCCAATCAATGAACATGCTGTATGCTCTCATTCATTAGTGTCTTCTTTAATTACTTTCTTCAATACCTTATAATTTTCTGAATACAGGTCATTTACCTCCTTGCCTAAATTTGTTCCTAGTTATTTTATTTTTTAATGTGGTTGTAAACGGGATTGCTTTCTTAATTTCTCTTTCTGAGAGTTTATTATTGGTGTGAAAAATGCCACCACTTTCAGAATATTAATGTTGTATTCTGCTACTTTCCTGAATTCCTTTATCAATTCAAATAAATTTTTGGTGGGAGCTTCAGGGTTCTCTGTATGTACTATCATGTAGTCTGCAAACAGTGACAGTTTTACATCTTCCATTTCTATTTGGATGACTTTTATTTCTTTTTGTCATGTGATTGCTGTAGCTGGGACTTCAATACCATGTTGACTAAAGCAGGGAAAGTGGACATCTCTGTCTGGTTCCTAATCTCAAAGAAAATGCTTTCAGCTTTTCACTTTTGAATATGATGTTAGCTGTGGTTTGTCATATGTGGTCTTCATTATTTTGAGGTGTATTCCCTCTGTCTCCACTTTAGTAAGAGTTTTTATCTTAAATGATGTTAGATTTTTTTAAATGCTTTTTTTGCTCCTACTACTGCAATTATATGATTTTTAGACTTCATTTTGTTTAGGTGGTATGTCATGTTCATCGATTTGTGGATATTTAAACAACCTTTTATCTCAGAACTAAATCCAACTTGCTCATG
This sequence comes from Cynopterus sphinx, assembly GCA_030015415.1. Taxonomy (NCBI): domain Eukaryota; kingdom Metazoa; phylum Chordata; class Mammalia; order Chiroptera; family Pteropodidae; genus Cynopterus; species Cynopterus sphinx. The sequence goes on from CM057394.1 coordinate 8,020,261, forward strand.
ATGAGTAATCTTTTCAATTTATTACTGAATTTGATTAGTTAATATTTTTTGAGGATTTTTGCATCTGTGTTCATCAGGAATATTGACCTTTAATTTTCTTCTTTTGTAGTGTCTGTATGTAATTTGGATATCAGGGTAATGTTGTCCTCATAAAATGATTTTGGGTGTCTTCCCTTTTCTTTAATTTTTTAGAATAGTTAGAGAATGTTGGGTAAAATTCACCTGTGAAGGCATCTGGCCCAGGACTTTTGTTCGCTGAGAGTTTTTTCGTTACTCAGTTGATATCATTAGTAGTTATTGGTCTGTTTCTTCTTGATTCAGTCTGGGATGATTGTATGTTTTTAGAAATTATCCATTTCCTCCAGGTTGTCCAATTTGTTGGCATATAATTGTTCATGCTGTTTTTCTTATAACTATTTATAGTTCTGGGATGTTGGTTGTCATTTTCCTCTTTCATTTTTAAGTTTATTTGGCTCTCTCTTTTTTTTCTTGATGAATCTGGCTGAAGGTTTATTAATTTTGTTTAGTTTTTCAAAGAACCAACTCTTGATATTTATTGTGTTTTTAGATGCTGTTTTTTTTTTTTTTTAATTTCTGCTCTGATATTTCTTATTTTCTTCCTTCTACTCACTTTAGGCTTTGTTTGCTGTTCTTTTTCTAGTTTCTTTTAGTGTAAGGTTAGATTGTTCATTTGACATTTTCTTATTTCTTGAGGTAGGCCCAAATCGCTATGAATTTTCCTCACAAGGAAATACTTTTTCTGTGTTCCATAGATTTTGGATCATTGTGTTTTCATTGTCATTAATCTCAAGGTTGCTTTTGATTTCTTCCTTGATCTTATTGTTTACCCATTTATTGTTCAGTAGCATGCTTTTTAGCTTCATTGTGTTTCTCTGTGTTTCATTTTTTTTTCCTTAAAATTGATTTCTCATTTTATACCACTGTGACTGGAGAAGTTGCTTGATGATTTTAATCTTTTCTAAGTTAATGAGACTTGTTTTGTGGCATAACATGTGGCATAACATGTTCCATGTGCACTTGGAAAAGGACTTAAAAATACGAAAATAATTAAGAGGTCTTAGACTATGGATAAGGGTTATAAGATCTCTCCACTTCCCACTCCAGAGAATGTCCTCAATTGTAGGCTGCACTAACAGAAGTAGTATTTCTGGAGTACTAGAGTTGAGAATCAGACTCAATGGGACGTTCATTTCAGAGTTTGGAGAATGGCACTCTATTGTGTGTTCCTCATTTGAAAGTCACCATAAGCATACTCAAGGAGCAACTGTGATTGTGATGAGACTACCATTCATGCCATATAAATTGTAAAAAAAAAAAAAACAGAGTACTGAACATAGCACAGAACAAAGCACAGAAAACACAGGAGGAAAAATTTAGCTTTTTTTAGCACTTGAAATAAATTTGAAATTGACCCAAGAGAGTACATCTAGGACGAATATCTGAAAGTAGAGGGCACAGTTTTACTTGACATAAAGAAGGTTCCTTTGTTTTGTATTTGGACAACCTTCTTTAAAGATATAATGAGCAGTTTAGGGGAACAATGAATTTCTGTCACTTGAGGTGTTTGATATGGTGAAGAGAGTTTAATCATCAGCTGGATGGGAACATTTTACCAAACATTAATTCCCAAAGTCTGCTCTATGGGTTCCCTGGGGTTCCTACAGTTTTCTCTAAGGGAGTCTATAAGGTAAAATCTATTTTCATAATAACAGTAAGATGTTCTTTGCCTCTTTACAGTGCAAACATTTATACTGATGGTTCAAAAGTAATAGTGGTATTATTGTTGGGTCAATCTAAAATTTATTGTTGTCCCAGTACTACTGAGGGGTACCTCAGACCAGATTTGCAAGATTTAGGAAAAGTCAAATTTATTGAAAGTACATTTTAAGGGAGAAATGGGTTACACTAAAGAGGGCTGTAGTATCCTGGAAACAAAAGGTACAATAAAAGTACACTCTAAGGGAGGGGCGGGTTACAGTGAAGAGGACTGTAACAGAATAGAATTCAAGAAGTAACCCTTATATTGTGGCCATGATGGGTTATGCTAGAAGATTGGCATATCATCCTTTTGATGGACATTTGGCTGTTATGTAATGCTCTGCCTACTGCTCATGTGGTCATCCAGAATTCAATCTGTTATCATTAGATTCATGAATTTCCAGGCATAGGCATGATGTTATAACGATGGTATTTTGAAGCTAGGTCACAGGAAGGTTAGTGTAGGACTGACTATATAAGCTCTTTGGCTGGATTAAACTGGCTGGTATTTTATGACTTTTTACTTCTTTGTTCCTCAGGATGCCAGAGTAATTTATAACCTTAAAAGTGGGTGTTTCAGGGAAGTCTTTTGGAGGGGCCTTTATTCTTTTGTTCCCCCATTGCTCATGTCTGCCTAACTACCTCACAGTAGAGGAAAATGCTGGTGCCTCAGTATGAATCAAGGCAGTGGCACCATACTAATCAATCATTTTAGTTCTTCATTGACGTGCACTTGCAGGGGAGAAAAAAAGCCATCTTCATTTAAGAGGGTCCTTGATGAAGCAGCAAAAATCACTAATTTTATTAAAACTCAACTGCCAAGCACATGTCTTTTTAATACTCTGTGTGACAAAATGGAAAGTACATGTAAAGTGTTTAGGCTAGATAACAAAGAAGCACTTTGATTAAAAGCATTGTGTGATCATTTAAGCTATGAATTAAAGCCTTTTTTTTCATTGAACACCATTCCTATTTGACTGGTAAACTGTGGTTATTAATACCTTGGTATTTCATATAGACATTTTTTAAAAAATGAATAAAGCGAGCCAGCTGGTTCAAGGAAAACAACTGGCAGTGTTTGTTGCCAATGATAAAATTCAAGCTCGAAAGCAAAAATTAGAATTTTGGAAATTTTGTAGTTTCACCATGAACTTGACAATTTCTTGTACTTAAAGCTTTTTCTGTTATGATGGGTAAGGTCTTTTAAAAATTGATTTTATTTTTAACATCATAAAAGAGCATATGTCAGCATTTGGAAGTTCTGTGAAACCCAACATGATGAAGGAGAAAGGGCTTTATGTGACATAGAGTGGCCATTAGTTTCCTCTACTAGCCACAAAGCAGCATTGTTTGAAGCCTTTATTTTGTGTATTTTGATGTGGACCTCTGTGTCCTTATCAGCATTTTAACTTTAACATCCTTTTATAATATTACTCTCATCCCTCCTTTGCCAGAAAGATGTGTTTGGTCATTATTAAAGGCCATCTTGTTACTTGGCTTTAAGTGATACTATGATATAGTATCTCATTGTTATAGGTGGTAACGATAAGTAAATGAGGTGGTGTTTACCAAAATTCATTGGCAAGGCCGCAATAGACTAGAGAAAGAAAGATAGACTACTATCTAACTGAAATATTAAAAGAAGGTTCGAAATTTGGAGGATAGCTTGGAATATTTGCATTAAACCACCTCCTTTACCTCTTAGGATTCTTTTGTTGTTTTGCAGTCCAAAAGCAAAATTTATCAAATCCTCAGAAGATCCACTGATCTGTCCATCAAATTTTCTTCCCCTATTGAAAAGAAGCTTTATTTGAAGAACTAGTCTTAGTTAATGCCATCAACTGAAAATCTACTTTTCAAAACCACCAGTGAATACAAAACAGAACAGAGCTTTGTTAACAGCAATATACAGTCTCTAGAAATCTTATCAGGTTCTATCTTCTACAGCAGTTCTTGGTTGAACTGCTTTTCTGTTTAACCAAAAAATAATGTTGAAGGGGTTTTAAGTTTTGAGGACTAAACTTAAGATATGATAGTTTATTCACACTTGTTAATGCATTTAGGAAATGTAGTATTTGACTGTTTTGAAATATCTTTGTGAATTATTTAAAAAAGACAAGACTGCAAATAAAAAACATCCAAATTCTCTTTAAAGAATAGACTTGTCCTTCTCCAAGTGTATAAAGCCTTCTGACTTATGTTAAACATTCAGAAGATCCTTTTCTATAAAGAAACAAGTTTAGGACAGTACACTTTTAGCTTGATATTATAGAGAGTTAAAAGACAGGACAAAAAAAAGCATGGCGTCTTTTTTTGCATCAAAAACAAAGTTGATCAAAATCAAAATTGTTTATTTTTTCCATGACTTAATAATTCAATTGCATTTTTCTTTCTCTAAGAAAAAATAGCCTTAAATGATGATTGCAAAAGTTAAATAAGTACTTTTTTTTTTTCTTTAAAAATCTTATAACAAACTTTAGGGTCAAATTACTTCCAAATTTATTAATCGAGTCCTTAAGAAAAACCACTTTAAAATGAAATTTCTGCATTCTGGAGAATATTATAAACAGCCAAAAATCAAGGAGGAAGACTGCATTGTTTTAAAGCATGCTTGAATAAATAAATGTTTTGCAGATTACTAATGGTCAATAACATTATTTGGAAGATCAGTAGAGGGTCTGGTTTGTATTAAACGTATTTACACTTTAAAATGCCTCGTGAATTAAGTCAGCCTTTACTACAAAGAGATTCTAAGGCAGATGAAAATATATTATTTTGCTATATTAAGATCATCATTATCTAAAGGATTCAGTTGACCAGATTTTGAAAAACCACTTGGCTTTTGATTTCCAGAGAGCACAGTCAGACGAACTGGAAAAAATCGAAAAGCATGGCCGATCCTCCAAAGACAAAGAAAACGCCAAGTCTCTGGATAAACCCGAACAGTAAGCACACCTTAGGCCCCTGTAGTGAGCATCCAGTCTAGGGGTGGGCTCTTTCCTTTGGATAATGCAGTGTCTTCCATTCATAATTGTTACAGATGATATGAGGATAAAAACCTATTTATGTGAGTTATATTATTTCTCTTAACTTGGCTTTATGTCCTTAGGTTCCTTTATGAGCTGTCACTAATTCCCAACTTTTCAGAGCGAGTCTTTTGCATCTTGTTCCAGTCCACATTTTCAGAAAGCATTTGCTCCATCCATCGCAAACTGGAATTGCTACAGAAATTGTGTGAGGTGGGTTCTGGAGTATAGAGAGCTGAAACTTGGATTCTGGTATTTATTTGTGATTCAGTCATATTCATATTTCAGAAAAGTTTTATTTATTTTAATCACCCATACAATTTAACGGATAGCAGTCCCACGGAAGAGGACATATTGAGCTTCAAGGACAAAGCAAATGTTCAGGCAGGCCCATGGTCCGCAGGGCGGTCTGCTAGACGTTGCAATTTCAGGTTAAACTTTGTGTTTTGGAAGAAGTGAGTATGAGTTTTTCAGGGATGAATCTAAATTTGGAAATTAATCTTTGTGACTGTGTTTAGGTCTTTCACAACTTATGCCAAAAATTTGAATTGCCCCAGACATAGGTACAATTAGGATGATAGCGATGGGAATATTTTGTAATAGTTGTCCTATTGCAGCCTTATTTATTGTCCTTATAATTACATCATAGAAATTGCCAGGGTTGTTATCTCTCAGCTTGCAGAAATGCACCTGAACGCATGCTGGTGCTGCATCTTTGGAGACTTTCTTCTCTAAGTATAACTAATGAGCAAAGTGAAAGTTGGCCTAGAACCGAGAATTGTTAGTATAATATGAAGACCTGCCACTGACTTCAGATCATGTAAACCAAACTTTGCATAAGAGGGAAATTGTTCTTTTTCCTGTTTTACAGACATTAAAAAATGGCCCAGGGGTTATGCAGGTTCTGGGTCTGGTTCTTGCCTTTGGCAACTACATGAACGGTGGAAATAAGACTCGGGGACAGGCAGATGGTTTTGGGTTGGACATTCTTCCAAAGCTGAAAGATGTCAAAAGCAGTGTAAGTATTTCGTGTGAATGAATGTAGGCAAACTGCGGATTAGTCATTTTGTTTAGTAATAAGTTTAACTGTGAACCAGCTGCAATAAATGTTTTCTTATGTTCCAAGGTCAACAGTTTCTTTAATGTCTGAATTAGATGAAAGTAACCGGCATCATCCATTTGTGATTTTGCGAATGTTTCCTAAAGTTTTTGAGTTCTGTGTTTTATGAATAATTGAAACTGTATTTTAAAATAAAAATCATTATGCTATCCACTCTGTCTTTACCATAGCTGCTAATATTTATTCTTTGGGATTTTGAGGGCTAACTAATTTCTATAAATTAGATGGCATATTCATTACTTTATTCTTTCCCTCCATGTTAAGCAAAACAAGGACAAATGACAATTTATAAATAAAATATAAAAGATTCCATTTTTCTTCATATCACCCTCTTCTTGATACTCGTATGTATAGGAATGTTTAAGCCATTTTAGAGGTCTAATTATTATATTTTATCCTACTTCTGTAGTTGTGTTTGTTTAAAATTAACATCTAAGAGATTAGAGGAGTGTCAGTAGAAATCCAAGATTAAGGAAACAACCATGATGTTCAGAGTTACTGAGTTTGTAAACACAGAAAATAAAAGAAATCTGTTTCTATGATAAAATCTTCACAAACTGTATGGTGAAGGAAATTATGGCTATGTTTTCATAAAATTAAGCTTAAGAAAACAATTGGCTTATAGCAATGAAAATATATAAAATTCTCCTTCCTAGTAATGAAATAATCTTTCTCATAAGAGACACTATTTTGTTTTGTTTTCTGTTGGTCAGCAACTTGTTTGTTTATTCATTCATATGTCCACTCATACATTCATTTAACATTCTTTCATTGGGATTTTATGAAATGCCAGATAGTGAGCTTTTCCAAAATTGAGTAAATCATAGTCTCTTCTTGGAAAACCAATGGCATATAATTTTTGTGATTTCTATGGTTACATTTGTCTAAATGCTATTGTTTTGTGTGATGTAGACTTTCATAGGAACTTCCAGTATGTCAGCCTCATTAGACATATTTGTTCAAAAACGCAAGCTCTCTAAACACATGGTAGTTTCTTTTTTTTTTTTTTAATTTATTGGCTAATAAAAGGATTTAGGTTTCAAGTGTATATTTTAACAATATGTCATATGTACATTGCATTGTGTGTTCACTACCCAAAGTTAAATTTCCTCTGTCATCACGTATTTGACCCCCTTTACCCTTTTCTACCTCCTCCACTTCCCTGTGGTAACCACTAAACTTGTCCGGTCCATGAATCTCTGTTCATCTCGTTCTTCTGTTGCTTTTGAATAGTTCTTAAATATTTCTAACAACTGCTTGCCGGATTGAAACAGTCTCACTTTTGCAAATAATCTCAAAATATAGATAGCATCGACATATAATGTTTAACTTAAAATAATGGACCTGATGTGGATTCTGATAATTTTTATATATGAATAAGGGATTATTTGTGTTTTTTTACATTTGATTGATATATTTTATTTAAGCCTCCAATAAGTTAAATTTCATTAATTTAAATAATTAAGGAATAATGAGATAAAAATTAAATAATGAATCAAGAAGCAGGACTTCTGAAAAAATAATTTTATTTGCATTCTCACAAGAGAGAAGTCTTCCTGATTTGGTTCATTTTCTATTAAACAAATATAATTATACTCTTTGTTAGTGTTTGTAGACCTTCATGGACAGAACTGTTATTCATTGCACGCAGAATTTTCACTCAGTAGCACGCCCATAGGTAGGCATTCAGATACTGCTTAAATCATTTTACAAGAAAATACTGTTTATAATAGATATATATTTATTATTATTATTATTACTATATATTACTATATAATAGATATTTTATTATTATTATTGTCATCATTACTACTTATACTACTACTATTACTCTTGCTACATATTACTATGAGGGAAGTCTCTGATATGTTACCATAGCATGTCAAACTCGATTGTGAAGGGATGTTATTCTTTTTATAAATGGGGAGAAATTATGATTAGAATAACATTCAAAGGAACATAGTTAGGACCATAGAATTTCTTTTTAAAATAACAGATTTGGTGTCCCACATTCAGATTATCTAGTACTAAATCTCAAATGTTCCAGAAAGGTGATAGTTATTTTTTGAAGACTGTTAAATTTGAAAGAATTTTATAATTTTTTACTATAGAACTACACATATTGCACTATTTATAGCTATATGGATATGAATTCCTCAATCTCAGTTGCTGACATAATTTATAATATGTATTTCTATTTTTAAAGCTCCTGATTACTTGAAATACTTAACTTTTTTATCTCCCTAACCTGCATGCTAACAAGGCAGTCAGACTTTCTGGTCCAGCTGCATAGAAATGATTTCACTCAATTATTTCAATGAAATAGTAGTTATACCTCTTAGTAACAAAACGTAAAAATTAATCAACCTGACTTCCGACCGAGGAAAGTAGAAATGGACTGGTATTTACAGCTGAAACTCAACCATTAAACAGCTGCACCTCCACTTGGAGCTTAGCTGGGATCACTGGGGGAAAATAAAATCTCTACCACTGATCTCAGATATAGTCACTAAACTAATGTGAAATATGGAATTTCACATTTATTTCTAAATTCTCTCATTTCTGTGTGCTGATTTACCAGAATTAACACTGTATATGTAGTAATTTAGAAAACATATTTTTACTTACTTTGTTTTTCCTGCCTAGGACAATAGCAGGAGCCTTTTGTCATATATCGTTTCCTATTATCTTCGAAATTTTGATGAGGTAAGACAGTTTTTACATATAGTCATATTTTGTATTCTTTATTTGTGAATGGTTTGACATTGTTTTTCTTATTTTGCCATCTCTGTTTTTGTATTATTCTTACTTATATTAATGCTGATTTGTTTTTAAAGTATGTGTTTCTTGCTAATTAGGACGCTGGAAAAGAACAGTGTATCTTCCCGTTACCAGAACCCCAGGAACTTTTTCAGGCCTCACAGATGAAGTTTGAAGACTTTCAAAAAGATCTCAGAAAACTAAAGAAAGATTTGAAAGGTAACTTATAATCTTAAAGAAATTCATGTTATTAAAAGTCAATGCAGACTTTTCAGTGTTTTTGAAGAAAAAGTCTTTTACAGCCTTGTAGAATTAAAAATTGTTTGAGTTGGCAAAGGAAAAATTTAACCAATAATCTCATTTTTTTTATCATTGAAAAAGTTACGTGTATTAGAAATTTAGTTATTGAATAGTATTTTGATTGTTTGAATAGCAGTCTCTCATCAGGGGCAAATTTGATCCTTTTGTTTTTACTTTAGAGCCAAGAACATTGTATATTTATCATGTCATTGTTAAAAGACCAACAGTCCCTCTCAACCCTCCCTCGATATACTTGCTCAAAATTTCGTAGCTTTTAAACTCTCCTGGGAACAAAATACCTTTTTTCACATATTTGGTCAAAAAAAAAAAACACAAACATCTATGTTTTATTATTTATCAAGAAGCTTTATATCAAATTACTTTGAAGAGAGTCTTAAATTCTTCAAATTTCTAAATTAAAATGAAAATTTACACAAAGCAAATAGTTTACAATTTTTTATTATTTTTGTAGTAACATTTATTTTATCCCCTTTTCATGAGGTTTCTTATTGTTGTGGAGTTAACACCTCAGCTAGCTATTTAAGCTTCTAATTCCATTAAACACAGACAGGGCATGAATAAGTTCATGTAAAATTTTATTTGATGTTGTATTACTAGATGAACAGAAGAAGCCTGCTTACTCCTGTTGAGAAACCAAAAAAGATTATATAACTTTTTAAGAGATTCTACTCCAGTTTTGAAATAATATTTATCCATATTGATTTATAATCAGATTTGTAGAGTTGTTATATATATTCTGGTCACAGATGCTTTTATGTGGATTAAAATCAACACAGTACCACTATATAGATAGCTTGTAGTTCCTAAACATGCAGCCCAATGCATATCTGGCATTTGTAGGTACCGGGGGTACACAAATCTATAATCATCACTGTCAGAGGACCGAAATCCTGTTGATCAGATGTTTGCCCTTAAAACCTCAACTATGGATGCTCATTGAGGAAGGCCAGGAATGATTGCTTTAAAAAAATAAAGCTATATTATGTTTATATAATCCTATGATACTATGTATTTACATATGATTTTAAAAAACAATTAAAAACCAACTATTTATGCATAGTATTTTTCATACTTCAAAATTATGCCAGGTACCTTGGTTTGATTATTAAATTCTCTGTTCTCTACTTCTTCTCCCACTCCCTCTTTTTTAGTGCTATGGGCATTTCTGGGGTATCAGGACAATATTTCACACATTGATCAACAGTTAAGTCTTGCAAAGTAGGATTTCATAGTTTTTGATTTGATAAAGGAAGGGGGAGTCTTATTTTCTGGGGTTTTATGTCTGCTCTGATTGGTGTATCACTTTGGTATGTTTCCTCATCTATTTTTCACATTTACATGCTTTCTTACTATAGTTATTAAACATACATGTAGCCATGAAAATGGCAAGTTCTGCCAAGACTTAGAGCAAAACAGAGAGAACTAACACCAGATAGTGAGTGTGAAAGGACGAGTGGCCACTGCCATCGTACCGTTTCCTCCTGCACGTCTGTCTCCTCGAGCAAGGTGGTAACTGCAGAATATTAAACACTGGCGGACGATATTAGCAATTTTTGAGTACCCAGAGGGTTAAGAAGGTAATGACTTTAGCCCAGAGAGTTTACTTTTTCTACAGAGATAGGACAGACTTCTCTGAAAGGCCCGTTCCTTCAGCAAGGCCCAATAGCGTTTGCTTGTTTTCTCAGGTTTGTACATGGTTTGTCACAGTTTGGTACCTAGAGATGGGTTGTTCTCATGATCAAATGAATATGAGGAATTCTCAGTGTTCTCTGAAAGAAGACATAGCAGCAGTTCTCTGATTTATTTGACCACAGGGTACTTTTTTTTTTTTTTTTACACTGTCTGGTAGGTTCTCTAGTCATTGAACACATTTTAAAAAATGCAAGCCCAGGTACCATGGAAGCATGGCATTTGCCTCTGAGGAGCTTAAAGTGAAGGTGGGGAAATGAAACCATAGTTTGTGAAATAATGTGATGATGTATTTCTGGTCTGTAAAATGAGAACAGATGGAGAGTTATTTACAAGGCTCTCAGACACTGACAAAAATCACGATTTAATCACACCTTTTATTTTTTGTGCTTTTCTAAAATTTTAGTTTTTGTATCAAAAAGGAAGAAATCTTGTGGCCTAAAATTTAATTAAATTCCATTTTTAGAAAGGATTTAGCATGAATGTAGCATTTCATATCAACAAGTCATAAAATACAATTGCCTCATGTCCCTTTTGGAATGAAATGGATATAAATAGATATGTAAAATCATAGGACTAAATGAGAGTCAAATGAGAGATTATTGGATTATGTTATTTTGTATATAATTAGTTTAAAACAACATCTACTTTGATAAATGTAGCCTACGAAAAATAATTCCTTAAAAGTGATCAAATTAGGTAATTCATTTAAAAAGATACAAAAGGCCTTTCCACTTTTGGTTAGAAGCAAGTTGTTTTCAAGTTTAAAACATGAAATGTATGTAAAGAATTTATCCCAATACTTTCCATCTAATAAATATTCAAAAAAATATTGGCTGTTCATAAGAGGAAAGAAATAGAATGAATAATGTGATTAGTTAGACAGATAGGAACAGTTTTAAGTCACTCGTCTTTCGGCTTTATCATTTCTTCTGCCTCTGCTTAGAGACTTGATTTTTATTTCTGAGGAAGGACTAAGAACTAATGTTGTGGCTCAGACATTTTAGTGAGAACTGAATCTGGTGTTCACGTTGTGTAAGAGCATCCACCGTGTTTGTTTGCTGTACTTGTTCCCAGTATCAGCCCAGCTGCTCCGGGAGTTCCCCTGGATTTCTGAGCTCAGTGACATGCAGCTTGTTAAGCAACCTGATCTGCTTTTGATCTCTCCTGGCTGTCAGCAGCTTTTTGATACAGTCATGCCAAATGACGATTTCTGTGCCAGGGCCTTTCTGGGTGGAAATTGTAGTCCTTGCCACACGACTTAAATCAACTCAGCACGTATAGAGTGTTGAGTAACTAAGTTACAGGGACCAGGCCTGAACGCTTTCATGCAGTTTCTTCCCCGTATCCGCTACCCTTCCCTCACCTCTAATAGTTGAAAATGTTTAAAATTCGTGGACTCTGCCTTCAAATTGAGATAATGTCTGTGTCCAAAGATATATGGAAAAAAAACAATCTTTAAACTGGTTTGCATTGATTTATATTCATTTATACCAATTATATTTATTGTTTTAAATTTCTGATATTTGTTTTTATTTGAGGAAAGAAAAAATTATGAACGCAATTAAAATGCAACCAATAGTGTCTCTTAAAATAAATTTTTATTATAGTTTTAAAATGAACATTAGTTCAGCATAGAAACATCAGAAAATATTGAAAAATATAGAGTAGAAAATGTTACCTGTAATCCTGCAGCTCAATGATAAATAATGTTAATATTTTGATGTATTTTTTTCATATGTGTGTTGCACATGCATAGATTATACCATTGGAACCAGAATGCACATAATTTTTATAATTTTTTTCATCCTATAGTCTCTGCTTTATCGTTGGATAATTTAATTTACATTCTGTCTTCTTTCTGGTTTTATAAGGTCTTAACAAACTGTTCAATATTCTTTCCTGACTCCTCCAGTACATTTTGGAAGCTATAAACAGCATTTCTATTAATGTGTTGGCTGGTCTTATGTGTTAACCTGTATTCTTAACTTATGTAATTTTATAGCATGCTGTAATTTTATCTAGAACATTTATCTTTCCAAATAAGATGCACATTTAAAACATTCTAACTAATAATTAAACTGCTTTCCATCTTTGTTCTAGTGTTTTCCAGACATTTAGTCCTAGTTATTCTTCTTAAAGGGCCCAAGCATGGACTTTCTTGCTGGTGGACTCACTTGCTCTGAGCTTCAGTGCTGGGGCAGCAGCTCAAAAGATGCCAGAGACATACAGAAAGGAACTGAATAGTCTGGATTCAGGGCAAGGGCTAAAGGGGTAGCTTTCTCCCAAACAGAAGTGCTAGTAGAATTCATTTTTTCTTTATTGCGCCCTCCCTATGGAGACACTGGTGGATGCCAAATATGAGTCCTCATCAGCCTAGATAACACAGTCTCGCCATGGTGATTCCCTGAAACCCTGTTCCTCGCAAGTTAGGGGCCCACCCAAGCTGCTTCCAGTGGCTTTTTTGATACATATGACCTGCCCTGTCTTGGCTCATGCTGTGGACCTTCCTAAATTCACACAAAAGATCACAAACTCCAAATAGGTAGCATCTGGTTTTGGCATGACCTGTACCTCCTGTAAGCAGTCCCAAGCCTGGCGCTAGTGGCAGACAGCCTCAGTTCACAGCTTAGCCTCTCCCAGGTGCCTCCAAGCCCAACATAGGTGGAAGACATCTGTGGATTGCTTTGTTGCTCATACCAGGTGGTCCAGGGCAGGGCACTGGTGGCAACTGAACTTGGGCTCCTATCAGGAGACCCCCGGGCCAGCACACCTGGTGGCTTCTTCTGTCAGATCCTGAGCATCACCCAACCCAGCTCCCTCAACAAACCAAATGTCATCCAAAGGACCAATTCAGCAGGCATCAGAGCCCTGCTATAGCAAATTCTATTCTGTAGAATCAGCTCCTGCACAGCTGTTCCTCTGCTATAGTCATGGTCAGTCCTCACGGTTGATCAGAGTCAGTCCCTCCTGTTGAAGCACATACAGCAACCAAGGGTCAACTACCACAGGAGGGCATACACAGCCCACACAAAGGACACACCTGGAGCATCTGGCTCAGCTGACCAGGGAGACTACACTGCTGGGCCCCACAGCACACTACATAATGCCATGCTACTAAGACTTGGAAACGTAGCAGCTGTACCTAAAACATAGAAACAAACATAAGGAGGGAGCCAAACTTGGGAGTCAGAGAAACATGTCCAAATCTAAAGAACAGAACAAAGCTCCAGAAAAAGAACTAAACAAAATGGAGACAAGAAATCTACCAAATGCAGAGTTCAAATACTGGTTGTAAGGATGCTCAATGATCTCAATGAGAACTTCAACAAAGAGATAGGAGACATAAAAATTAAGATAGAAAACATAGCAAAAACTAGTCAGAAATGAAGAATGCAATTGCTGAAATGAAGAATACATTAGAGGGAATCAACAGTAGATTAAATGAAGCAGAGGATCCAATCGGCAATTTCAAAGATAAGGTAGCAGAAAACACCCAATCAAAACAAATAGAAAACCCAAAAATATGAGTAAGGGGCCTCTGGTGCACCATCAAACATAACATTTGCATTATAGGGGTAGTAGGAGGAGAGGAGAGAGAACAAGGAATTAAGAACCTATGTGAAGAAATAATACTGAAAACTTCCCTAACCTGGTGAAGAAAATAGACAGACAAGCCCAGGAAATGCAGAGGGCCCCAAACAAGGTAAAACCAAAGAGGCCCACACCCAGACATATCATAATTAAAATGACACATGTTAAAGACAGAAAATCCTAAAAGCAGCAAGAGAAAAGCAATTACCTACAAGGGAGCTCCCATAAAGCTGTCAGTTGATTTCTCAATGGAAACTTTACAGGCCAGAAGGGATTGGCATGAAATGCTCAAAGTGATGAAAAGCAGGGATCTACAGTCAAGATTATTTTACCCAGCAAAGCTATCATTTAAAATCAAAGGACAGATAAAGAGCTTCCCAGACAAAAACAAAACAAAACAAAACAAAACAAAAAACACAATCAAACAAAAAAAACTAAATCAGCAAGCCAGTATTAGAGAAAATGTTAGAGGAAATTCTTGAAGAAAAAAGAGAAGAAGAAGAAGAAGAATTAAAAATATGAATAACAAAATGCAATAACTACATACCTAGAAATGACTACTTTAAATGTAAATGAATTCAGTGCTCCAATCAAAAGATAGGATGGCTGAATGGATGCCAAAATAAGATACTTATGTATGCTGCCTACAAAAAACTCACTTCAGATCGAAAGACACACACAGACTGAAGGTCATAAGATGAAGAAAGATGTTTCATGAAAATGGAAACAAACAAACGAGCTGGGGTAGCACTACTTATTCCAGACCAAATGCACTTTAAAACAAAGGCCATAACACAAGACTAAGAAGGACCCAGTTATCCCACTTCTGGGTATTTATCTGAAGAAACCCCAAATACTCCTTGGAAGGGACATTTGCATTCGTATAGTATTGCAGCATTATTTACAGTAGCCAAGACATGGAGGGTCAACTGTGCGTGCATCAGGGGATGAATGGATAAAGAAGAGATGGTATATATGCAATGGAATATTACTCAGCCATGAAAAGAAGGAAGTCTTGCCATCTGCAACAACATGGATGGACCTAGAGCATATTGTGCTGAGTCATACAGAGAAAGACAAATGTCATACGATTTCATCTATTTGTGGAATATAGAGAACAGCATAAACAAACAACAGTAATAAGCTCATAGAGCATTTTGATGGTGGCCAGATTACCAGGATGGGTAAAGAGGAGAGAGGATTAAGAGGGACAAGCTGGTAGTTCCAAAAGAGTCATGAGGGGGTAGAGGACAGCATTGGGAATATAGTCAGTAGGACTACAACAACCGTGTATGGTGTCAGATGGGTACTGGATTCATTGAGGTGATCACTTTGTAAATTATATAAATGTCTAATCACTGTGTTGTATACTTGAAATTAATGTAATATTATTATATGTCAATTATATTTGAAAGAAATGATAAGCAAATTTCAAAAAATGAAATTAAGAGCATCTAGGTAAATGGATACAAACGTGTAATATTTTCACACACATAGGAATATGATGCAACAATAAAAAAGGATGAAATCTGGCCATTTGTGACAACACAGATGGATCTAAAGGTTCTTATGCTAAGTGAAATAAGTTGGGCAGAGAAAAACAAATATCGTATGGTTTCACTTATTTGTGTAATCTATAAAAATAAATGGAGAAAAAAAAACAAAACAAAAACCCTCCTAGAAACAGTGACCAAGGGGATTATTACCAGACAAGGGGTTGGGGGATGGATGAAAAGGACAAGGGAATAAAAAAATAAAAAGTAATAATAGTGGGTGGATTATCTCATAAAATAGAATAATTAAGTTTATGAAATTTACTTCGGTAAGGAATCAGCAGTATTATCGTCTAATACCTTAATTGTCATTTGACAAATATTAAATCAGTAAATAAACGATAAAAACATAGACCCTGCCCTTGTAGCTTATAGACTAATAAGAGGGCCAGTGGTTATATTATGTGGTTACATTACATATGGCATTTCGACATGACCCTGTCTTGTATTGCATAATGTATATCTATTTCATGTAATAAAATCTATCAAATTATTGTTATTCTTATATTCTTATCTGAAACAGTGGACCTGTATTTTCAACGAATGTAATTTTCTTATTGGACTTTGGTGTGTATCACACATGTCTATAAAGTACTAAGCATGGTCTTTTAAGTCAAGAAAGTTTATCTAAATATGTGTTGCCCTTAAAGCCAACTGAGCCCTTTTATTGTTCAGATACTTTGCTTGCTGTATGGAGGGAAAGATGAATGACAAATGGGTCCTTGTGCTTCAAGAACATATTGGGTCATGTAGTTGAGAAGCCAGACATACAAACAGATAAGGACACCGAACCACAGTAAGGCCGATGCGACCTCATTGATTGGGGAAGGGATGAGTTAGGAATTGCTATTAGAATGGGGTCATGACTTATGAAGATCTTATAGGTAAAAACACTTAGGGAAGGAAATTTAGCTCAATTATCAAGTTCCATGGCATGAGATGAGTGCATTTTTGCAACTGCAAGCAATTCTGCATGATGCAAGTAGAGGCGGAATGCAGGGACGTAGAAAGGGATAAACCCATAGAGATACGTGCCAACCAGATCACAAAAGCCAACATAGCTCTGCGGGGTGGGAAGACTAAATGAGTGAGGGGTGTGCGTGTATTTCGAATAGCTGAGAAGGAGAATGAAGAACGGGCGGGGAAGCATTTGAGACAGAGGAAAAGTCTAAATGCTTTCGTATTCATGGAATACAGCGTGAATGCGGGACGTCACCTAGACTGTACACGTCATGAACTTTATAAGAGTTTACATTTTATTTAATGCAATATCTACCCACTAAAGGATTCTAGTTAGGGAACTGGAGTGATATGATCTATGTTTTGAAAATATTGCTGTGGCAAGCACACAATTTAGGAGAATTAGGAAGGAACTCAAAAGATAATAGAGATTTTGGCCAAGGGGGGCAAAGAAGATGGAAAGAACTAAACAAATCATTCTAACATTTAGGGGCAGGGAGGGTGGTGTGAAGTTCTTATTCAAGTTTTTCTGTGTGCTAGGTAATATATAAGTGCTTCTCTAAGAAGTTGTATCACGCCATAATTTTTTTCCAGGCAGCTCTATGTAGGTCACTGAAATGTTTTGTTATTTGAGATGTTTACATTTCTTTACATAAGCTTTGAGAGAAATGTTTACACTCGTGTTAATTTTCCAAAATTAAGAAGCTCCAAGATCTTTCTTCTCATCGCTCCTCCCCTTACCCATACCAGTACGCACATCTACTTAATTCAAAGAAACATTTCTCAGGATTCTTAGACTTTCATGCTAAGACTTTCATGTCAATCTCTTGAATCTTCATTACTCTTGGTGGTAATTTTGCCTAGTGGAATGGAGAGTTAATGGGAAGAAAATCAAGTTGTTGGTCATTTATTTTTAAGATTTGATGCCATTTATTCATTTCCAGGAAAAAAAAAGGTAAAGTTGTACTTCCTTATTTTTACCAACTACTTTTCTGACCTGACTGCCTTGAGCAAACAACAGCTGATTAAAGCTCTCTGACATTTTGAGTTATCTTATAAATTATCCATGATTGTGTGACATGTACACTTTGCAAAAATGTTGTTCTTTTCTGCAAGAGCCAATTTAGATGAATTCAAAGCCCCTGCTGATTTGAAGTATCTGGGGGCAGTGCTCATGGGAGGAGCAAGTGCCCTTCAGCTGCCGGGTCCTCCTCCTTCCAACCCCCTCTTTTCCCTCCTCTTTGGTGAATCCTGTGAAGGAAACAGATAATAAAGGAGAAAGGCGGTTTACTGAGCCCCAGCACCACCCTCGCAGACTTGAGCATAAAAAGGTCGTTTTGGAGCGAGAAGACCTTAATAACTGACATACTGTTTACTTATTTTATTCTTTAATTTTAAATTATTTATTTATATTGTTCGAAAGTGATCCTATCCATCTCAAAGTTAAAAATAAATGGAAGAGCTTTATAATGTATAGAGCTGCTTAAGCCATACTGCGGCCCCTCTCTGCTCCTGGCTAACATGTATGTTGTCTTCCCACTTTATTTACTACTTTCATTGCTGCTTTGTAGACAGCCTCACAGATGATTATGTCAAGTTCCAAAATTCCGAGAAGAAAACATCAGAACAGAGGACGGTGGGAAGACTCTGACCAACGTCTAATACAATCGAAAGACGTGTTTTAAAAAATAGATTTGTTTTGCAATTCCAGTTGATGTGCAATGATTTATTAGTTTCACATAGTGATTAGACGTTTATATAATTTACACAGTGATCGCCCCAATGCCTCTAGTCCCCATCTGGCACCATACGTAGTCATGTTATTGACTGTATTCCCTATGCCCTATTTTATGTCCCTGTGTCTATTTTTACAACTGGAAATTTGTACTCAATCCCTCGCACCTTTTCCACCCCTCCCCTCAGCACCCTCCCATCTGGCAACCATCAGTTTGTTCACTGTATCTATGAGTTTGTCTCTGTTTTTGTTTGTTCATTGGTTTTGTTTTATAGATTCCACATGTACGTGGAATCATAGGGCATTTGCCTCTCTCTGTCTGACTCATTCCACTTAGCATAATACCCGCTAGGTCCTCTGCGTTGTGGCAAATGGCAAGGTTTCGGGATTTTATGGCGGAGTAGAATTCGGGTGTGCAGTTAGCACTGCTTTATCCATGTGTTCATCCATGGACACTTGGGGTGCTTCCTCACCTTGGCTATTATAAATATGCTGCCGTGAGCAGAGGGGTGCGTATATCTTCATGAATTGCTGTTTTTTATTTCTTTGGCTAAATACCCAGAAGATTGCCAAGTCATAAGGTAGTTCTATTTTTAATATTTTGAGAGACCTCTGTACCTTTCATCATAATGGCTGTACCAGTTTACAATCCCACCAAGAGTGGACGAGGGTTCCCTTTTCTCCACATTCTTGCCAATGCTCGTTGTTTGTTGATTGAGATTGATGGATGATAACCATTCTGACGGGTGTAAGATATCTCATTCTTGTTTTAATTTGCATTTTTCTGATGATTAGTGATGTTGAGCATCATTTCATGTGTCTGTTGGCCACGTATGTGTCCTCTTTGTAGAAATGTCTATCCATGTCCTCTGCCCATTTTTAATCAGATTCTTTTTTATTTATTTATTTATTTTTGATATTGAGCTGTATGAGCTCTGTATATACTTTGGATTTTAATCTCTTACGGGGTATGTCATTGGCAAATATTTTCTCCCATTCAGTAGATTACTTTTTTTGTTTTATTGGTTTACTTTGCATGGCCTAAGCTTTTTAGTTTGATGTAGTCCCATTTGTTTATTTTTGCCTTTTTTGTCTTTGCCCTAGGAGATATAGTCAAAAAAATTATTGCTAATACCAATATCACCTATGTTTTCTTTAGGAGTTTTAGGGTTTCAGGTCTTACATTTAAGTCTCTAATCCCTTTTGAGTTTATTTTTGGATATGGTGTAAGAAAAAGGTGGTGACCTTCCTTCCTTCCTTCCTTCCTTCCTTCCTTCCTTCCTTCCTTCCTTCCTTCCTTCCTCCTCCCTCCCTCCCTCCCTCCCTCCCTATCTTTCTTTCTTTTTTTTGCATGTATCTGTCCAATTTTCCCAGCACCATTTATTGAAGAGACTGTCTTTGCCCTATTGTATATTCTTGCCTCCTTTGTCATAGATTAAATGAACATATAGGCATGAGTTTATTTCTGGGCTATTCAATTTTATTGATCTATGTGTCAGTTTTTTATGCCAGGTCCATGCTGTTTTGATTATCTTTGTAGTATAATTTGATATCAGGTAGCATGATATCTCCAACTTTGTCCCTATTTCTCAAGATTGCTGTAGCTAATTGGGATCTTTTGTGATTCCAAATAAATTTTAGAATTATTTGTTCTATTTCTGTGAAAAATGCCCTTGGTATTTTAATAAGGATTGTATTGAATCTGAGTGCTTTGGGTAGGTAGTATGGACATTTTAATGATGTTAATTCCTCCTATTTATATGCTCAGTATACGCTTTCATTTATTTGTATCTTCTCTAATTTCTTTCTTCAACGTCTTATAATTTTTCAAGTTTAGATCTTTTACCTCCTAGGTTAAATTTATTCCTAGATATTTTTTTTCCTGATGCAATTGTAAATGGTTATGTGTAGTATTTTGTCCTCTGTAGATAATGGCAATTTTACTTCTTCTTCAATTTGGATGCTTTTTCTTTTTTTTATTATCTAATGATTGGGGCTAGGACTTTCAATACCATATTGAATAAAAGTGGTAAAGTGCACATCCTCATCTTGTTCCTGATCTTAAAGAAAATGCTTTTGCTTTTCACAATTGAGTATGATGTTAGCTTTGGGTTTGTCATATATGGCCTTTATTCTGTTGAGGTTATGTTCCCTCCATTCCCACTTTGCTGAGAGTTGTTATCATAAAGGGATGCTGGATTTTGTCGAACACTTTTTCTGTGTCTATTGATATGATCTGATCATATGATTTTTATATTTCATTTTGTTTATGGTGTATATTACATTAATTGATTGGTGGCTTTTGAATCAGTCTTGCATTTCAGGAATAAATCTCACTTGATCATGGTGTGTGTTTTTTTTAATGTCTTGCTGAATTTGGTTTGCTAATATTTTGTTGAGGATTTTTGCACGTATATTTGTCAGTGATAGTGGCCTTTTTTTGTAAAGTTTGTCTAGTTTTGGAATCATGGTAATAGTGGCCTTGTAAAATAGTGGCCTTGAGCTTGGGAGGCTTCCCTCTTTAATTTTTTGGAATAGTTTAAGATCTATAGGTATTAATTCTTCTTTGAATGTTTGGTAAATTCACGTACGAAGCCATCTGGTCCAAGACTTGTTTTTTGGAAACTTTTTGATTACTGATTCAATTTCATTGTAGTAATTAGCCTGTTCAGATACTTTTTTTCTTTTTCTTTCAGTGGAAGAATGTGTGTTTTTGGTAAATTTATTCATTTCTTCT
Source organism: Cynopterus sphinx (assembly GCA_030015415.1). NCBI lineage: Eukaryota > Metazoa > Chordata > Mammalia > Chiroptera > Pteropodidae > Cynopterus > Cynopterus sphinx. The sequence continues at coordinate 8,041,535 of CM057394.1, forward strand.
AGGCTGTCTGATTTTTTGGTATATAATTTTTCATAGTACTTTCTTATAATCCTTTGTATTTTTTGTGGTGTTGATTGTTACTTCTCCCTTTTTGTTTCTTATTTTATTTATTAGGGTCCTCTCCTTTTTATTCTGATGGGTTCAGTTAAAGGTTTATTGTTTTGTTTCTATTTTTAAAGAATAAGATCTTGGTTTCATTGATCTTTTGTACCTTTTCCCTTAGACTCTGTTTATTTCCCCTCTGATTTTTATATTTCCTTCCTTTTTGTTTATTTTTTACTTCAGTTATTTTAGTATAAGGTTAAATTATTTGAGATTTTTATTATTTCTTGAAATAGGCATTTATTACTCTGAATTTTCTTCTTAGAAAGGCTTTTGCTGTGTCGCATGAATTTTTGATCATTGTGTTTTCATTTTCATTTGTCTCAAGGCATGTTTTGATTTCTCCCTTGATTGTATTAACCCATTCATTGTTTAGTAGCATGTTATTTAGCCTTCATGCATTTTTGTATTTTTTAGTTTTTTTTTCCTTTAATCGATTTGTAGTATTATAAATCATTGTGTTTGGAGAGGACATTTGATGCTATTTCACTCTTCTTAAATTTATTTAGACTTATTTTGTGACCTAACATCTGGTCTGTCTTGGAAAATGCTTTATATGTGTACTTAAAAGAATGTGTATTCTCCTGCATTGTGATGAAATGCTCTAAAAATATCAATTAAATATATATGGTTTAGTGTGTCCTTTAAGGCCACTATGGTCTTGTTGATTTTCTGTCTGGAAGATCTATCCATTGGTGTCAGTGGCATGTTAAAGTCCTCTACTATTACGCATCATTGTTGATCTCTCCTTTTATGTCCGTCAGTATTTGCTTTATATATTTCAGTGTTCCTGTGTTGGGTGCATAAATCTTTATAAGCGTTGTTTTCTCTCATTGAACTGATTCTTTATCACTATGAAATGTTCTTGTCTCTTATTATGGTCTTGTTTTAAACTCTGTTTTGTCTGATATAAGTATTGCTACACTAGCTTTTATGTTTCATTTCTATTTTTCTGAAATATCCTTTTCCATACTTTTACTTTCATTCTGTATGTGTCTTTTGATCTGAAGTGGGTCTCATCAAAGCTGATATGTAAGAGTTTGGTTTTCTTTTCCATTCAGCTACCTTGTGACTTTTGATTGGTATCTTTAATCTATTCCAATTAAATTCATTGTTGCTAAATATGTAGTTATTGTCATTTTATTCATTTTTTATATATTTTTTTCTTCTTAAAGATGTCATTTTAACATTTCTTGGAATACTGGTTTGATAATGTTGAACATCTTTAGGTTTTTCTTGCCTGGGAAGCTCTTTATCTCTCCTTCAGTTTTAATTGATAGTCTTGATGGGTAGAGTAATCTTGATTGTAGGTCCTTACTTTTCATCACTTTGAGTATTTCCTGCCGATCCCTTCTGGTCTGCAAAGTTTCTGTTAAGTCAGCTGACAGTTTTATTGGCGCTCCCTTGGTTGTAAGTATCTAATTGCTTTTCTCCTGTTGCTTTTAGAATTCTCTTTGTTTTTAACCTTTGTCATTTTAATTATGATGTGTCTTGGTATGGACCTCTTTGGCTTCATCTTGTTTGGTAGTCTCTGCACTTCCTGAGCTTTTATGTCTATTTCCTTCACCAGGTTATTGAAGTTTTTTGTTGTTATTTTTTGAAATAGGTTTTCAATTTCTTGCTCTTTCTCTTCTTCTGGTACCCTTATGATGTGAATGTTATTAAGCTTGATGTTGTTCCATAGGTTCCTTAAACTATCCTTATTTTCTCCCTCCCTTTCTTCCTTTCCTCCCTTCTTTCCTGCCTTCCTGGTTCCTTTCTTCCTTCCAGTCTTTTCTTTTTCTCTTGCTGTTCTAATTAGTTGTTTTCTGCTACCTCGTCTTCTAAGTTTCTGATTTGATCCTCTACTTCATCTAATCTGCTATTGATTCCTTCTATTTTATTCTTCATTTCAGTTTTTATATTCTTCATTTTTGACTGGTTCTTTTTTTATTGTTTCTATGTCCTTTTTTAAGAAATACTGTCTCTTTGTTGAAGTTCTAAGTTTCTTGAGCATTCTTATGACCAGCATTTTGAATTCTGTATCTGGAAGATTGCTTACCTCCATGTTGTTGAGTGAACTAAAATTTGAAACTTGTCGACTAGGTTTCAAAACCTAGAATGTCATTTCTACTCAGTAGTTATTTATCCGACCACTAACCCATCCATCAACAGTTTGTTGCTTGTATCAGGCACTAGGAATACAAATGGGAATTAGATTGCCTCTCTTCAAGTTGCTCAGTCTAGTGGGGCAGAATAGACACAATTACAAATGACTTTAATGCCAGGTAGCTGATATTAAACCCTGCCTTCTCAACTTATATACTGTGCGAGTTGGATAGTCTCTTTGTACTTCATTTTCTTCTGATGTAAAGCAAGAGCAATATTAATCTACTTCAAAGGGCTTTTTGAGGATTGAATGGGAGAACGCATGTAAAGTATTTAGAAAGTCCTTGGCACATAAAAAGTAGTTGGTAAGTAATAGCCTTAATTCTGTGTGCATAAAACGCTGTAAGATCACAGAAGAGATAAGTGACAGGGAATGGAGGAAAACAGGGAGGTGAGGGGACACATCTTATGGGCAGTTACACATGAGTTAAGTCATGAAGCGCTAGTGGTAACTGGTGAGTTCAGGGGTGGGAGTAAGGAGAGAAGCATTCTAAGCAGAGGAACCAACATGAGCAAGGGCAGGGAGATGAGAACTTACACGGAGTCTGCAAAAAATATCAGGAGTAAAAGCAAATGAAAGTTTGGCAAGGCCTAGATTGAGGAAAGTGCTGTGCTTCATGTTGTAGGCTTTGAAATTGTTTCTCTATTCGGGATGTGGTTGTGAGGGTAGAAGTCATTCACTGGTTATTGGTTAGGTCTCCTCTGGATGACTTTTTAAGCTGTGCGAGCTGTGTAGATATATCTGTGGAGGATGGGAAACGGCAAGCCTAATTAAGAGATTTTAACAACCCAGATGAGGATAAGGAGGGCACTTGTACCAGAATAGAGCAGGAATGGAGAGGATAGGAAGACTTAAGAAGCATTGAGAAGGTAATAGGGATATCAGCAGGACGTTGTGAGGAGAGGGAGTCAAGAATAACTCCTGATTTGGTTTGAGTTACTTTAGTTAGATAGTGGCACCACCAGTGGAGGGAGAATAGGATAATGGAGGTAGCAAGACTAGAAATGGCAATGAAGAGTTCAGTATTGAGAATACTGAGATTTTGATATCCGCAGACATTTAATATATGAAGCATCAAAATACCTGGGCTAGGGATATGGATGGGACAGTCACCAGCATGCAAGAGATTGATGGGGAAGAGAGTAAGGATCGCAGGGAAAATGTTGAGAGGACCCTGCATGTGTGAGACTGGGTTTCCATTGTTGGGGGAGAATGTGCACTAATAATACAGCTCTCCTGTATTACCCTGCTTAGACAAGTAATAACCTAGGGGAGAAAGAAAAGGAAAATATGGTGTTATAAGATTTTTAAAAAATATTTTAAATAATGCAATTACAAAGTCTTCTTGAAGAACTGGCGACCTTGAGAATTGTAGTGAAAGTATCTGTAACTGAGTCAAACGTGTCTCTGTCATAAGTTTTCTTCTTTCAAATATGTGCTTTTTCAATTTTTTGAAATTATTTCCTTTTAGGCTAAGGTTTCTCACTCTTACCATAATGGCAGAAATTTCATCAGAAATTTTTGCCGAAATACGTCTTAATTCACCCAAGTGAGATCTGTAAATAGCAGGCATTTCTGATGGCACAGACAGGCATGGGAAGCGTATGTACTTTAGAGTCAGATCTGGATTTCAAGGATGAATCTCCTACTTACTGTCTGTGGATGTTTGACCAAATTGTGCCCTGTTTGAGCCTTAATTTCCTCAGCTGTAAAAGGGGTAATAATGTCCACTTTACTAACTTATTCTAAAGATCAAGGTGAAAGGTATCTGCTGTGTAAGGGGGGCTACGTAATTATTCGTGGCTCTACTAACATTAGCATCACAGTTATTATTTCTTTTTCAGAAATTGGACTTTAACTGGGGATAAACTTGCAGTAGAAGTCAGTAGATGATGATGATTGTGACGCTGATAGGAAATAATGGCATACTGCTTTACTGCATGCCTGCCAGGCACTGTCTGAACGCTTTTTATCTGTTAACTGATTTGATCCTGCACTGAGAGGCAGGTGCCAGGGGTCATGCCTGAGGCCCAGGCTCAGATGTTAAGAAACTTGCCCGAGTTGACACAGTTTGAAAGTGACTGAACTGGAGTTACAGATTGTTAAGAATTTATTTTTTATAGTCCCCTAAAAGGAAGCCCTGATCATAGACTTCTCGTGTCAGTGTAGAATATATGTCAGTTGGTGTGATTAATAAGGTTATTCCAATGTTAGCTGATACGTTTTTAAATTGTTTTGGCGCTCCATTAACAGCATGATGTTCTAAACAGTGTCTCTCTAATTGCAGCCTGCGAGGTTGAAGCTGGGAAAGTGTACCAGGTGTCCTCCAAGGAGCACATCCAACCTTTCAAAGAAAACATGGAACAATTTATCATTCAAGGTAAATTCTCAGGAGACATTTTGTGTTTCCCTCCCTTTTCAGCAGAAAGGTAGAAGGTATTTTTTTGAAAAGCATACACATCGGTTTAAAAGGGATTATTTTGACATCAGAGAAAAACAAACTTTGTTTAATCATGAGTCACAGAGTTGTGAAAGACGAGCAATTTGCTAAACATGCTGTTTTGTGAATAATGCTCATTATTGTTTTTTGTAATGACTGTAAATACGATACTGGTTAAAATAGCTCATATTTATAAAGACTTTAACATGTTTATGCTTTTTATAATAGAAAATTTGATATCCTTTCAAGTTTTATCTATGTTCATGACCTCAGTTCAACCTGGTATTATTTGGTTTGTCAAAACATTGTATCTAAAAACAAATATATTGATGTGTCTCAGATCTTCAAAACATTTCTGCTGTTTTCTTATAGGATGTATAAATTCTTCTGGATACTTAGCACCTTTTTTTTCCCAAGGAACTTAAAAACTTTTTTTTATTTGTTCATGGAAAGAAAGGAGCCCTTAATTCTATGACTCATTAACAAAAAAAAGGTGAACCATTTGCTGAATTTCTAAAATGCTGGCAAGTGTCACCCATATTGTTTACATAACATCATGTAATTTATGATGTAATCTGAATCTGTATTTTGTAGAGACACTAAAATTTTCTTTATGACTATATCTTAGTCCTTTTTTTAAGTGAATAGCAAAATTATGTTTTGCAGTCCAGGTGGAATTTAGGTATTGTGCTTACAAATCACACGTGATCATCCATTTCTGATATCTTTGGTGATCATTTATGAGGGTTCGAAGGGTGGGTAGAGACTTTCAGGATGTGTCCAGTATTTCACTTGAATGGAAGACACAATTGTCCAGTAATACTAAGTGGTGAAGTATCTATTCAGATTTTTATGATCCTCCAGGCAGATCTTTTAATCCCCTTATTATGAAATTCAGATATTAGCAGTTAGTTCTCCTTTTGAAACTGTAAATATTGTGAGGATAATAACCTATGTGTCCTTATAGGTATGAAATACTCACCTTTTTTGCCATTAGGTTAAACAGTCCCAGTGATATGAGCCTTTTTTCATGGCCCTTTCAGCACTTTCAGTTACTTTTTATTCCTTCTCCTGTCCTATTCAGATGCTCTATGATTATACACTCATGGAACAAAAGTTTTTGAAAATCTGCTATTTGCCCAAATATTCTTTTGGGTACTGAGTTATAACAGGGAATAAAAAAATGTATGTCTTAATTGATCTTACATTCTAAATGATTTGGAAGACAGATGATGACAACAGCAAATCCTTTAGAAAAACTTATGTGGATCAAATATGTCAAAAATGTGGAAGAAAAAAAGTTCAGTTTTAAACATGGTTGCTCATGAATCTATATCAGTAACGTCTAGTAAAAACTGGATTTCAAAATAATGTTTTTTTTAAGATAACTTTAAGAATGTAGCCAATTTTTGTCCCATATTTCTCCTAGTTTTCAGGACCAAATTCTAAAATTAAATTTATACATGAAAATAACACATGTCACTTTAGTAGAAATAACGTATGCCAGATTTTTGCTTATAATTCAATTTTTCTCAATAATAAAATAGTATTTTTACATTAACCTCTGAACTCAGATTACTTTACATCAGTATATTCACGTTTTTATATATCTCATAAAAGTCTTTTTAAATGTGCCATGTTTTCAAAATCTAAAATCTCTCTCAATTCGAGAGACTATTTCCAATACTCGCCAAAATTTTTATTGCATTATCTCCTATGATATAATAAAAATATCTCTTATCCTTGTAATTCAGCTATTATGTGGTTTACCAACCACACTCTGCTCTACAGTCCACTGATCCACCCACTTTTTCACTTTCTGTCTTCTTAATTACACTCAAGCCAAGATTTCATGGTCTCTGTTAAGTATTTCTTCCTTGCAACGTCCCTCACCTCAGCTCTAAAACAGTCAGACTTCGAGAATTAAGTTCTGCTGCCATAAGGCATTCCTTGTTTGTCATAATGCTAGCTATGTACCCTCATTGTGAGAACTGAGAATATAATATTAATAAATAATGTTCTCAAAATATGTTCTGACCCCCACTTAGCTTTATATTCTTTATAACTATTAACCGCTCTTCGCAGTTGTATTATTTATTTGTCCCTCAACAATGTAAACTCCATGAGGAGAACAGCTTTGCTTTGCTTTCTCCCGTATCCTCGTACCCAGGACAATGCCTAGCACTTAGCACACCCTGTCCTGCTCACCAGGAAAAGCCCACGACCTTCATTAAACCTACATCATTCTTCCCTGTCTCTATATTTGCATAAAAATAGCTCATTTGTGTGGGGGGGGCGGGGGGAGACGATGTCTCTTAGGACACTGGATGGTGTCACCTTAAAGTCATGATAAGAAACCTGTTGTTGGAACTTATTTTAACTCAGCAATGTTATAAATTTTAGTTTTTTAAATTTGGGGTATTTGTTCCCATCTTCTCTTAAACCTCCACAATCTTCCTGTTCCCCATACGCATGACCATAATGATAACCACATGCCATGGTGAGCAGACACGACACAGTTATACAGAAGTTTCCATAGCCACCCACCATGGTGCCTCCAAACCTGGCTGAGAAACTGAAGCCTCATCTTGATGTCTTGGGGGACAGAGGCTTCGAGCTTTAAGAGCGACTACACTGGCATCATGTGGAAGGGTTAAGGGTGGCAGGTCGAACACAGAGGTGGGAGACCACTTGTAAAATTGTCATGGTGCACTTCCAGAGAAGCAAGGCCCTGTTCTAAGGATGTAGCGGTGGTGCTGAGGGGAGGCTAGATCTGATAATAATAATGTAGAACAGAAGTTTGTTGGTGATCAGATGGGTGTCAAGGTGATGGATGGATGTCCAGATTTCAGGTTTGAGTGGCTTGGGTAAGCAGTGGTGCTACCCACTGGGGTAAAGAATGTAAATAGGGGGAAAGATTTGAGTCTTTGTACACACAGGTTGATGTTCCCAGTGAGCAGGTGGAGACATGCATTAGACGTGGAACAGAGGTCTCTCAGATGGAGGATGGTACATCGCATAAGTAATATGATTATTGAGTCGAAGTGGTCATCTAGACATATAAGAAAAAGAGACCCAGGGATGGAATTCTGGAGGAGAATAACATTTACAGGATGGACAGAGGAAGAGAAGCCCCCATAGGTGTCAGTAGTTAGATAGAAAGTAGAAAAACAAGAGAGGAAGTTGTAATAGAAGCAGAGTTAGGAAGAATTTCAGAAAGGAGGCAATGGTCCTAGTGGTACCCGTCCCTGGATGGAAAGTTAGTTTGGATTGCCATGCGCAAAAATCGATTTTTGGAGCTTTTAACATTTAAGAAAAGTGAGGAAGTAGAAGGGCACCACTCTGCCACAACTGTAACTGATGCATGAGTGTTTGCCTTAACTCTTTAATCAAAGTCACTGTAATCGATCTTACCTCTAATTTGGGCCAAGATATGAGATGATTTTATTTTTGTGCAAACTAATTGGTTATCTCCTGCTGGTGACTGAGCATTTATTTGTGGTTTTCATTACCTTTTGTCTTGTGCCTCTTTTTAGCAGAAAACAGGAAGAAAGATGAGATAAATGAGATCACCAGGGGGCTCCATGCATTGCTAACATTGTCTGGGGACTCAGCACACTCTTTACTTTTCATTTTTCCTGATTCTTTTTGAACCCAAGTTGTATTTTGGGCACAGGGTCCATGTGAAAATCACATGGCTGACCTTAGGTACAGCAGATTGCCTCTGCGTGTGTGTCTGCGTGTGTGAGGTTGGTGGGAAAGAAAGAGAAGCCTAGCTCTCTGTCGCTGGCCTGCACGGCACTTTTACTCAGGCCATCCATTTTGATAAGGATATAATTTAAAACTTAAGCTAAACGTTTTTGTTGTTGAATGACAATTTTTTTTAAAAAAGGTATTCTCTTCATCCTAGTAACTGAAATAAAATCTGTATTGTGATTTTGTAAATAAGAAATGCCTAATAAGGTTTTCATTATCCTCACTCTCCATTTCCTGGTCCCGTCTTTCCCCAAACCTTCCTTTCTTAAGTGAAGATAGTAAACTATAGCTGAACTAGAGGAATAGATCCAAGATGAAAATGCATAAATCTGTAATCACATTCGTATAATAAAAGGGTGTTGAAACCTCAACTCTTAAAATAAACAACCTTTAGTTTGGGAACTCTCTGCTTGAGAATGAAGAGCTGGTGAAAGCAGTGGGAATTAACTGTCCCCGGCACCGAGGATGCTGCTAGAACATCTTCTAGCAGAAGTAGTGCCCACTGGTGCGCTGTAATCACCGCTTCATATTGAAGAGTGAGCACTTTTGGTATGGTATGTTTTCTTTTCCTGAAAATACGAGGAGAACTCTTTTCAGCGATGGTAAAAACATAAGGTGAGCTTGTTTTGTGAAGAACTCTTTTGTTGACTTTCAAACTGAAAATGACACAAGTGTCTCTTAAGCCAACAGCTTTTACTGGTTATTGGTATGATAACAATCATAACGTTATGGCTAGGTAAGAGTTAGCTGAAGCCCTTTTATGCTGCACATTATTTCAGTCCTAACTCCTTGGGACAGTCTGAACAGCCATCATTATCACATTTTACAATAAGGAAACAAAGGCTCAGGGGTTCGATACTGGGCTAAAATCGCGTGATAGATGACAAAGTCACCCTGGAATCCAGACCTTGAGGAAGAGGCTGGAGTTGTGATATGATTAGGAACCCAGGCAGTGAGAAAGGCAGCTGTGTAAGGCGGTTGAAACCATAATGCAACTGAAACCCATGGCAGATGTTTAATTAAACTCAAAAGTCAGCAATCCCAGAAGTGGAAAACGGGGACACTTTTTGCGTGTGTGCAGTGTGCATGCTGACACCGTGCCCCAATCGGACACAGCTCTTGCCCTGGACACAGTGACAAATGGTGATTTTATTCTGGCTTCCCCTGTGGGCTTCTAGTCGCCCTCAACATGTGGGAAGCATGTATTTGAAGCGAGTCTTCTGAAAAGAATAGGCTTTGCCGCCACTTCTCTTTGAGGGGCCGGTTTCCAGCAGCCACGGCCATTCATTCGGTAACTGTCGATGAGAGATGAGCAAAGAGCCTCTGAGCAGAGGCTGGAATCCAGCACAGACATGAGGGTCGCTGACAGCTGCCTCCTCGTTGTTTCCGTCTGGATGCTCCCACTGACACCCCAGGCTAAACATCTGTCCCGCCATCGTGACATCACCAGTGTGGTTGGCTAAGACAGGGCCTTTGGCCTCATCGTTTATTTTTTAATGAGTGAGTGAAAGAAATAATATTTAAATAATACATCTCCTATAAAGTTCAAATACATAGTGGGTGATAAGTCTTCTTACAATTACTTTCCTCTATTTTAACCAATGTTATGTTTCATTTCTATCCTTCCAGGAAAAATTTGTGCAAATAAGCATATTTATATGCATCTATAATATGTATTTAAATACATGTGGCTGGTGAATACATGCTCTACGTATTGTTACTGCTACTTTTTCATTTGTATTATGAAATATTTTATGATGTTTCATATTTTTATAAGTATAGATTATAAAACACAAAACTAGCATTACATACACAACATACATTTATACAGATACAACATATAATTTTTCATGTTTTATATTTTACATAGAACAGAAACAGAAACATTTTATTGTTCTTTATACTCCCCCTGTTTGTTCCATGAAGTTGTTCCATGAAGTTGCCACAGACATTGAATCAGTGAATATTGTATCTTTGCCCCTTGGAACAAATACAAGGTTAGGTTTCTTCAAGCCTTTGGTCGTGTTTTAATCTTGTTTTCTTAATTTGATCAGTACGCTTCCTTGTTTTGTGTATGTTAATGCTTGAAGATACCTTCTTTAATTAATATACATTGTTGATTCGTTGACATTAAGCTCACAGTCAGCAGTGCTGTAATTCCCACCTGGAAAAGGCCTGTCTCTCACATGGGCTTCTCCCTGGGGCCTTCCCATGCGTGTGAACACCAGACAGCTCTGCAGCACTCTGCTGGGGGCCGTTTTAGAAATTTCTTAAAAAGCACAAACATGCTAAAAGGATGTGACACAATAGACTGTAAAAAGTACACTTTTTTACAATATGAGAGCTGAAACACGTCTGTCTAAAAAGTTCATCATTTTTTATTGAGGTCTTCACAGGTTTTTCTATAGTTATATTCCTTAAGCATCTTATTTTTTGCTCTAATACATTTTGCGAATTATGTTTACTATTACTGTTTGAACACATATAAAATTAAAATAACTGTTGTATAAATGTGTTACATCCTAGAAACTTGCTGAATTCTCTTCTTAACGTAGTAATTAGTAGATTTTTATAAAGTTTTTTTTTCTGTAGGCATCGCTGCAAATAATTAGTGTTTTATTTCTTAGTATTTTTTTCTTTCATTTTGTTTGTTTGTTTGTTTGTTTTTGGTATTGCTCTGGCCGGTACCTTCAGTGTAATATGGACTGGAAGCATAGAAATGTTCTACTGCAAAGAAATGTGATTGGAGGAACAGGAAGATTTTTTTTGGCCACCTTTGTAAACAAATTACTAAATTGATTGAAGGTTTTCTCATTCAATTTTTCCCTCTTTATTTTGTAAATTAAATTCTGTATCTTTATTCTTTTAATGTATATCTCTTAAGACAATTCTTTAACAACACAAGGTTTAAAACAGTAGAGGCCCTTAGAATGCTGACCTCACCTATTTACACGTATATGCCATTGTTTTCCAGTGTTTTAGTATCATCTTAAATTTTTGATAACCAGTACCATTTTCTTCACTCACCATACCTTCATTTTATGCCTTCCTTCCAACATGGTTTTCCTTTCCGAAGTAAAGTTTCTTAGTGTGAAGTGAAACTGGATTAAAACCTCTCTTTTTTTATCTGTGTGCAAATGTACATCAGACTTGTTTTTGGAGAGGGATTTGCTAATTTTAAAATTCTGGTTGCAAGTAAATTCTGTTTAGCGGTCTGGAAGCCTTGGCCTCTCCCCTACCCTCATGGCCTTGGCAACTGCTTTCATCCCCTTTTCGTTTCTTTGTTTGTAAAGTAAATTTTCTCTTAAGCTCTTAGATTTTTCTATTTCTGTTTCTATTTGTTTGACTAAACATCAGGGGGCACTGCCAACTAAGAACTATTTTAAAGTTCTTGCCTTGCATTTTAGGGTCACACATTGTGGAGTGAGGCTCGGTGCAGTGTAGTTTGCCCACTTGGGGTTCTGGATTTTACTGATGAGATGGACACATTTCCTCAGTGTCTTCTTTACTGGGGTCATGCTTTTCTCAAATCCCTCTTCATTGAGAGAGTGTCTCTTTGGGTACCTTGGAGGATTCTGGGCCTGTTCAAAGTTTTTACTGTGTGGCCTTTCGAACTGCAGTTCTGGGCCGCTGGATGGAATGATGCCCTGACGGCAGTGCCCACTTATACTTCCGTGGAGTCTTGCTCCTGTTTATTTTCGTGGCCTCTGAGAATTTTCTTTATTTTTCTAGCCAACTCAGCCATGCATTTGATTTTATTTTAATCCATCACTTGCATGCACTTTGTTATAAAATTTTTGATGTCTAGTCCTGAGTCTGGTTGGAAATAGAGGACTATTTCAGATTTCATTTTTTTCAATTAACATACCTTTAAGATAATTTTGTATCAATATATGCTTCTTAATGATTTCATAGTATTCTATTGCAAAAATGCACCAAATCTTATTTCCTTCTTTATTTTCTTATATACTTTCCGTCCTACATCATTGTTTTTAGACGAAAAAATATTAAGAGGATAAATATGTGCATTTCTCATAGTGCATACTTTGAGAAATATGTATATTTCTAAATGTTGAACCGCTGGGTCAAAATTAATATCAGCTTATTCTTTTTATTTTATTTATTTATTTATTTCAATTACAGTTGACATTCAATATTATTGTGTATTAGTTTCAGGTGTACAACATAGTGGTTAGACATTTATATAATTGACATGACCGTGTTCTTTTCCCACAGACTTCTTCCAGATTTGCCTCTCTCATCTAAATGATCACTACTAAATTCTGTGGATTTCTGCAATCATGTCAGCTTCCCTCTTATCTCATCACATTCACTCTATTCTGGCCCTGAAGAATCTGTTACTTTCATTATGCCAATCCTTTTCTAATGGGTCTCATTTTTTCTTACTAATGTCGTCCATTATAGTACAATTACCAGTCCACCTGGCAATAACCTGCATTCTTCTGGAAAAGACTGAATTAAACTCAGTATCATAATTGTTAAAGTATATGAATGCGTATTGTAATTTAGATACACTTAAATTATATGTAATATATTTTAAAATATGTCACATAACTGCAATATTTTTAGTGTTCCCTATTAAATATTAAAAATATTCCTCCATGTTAGAATATAAGCTATGACCTGCGTATTTTTTACAATAAAGCCTCAGCTTTCCTTTCTTAGATCCCTGACACCTGATGGGATCCCTCATGGAGATGAATCCCGGCCAGATTGTTCTGGTAGCAGTATACCAAATACATTTAGTAATTGCTCATGTGACACTTTTTAGTTATTGGAAGAAAGGTCATCTGGAAACTGAATTTCTGCTACTTTGAAATTTTTAAACTTTTTCTTTTTAAAGCATTTCTGGTATAATGGAACCAAGGGATCTTTTCTGTAATTATTTAGGAAATATTAACATGTGGATTCAGAAATACTGATTTTCTTGCTTCCCTCTCTCTCATAAGAATATTGTGATTACTTTGGGTCAACATAGATAGTACAAGGTTACCGTTTTGTCTCAAGTTCAGCTGATTAGCACCACTAATTCCATATGCAACCTTTATTCTTCTTTGCCATGTAACATAACACATTCACAGATTCTGAGAATGAGGACATCTTTGAAAGGCCGTTATTCTGCCTAGCACAAAACCTTTGGTAATTTTTATTTTTATTTTTGTTATAAAATATGTCCCCCCACACACACACACACATACACAAACCTATAGCTATTTTAAAAATTTGGTCTTTATTGCTGGTTTTTAATATTTTTATTATAATGTACATTGGTGTATGTGTAGATACGTATATTTATCTTGCTTGGAATTAACTGATCTCTTAGATCTGGGAGTTTATCATTTTTATCAGACTTGGAAAACTCTTGGCCATTATTCCTTCATTTGTTTTTTTGCCCTATCTTTTGCCCTCATTTTTTCTAATACTCTAATTACGCATAGGCTGGATCATTTATTGTTGTCCCAAAGCCATCAAGGCTTGGTTCATTTTTTTATCTTTTCCTTTGTGTTCTTCAGTTGAAATAGATCCTGTTGTTATGCCTTCAAGTTCATAGTTCTTGGCTTCTGAAATGTCTCATCTCATTTTCATTTTTACATGAATTTTTATTTTTACTGCAAGTGAATTTTTTATTTCAGGTACTGTATTTTTTTCTCCTTCTCCTCCTCCTCTTCCTCCTTCTTCTTCCTCTTCCTCCTCTTCTTCAAGTCTCTCTAACATTTCCTCTAATACTGGCTTGGTGATGACGAACTCCTTCAGCTTTTTCTTGCCTGGGAAGCTTTTTATCTGTCCTTCAATTCTAAACATAGCTTTACTGGGTAGAGTGATCTAGGTTGTGGGCCCTCGCTTTCCATCCCTTTGAATGTTTCATACCAGTCCCTCAGGCCTGTAAAGATTCTGTTTAGAAATCAGCTGACAATCCTATGAGAGCTCCCTTGAAGTTAACTAACTGCTTTCAAGATTCTCTCTTTGTGTTTCACCTTTGTTCTGACTTTTCATTTGAGACATTTTGTCTTTTTATCTTGGCTACCTCCCTGTGTTTGTTTCTGTGTATTAGGTAGAACTGCCATCTCTCCCGGTCTTAGCAGAGTGGCCTTGTATAGTAAGTAGGTGTCCTGCGGGGCACCATTGTTCAATCTCCCTGGTCACTTGAGCCAGGTGCTCCAGGTATGTCCCTCATATGCATTGTGTGTGCCCTCATGTTGTAGTTGAGCCTTGGCTGCTGTTTGCATGTCAATGAAAGGGATTGACCCTCGGGCTGATTGGTTGTGAGAACTGGCTAGTAATTACAATGGAGGAATCCTATGGAGCAGGATTCACTTTTATAGGGCTCTGGTGCCTTCCCAGTGTGCCCTCTAGGTGTGTCATCCTCAGGTACATTCCCAGGTGGTTCTCCATCTCTGAAGCTGGCCACTGGGTATGCCAGCCCCTAAACCACTTGTGAAGAGCCCCACCGCAGGCCAAATTCGTCTATAGCCTGTGTCCTGCTAGGGCCACCGGGCATGAGCTGGCTTCATCCACAGATGACTGCCACCAGCCATGCTGGCCTTGGAGGTTTTTGAGAGGCCAAGCCATTAACCAAGGCCAACTGCCACTAGTGTTTAACAAGAGGTACAGGATACATTGAGGCCAAATACTTCTTGTTTGGGGTATGTGAACTTTTGAGAGGTTTTTGAAAAGTCCGATGCATAAGTGAAGACAGCTATTTATATGGAAAAGCCACTAGAAGTGGCTTGGGTGGGAGGGGCATGGTATCTAGGAATTGCCAGGGCAGGGCAGGACAGGGCAACCAATTTTTTGTATTATGCTAAGGAATGTTTGGCTTCATTTGGGAAAATACTTTAAATTACTTGTGACTCCGTTTGATCCTTTAAACCATGTTTTTAAGCTTTCCCGGGAGTAGTGTAGACTCTAGAGTACCCTAACAGAGGTCCTATTAGTAAGGCTACCATCCTCCCTCCACTGGGGTATCCAAAAACTATCCTATCCCTGGTGGTCGACTGTGGCTCTTCAGACTCCAAACATCCTGTGGCCCCGTATGAACTCAGGGAATTGTTCAGTTATAATTCCATGGTTGTTCTTTGCTTTGAATTACAAAGTTCCACCCTATACATGTTCTGATTAATACTTGGCATAAAGTCAGACTTCAAAGCAGATTTCTGTCCCCTCTTTTCTGCACGTCCATTTCCTCTCTGAGACTCTGCCTCTCTCACTCAACCACTTTAGACTCCTGAAACTCCTCTCTCTCTTTCCCCAACTCAGCAAGACTAGTTGGCTTATTCGGGTTCTCCCTCCCAGGGCCCACAGCTCGGAGACGCCTTCAGACAGAGATCCAGAAAGATCGTAAGGCTTGACTAGCTTGTTTCCCTTCTTTCAGAGATCAGGATCCTGGAATTCCTGTGATCCAGTATATGAAAAGTATTGCTTTCTATATTTTGTCCAGTTTCTGGTTCATTATAGCAGGAGGGTAAGTTTGGTTCCTGTTAACAAAGTCCAAAGTAGAAACCTCTTTCCCGTGGTTTAAGCTGAATGCGCTTCAGTCTCTTTTGTTTGCTCATTATGACAGCATGCCATAGGAGGCTAGACTTGCCTCCGTACACAGCTTTTTGGCCAACTATTTCCCATTACATTTCCCATCTGGTCTTCATCATATTCTACTTTCTTGACATCCTGGATTGTGCTGCACTTATGCCTCTGTGCCCTCTTTCCTGCTGTTTGTTGTTTAAATGCCCTCGCCAGTCTCTACTTTGTTCACTTGATTAACGCTTGTTCATTATTTCAGCTTCAGCTCAGTGTATTCCTTTGTCTTTTCCTTACCAACTTCTCTCTTAATAGGCAAATGTTTCAATTAACGGTGCTCAAGACCGACTTGAGAATATACCTTTAGAGTCAGACTGCATGGGTTTGAATACTATCTCTTTTTCTTAATATTTTTGTTGTTTTTTGCAAGTTAACTGCAACTCTTCTCCTTGTAAAATGGGAATAATTGTAGTGCCTTGCATCTAGAGTTTTATTATTGTCCGTTATATGTAAAAAATTAGAATAGCAATATTATCTACATTAAAATATAGGGGATCCTCAAATAATACATTTCATTCAACATCATTTTGTCAGAATGTTGGTGAGATGCTTTATGAACTTAACTCTTGTCCACATCACTCAGTAGTTAAACTGGTTCGTTACACATCGTTTCGCTTAAAGTTGTGGAACCTATGATTACGTTAGGTGAAGACTTTCTGTATCTCTTTAATGTTTACATGTGTGGATAGTCACATATCTTTTTTCTCATGTAATATATTTTCTTGAAGGGAAAGATTATGTAATATTTATCTATATGTGAGCCCCTAACAAAGTTCCAACTCAGCATACTGGACACTCAAATTTTGGTTGACCTATTGTGATATTAAATTAAGTGGCTTTTGTTTCTAGGATTGGAGTGTCTTAGGCTTCCTGTTATAATTCAAGTATCATTGTGGCAAGTAAAGTTAGGGGGGAAAAAACATCAGAAAATGTTCCCTGGTCTTCAGATTTTTATTTCAGTTTTGTGCTTTGATAATTTGAATCTACAAATCAGAATTAGTTGATATTGCATTTAATGTTAAAAGCAACTGCAAATTTTTGTTAAAGGGGTTATGGAGATTTTTGTTTTATCTGAATAATCCTAATTTAAGCTCAGTTTAGAATTAGTAAGAAGGTGTGCTTGATTTATCTTCTTTGGTAAGGTACTTGTTACTTGTTACTTTGGTAAAAGGAAAGAATTGTCCTGAATGTGTCTTTCTTTTTCTTCTGCATTAACAAAAGTCCATGTGAGATTTGCTTAGCCTATAAGTTTGTGGTATGGTATGGTATAAAAAATCAGGTGGAGTAAACAGTTTTTCATTTGGAAATCAACAGCTCATTTATACTGTATTGTCTACAGAATGTAAAACTCATGCATGCACTTCACGTTATCCCACGTCTTCTTCGCTTTGAGTTTAAAATGAAAATTTAGAAAGGAATTTTACTGAGGACCGCTTCAGTAAGTACCACAGGCTTAGGTGATAATCACGTGTGGCTTTCTTGTATTTTAGGTTTAGCCAGAAGCCACAGACAACACATTTTTGAAGTATGCATCACTTACTATTGTATGTGTTTCTTGAGTTTTTGTAGCAAGCACCTACATATTGAATACGAATGGTATGCATTTTTATGCACAGGTTAAAACAACCCTTAGTGTTAACCAAAAGTTGGTTGGGAATTATTGCAAAAGTCAAGTTGTAATTTTAGGGTACGTAGATACTGACTTTTTTCTCCCAGGAGTACTCCATCACATTTGTTTTATTGTCCTAAGAACATTTGCAGCATCAGGGAAGAAAGGAATGCACTGAGATTTGTTGTTTCTTCTGCTAAGAAAAGTAATTCTGATATTCATTTCCTGTCTGGACATGTGTAAACCCCCTAAATTTACTTGATTTTAAGTTAATTGTCAAAAGAAGCAGTGTATCAAAACCTCAAAACCAAAGATATATATCTGCAATTAAATGACAACTTTCAATGACTCAGAAGAAAGGCACTGCATCTGTCTAAAAAATAACCCATACTGGCTGCACTTAAAAGCAACTGAAATGCACATTCATAGATAATTATAAACAAAAACTAGTTAACACATTAAATAAAAGGAAAAATAGCAAAAAGATTTAGAGCCTAGACAAGCAGATGAAAGGATCCTAACTTGCCTCCCATCTGATATTACTCAAACGCAACTCTGTCTCCAATTACCTGGGACTATGTGGTATTCCCTCATGAAAGCTCAGGATGCGAAAGGGCGTCCACTGGTGCTTTGCTGACTCACAGTCAAGTTCAGCAGAAATACTTAACATTGCCAAAGAGTCCAGATCCAGACAAACGACGGCAGACACTAATTGCTGGGTCAAATAGTGACGTTGTAAGATGGCAACCGCCAGAAAAATAATCGTGGAGGCAGAGATTTGGGGGAGAAAGTATGACTGCTGTTGGAGAAGACATTCTGGGCGCCAGCATGCTGAAACAGAATCATTAAAACGCTTTTTATCCAGTTGCGTGTTTACGGGGCCTGGGACGGTCCATGCCAGTGGTGTGGACTTGAAGGAGATCTCCTGCCCTAACCCTGAAATGAAGAGATGGAAACACAACTAACCAAATAAATGAAGTCTGCCTCCTAAGAGATTCAGTGTCTCTTTCATCATATTGTTTCAACCACAGGCTTCCGCTGCCTTAAATGTCAGATCTCTAGCTCCTGAGATTTGCAGGGTAAAGGGGAAGCATCACTACCACAGTTTCAATATTCTCGTTCATATCTAAGACCCAGTTTGCCCCTGAGATACAGCAGTTGCTTGAGCAGCTTCTTCACGGTTTATTTCTTCAGTTTTAGATTTTAGTTCTGTTAAAGTGAGTTACTGAAATTCACCAGAGTTGGTCCGTACAAACCACTTTCTACTTCACCTTCTTTCTTAAAACTGTGTTACCTTTTCCTTCCCTCTAGTAGCAATAGATGATTGATGGCTTTATTCCACCATCTTCATCCTCAGTTGTCTCTGCTTCAGACTCGGTTTTCAGTATATTCAATCTCAGAACATTTTCTTAGTGGTGGATATCAAAATCGAGATGCGAATAGTTACCCATCGTATGCATGTAATAAAAATGGATGCTTTAGAGGAACATTGCAGACTTATCATAGATTCTTTTATCTTTTGGATTTCGGTAGTTTCTTTCTAAATATGAAAAAAAGAAAAGAAAAGGGAAAAAAGTCTCCTGTACAGCAATTTCATTTACTGTGGTGTCTGAAAAAAATGAAGTCTAAGAAACTGTGCATCTGCTTACACTGTAAGCATTGGAAGTTCTTCATCATAGCCACATGCAAACAACAACACACACAAATTAAGTAGAATTAAAAAAGATGTTAAATATATTTTAGAATTTTTTGTTAATTTTGTAAAGGTCTCTGAATCTATTATGGTATTTTCTGGACCATGACTTCTTGATATGGTTATAAAGAGGCCCCTTGTTTTTACAGTGCCTGAGCCTCATTCGGAATGTGGATTCTATTTATAACAGGATTCTGAGGGTAGCTGGTGCCCCTACAATGTGAAACTTTTTACATTTTGAAAGCAGCATATACCAGTTTTTTAAAATAGTAATCATAACGTGAAGAGAAGAGGAAAGACAGGAAGATTATTACTGTGCATCGGTAGGTTTATACATGCATACCTCGAAGCTATTGCGGGTTGGGTCCCAGACTACTGCAATAAAGTAAATATTGCAATAAAGGGAGTCACAATTTTTTTGGTTTCCTGGTACATATAAAAGTTATGCTTGCACTATATTGTAGTCTACAATATAAGTATACAATAGCATTATGTCTTTTAAAAAGTACATACCTTAACTACAAAATACTTTATTGATAAAAAATGCTATGGCCTGAGCCTGTTGGGAAAATGGTGCCCATAGATTCGATCAGTGTAGGATTTCTGCAAACCTTCAACCTGTAAAAATCACAATTATCTGCGAAGTGCAATAAAGCAACGTATGCCTGTACATTATTACCTCCTTATGAAAAAGAAATTGTTGGCCTGTTTTGATGATAAAGAAAAGTTATTAAATCAAAGTGATTATCAAAGTTATTAAATTCTAGCACAGCTTAGTGGCCGATCTAGAATTCACAGCGGGGTCTGTGTGACTCCATCTCATATTCTCACCCCAAACATTAGGCCTGGTGGGATTTGAAAATGAGGGGTGGTGTGGTAAGAAAACCTCTCAAAGGAAGTGTTGGTTTTTCATACAAGGCATGGGAGAGCTGATTGTTTCTAGAGATCTGAGGCCAGAGAGGCCTTGGCCAGTGGCATCCACTGAGAGTCACACAAATGCCTCTCTTGAATGTGATCAAGGCTTTCAGGGAGGCTTTGACACAGACAGCCTCTGGTGATCCAAGGACAAACTTGAAAATCTCTACAAACCAAGCCTTGTGCCTGTCTGTTTTGAATGCTTATTTAGCTTTCCTATAGTTATTATCAGGGCTGACTAAAAGGCTGCCATCCCCATTGGATATATCAAAAGAGAAACGAGCTATGCGCTATCAAGAAATTAATCTTGCTTGACGCAGAAAATTGGCATCTCATCGAATTTATTTAGTACATTATAGTGCAATAAAGTTTATTGATAGCAGATTATGAATGTATAGGAAACCGCTGCTACCAGTGTCACTGGCTTTCAAAACTAATCACACATCTGTACGATTAAAATTTAACTGAATATTTCTGAAATTATCGGTCAGAGAATAAAATGATTAATGATACAATATTTACATATAGAAAATAATCTTACTTTTTGTGTCACCTTCAGCAAAGCCATGCTCAAAAAGCACGGCCTGTAACACAGATGAGATATATAGCCTGCCGAAGTTTTACTCAAATTGAAAAGCACAGTTGGTCTAAGATTTTCATCACTGAATGTGATCAGCTTGGGTACTCCCAGAATGGATAGCAGAGTTGGTCTTATTTTAGTCCTAAAAAACATCTTAATTTTCACTAACTGAGTTACATTTTCTTTTAGTTCGGTAGATTCCATCCTTGCTAACTGAAGAACCCAAATCCTGCGGTTGTCACTGTTAACATCATAAGTGTGTTGACAGCAGTTGTGACAATAAAATGTTGATGGTGTGTTTATTCAGACATTATGTAGGAAAAGGACGTTACAGCGTCCTCAGAAAACTTGAATCGCACCTTGTTGCCATACAAGGGAAAAATCTGTTCAGCTCACAGAGTTGTTGATTCTACAGCAAGAGTTGAAATGTGAGCTCTAATGCGCTTTCTTTGATCTCTCATTTGACTATTTATCAAAGTTGATTACAGTTTGAATACATGTATCCCCTTAGCTTCGAAATCCTGTAAAAATAATGAATAGTGGAACGTTTTAAAGGATTCTGTGCTTTTCCAGTTTGGTGTTGTGATTATAATATAGCTGTTAGGTTTGGTAAAGGGGTCTGTTTCGACGTTTTGTTCCTTTGGTAAAGTCAGTCTTCTGCTACTTTGGATTAAAGTGTGTTTTTCAGCCAAACTTGCTCATGCAGTGAAGCCAGAGCTGTTTTCTTACACATCAAAAGGAACCATTATGAAAAAGTGAAACTCATTTCATTTCACTCATCACAGTTTAGGGGCTTATGCTTTTAGAAAAGCTGTAAGTATATGCTTTCTTTATCTGAATATGACATTGAACTGGAATAAAAATAGCAGTCGATATATCCAGTTAGACAGAATTATGTGTTACGTCACTTTAAGACCTGCAAGAGCTTGATGTACAACGTCTTTGAAGGACATTTATTTAGTCTCTGTAAATCATTGGGGTCCCTGTGCTAAATATTTTAAATGTTAACAAATTAATCTATTTGCCTAATATGAAATAACTAATTTTAGTGGCATAATCAGGAATTTCATTCTAGTCTGCTTTAAATTTCATAAACCAATTACTTGATTCCTCTAAAACATTCCAGTTATTTTCTTCCAATCCTAGTCTTAATCTCTGTATTTTACAAAAGAAAAAAAAAGACATGCAAGGACAATTGGAAGAATGTTCTTTCTGAAAATGGTATTCATTGTGTGTGGCACTTTGTTGTTTCCCCTTAACCGTATGGTATGTGGCTCTAGAACTGGTTCTGGGAGCAAACCATTCTTATATAAGGCATCCCAGAGAAAAAAATTTGAGATAATATGTTCATGTTGGAGCCTTCTAAAGTAAAATCATGGAACATTTTATCCTACTTTTTAACGTGGCTTATGATCGCCCTGTAAGTTTGTGTAAACAACCTAAAGTGCAAAAAGGGAAAGGGAGAAAAGCGTCTGCTGCCAGCTGAATTGGTGTCTTTTCAATTCGTATGATCCTGGCCAAGAGTGGCAGCCTGACACTTGATTATGGCTGTGTAGATACTGTACAGACCTTCAAACAAACGAACAAACGCTGTCTTGAGGTTGTAAAACATTAACCAGCCCAAGCTGTACTATTGTGTTTTAAGTGGTGAGAGAGACACTTTGACAATTCCCAAGTGACCTTGGGTTTGATTTCATGCACAGTTCCAATTTTTATAATTAATTTCTTCTGCTCGCCTTTGTCTTCTGATTTCTTCAAATGGCCACAAGTGCAACACCAAGGGGAACTGATTAGAAAAAGTTGACTTCTTTCGACTAGTCCCAGGTTGCTTTTTTGGTTTTGTTTGCTTTACTTTGTTTTGTGTAACGTAAGTGGTTTTCAAAATGTGTGTCACCAAACGTTAGTGAAGCATGAAATCGGCTTAGTGGATCAGAGTTAACATTTTAAAATCTAATAGACTCGACTAAAAATATTCACATCGTAAGAAATAAGAGTAGTTTTGAAACTTTTGTGTCAAAAATGTTTATGTATAAATGTGTGTGGGGGAAAAAATACATAAATTCCTAAAATGCTTACTCATCAAAAATGTGAAAGGTCATTTTCTGTGATGAGTTCCTGTGTTATTTTAAATAATTTGAAAACAATGTTGTAATTTCCCAAATTTGATCTTTGTGGGTTTGTGTCAAGCTCCCATTATTTCGTTTTAGAGAAAAATGATAGCAGATATATGGGAACCCAATAACCTCCCCACTTATAGTTAATACAAAATGTTAGTATTTTATCTTCCACTTCTGTAGAAATAATCTCGGGATCTGTTCCCCTTGTGGTCTGGTGTGGAGAGCACTAAGAAAGGTCACATGCCATGTCTATTCAGTTTTTTAACTTGGTTTTTTTTACCTTTACTTGAGAATTATTTTCAACTAATTATCAGCATTTAATTTTTAATGAACACAATAGACATAAATATGAAATTAGCTAGTGTTTTATTCCTCCGATTAATTTGACTGACTTAAAGAAATTATTAGAGAAAAAAGAAATTACTTAAAATCTAAAAATTTTAGTTGATATTTCATCTGTGTCAATAAAATAGTATTAACTAAATGGAAATTAAATATAATCTAATATCTATTTGTAGATTTAAAATAAACTTCTAGCTGGAGTGTGTTAGAATTAATAATGAATTAAAATATATATTTTATTTGAATTATATCTGCTTGAGTTAATATAATTATCTATCATTTATCTTTTGTCATTTTCTTTTCTTGCATTTTCAGCTAAAATTGACCAAGAAGCAGAGGAAAACTCACTGACAGAGACTCATAAATGGTGAGAAATTACTTTCCTTTAACATATTTCTTTTCAGAATAGGCTCATAAAATGCTTAATGTGTTTTGTCTCAAGTAACCAATCATTAGCTCAATTTTTATTTTCAAGCATAAAAGAGAAACTAATAAATAGTGTCCTTTAATTTCACATTGAATTTCTAAATTTTATTTTTGTAAGTCTGAATGATGTATAATTTTGTTAAGTATCGATTATTGTAGCTTGGCCCTCACTTTTGAAGAGGATTTAGGACTGTGGAAATAAGAGAAAAAGGAAGATGTCAGGAATCCGTAGAAAAAAGGGTGAGGAGTTTGGTTACATGGAACTATTATTGCATTTCCACATTCAAAAGTAGAATCTGGGTAGAAAGCCATGAGTTTCCCTCACATACACCTTCCCTTCCAGAATGGAGATTTGCAGTCATAGCTGAGCATAGGAAAGCATCCTAATCAAAGGGATTTTCTTGCGAGGTACTGTTTTTATCTCACTATCACTACTACAGCTCAAGACATTTCAGTTTTATAGACTCAGTGACAAATGGGTGACAAATATGTGTGCTTTGATTTTTAGAACTGGTATAGAGTCATCTACAAATAACTGATAGCTGAGTTGGGCTATGCATGTCTTGAGGATTATACAGTGACTGGATACCCTTTTCTGTATCAAAAGAGAAGATTCCCAAATGTTTTGATGCAACGTAGGATTCCACATGCTCACCACAGTTACTGTGAAGGAGGGCAGCTCAGTGAGGTGGACAGGGCCCCCAGAGCGCTGCTCCAGACTCCAGCTGTGCAAGCCACAGGAAGGGCCTGGGCCGCAGCTTCCTCATTTCTAGATGGATAGAACCTCATCCTTCCTTCCACCTTCCAGCGTGGTAGGAATGTATTACTTTGTTCTTCACAATATGCAAAGTTTACTCAAGTATGGCCAGGGAGCAGCCTTACCAGAAAAGCAAGTGTACTCATGTGAAAGTGTTTTGTAAACTGCACAAGCCCATGTTATCAGCTTTCTTTGAAAGGAATTATACTCATCTGTCTTGATATTTGAGTACTTTAAAAAAAAAAGCCTTGTCTCTTAATCCATTTAAAATGGATGTTACTTTTATCAAGAAACTAGACTTCTTTTATATACTAGAATATTATATTTTATAGATTACTTTATGATTTTCTAACTAAGTAAATATTTTCAAGCAAACAATGGCTATTTGGTATATTTTTTAAATCAGATGAGACCTTTTTCATATTCCAGTTGTTAGCATGATAGTTTTATGTGCTGATTTTGTCTGTTTACTCACGCATTTTTGCTATTAATCTCAGAAGTGGGACTTTGAGCTCCTGTTTCACGTAAACAAAAATATATGGCTTTTGGATAAGTAGTTTTACTGAACACCTCAATTCTCACACAAAGTAAGATGACTGAGCACATGAGTCTTGAACCATACCCAAAACCCAAATACAAACTAGATGAGCGTATCCTCATCTTCAGATGATTTCATTGAGCAAGCCAAACTATCATATTGTATTACAAGACAGATTTCAGCAGAATCTTGTTAAGATTGCCTGCATCCCACGATGTGTTTATTTCAGCTTCTGCTTTTATTTTATTTGTAATTAGCATACATGGCTTTCTTCAATTGTGGAAAAATATCACCAGACCAAATATGATTGTTTTTATTTTCCCACAGATTTACTCACAAGCAGAGAATGTAGAAATTCTGTATTTTTCTAATAACCATTTGTTATATCTAAATTGAAAGAATAACAAAGCTGTGAGGTATAAAATTGCATTCTGACAACCGGAGATTCTTATCTATAAATTATGGATAACTTCACATTTTTCTTAGAATTTCTTTTCTCTTTCCTTAAATTTTACAGGTAAAAACTACATTTTATAGCAAAACTGATCTTTGAGATAGAAAAAGGACCTATTTAATTTGGGCATCAATAAAGCAGATAGAAATGACTAAAATTAAAATTTGAATTATGTAATGTAATAGTTTCGATATAAGTTGTCTTTCTAAGTTAATTTAGGTCATGTCGTAGGTAAAGGAAATCAGGCTGAGAAAGGTATAATTCACTTGACACATTGTGAGTAATGGAAAACAAAGTAATTTATGTATTTCCCTGCTATTATTTTTAAAACCATTCATTTTTCTAGGAAGTTTGTGACTCTGCAGAATAAAACATTAGTTCAAAGATGTTCGTATTTTCAGCAAGACATATGTACTTCTGAATTTTTTTTTATTAAACCTCTGCTTTTATTTTTTATTTATTTTAAAATTTTTATGTATATTTTTTCAATTATAGTTGACATATTATATTACTTTCAGATATACAACACAGTGATTAGACATTTATATACCTTGTGAAGTGATCACCCCGATATCCAGTACCCAACTGATACGTATTTATTATAATACTATTGACTATATTCCCCATGCTATACTCTGCATCCCCATGAATATTTTTAACTACCAATTTATACCTCTTAATCTCCTCCCCCCTTCATCCATCCCCCACCCTCCATCTGATAAATTATCAAAATGCTCTCTTTCATTCTTTTTTATGCCTCATTTTGGCTGACTACTTGTATTTGTTTCTATTTATTGAGTAGAGCTGCTGTGTCTCCCAGCCTGAGCAGAGTGATCTCATGTAGTAAGTGTGCTATGAGGCCTAGCGGTTCAGTCTCCCTGGTCACCTGAGCTGGGTGCCCCAGTTGTGGGGAATTCTTTTCCTGGCACTGGAACCCTGAGCTGGGAGCTCAGTGTGGGACCAGAACCCCTCGCTCTTCTGGGGGAATATCCACACCTAAGATATTTCTCCAGATTCTTAACCCCCACACATAGGTGTGGAACCAGCCAGTTTTGCATCTCTGCCCTCCCACTAGTCTTGAGGTAACCTCTTCTGTGTGTCCCCAGTTGTAGGACTTATGTTCAGCTAGACTTCAGGCAACTCCCAGTGGTGGCTATTCCATAATTCAGTTGTAATTTTGATGTGGTTGTGAGAGGAGGCAGACACAGCATTTACCTAGTCTACCATCTTGACCAAAACTTGATTTTTAAAACTCTGTTTTTAAAACATACTTCAGAATGGAAGCCTTAATTTTTTTTTCCAGGAGCTAAAGACAACTAAAAGATTATAATGTAACTAATCTTTACTCATAAGAGAATAGTAAATTTGTTGAAAACATAGCACGATCATACAGGATTAATAAATTAATGTGCTCTGTTTGGGGCATTATGATGTGATAAAGGTATGGCTGTATAGTTTAAAAATACATTTAATGTACCTCATAGTACTAATTTTAATTCTTAAAGAGAAAACATTAGTTCTCCCCTTCCCCCCATTTAATTTAAATCGCAGCAAAAGGTAATTGCATTCAGTAGAAAAGGCCAGAAGTATAATGGAAGAAAGCACATTTGTGAAAGAATTTTAAATTACACATTTTAAGAACTGAATGCTATTGCCTGAGTGATATTTTACCAAAGCCAAGATTGCATAACAAATGAGTTGAAATGGAAAATGCAAAATAAAGGAAAGAAACAAAGGAATGTTGGTTCCAATTTTTCACGTAGTGTGTTGCTGTTCGTTTGTCAGGGGAGAGAAAGTAATCAGTCCTGAAATGATGCACACACACTTTATCATGTTTAGTGACTTTTAGAGTATCCGTTTATACAGTGTTTATCCAAAGAATGGACTTCTGGCACATGGATAAAATGAAAGCGCAATGTTTAGTTCATAATAGACATATTTTCCAGAATCCTTCTGAGTAACTATCCGGAGATGAATAGAAAGACGGCAGGTCTGTGTTTATCTGGCTTATGCTGGCAGAGCAGACAGGCTCCAGGCCGGCATTAAAACCGAAGTGACATGGCAGATCTTTGCAGAACCCCAAACCATTACCTCATTCTCTTAGCAATATTGATAAAGGAAAATAAAGTGGGAGTTTGTTATTTTCCAACTTGGATTTTTCAGTTAACTTCTTGAAATCCCTCCCCAGAAGAGTTCCCATCTGGAAGCCTGGAGGAGGGAGGCTTCCTAGGGTCACTTGAAAGCTGCATTTCACACCCTGCACTTGCAGGCCATGTGCCACATTTTAGATACAACACTTTTCTTTGTACAAAGGGATTTTTTTTTTCTGTAGCTGCATTATTTAAATTTTTGTAAATCCATTGACTTCCAACTATGTGGGATCCATCGACACCCTTTGCAAATTTGCTGGCCTTTGTCAGTTATAAAAGATCTTCTGATGGGGTGGTCTCTCCTGAAATTTTGTATTTATTAGCTTTTGTGCTTTCTGAATAGAAGGACTTCAGGACCTTCTGCTTAAGAGAATCTGGAATGTTTGTCTTTAGTTTTGGTTGGTAATTATAAAGAGAAAAAATACATCAAAGAATTTTTACCGTTTTGCAAAGTTTGTTTTAAAAATGGAAACATGTTACTGTTGTATACAGTCTTTCAGAGATCCAGGATCCATGGCTCCATGGCTCTTCCTCCCCAAGTAACATCAGCCCAGCTTGATTAGGCCAAGGTCACACCCTAACTCCTGGTCAGGCAGTCTCCTAAGAAGAAATGTTAGCATATTTGCAATGAAAATGCATTTTAATCCCTCCAGTAACACAGTGGTGTGGGAATTTGCATCTATACTGATTTTTGAAGGAGTAAAAATATTGTTGGCATATAAAATCATAGATTAGTGTGAATAGATACAAAAACAGATTTTACATGCTACTTCCAGAACATTGCCAACTCATCATGTATTATTTAATCCATAAAATAGTTTCCAAACTGATTGTGGATTATTTTTATACATTATGAAAATGTATCCTTACAAAATAATTCATAAAATCTTTTTTGTTTTTGTCTGTAGTCTTACATTGCTTAGCAATAAAATCACATTTCTGGAGGAAAATGAATAAGTTGATCAAAATTCTTTGATTTGAGGATAGCGGAATCAAGTTAGAGAGAATGTAAATATTTGGCATAGTTTTAAAATTGGTCTAAAAACTGTGTGAGAAACTAGAGCCGAAGTCTCTCCTTGCTTTTGAGTTACTCACAGTCAAGAATCCACCAGAAAGAGAACATAGAGTAGAAAAGGCAATAAGTAATGAAAAATAATTTTAATAAATAGAAGAAAAAGAAAACTAGAAATAGGAGATGATAAATAGGACATGTGTATTTTTTTCCTTGTTTTATTCTACGGGTTGTAAGAATATCTAGGAGAGAATATCATATACTATGTTCTTTTTATATATACATATAACCTGAAACTTAGGCTCATTTAAAGTTGATTTTGATTTCAAGTGTTCAATAACTGTTGAAGGCATGGTTGTACTTTGGTAACACGAGTACTTTGTAGTCACTTTCTTAGGACTTCAAATATAAGCACATTAAAAATCAGAACCAGAAAATTATCATTTCTAACATTCAAACTACGAATCAATGTGCTGTTTAACCAAAAGAAAAAAAATCCAAACTTTTGAACCTTCAGGACTGCCCTCTAAAACTGAGCTTCTTTTGCTTCTCTTGCAGGCTCTCAGGTCCTCTTAGCATATCTTAGGAGAAACAGTGCCTTTTTAGGTTAACATACATTTTTTTAAAAAATCTGTGTTAAGGACCTTTGAATTACTTATGCATATAAAATGTTGATCTCATTTTTTTCAAAACTCATGCAACCGATCTTTCCTCTTAGTTACATCCCATATGTTCCTGATTGGATAAGGACAAATTAAGATAATTTTCCAAACCTCTCAACTTTATTTGAAATATGTGTTTTATCAACTCTGCTATTTAAATGACCAAACCATCTTCTCAGATATAGTCTTAGAGAAGTCAACCTCATTTTAAACGCAGCTTCTTATAGTTAGGGTACGTATTTGCATAGGACATTTTATATTTTCATACTATTAAAAGTGCTTTTCATATGTAGTACCTCTAGAAAAAATGAGGTTCTATTTAAGTGGATTGAGAATTAAGTTCCTAATAGAAATACTTGGAGGGAGGGTAGAATCTCTTCCCTGTCCTCCCTAATAACTTATGCACATTGTGATATTTGTGGAAGCTTCATAAATTATCTTGCTTTATAGTATTTTAATAAAAATGCCAAATCGTAAGGAAGACAAGTAGCAAGAGGTTCAATAGTAATAAATGTCTTTATGGATTTGCTAAATCTGCAGTTGTTAAATATTATATAGATTAAGATCATGGCAGTTTTTCAAAACCTATTCTGTAGTTCAAGGTTAAAATGTACTAAGTATAAGGAAATCCAAATCTGAATAACTTTTTTTGTGAAGATGTTTTTTTAAAAAAATCAGTAACCACAAATGACTACCACTGTAGTACTATTTTGACAAAAAAAGAACTAAAAAACTAATTTTAAAAGAAAACTAAATGCTAAAATTCATAATTTGATCTCTTATTTCAAATATAATGTTTAGTGTTCAATGCAAAATAAATTTAGTGATGTTATAAGATTTGTAGGGCAGTGAGCGAATGTTAGGCTGTCCTGTCTCTGAGATGATAGAACATAGATTAGAAATAAAAGAGGTTTGCAGCTAGCCAAGATAAAAATATGTAGGTATATGTGTAGAAAGGTATTTTAAAAATTATTATTTCTTAATTCAATCCTGAAAAAGACATATTTAGGTCTAGCTCAGAAGCAACACTACCACTGCAGGTTTCAGTTTCAGTTTCTCACTGGGTAAATCTAGCAATTTAAAGCAATGGCAGTCATTGACGGAGGTGACAGTCGTTGACAGAGAAGCAAAATGAAGACATTTTGAAATAACGAAACGAGGTCTTAGGATTCAGAAAGGAGAAATCAGCCTCGAGATAATGAGGTTCTGCTAAAAGTAGGCTGAGATTCCTACCCCAGGTCATCAACCAAATAAACTGCAAAAGGACTAAGGAAATAAACGTTAAAGATGAAACTTTCACTAGAAGAAAATCTTAAGAAAATTTACAGGGTTTAGAATGGGAAGGAGCTTTGCAAGCACAAAGCAACATAATGTTTACTCCATTTTGCTACTTATTTCTAAGAGGTTGCTCCTTGGTGTCTAGTAAACTGCATAGGGAACAGTCAAGTTGATTTAGGAACGTTTTTTGAGTTTGTTTTCATCCTCATTCTTTTCCATGCCCATATTGCCTCTCTCGTTCATTTTACTTTTTATTAATTTTTAGTTTTCTCCAAGTTATAGACGCAGAGAGAGTTGAAAAGGCCAGTACCGTAAGCCACATAACAAAACGCAGCAGCCTCTTGCCCTGCCCTTTCCTGTTCCCTCTTCTGTTTCTCTCAGCTGTTTCCTCTAATGTTTTCTGCCACGTTTCTCAATAAATCCTTGCACTGCTATTTCATTATTTGTCAGCCATTATCCTCTAACTCGTAATGATAGTAGATGAAGTGTTAGCTCACTCTTAATCCCCATCCCACTTTTTCCTCTTCATTCTTCTACCCTTTGTATCACTATTTTAGTTCAATGTTCAGTGTTTGCTTTAATAACACGATTCCACTATTATTCACTGCTCTGTCAGATTGCGTGGGATAGTTGTTTCTTACAGTAATAATTTTTTGCTTGCTATTTGTAATTTTTGTCATTTGCTTGGTTTTTCTGAGCCTCTTTTTAATTATTCTCAAATACCCAACGACATTTCCAAAAACCTCTCAATACTATTTTTCATATGATCAAACATGTCTAATAATGTGCGACATTTCTTTTTATTTTCTTCTTTGAGTTCCCCATCCTCTTGATCCAATCTGCATGGGTGTCTGAGCCTGTTGGTTAGACATAATCCTGAGAGTAGCTGTCAGCTACTCTCCTTGATTAATAGGTCGTCTATCTCTTCCTTAGATTCTGTGTTTTTCTTTCTCTGGGGCATGCCCCCTCTTTGGGGGAGGGAGTATAGCTACAGTACATACTTCTTATTTTTTAGGAAGGTTAACTGTGGGATATTTCCAGATATGCAAGTTCTCAAAATGTATTCTTCTCTCACTCCTAATCGATAGTTTGTCTAGACATAGAGTCCTAACTTGAAAACAGTTTTCTCTTAAAAAATTGAAGGCATTGATTCTTTCTAGTCTCCCAGTCTTCAGGTTGTTTTTCCGAAGTCTCACAATTTTTTTTTATCGGTAGTCCTTTGTGTTGGACTTGTCTTTTTTTCTTCTGGAAGCACTTAGATTTCACTCCGTTTTGATGTGAAAGTACACATCTTAGGCCTCGGTGTGGGCAATTGTAACTCTGATGGAAAGTTGGTGATTTTTTTTCTGTTCATATCACGAACCTCTGTTCTGGGATTGGTCTAGAACAATCCTCAGGTTTCTGATGCAGGTGACTAAGATGGTATTTCTAAAACTAAGATGGAGACAGGATCAGACATTTGAGTTAGGTATGTCAATTAGGTCGAAATGGAGTCTATTTGATTCGGTGTTTAAGTCTAAAGCTCAGGAATGTAGCTTGGCAGGTGCCTGTGCTATGTCATCAGTATGAAAAGGTAGATGCAGAAACCACAAGAGTGCATGGGTCACCCAACAAGATGCTGTCCACAGATGACCAGTGGCCTCAGACCAAAACCATGAAAAGTACCATATTTGAGGTGCTACTAGAGAAAAAGAGACTCATAATGGAGAAAGAAGTCAATTCCAAGCAGTAAGAAGAAAAACAGAGGTCTAGGTGAAGCAAAAGTAGGAGTAAAATCTCAAAAACAATTATGATGTTCAGCTAAAACCAAAATATCTGTTTGTTTTAGTAAAATCAATTTGTACCCTTATCAAAAATAGTTTTAATTTTTACCTATTTTATGGAATTGGGTCAGAAGGAGCTACATTGCTGTCGGCTGAAAAAATAATAAAGATGTAGAAACTCTGAGGGTAGACTACTTTTTTTCAGAAGGAAAGGAAGAGACTGGATGAAATACATAGAGGGAGGTGTGTGATCATTGCTTTCAAATCACATTTAATGGCTGCCCCTAAAGATATGGATGTGTTAAGGGTTCTGACTGGTGAGATGGGCTGCCAGGGGAAGGGAAGGGATCTAATTGCTGGTGACCATGAGGAAGCTAGTAAGAATCATGATGTCATGAATTTCAAATGAGGTGTGACTCAGTCACTTGAAATGGTTAGGAAGGGCACTGGAGGACAAGAAATAACCAAACTCCCTTTCTTGACTCCCTGAGTGTGGGAGGGCAGGAGAGAGAAAACTGTGTTAAGGGTTTACTGAAGAACATTATGGCAGACATGGGATCATTTACTTAAAGCTGTGTTTTAATTGAGAAAAAAGGGCTCCAGAATGGAATTGTAGAGCTGGTGGTGGTATGCAGCTCCAATCCATGGGGACAGAAGTACAAAGGGAAGAAGAGAACTTGAGTCTGGAGGGGCTTTGTACTTAAGAGGACAAGCGGTCCCTGTCAATGAGGAAAGCTGGACCAGGGGCTCATAACCGTACCAGAGCTGGAGAGAGTCCTTGGCTGGCTTCTTTCAATGGGGAACACAAACAGGTTGACCATGGTTGGTGGGTTCACGGTGGACTGCTGTAGCTCATCCTTTGTAACTTGGTCGCTTGGATTAGTTAGGCTTAAAATGGGCCTAGAAGTGGCTGATAGAAGTAGGTCCTGATGGTGATTATAGGGAGAAGAATCCTGGATGTATTTCTTTGGAGTGAGGAAGAATGGGAGAACAGATAGGTGAAAAAAAAATAGAGGGGCATCTTCAGGCTGGATAACATATCAGGAGAAGATTGGCAAAGTTACCTGTTGGCTTAACGTTGGCTTGCGTTACTTTGCATTCGGGTCTCCTTGGGGAGATTTTTTTTTATATGTTCAGAAATCACAGGAGATGGGCTCTTTACAAACGGACTAGAAATGAGGTCATGTTTCTGGATGTTTCAAACCACATTCGTGTCCCCCAAACTGTGAGGATGCCAAAGAATCTAGTGAGCTTGCTAACGCTTCTCTGTGGTTCTTGTTTTCCACCTCAACAACCGCCACGAGGCTCTCTGCTCACTCTTAGAAAAAGGTATTCCACTCAGGACGGCAGTGCTATGCAGTTCGAAACATGCCAGGAATATCTGACAAGCGTCCTTGGGCTAGTGAAGCAGAGATTTATCCAAACACTGAAAGTGCATTTTTAAAATGCCAGATACTGTCTCTTTCCAGCCTCAGATCTCTGGATTGACCTCAGGGGGACATTTTTGGTTCCAAGGCCTTGGTTGTGAAGCTCTTATCCTCTATACTTATTGTATCTGTATCTAAGATGGGGAATGGGAGGGCTTTGGGGACCTTAGTCCAACAGTTTCCACAAAATTTCTATGAGGACTGAGGAGAGTAACCCATAGTGCCCGTTTTGTAGATGAAGAGGTGGGAGAAAATTTTACTTCTGTGAAATGACTTTGCCAGAGCCAGGGAGTGAGGTAGCACAGGGCCAAGAAAGGGATTGTAGCCACCTTAGCAGTTGGACATTATTATATGTCTGTTGTGAAATCATAAGATTCAATCATGAAATGTTAAACTATAAATGAGGGAAATAGTGCTATTTGTAGGGGTGTTTTGCTGCTGTTAGTTCTGCCAAATAACAGTCTGTAACTCATTTCTTATCATTTCCCTGCCCTTCCTGCCACGCAAGAGCCATGTCAGGATAAAATGAAACTATAAGGCATTTATGCTGATATTTGCAAAGGTGTGTGCTGTTGTCACTTTTAATTACGTCGATGAGAAATCAGACAAAAGTGACAAAATATAGTATTTGCGTGCTCATACCAGTCTGTTATTTTGACTCTGTGTCAGGAGGGCCTTGCAGCTCAAAGTGGAGGCCACCTCTTGTGGAGATATTGAAAAACAATAGGAAATCTGTTATGTTTCCAAAGAAATTGGTTGTCTATATGTCTCTTCCACGTGTCTCCTGAGAGTTACAAATGTGTGGGGTTAGAAACGCCAGGAGCCCGAGAAACAGCGTTAGCATCGATGTAGTATATTTGAGTGTTTTAAGGTTTCTTCTGGGAATTGATTTCTGGTTTCCTACCAGTTGGGGAAGATACTTGATATGATTTTAATCTTTAATTTGTTGAGACTTGCTTTGTGGCCTAACCTGTGGTCTATGCTGTAAAATCCACATTCTCTTGAAAAGAATGTATATTCTGCTGCTTTGGGGTCACATGCTTTAAAAATATTAATGAAATCTGTTTGCTCTAGTGTTTCATATGAGGTCACTGTTTTTGTGTCTGGAAGCTCTGTCCATTGGTTTCAAAGGGGTGTTAAAGCCCCCTGCTATGACTGTTTCACTGTCAGTCTCTCCTTTTATATTGGTCAGTATTTCCTCTATACTTTTAGGTGCTGCTATGTTAGGTGGGTAAATGTTTACTAGAGTTTAACCCTATTGTTGGATCGTACCCTTTATTATTATGTCATATCCTTCTTTGTCTCTTATTATAATCTTTTTTACTTTAATCCATTTTGTCAGATACATGTATTACTCCCCCAGCTTTTTCTCTTTTTTTACTGGTTGTGTAACATGTCTTTTTCCATCGTCTTACTGGCCAGTCTTTGTGTGTCTTTCAATCTGTGGTGCGTCTCATAGATAGAATATGTCTTGCTTTCTAATGCATCCAGTTAGCCTCTGATTGGAGCATTTAACCATTTGCATTTAAATTGATCATTGATAACTAGGTAGTTATTGCCATTTTATCATTCACATTTATGTTCTCCCTCCTTCTTTCTAAAGAAGTCACTTT
Organism: Cynopterus sphinx; assembly: GCA_030015415.1. Classification (NCBI taxonomy): domain Eukaryota; kingdom Metazoa; phylum Chordata; class Mammalia; order Chiroptera; family Pteropodidae; genus Cynopterus; species Cynopterus sphinx. Next base: position 8,076,914 of record CM057394.1, read on the forward strand.
CACATTTTTTTGTATTGCTGTCTTGATGGCCATGAATTTCTCTGAGAAGCTGTTTATTTCACCCTCAATTTTAATTGAGAGTCTTGCTGGATAGGGTAGTCTTGGTTGTAGGTCCTTTACTTTTGTCACCGAATATTTTGTGCCAATCCTTTCTGGCCTGAAATGTTTCTGTTGAGAACTAAGCTGACAGGGCACACCCTTGTAAGTAACTTGCTGCCCTTCTTTTGTCACTTTTAGGATTCCCTCTTTGTATCTAGCCTTTGCCATTTTGAGTATGATGTGTCTCGGTGTGGCCTTCATTGGGTTTATCTTGCTTGGGACTCGCTGCTCTTCCTGGGCTTATATGTTGGTTTCCTTCACCAGGTTAGAGAAATTTCAGTCATTATTTTTTTATAGTTTCTCAAACCCTTGCTTTCTCTCTTCATTTAGTTTCCCTGTGATACAAATATTATTACACCCGATGTTGTCTCAGAAGTCCCTTAAACTTTCCTCCCTTTTGTGATCCTTTTCATTTTTTGCTGTTTCAATTGGCCGCTTTCTGCTACCTCCTCTGTATCACTCATTCTATTCTCTGCTTCATCTAACCTAATGTTGATCCCTCCTAACGTTTCTTCGTTTCAGTTATTGTATTCTTCATTTCTGACTTTTTTAAATGGTTTCTTCGTCTTATTTTATGCTTACTGTCTCTTTGTGTCAGTTCTCTCTAAGTTCATCTACACTTCCCCTAAGTTCATTGAGCATCCTTAAAACCAGCATTTTGAACTTTGTATCATTTAGCCTTTTTACTGGAATTTTCTCTTCTTTCATTTGAGACTTTTTTTTCTCATTTTGACTGCTTGAAAGAAACCAGTTTAGGGGTGATTCCTAAATGTTCTAGTAAAGCCATCCCAGTTGTGCACTCAGGGAAGTTCAGGGGTTAACCCAGTAGGCCCACTGCAAACTATGTACTTTAGCCAGAATTTCATATTTTCTGACCCTGTAAGGCCCCACACTGGCAGAGGTTGCTATGATGAAGCTGTGAGTTTCCTCACATCCTGTGATTCTATAGTTTTCAAAATATCTGGATACTTCCCTTTGGCCAGTATACAATCAGTAGCGATGGCTATAGGCTCCTTTGGGGAGGGAATGAGGGAATCATTATAATGTATACTTGCCACTGCATTTTAGCATTTTTCCTCATAGGGACCCAATCTGCCATTTAGTCAGTGAGTTCTGGATCTGAAATTGGCTCAATTCTGGGAACTGAGCAAAAAAAAAAATGTTAGCTTTTTTTATTGGAGCAACTAACCTTGTTTTCCTGTTCCTCTGTTCTTGCCCTTTTCTTTAGTTTAGATGTTATTTGTTCCTAAGGATGCCATGATCTTTAACTATCTCCACACTCCTTGTGGGTCAGATCCTCTTGGCTGCCCCTTGCCTTGTTAGTCACTTGATAATTCTGGTCCCCAGCCTTCTGACGCCCTGATTCCTGCCACTATATGAGAGTTTGTTCTTGCAGATCCTTAGGTATATAAGCTCTTTTTTCCTTTAATATAACACTTCTCTAGCAGAGTTATGCTGGGATGACACCTTAATTAATATTCTAGCAGCTTAGAGAAAAGCTGGGGAAGCTCATGGAGAGGCCATTTGTTGCCTTCTGCAGTGTCTTCTAGCACAGACACGGCTCTCGCTCTTACTAGAGAAGGGTGCGCTATCTGTAAAACTCTCGAGAATGTCAGAGATCTGTAGAAGTGGCCATCAGGTGTATCCATTTCTTGGTTTTGGATCCTAGGTTTTCCCAGCCAGGCTCTGACTAAGCTTCGCAGACCTGCTTTAGCTGAGCATCTGAATGTTTCTGGAGCTGTGCAACTCTGGGTATTGGATCTTCTTTTTGTTGTTCAGATGTTTCTCTCATTTCACTGCAAGAGATAGCTGCCTCTCCCCAAACTATGAAGGAGGCCTTCTAATAGTCTTTAACCGCTTATCCTTGCCCTGGGTCTCTCATTATCCCTCTGCAGAATGTCAATTCGACTTAGCAATAGTCAACCAACTCCACTGTTTATGTGACATTGTTCTCACCATATTTTCCATAGCCTGAATCATTACACCTGCAAGGACATTTCCACACCAGGACATTTTCTTAGGCTGACTCTGGTCATGTCTTAGTAATTTATGGCCTCCATCGTGCCCAGGGTTTGTCTGGGCCCCATGTACCACTGAGGACAGTGGGGGTGGTGAGCAAATCTATTCCAGAACCCATCTCACTGCTTCTTTTCTCAGGTTTCTTATGGCCCTACTTAAGTTATTTTAGATTCTGCCAGAAGCAGTTGCCAAAATTGGATTTATTGGGGAAAATGGGAAAGGTGCCAGAGGGAGCTGAGACAGCCATTAAACCTGGATGCAGGTCCAACCCCAGGAGAGGAGAGGGAAGGAAAAAAAACCTAGACAGGAAAAGTCTTAGACTGCAGTGAAGTTACAAAAAAGTTTTGACAGAACAGGTGGGAAGTTCTTGAGCCAAAGTTGCCCTTTAGAGGAGTTGTGTCCCTTCGCACTGCACCTGCGTCATACTCCTGTCGTGCTCACTCAGTAGCAGGGAGCAACCCTGGGACCATGTGCCAGTGATGTGACTGACTTCAGCATATAGAAACTGTACCCCTTGGCCATTTTCAGTTTCTGCAGTTGGAAATCTGGAAGATCGTAAAGATGCATTCTCATTACTGCCCTAGAAATGATATTTTATTTCTCTATTTTTATACCTTTAAACTTTGTTGTTGTTTTTTGTTGTTGTTTTCTTCATCTTCTTCCTCTTCCTCCTCTTATTCTTCTCCTCCTCCTCCTCCTCCTCCTCCTCTTCTCCTCTCTCTCTCTCTCATCTATATGCATAGTAACTGCTAGCCTTTCTAAGATCTTAGCTATATCCTTTTTCTCTTCTTCCCTCTTTGTGTGTCCTAATCTATTTCCATAAGGATACCAGTTATATTGGATTGGAGCCTATCCTCATGGCCTCATTTTCCCTTTAAACACCACTTTATTTATTTATTTGTTTGTTTGTTTGTTTGTTTGTTTAATGAGAGATAAGTTGTTCTCTCTCTCTCTTTCTTTTTCTGTCTCTCTCCTTTTCTATAGTTATCCTGGCTAGAAGTTAATTCATTTTATTGGTATTAAAAAAAAGTAATAATAAAAACAGCTTTTGGTTTTGCTTATTTTTTCTACTTTTCCTTCTTTCGATTTTATTTATTTATGCTTTATTTTTTATTTACTTTGCTCCTGCTTACCTGAGGGTTAAATTGCACTTTTTACCTTAGCTCTCTAAGGTGGAATCTTATGTTTTTGATCTTAGAACTTTCTTTTTTCTTAATGTGACCATTTTATGCTATAAATTTTCATCTAAGCTCTGCTTTACCTGCATCTGACAATTTTGATATATTGTATTTTCAGTTCAAAAAATTTTAATTTCTCTTGAGATTCTCTCTGACCTATTATTTGCTTAGAAATGATTTGCAAATTTCCCTGTTCATCATTCTGTTATTGGTTTCTAATTCAATTCCACTGTGGTCAGAGAGCATACCTGGTATGATTTCATTTCTTTCCCTCTTTCCCTTACCCCCACATAATTATGAGCTAACACAGGATTTTTATATAAATTATAACTGATGTCAGATGTCAATCTCTTAGGGCAGGGGTCCCCAAGCTCTGGGCCATGGACCAGTACCTGACCGTGGCCTATTAGGAACCAGGCCATACAGCAGGAGGTGAGCAGCAAATGAGTGAGCAAAGCTTCATCTGTATTTGCAGCCACTCCCCAGCGCTGGCATCACTGCCTCAGCTCCACCTCAGATCATCAGGCATTAGGATCTTAGAGGAGCACCAGTCTCTGGTGCGAAAAGTTTGGGGACCTCTGTTTTGGGGGACAGCAGGCCATCACCAGAGTGAATTAAAAACTGTTACTCATTTCCCCCTATTCGTCAATGCAGTTTATCTCACTTCACCAAAGAAGGTTTGCAGTAGCTCCTCCCAAGAAAATTCCTTGACTTTTATGGCACCAGTGTTAATTTCTTAGCTTTGACAAGTGTGCTGTGATTGTGTAAGATGTTAATATTAGTAGAAGCTGAGTGATGGCTATATGGGAATTCTCTATATTATTTTTCAACATTTCTGTAAATCTAATAATAATAGAAAGCCATGAAGGAGCCAAAGCTCCCATAATTGAGTTTCATGAAGGGAAAATGGAAATAATAGATTTAATTCTACTTGCACAGGTGTAACCTAAAGGAGTCGAAGAAAAGCTTAGTTAACGATTTCTAATTTTCAGGTTCGAATAAGCAGCACAGTAAGGTTCCATTATTTAAATATATAGGATGAAAATGGATATAAGTTACAGGTTTAATTCAGGGACTCCTGAGAGAAAAATAGTGGAAGGGTGGTCTGTGAAGTGAGATTTCAAAATGAGCCAGGACACAGAAGTACTGAATTACAGATCAACTGTATATAAATATTGGTGTCTTTCAATGGGTATGCATGGCTGAGAGAAATGTTTTTGAATGGCAAAATTTGTATATACTTCTAGAATCAGGAGAATAAGCCAATTGTAAGAGATTTTAGATGTTGGAAATAAGAGACAATGGATTTAATACTTTCCTAAAGGACGTAGTTGTAGGTAGGTAGGATAAAGACCATGCAGGCGAGCAGTGTAGCATTGATTTAGAGGCGGTGAATAATTTTCCCCCTTGGAGATAAAGGTGCAACGATAGGGTGATATACAGAGGATACATTTTAGAGAGGTGAAAAATATGTAAATTAGTAAAGTGAGATTTTTATGAAAGGTAGAATTCAAAGTGAGGAAAGAATGGATGCCAACTTAGAAACAAATCTGGAATATACAAATTGGAGATGGGAGAACGGTAACTGTCTCAACGTTGTTGACCACAGTTGCTGTCCGGTCCCTAGTTTTAGGACTCAGCATGAGCCTCAACTTACATTGTCTCCTCAGGGCCAGTCCTGCTCGAATGTGTCACTTAGATTCTTAAGTTTTTTTTCTATGTTTTGTATGACCTGATAGTTGCTCTTACGTTGAATTACCTTTTCTCCTAAGAGCAGTTGGTCATTTTGAGATCACAATTACCCTGAAGGTGGAAAGACCATAATTTTTCTTTTTAAGAAAAAAAAAATACTGGTTTGTCCTCCTACCAGTCTGAATTTCTCTGATCTTCCATTGCCTGGAGCAAAAATGGTTGGCATAAGATAATTTTTGGTTTTTTAGAAGATGTGGGAGACCCCTCAAAGGCCTTTTCATAATGAATGGAAGGATTTATTCTTCCTTATTAAAGTAATAAAATTTGTTATACTTCATATAGGTTCTTACAAGGGGTGGAAAAAGGAGGTAAAATGAAGGTGATGATTTAGTATACCCGATATTGCAGTTATTTGTAGAAAGGCTTTAACTGAAAATAGATTTTTCTCCTGAGATTTTAGTTTGTTCTGAAGAATAATATTAAAAAATCAGCATTGCATAATAACAATGGCAACAGCAAGGGAAGATGTATGATGACGATCCTGGGCAGTTCATTTAAACTGTTATGCTCTTGTTTAACACTGAGATGCTTGATGTTTTTGGTTCTGTGTATATGAACTAAACTAACTTACACATGTGCAGTTCTTATTCTGGGTGTAAACTCTCATTTCGTGCCTGACGTTTTTGCTATACTCCAGAAGGATGCTGATGTGGAGAGGAGGAAGGAGGGACAGTCAGTCACAGAGGAAAACAGAGAGGAAGGCAGCTCAGGCCCATTTAGCTTGGTCCAGACTTAATTGCTGTGTCTCCAAAAGGTCCCTTTGATCACAGAGTGTGTGTAAGAAGCTACCTCATCAGACCCTTCACTTCCACCCACCATTATGAACAAGGCAATAGTTCAAAATAGCCTGAACTGGCACCTTGGCATTTGAGCCAGAAAGGGAGGACTTTAGTCCCATTAGCATCAGAGAGAAGTTAATAAATGGCCTCAAACTGTCTGCACAGAGCCTGGCGAGGCAGAACAGAAGAATAGCAGCTCAGATCTGAATTGTTGGATTAGCTTTCCTGACAGTTACAGCTGTATTAGTGGTAGAAGGAAGGGGAAGTGGAATTAAAAGGATTCACTTCTTTCAGCAGACCTCTTAGCTTAGCTGTTGTCTGGGATGTGTTTGTCAACGAGGTACCAAAAAGCTCTGTGTGTGCTCCCGTGCATGCGTGTGTGTGTTCACGTGTAGGGAATATATATTATGGAGTATGCAATGGTCATACGAAATCAAGTCAAGAATAAAGGATATAATTTGTTATTGTTCATCCATTATAGGGTACCAGGGTAAAAGGATATGTTTTTTTTTCTACACAAATGAAGTGAGAGGAATTCTCTTGGCAGGAGTGACTGTAAACTTTTTTCTGAGCCAAGTAAGATAAACTGCATAGATGAATAGGGAGGAATGGGTAGGGGCAATTAAGCCACTCTGCTGTTACCCTGCTGTTCCCAAGGAGAATGGCGTGTGGATATCAGTTTACATTTTATAAAGGTCTCACGTTGTCTCATAATTATGTGGGCCTATAGAGAAAAAAAGAAGTGAATCCCTTACCTTAACTTTTCTGTGCAAGGGATAAAGTCCAGGGCTTGTCATGCTCTGAACACACCCCAACAACTCGAGAGGGGCCTATCGTGCTGTCTCTAGCAGTGACTACAAAACCATCACTTGTGGATCTTGTTATGTGCCCGGCCACTTCATGAACTACATCACATACCTGATCTCATTTAAACCTCACAAGAGTATGATTAGGTAGGGAGCATTGTCATTCTCATTTTACAAATGAGGTGACAAAACTTAGAGAAGTTAATTGGGCCAACTCAGGTCTACTCTGGGTGGAGCCAGAACTAAATCTTGGTCCTTCAGATTTAAGGCCCTCTGTCTTCAAGCCTCAGGCTATTAAAGACCTAACAGATTCATTCCACTGCAGAGTTCCTGAAAACCAGGATTGTTTTCCCCCAGAAGAATCTAGTTTAGTTCTTCAGCAGAAATCAGTATTTAAGCAAATATTTTTTCAACGATTCCTGTGTGCCAGCCACTCTTCAGGTGCTGGGGATCAAAGCAGTGAACATAAAAGATAAAAATAGCTCAGAGAGGGTGGATTACAGCAGAGGAAAACCAACAGTCAGCAAGCAGACAGATTCTCTAGTGTTTCTGATTGCACAGAGTGCTGTGCAGCAAAATCAAACGGGAATATTAGAGGAGTCCAGAGTTGCAATTTTTCTCTGCCTTTTCGCGGACAGCCTTGCTGAGAGAGTAGTGTTCAAGGCAGCCATGTGGATGCTTGGGTGCAGAAGATTCCAGGCCGATGAAAAACAGGTTCAGAGTCGGGATGTCAGGCCCTTAGGGCCAGACTGAGGGGAGCAAGAAGCCGGGGAGGGAAGATGCTCTGATTGGAGTGGAGAGTCTCTTACGTCAGTCAATAAAAAGTAAAGTAAAACTGCTGAGGATTCTGGAGATCAGCCCATCTTTCAGTTCCTCATCCCACACTGCTTTTGTGGAGACATCCTTTTTTTCTTTAACCAGAATCCTTTCTAGAATGATTTGCCACACATCCAGAAGTCCTCTCTTGTGCTCACTTGGGCAGCACATGTATTAAAATTCCAATGATACCAAGAAGGTTAGCATGGCACCTGCATAGGAATAGCATGCAAATTTGTGAAGCATTCCCTATTAAAAAAAAAATTCTAAGTCTTCCCTCATGTGGGTTTAGATAGGCTTTCAGGTTGTTGAAGAGTAAATGTCTGGACGTTGTCATGGAAGAGTTTACCATTCTTGAGACCTACAGGTGATAGCAGAGCAGCTGTTCAGATGGTGACCCAATGCTGAGAGCAGCGGTCAGTGTCCCCACAGCCTGTAAACCCGACGTGTGCACGGCCAGGCACTGTGTCCAGCACCTTGCCTCTGTACTCTTAAGCCAGTGGCAATGTCCTTCAAGGCAGTACTGAATGACGATTACATTTTTCTTTATTATGTTTGCGCTGCCATTTGTGGCGCCTGGCATACCTGCTCAGGGGTGAATTAAATGAAAGAGACAGTGAGTCTAATATTGAAACAAAACAAAAGAGCATTTATATTGTTCATGTAAATATATTTGTCACAGAGCTGGACAATGCATAGAGAAGAAAGAGTATAGAGAAACATAAGCATAGGAAGATCTAATTTTGGCACACAAACTGAAACTTTTAAAAAGAACAGTCTTCTAGCTTTAGGTTTAATGTATCCTATTTTTTTTAATCACTTCATTGAGGTATGATTGACATACAAAAAGCTGTGCATATTTAATGGATAAAGCTTGGTAAATTTGGAGGTAAATATATACTTGTCAAATGATCGCCATAATCAATGCTATAAACATATCCATCACCTTTAAGTTTCCTCTCACTCTCTGTATTTATTTAAATAATTAATAAACTTTAAATTTTCTTATACTAAAGAAAGTATATGATCATATCAACAGATGCAGAAAAGTTATTTGCCAAATCTAGCCTCCATTTATGATTTGAAAAAATTCTCAGCAATGTGGGAATAGTGGGAACATACTTCCCCATAATAAAGGCCATACATCCTTAGGATCAGGGACAAGACAAAGGATTTCCAATTATGCCACTTAGTTCCATGTAGTATTAGAAGTCTTTACCATCGCAGTCTGACAAAAAGAAATAAACGGCATCCAAATTAGAAAGGAAGAAGTAAAACTATCATTATTTGCAGGTGACATGACTGTATGTAGAAAACCATAGCGATTCCATCAAAAAACTATGAGAACTGATAAATGAATTCAGCAAAGTAGCAGGATATAAAATTAATATTCAGAATTTAGTTACATTTTTATATACCATAATGAACTATCAGAAAGAAAATTCAGAAAACAATTTCATTTACAAGTACATTTGAAAAATAAGTAAAATGCCTAGGAATAAATTTAAGTAAAAGACCTGTATTAAGAAAATTATAAAACATTAAAGAAATTGAGGAAGACACAAATAAGTGGAAGCATATACTGAGTTCATGGATAGGAAGAATTAACATCGATAAAAAGTCCATACTACTCCGAGCAGTCTATAAATTTAATTCAATCCCTATCAAAATACCAATGGCATTTTTTATACAAATAGAACAAATAATTTTAAAATTTATATGAAACTATAAAAGACCCCAAATAGCCACAGCAATCTTGAAAATTTTTTTCTGCTTAGAGTAATATGGACTTTTTATCGATGTTGATTCTTTCTATCCATGAGCCCAGTATATGCTTCTATATATACATATATATATGTGTGTGTACATATGTGTGTGTATCTATATATACACATATATCATATATACATATATATGGATGGAGATACACATAATGGAATATTACTCAACCATAAAAATGAAAACCATTTTCCACAACATGGATGGACCTAGGGTTTATGATGCTAAGTTAAATAAGTGAGAGAGAATTATAAATACCATAGAATTTCATTGACATGTCAAATCTAAAAAGAACAAAAGAAATGAACAAACAAAATGGTAACAGACTCATAGATGCAGAGCACAGACTAGTGATTGCCAGACGAGAGAGTGGGGCTGGGTGACAAAGGGGAAGTGATTACGGAGAATAAATTGGTAGTTACAAAACAGTCATAGGGATGTGAAGTACAGCACGAGGAATACAATCCGTAATGTTGTAATAACTGTGTATAGAGCCAGGCCAGTACTAGATGTAGGAGGAGGGTTCCTTTGTAATTACATAAATGTCTTACCACTATGCCTTACACCTGGTACTAATATAACATAACATTGAATATCAACTGTAATTGAAAAATAAAAATTAATTTTAGAAAACAACTTTGTACCATTGGAATAAACAGCAGTTGTTCATAATGTATTATCTATTTTAGAAATTGCTGCCTTCAATTTGTTAATGTTTTATTGAGGTGTTATTTTGTTTTGTTTTTGTTTTTTACCTATGTTTACAAGGGATATGTTTGTCTATAAATGTCTTTTTTTCTTAAGAATATTTTTGTTTTTTGGTATCAACATCAGAGTAGTGGGGCCTCATAAAATGAGTTGGGAAATATGCCCTCATTCTGTTTTCCAAAAGTGTTTGGGTCCAATTAGCATTATTTCTTTATCAAATGTTTGTTAACTTACCTATGAAAATTTAGGGCTAGAAGTATTTGGGAAGAGGTAATTTTGATTGCTAGTTTATAAAAAATAATTTCTTATTTGTTGAAATAGCTATTAAAATTTGATAGTTTATAAAAATAACTTACTCAAAGAATTATTAAAATTTGAAACTAATTTTAATACCTAAATAAGTATAAGGCTGTTTTTATTTTCTAATTCTTTTGTCAGTTTTAGAAAATTTTGTTATTTAAAGAATTTGTGTATTTCCCATCTGTGGTGCCAAATCTTATTAGCGTCAGATTTTTTATAAATATATTACACTTTCAAGGCCTCTATGCACTGTAATAATGACCCGGCTTTAATCTAGGGTACTGGTAATTTATATTTTCTTTTTCTTTCTAAATCAATTTTGGTAGAGGCTTATCAATTTTATTAAGCCTTTCAGTAAGCTGACTGATGTGCTGATCTTCTGTAAGGTTTTTTTTTTCTTTGTTTTCCACTCTTTTTATTATTTCCAATCTTCTACTTAATTGAGTTTAATTTACTTCTCCTTAGATTCTTGAATTAGATGCCTACATTATTATTTTACACCTTTGTTTTTCTAATACAGGATTTTGAAGCTCTAAATTTCTCCCTAATCCATCTAAAGGTAAAGATACTGCCCTGTCTGGTTCCAGATTTTAAAATTTTATGTTTTTATTTTTATTCAGTTTGAAATATTTTCTAATTTTTTAAATTACTTTTTAGATCCATGATTTCTAATAATAGTTTAACTTAATTTCCAAATTGGAGATTTCCTAGATATGTTATTTTTATTTCATACTTTAGAGTCACTGTTGTCAGAGTGCATCGTCAAGGTAATTTCAGTCCTTTGAAATTTATTGAGACTTGTTTTGTGACTCAGCATGCAGCCAGTGTTGGTGAATGTTTTCATGCACTTTTATATATTCTACTGTTTTAGTTACAGTGCTTTGTAAATTAGGTCAATTTGTTTAAATATTCAAATCTTCTATATCTTTAGTGATTTTTTTTCTGCTTCTGTCGATTACTGATAAAAGGGCATTTTGCTTTACATATTTTGAAGCTCTTTTATTACACTCACACCTATTTAGAATTATATATTCCTAAAAATTTTTTTTATCATTATAAAATGATTCTCTGCTAATAATCTTTTTTTTTTTTTTTTAGGCAAGGCAACCCTTGGTTGACCTCACAGATTGTAAGGACCTTGTCAGTTTACAATCCCTTATTTTTTATTTTTATACCTACAGCACCTGGTCTTCCTAGGTGGTCTCCCATCCAAGTACTAACCAGGCCTGACCCAGCTTAGCTTCCAAGATCAGATGGGATCGGGTTTGTACAGGGTAGCATGACCATAGACTGATAATATTCTTTTTCTTGAAGCCTGGTCGGATGATAACTAAAACCACATTAACTTTGCTATGCTTAGTGTTTGAATGGCCTGCATTTTTCCACTGCAGTCTTTTGATCTTTCTTATTTTTTACATGAAATCAGTTTTATTGAACTTTCTTAGAAGGCAGTAATGAATGACAATGGCTTTTTAGTTTTCCTGTTTAGGAGCTTCCTCTTTTGTTGCTCGTGCATAATGATTAAAAGATGACCGGTCTACAGTTTTCTCCCCTCTAGTATATCTGCATTTTGTCCTTGCATTTATCCTGCACAATTTGAATTCTACTCCTGGCATCTTCTCTCAGTGCAAACTGTGCCCTCAGAGTGAGTTTCTCTTGGTTACTAAACGTTCCTGCATTACAGACTGCTCTGAGCCCTTTCAGAACTTACTATGGATCTTCTCTTCCATGCATTCAGGTGTGCAACAACCCCTTCCAGCTACAGCACTGGTTCTCAGATTGGCTCCTACACTTGTCAGAACTACTGTTTGTGATTCGGGGAACTCTAGTTTTTAGGGGATTCCCCTGCTATTTCTCTCTGCCTCTTTCTATACTAATGATGTTACCCAGTACTTTTGTGCTATCAGTGGTTTGCCTCACCTGTTTGTGTTTTGAGGTTGATGGGAATATTGAACATAGTGGGCTTTTTTTTAGATATTTTTCTATGAGCTTTGACTTTAATATCTTAGTTCTCTCTCTATGTGTGGGGATTCAGGAAAGTTCCCAACAATTCTCCTGCTGAAGTCATGTGTTCAGAACTCTGGCTACTCTCGTTTCCCATTACAGAGCAGTACATTTGTATTATTTGATGTTTGTAGTGAAAAAAATAATGTGATGCTTATCTTTTACAGAAAGAGCCAGATTTAACAATCCAGATTACAGGGCTCTCTGGAGTTGTCTCTTACTGTGACTACTGCATTTCCTTAGTGTTATAACTACTGTTCTTTTTTACTGCTGGCTCCTAGGGTGCCGTGGTTATTTTAAGAGAGTCTCAGAATAGCCTAGGTAGTAATGAGAGTCCCAGATAAGACATCTGTCCTCTTTAGTGATCCTGTATGGCTCTATGGTGGATGGGACTCTCCTGGTTTCTGAGTTAGATAATTTAGAAGGGGTGGAACCTCTTCCTACCATCTGTCACCTAAATGGGTATCTTTCATGTCATATAAGTGAATTAGCTGAATGCCAACTAATGCTAGACAAGATTATGTAACTGAAAATGCTTTTTAATACAAGGCACTTTGATAAGTTGTAGAAATTGCTGCCCTATCATTTGCTTGGTTATTTTTGAAAAGTGTTTATACTTTATTTTGGGAAAGGGGTGGTTGAACACAGTTGGAACAGCACTCGGGATCCTCAGATAATTCTTTACTCTCCTGTTACACTTTTAGGTGACACTTTTTTTTTTTTTTTTAACTACAGCCATTTCCAAAGAAATGTGAACATAGATCGTCTTCGTTAAGTGTTATGCTGTCAATCAGTTTTATACATTGGCTTTAGTAAATAAGTCAATAAGTCATTTATAGGACACTAATTTGTCTCCCAAATTTATAAAGTTTTGCACAAAGAGCACTTTTAGTGAAAAATGCTTGCCTCTTATAAAGTTAATACATATATTGCTATTTTGGTTTATAATTTGCAAAGTGCTTTTCATTTACTCTTCACAACAACCTTGAAAAGCAGGCATAGCCTTTACTTTACAGATTAAGAAACTAAAGCTCAAAAGTTGTTACCTTCTTAAATCTGTGTGGGCAATTTCTAAAAAAGCCAAGAGAAAATTTAATAATTATTACTACTTTCAGAAGCCTCTCTGCATGCCAATAACTCAAAAATATCTAGAGGGAACATGATCACATGAGTATCTACTTATAAATAAGCCTCAACTGAATCTACAATTTAGAGACTTTTTTAGGAAATACATATTTATATCTCTTTAATGTACAATATACAATAAATGTAATGTAAAATAATATGTAATATAAAATAAGTCTGTCTTGTGTTAAAACATTCAATAAACTCTGTGGAAATTTATTCTTTCCATTGAAATTGAAAACAGTTGTTTATAATACTCTAATTTACAGATGAAAAAGCTGGGTCCCAGTGACGTTAAATGATTTGCTCATATAGCTAATTAAAGAGTCAGGATTTAATGTCCTATGTCTTCTTATTCTAAGTTCTGTATTTTCTCATTTACACCATTTCACCTTATGATGGAACTTGCAAAATGTTTTAAGATGGCTGAATTAATGAAACAGCTATTACAATTTAGATAAGTCTGTCCAAAAGGAATAAGTTGGTCTGTAATAATCAGTTTTATGAAGCCTGGATACCAGAGAAATGATGAAAAAAGAATAAATGGATAGTCAAAGGATTTCTGACCTAACTTCAGCCATACAGGTCATAAACAGTCTTTGGGCATTTGAAGAGAATGACTGGTTTTCCCAGGAGGGAAGTATGAGTGTACTTTGCCATTTTTAATAAAATAGGATCCAGATATGTTTCAGACTATGCTCTCTGCTGTCTGCTCTCCCAACAGTCTCCACATCATCAAAACGTTCCGTGGACACATTCTAATGTCATTACCAACGCTTGTGGCAGAAAAATTCTCACATACCATATCTACTTCATAGCCTGACTCTCAGAATTGACTGTACAGTGTCATTTTTCCTACTAGGCTAAGAAGAGAGAAATATATTATTTCCTTAAGTCACAGGTTTGATCAAATCGGTGCTTTTATTTCTCCCCAAATCTAGAAGCTGGTTCCCCTGGGAATCTTGCTGCTCAAAGACAGCCATAAGGCAAGAGCTAAAACAGAGCAGATGAGCCACGTGTGGGGACCCAGAGTCAGGGTGCCTGGGGTTCTTTATGTTATGTGTGACGGCCCAGTCTCCTTTACCTTCCGAGCAGATTCTCCCTCCACATCTCATTTTGCAATGCTCATCTCGGTGAGATGTTTTTCATATTTTTTATAGTAAGAATTTGAAATCATCTATATGACAAGCTGAATATACAACAGAATATGAAAGGGTACGTCTGTGTGTACATATATTTTTAATCGAACAGCACAATATGGCAAAATCAAGTTGCCTTAGAAATCTTTACTTCAGAGTAAAGCAAAATTGAGCAAGAAATCATGCTGGCCCAGGTCCTTTTCAGGGCATCATTCTGAGGATGGGCGACTTCTGTTAAGTAATAGATCTATCATTTACTACTTCTGCATTTTCTTTGTCAAATAATAATTTTGAAACTCTTCTGAGCTTTATGTGGTTGTAATGTGAAGCAGCCTCCGAGTAGCACCTTCCGAGGACTGTCCATCTGCTGTCATACTGCTGGCTGCCATTGGTCTCCACTCATCGCCATGATCTCTGATGGGAGACTGTCAGCATATCCCAGGACTTTTGCTTTCTTTCTCTTGGAAATATTGGAAGCCAAATAGTATATAAGCAATATAACAGACATCTAGAATACATATATTAGTTTGGGGACAGATGGCCGATATTTCATTATTTTAGAGTGTAGAAAGCAAGTACAAACCCACCACTCCCAGTAGGCTCAGCTGGGCTACAGGTTCATTTCTGAAATATGCTGGACACATAGTGATTAATTTTGAAAATAGAATTGAACCGGGGAGCGTTCTTACTCTACAGAGTAATAGCTCATGCTACTACTATCTGTATCCAAAACTCTCACGTGAAACCATAAGAGAACTACCGTGGGTGCCTGAAGAGTTTGCATCCTCTTGGTAATAATAACTGTGCATGAACGAAATCAGCATTTGGATGAAGAAAGAAATCTCATATTGGAAAGTAATCATAGCTTTCATTCTCTGTTGTGTGTGTGTGCATTGACAGCTTTTTGGAGACTACAGCCTATTTCTTCATGAAACCAAAAATTGGAGAGAAGGAGGTGTCCCCCAATGTTTTTTTCAGTATCTGGCATGAATTCAGCTCCGACTTTAAAGACTTTTGGAAGAAAGAGAACAAACTTATTCTACAAGAGAGGTAGGTTTTTTTTTTTTTTCATTTGCACAATGGCATTTTAAAACTGGTGTTTTATTAGGTGTGATACCACTAAGATTGCCAACCTTTATAGCCCGAATGAAAAATTAGATGGCTCACAACCTGGGGTATCATGTCTTCAAGAGGGTGCTGAAATTTTGCAAAATTTGGAGTTTGAGTAAAAAGAGTCAGCATAGAGGCTGTGATGCTGCAGAGAGTAGCTGGGATGGTGGTTTGCCAGGACCACTGTCTGGTACCACAGCTTATGTGGTGAGAGGAGCAACGCTGCTGAGACTATAAATGCACTCACCAGAAAAGACAGAGCAAAGACTGTCAAGGTAAGAAAAATCGGTTTTACTTTGTTTTTGCTCAGTTCCTGGGATGTTGTCAAATTTTCACTTCTCCAGATGTCACCAAGAAACAGCTAATCACTGCTCTTAAAAAAAATCTTTCAAGGTTCTCACAGAAATCTATCCCATTTCCTAAAGTGAATCTTTTCAAGGATGAAGGGAAATTTCTCCTTTTAAGTGTATGAAATAAAGTCTCTGTCACTACGATTATGCAATTCTATGGGGGCATGTTAAATATTAATTCAGAAAGAAAGCTAGCCCTCCCAGGATAGCATCCCCAAATGGCCTGGTTTAGTAGGAGAATGAAAAATAAAAAAAAATTTACACTGTAAACCAGACACTAATACTGAAACCACTTAGTTTATTTTCCAGCGTCCTAGCACTAACAGTGACTTTGCTTTAGATTTTTAGAAAACTTTCATCCTAAGGACTTTGTTCATCACACTACAAAACTCCACAGTTTTCTCCTTATTATCTTCATGTCGGTCTTGCTTGCATACACACCCAGGATCGTCCCCCTAATTTTCATTTGTAAGTAGATGCTCTTGCATCCTTAAATCAGGTGACATTAATTACTGAGATTGATGGGGCATGTGCACTGTGTTTGACTTATGCTAACTCATATAATTACTTAGATTCCACACCTGTATCATAGAGGAAACTAGGAAACACCTTTAAACATCACTCTAAAGATAACGAGCTTATTCTACTTGAAAATGCATCATTAGGGGTTAACATAAAAGACAGTTTTAGTCAAAAATCCATGCAGGTGAGATAAATTAGCACATTTGAATTGTTCGTTTACTTTAGACTTAGCTGTATGTTATGAACATTTTATCAAACAAGAGTTGCTCAATTTAGAAGACTGTAAACAAGATGAACCTAGTTTTTCATCTCAGCGCATCACATACCACGTTCCTTCATCCCCCTCACATGCTTCTTTTCATCTAAAATCTAAACTTGTTTCTCCTGGAAAAGGGCCTGTTGCGTAAGGTACCAAACCAGGTTCGTATTTCACCTTTCATCGTCATTTGCATGGTACCTGGAATTGGAGCCCTAACGAGAGTGGAGCTGGTGAGGTACAGGCATCACCGAGACTAAACAGGTGAAGCTGTGGTTTTGGAGGGACCGTTCCGACCAGGCAAGCGAGCGTTGCAATGGAAGGCTGTGGTCCTGTGGCCAGGGCCTAGGTAGACCTCTAATGATAACTCCACTGCAGACGCCAGTATCCTGGCTGCTGAGGTGCCATCTCAGAGGAAAAGTTAAAATCGGCGAATTCACATGCACAGGCCCCATCTAGCCTGTGCTCCATGAGACGCAGTTGTGTCTCTGAGTCACATCATGGCTTACCAGTGTAACATTTATGATATGTTAGATATTTGCCAGGACCAGAACTTGCTTTTCTTCACCCTCTAAATATCTCATAAAATCAAATATCCTCTTTTTAAACTTCATCCTGTGCTGTCAGGTCCTAGAAACATCCTATGGGCTTTCTGAGTCACACTTGGTGACTTGACTCTCATTTGGGCAGTGTTGTGAACTGGCAGATTACAGGTTCTCTCCACTGCAGACCTCTCGTTTTTCTAAATCATTTGCTTTTAATAGAGGGCTAAGGAGGAACACATGGCAGGTGAGAGAGTGCTTCTTTGCCCTTTGACTTCCGAAATATATGATTTCTCTCGGCAAATAGGCTGCTTTGCAGAGCAAGACTATTGGACTGAATGGTCTGTGGAGAAACTCAGGCCCTGTCCTTGCTGCAGGACCAGCTACACAATTTCCAGAAAACAGTGCCGAATGAAAATGCTGGGCCCCGTGTTCAAACACTGCTAACAAGTTCAAGATGACAGATCATTAAATCAAGTGCAAAGGCCTGTGAGCCGGCCGGCCGTGTGTGCCTGCACACGCACACTTGTGGAGCCAGCCGTGCCTTAGTGTAAGCTTGATGCCATGTTTTCTATAGTTAGCTGGAAGGAGGGTGTGTCTGGAACGCTTTGAGTGTGCCCTGACATATGGACGGGATGCAGGGTTGTGGTCTGTTATGGGCATTAACCTTGGTATAGTCGGTGTCAGTGTGAGTCGACCCTCAGGCCGCACTTTAGATGCTAAAATGGGATGTCGTTCCCCAATGCGATTGTTCCCTCCTCTCTATTCCTGTAATATTTTCTCTACATCTTTTGTTGAATAGTTAATCCTGTGCTGTCATATGTTTGTTTCTATTTTATACCATAACTTTTTTTTTTCATGTTTGCATTTGGTTTTTGTTGGCCAATGTCTTCACCTCTGGTATAGTTCTCATCCTACTACGCCACCAGTGCCTTTCCGTTCTTAGGCTCCGTGAATATTTGCTTATTTGACTTGTTACCTCACTGAATTTGACACAGACGTGAACATAAGAATTAGGACTAGGAAAATAATAAACGTGTTTCCTTACATAACTTAAGGTTATCATTGTTATTCATTTATATTCAACTATTCTTAATTATCCTTAAATTATCATGGTCATAAAAACCTTCAATGGGCATAAAACCCTACTTCAAATATCTTAGGCAAAAAGACTGTTTGTTTAGACAGTCAGACCACAGAAGGGCAGGGTGGAACTTGCCTGTGGCTTGCCTAAATGCAGAAATTCTAACAGCAGTCTGTAGGGGATAGGTGTGTTTCTGCCTCTCTCTCTCATTGTCTTTCTAAGTGCCCTCTCTCCTGCTCCTCTCTCTCTCTCTCTCTCTCTCTCTCTCTCTCTCTCTCTCTTCCTTCCTCCCCTCTTTCTCTCTCCCATCTCCACTCTCTTCTGTGGTTCAGTTTAATTACCAAGCCAGGATATTTCTTTAAGGGTAGACCCTTGCCACAGATCTGGCTTACATTCTCACAACCCAGAAGGAGAGAACATGCTCCACCAACTAGAAAATTCCAAGGGGTAACTCCAGATGAGTCATGCCCATCTTGGATTCGGCCACAGTGGCCTGAGACATGGGATATGATGATGATTAATTAGCTCACTAGTCCTGCAGCTAGACAGGACAGTTGTCATGATTGACAGCTCCCCTCATGGCAGCGTCACTGCAGTTCGGGAAGAGCGCTTTCCCCAAAAATGTAAACAATGATCTATTACCCTTAACTTGTTGAGCTTTTAAAAATAAGCTGTGTAATTAGCAGAATGTTTTAGCATGGTCGAAATAACCTAAACAATGGTTTAATTGTGGGCTGAAATTTCCCTTTCTGTTCAAGTTTATGTGCCCTAATTTGGAATTTATAAATTGAATATCTTTAAGCTTATAAATATTGTGTAAATGTTTCTTACCCTATTATTTTTAATCAGTGTTTGATTATAGACTTGTACTAACATTATATATTCTGCCTTCGTCCTGGTGACTCATATGGATTAGCAGATATATTTATGAAATAGTAAATTTCTATACGTCCATGTTGAAAAGGTCTGCTGTCTTTCTAATCGATATGGTTTGGAAAACATGAGGATTGTCAAGTTAGAGCTTCCACTTACAAGCTCTAGTCATAGAAAGTGATAGATCCCTCACCTGCAAAATGGAGATGGTCATACAGCCTTGCAGTGCTGTTTTTAGAGCAAATAGCAGTGCCTCCATGCTCTTTCTCTCTCGTTTAACATAAGTGATATCCTTGTCATGACTTCCTACAAGGCGATATAACATAGATAAAACATGTTAAGCATCATAAGAGCATAGTCTCTCAATGACTGTGTTATTGTGACTCAGTTACTTTCTCGGTTAGGTAAAATGTCTTAATTCTGATCCTGAAGGTACATTTGTTTGAAAACAATGCTGCCTATCTCTCCATATTTCTTTATTATGCTATATGAAAGAACTCTTGATGCTTTAGAGACTGTTGACCCATTGGTTTTGTCATGAGTCAGAAAACGTATGGGGTTTTTTTCCACATACTTGGAACTGAGCATATGTAGTTACTAATAGAAATTCTTCTCCGAAAAGAAATCTAAACTTGTCATCGCTGAGCAACACAAATATATGAAACTTAAGTTTTTCAAAAAGTTCAGCTTGACTATATCCAGAGGATGAGGGGATAAACCAACAGTCTGCCAGCGTGGAGGAAATGCGCACCCCTCATCTCTAGCATTTGTGTCACCGAGCCACCAACAAGGCCCTACAGAGGAGCTAGGACAGCAAGAGCTGTATGACTCAGAGGAAAGGTTGAGAATGCATGTTCTTTTTGATCCTGATGCAGGGATTTTGGCCCTGGGAGAAGGCAGTGGGGAGCCCAGAACAGCTTTACTTCTCACTTTTGGCCTGTTGTAAGCTGAACTCAGTTGTTAAGCAGAGTCTTCAGCAGTATAGCTTCGTGAATTTATTTGTGATTATTTGCTGATTCCATATTGACTGTTTACTAGGCACAGGAGATGTTCAAGTCTATTTTATGAAGTTCCTGTCTTCCTTGAACTAACAGGCTAGCAGCACTGGTGTGCGGTGTGATGTGCAGTGGGAGAAACTGGCCGGGGAATAATTCCACCCTCAGGACTCTTGACTTTTGATGAGGAGCTTGGAGTTGCAATAGGATTTTTGCAGGCAGTCCAGAGAGCGAAGGAAATCTGGCTCTGGCAGCCGGTCCTCAAATCTCCTGGTGTGTAGTGTGTCCTATCATAATTCCCCTTTTTGTTGGCTTACGACATTTTAATTTAACAGATCAGTTGTGACATTAGGAAGGTTTATGCTTAAAGCGACGTCTAACTTAATTTACTGATTTATTTTACTCTGAGACAGGTAGTCTTCGACGAACCAGGAGAAAGGCTAGCTGCTCCTCTAATTGCACAAACATGTGGTAATCAAGTCTCGTTTCAGCCCCGCTGGAATCTGTAATTAAAGGAAAGAATTTGCATGCTTGGCTTTAGAAGGTCACGCATTAAGTCAGAGAGCACCTCATGCCATGTTAACATTTCCATTTCCAAAATTTCTGTTCACAGTGAGCAGCGTATTCCGATCTAAGTGTGACGTTATCAGAATAGAGGAAAGCAACCACTTTCAGAGCAATTGAAAATACACCGAAGAACGAGTGCAAGGCAGAAAGGTTTACTGTTATGTATTGATGTATTTGTTGGGTACCTAAGGGAGGGATTGCCCCAGCACTGCTACTTAGCGTTCTTCATTGCATCAATAAACAAATTTGGCTAACCATTTACCCAGTTAGTTCAGTCATCAGTTTCTGGAGAAACAGCCCATAAAGAAACCCTTTTCTTAGGTCTAACTCCCCATAGATAAAACTTTGGTGAGACAGTTGATAAGCAAGACAGAACAATGGCTAATGGTGCCTGAGAATGTGTAGGAAATATGATCTACGCTCATTAAAGGAGTAATTAACATGTATTAAGGCATAATAGGTAATTATTTATTAACTCATTCAACAAGTATTTATTAACTCATTCAACAATTATTTATGCCCTGCTGTGTGCCAGGCAAATTTCCTGTCCATGTGAATCTTACTCTCTAGTGAGGGAAGCAGACAGCAAAAAAGTAAACAAGCACATTTCTAAATTATAGGTTGAAATCAGCACTATGAGAAAAATAAACAACCATTTTTACAGAAAAAGAACCAGAAGAGATTCACGTACAAAGTGTGGTTGGAGGAGGCCCTTCTGATGAAGCAACATTTACATCGACACCTAAAGAATTTGAGGGTGTGGCCTTGTGAAGAGGCAGGGTGATGAGGGAGCAGTGTGGTCTGTAAGCCCACTGGGAAGAGGTGTAGGACGGACAAGACAACGTGGCAGAAAAGATTGAGTGAATTCCAAGAAAGATGGTGGTCATGAGATGAGTTCGATGAAGTAAGCAGGGGCCTGATCAAGGAGGCCTTTAGTGGTTACTGGGAGAAATTGGTTTTGATCAGAGATGCAATAGAAAGTCATCAAAGGGGTTTTCAAAATGGGACTAGCCTAACGTGATTCATCTAATCAGAAGATGTTGTCTCGGGTGGGTCGTAAGTTGGACAAGTTGTTTTATTGAGAAACAAGTTGGGAACTTACGGTAGTGCCTCTGGACTGGGGTGGAGGCAAGTATAGATGACAGGGAGTGTGTGTTGGGTGTGGACTTTGGAGGTGTTACCTACACAAACTTTGCTGTCCACAGGTTCCTGGCTGGATCAGTTGTAGGAGCCAGAAAGTTCTAACTCTCAGCTCAGATACTGACGACTCTAAGTTAACAAGGATTTTAGAGACCAAGAAAGCGAACTTCCTTTGTCTTCTCCTAAAATGACTTCCAAAAACCCAAGGTTAGGGAAAGATCTGAAACTTTGGATATCAGGAAATTCACTCTCTAAAACTTAGTTCTCCAAGAATAATGTAAAATCTTAAAGTGAAAATCCGATGGGAAAGATCTTTTCCTTTCTGTCTTTATCTTCCCATGTCCTAAGAGATGTGTTTTAAACTTAGGAAAATCCTTCCTCAAAAGCCTCATGTTCAGAAATGAAAGAAACACTCTTAGAGGTTCTGGTTTGAGTCCTCAAAAGAGAATTGGGACTAAGAGCCAAGAATATAACTTGTCCAAGATATTTTTGCTTTGAAAACGATTTAAACATTGTTGTGCCTTCTAGTGAGTTTGTAGAGCCTCCTAAAGGTTATCTGAGCAGCTGTTAATTTCCCTTCAGCATTTGTTGAAAATGTTTTTTGATATCTTAGCAAAGTGTATAGTCAAACCATCTTGGATCACAATATACTTCACGAAGTAAAGATATTTAAAATTACCCGATTGAAAATAATATTATGTAGCTTATATGGCCTGAGAAGAAATTTCTATCCAAGCTGTTCCTTTGTAAGCAAGATGCTATTTTCAAGGGGTCAGTTCAGGTTTCTTTAGGGTACTCTCAAATAATGTAAGGATTACAACTGGAGGAGAACCAGATCTGTCCAATTTGAATAATACCAAATGAACAACTTCTTAGGTCTGTGTGGACTTCTGCTAGAGCCTGAATTTTTCAAATAGTCGACAATGTACCAAGACAGAGGCTCCCCATAGTTCATCCCCACCCTGGGATTCTCCGTGCTGATTCTGACCCCTTCGGGCAGATGAATTCCAACAGCGTGAGTCCTTCTTTCTGCTCAGCTTCAAGATTTCTCTCTCAGACCACACCCCTGTCCCCATGAGTGGGAGTGAAGCCTTAGAGAAATGCAAAATGTGTTTTCTATACTAAAAAATTGAGATCCCAGGGCCAACGATGAATAGTCAGAGATGAGTTATGACCGATAAGGATGGAAGAGATTGTTTCTGCAGTGTTTTCTACATACGTGTCCACAACAGGGTTGAAGCTAGTGGCAAACATTAGAATAGGACATGCTAGTCTCTTTTATTTGACAAAGAGCAATTAGCTTACTTGATTTTGGTTAAGATTTAGAAGCAACTGTGATCACTCAGTTGAGTTTGATAACTCAGTGTTAAAAGGGATCATTTGTGAAGTATGTGCTGAGTGTGTATGTGTATAATGCTGTTGGGGTGTGTGGAAGGAACCAAGAATGCAGATCAGTACTGAGGCATTTTCAGAATGTGTACTTCAGTAAAGGACATAGAAAGGGAATGAGGTTATTTTTGTGAGTCTTGGGGTGGAGGCCGGGGAATGGTCGTAAGAAAGCCAAATGGCCAATAAGCGCCTGAAAAGATGCTCTACCTCATTAGCCACGACAGAAATGCAAATCAGAGCCACGATGAGATGCAGTGCACACACACTAGGACGAATGGCTGTACACTCAGAGCTGCTTCAGGATGGATATAGATTCTGAAAAATGCATTGCTAGGTGATTTTTTGTGGTTTGCGAACATCACAGAGGCATTTACACAGACCTAGATGGCACAGCCTCCTGCACACATAGGCTACGTGGTCTCGCCTATCGCCTATAAGCTACAAACCTGTACAGCACGTTCCTGTACAAAGCATCACAGGACTAAATCAAGCACAAGAGAAAATGGGGCCATCAAGAGATGCGATAAACAGTATGTGTGAGGCTGCTGCCCCCGTAACACAGCATACTGCTTATGGCAATTTTTTTTAAGAAGAAAGTGTATGCTCTAAAATAATAATAAAAAGCATAGTATAGGAAATCCAGTATCCAGTAACAGTGTTTATTATCATTGTCCAGTGTCATGCACCGTACAGAAAGTCCTGTCTGTTGGTCCATCATCGCCACAAACATGTGAATAATGCACTGGACTACAATGCCACGAGGCGATAGGAATTTTTCAGCTCCTTCATAATCTATGGGACCAGCATTGGGGTTCCTGATTGTAAATAAAAAGACAGGCAATAACAAATGTGAAGGGAGATGAGCAGACTGTGTGGTCCTCTCACATGGAAAAGATGTGGTCCTCTCACCCAGTGCTCGTGGGAATGTAGAGCAACCACTTTGGAAATCAGTCGGGGATCTCCTCAAAGGTCAAACCGAGAGTTACCGAGGCATCCGGCAGTTCCCTCCGAGGTGAATAATGGAGAGAAGTGAAATATCTCCACACATGTTCCTAACAGCATTAGTTATAATATCCAAAAAACTGGAACAACTCGAATGTCCATCACATGAGGAGTGGATAAATAAAATGTGGCATATCCATACCATGGATTAGTATTTGGTAATAAAAAGAAATAAAACAGTGAAATATACTGTAACATGGATGGACATTGAAATTATTATGCCAACGGAGAAGACTGTCACAAAAGACTACATATTGTATGATTTGATTTATATAAATGTCCACAATGGGCAAATCTATAGGATCACAGAGTAGATTCGCCCCTGTCAGGGTTTAGGGGAAGACAGGAGTGGCAGTGACTGTTAGAGAAGTTTCTTTTGACAAATATGGAATGTTCTAAAATAGATGATTGCACAATTGTGTGACTATATTTTTGAAACATTGAATTGTCCATTTAAATGGGTTTATGTTCCAGCATGTGAATGATATCTCCATGAAGGTACTTTTTATTAAAGAAAGTAAGTCGGATTCTTACATTAGTGATCTAAGCATAAGAGAGCCACCGTATAACGTGCTGACTCCTTTCTGCGATCTCCTTAGACTGTCCATGGTTTTGAAATCCTCTGTTGGTTCCTTCGTGTTCCTGCCTGGTACATTCCTGGCCATTCCCCCTGTGTTCAGGTAGTTCTGTATTTACTCAAGAAAAGCAAGTCTCTTAACTAATAACATGAATATTAGCTCAATTAATATTTGAGAGAGAGAGATCTGCTGGCAAAACCTGTCAAGGGAAGCAAGGGCAAAAATAAATGAATGGGACTGCATCAAACTAAAAAGCTTCTGCAGGCAAAAAAAAAAAAAAAGCAAACAAAAACAAACAAAAAAACCATCAATAAAACAGAGATAACCATCTGACTGCGAAAAGGTATTTGCAAAGAATACCTCTGAAAAGGGGCTAATATCCAAGACATATAAAAAACTCAGACAACTCAATGACAAAAAGCAAACGATCCGAGCAAAAATGGCCAGAGGACCTGAACAGATGCTTCTCCTAAGAAGACATGCAAAGGGCCAACAGACAAGTGCGAAGATGCTCAACTTCACTAGCTATTAGGGAAATAGAAACCAAAACCACAGTGGATCCCACCTCACCCCTGTAAGAACGAGTAGTGGAGAGGCTGTGGGGGGAAAGGACCCTCCATACGCTGCTGGTGAGAACGTACACTGGGACAGCCACATGGAGAGCAGTGTGGAGGTTCCTCAAAAATGAGCAGAATCACCCTGTGACCCTCCAAATCCCTCTTCTGTGGACCTCCCCTCAACACTGGAAGACACGTCTCCACAAAGTGCCTTTCTTGCTCCTTTCAGCACTCACTCAGGGCCCCAGACACTGGCCTTCTGACAAGTCACTGCTCAGGGTTTTTGCTTCCGTTGGTTATAAACAGTTAGACTTAGAAATTTGAACTCTTGGCAGCTGCTAGGTCATGAGAGGAATTTTGAGCCCAGAGAAAGGCGACTATTTTTTTTTTTTTTTTTTGAGGCAGACAGTAATAGGAACAGACTTTTTCCATGGTGCTTCCTAGAGCATGAGCCCTCAGTGAAGATTACCCACGCTGACAGGGAAGAGCTGGCTGTAGAATTACAACATGGTCTTGGATATTGGCATTTTGAGTGAATCGAGGTGTCCATCAGTTGAACAACCATTATAGCAAATTAATATCTTAAAGCTTGGGTTCTTGTTGTTGACAATGTGCTTCTCCTTCAAAGGACCTTTAAGTTTTCACCATCATCATCATTTAGACTACATATACGTAGTATTTCTTGTATGCATATTATCATTTCACTTTGAGTTCTAATGCTCATAGAGTTTCAGAAGCTATGAATTTGCAGTTTTTAAAAGTAATGACATTACAGAGCCAAAACGTGAAAATTACATTATACTGAATATTCCAAAATGATGTAAGACTTTTTGCAATTTAGGGTTTCTAATTATAACCATAATATTATTAATATATAGATACACCAGAGGTTTGCCTGCTCACTTTTTTCAAATGTCATCTTATATGAAGCCTCTGAGCATTTTTTTTTTTTTTTTTGTATCCATAATGACTGATTTTGCTCTTATTTTCTGAGTAAGATTTGTAAGAAAACACTGAGGATCTCTGATACCCTGAATGTCTTTCCAGGTTTAAAAACTCCATTTAATCCACTTTGTCTGTCATTTCATCTTGCTGAGTAATGTTAGACATTCTCTAAATAATCCATCAGCCGTGCCTCTGCCTTGTCCCACTTGGCCCGGGCCATGCCCCACCTCCAGCTGAGGATGAGGTTTGCCCTTCTTCCAGGAGGAGCAGTTGGGCAGGCACCTGGGTGCATGTTCTGTCTCTGCATCAAGGAGGTGTTCCTGGCCCCATCTCCACAGCTCATTGATCTCTCTCTGGAGAAAGACTGCCATGTCTCCTTGCAGGTTCCTTCCTGGAGTGATTTCAGACTTGAACCTGAGCTGTATCAAGTCCTGTCTGGGTGGGTAACTGTGCCTTACAGAGTGAGGGTCGTGCTGAGAGCTGGCCACTTCTGCATTGACTAAAAGAGTGTGTGGTCCCCTCCTGGCATAAGTTGCATCTACCACTGAACTGTACAGAATTAGTTAACCCTGGCAAGTTGAAAGCAAAGTCCCAGAGTGGGAGGAAGCTGTCCTGCCAGTGTACCCTCAGAAGCAGGCCTGCCCTGGCCTTTGAAGACAGGCAGATTCAAGCTTTCTGGCTTTTTAAAGGAAATAAATACTCATTTTCAGAAAGCAGTAGTGTCAATGAGGACAGAATTGTGCCTCTGTTGGTGGAGACAGTAACTGTTCTGCTTTGAGCAGAATGGACCTCGGGTCGTGGGGTCAATACCATCTTTTTTCGGGTTTCACAGTGCTGTTCCGCCCACCGTGGAGTGGTTTGGGAATGAGCTGGGGTGAGGGGTGCCCTGAAAGGGACGGCAGTGTTCAGCGTTAGTGAGGTATGGTCCACCCACTTCCTCCTTGAGAGGGCCCTGAGCCCTCAAGTGCCATTAACCTAAAGATGACTTCACCTCCACCACATCAGGGCTACTGGGGCTGTAGGAGAAGGCAGTTCGCTCGATTTAACATCCATCCAGGGTGCATGTGGCAGAGCCCAGTAATGAGATGCTACATGAGGGTGACATTACTGTTGACAAATAGGGAGTAATCTATAGTCATGTTAATGAATATTAATACAAGATTCTGTATATTTAAGCTCGATTAATTTGTCTCTGTTGTTTAATATGGTCACCTAAGGTAGGCTGCATTTACTATCCCTTTGGAAAATGATAAAACCTAAAATTAGGATAAAGACATTTGTCCTTTCTCCAAAGAATCTATTGAATACTCCTGCCACGTAGGCATCATGATATTATGGTTTATGATAGGAATGTATATTTGGTCTTCAGTCTCGTTTCTGGCACAGAGCCCCTGAAACCCTTGGACTATCCTAAGTGGAGAGAGCGATAATGATGTCTTTTCTTAAGAGATGACTTTGGAAAGTCTCTAGGTGACCTAAGGGTGGGCAGTTGGCCACGGCATTAGGACATGCAGCCTCAGCCTCAGCCCCTGACCTCTGGGGAGGGGAGCGCTGTCCATTCAGTCAGCAAGGACCAGTGATTTAGTCAGTCATGACTATGCAAAGAAGCCTCTGTAAAAACCCCAAAGGCTGGAGTTTGAGGAGCTTCCAGCCGGGTGAACATAACAGAGGTCTGGGAAGGATGGCCCACGCAGAGAGCATAAAGCTCCACACCCCTTCCCACCTAGCTTGCCCTGTGCATCTCTTCCACGAGGCTTTCCTGAGTTATTTCCTGAGTTAGTAGAAGTGAGAATCTCAAGTCCTCTAAGCTTTGATTTGTCTTAAAAGCACATGGAGCCCAGCCACTAAAATGTGTTGGGTGAGGAAAAGGGAAGGAAGTAGAAGTAATAAGTCTTTAATCTTTATTCTAATTATCATATATTTACATAATATATACTTTGCCCAAATAAAGCATATCAGAAATAAGTGTTTATAGTAGATCTTAATTTTACAAGATGAAATTATTATTATTTTTTAAAATTAACCTCTTCAGTTCACATTCCTAAGGCCCAGGGGTGAACATTTTTGGAAAGTTTTGTAAAATTCCATTTGGCCACTTTAAAGTGTTTCAAGTTTGTGGGGGAGGTGAATAAGACGAGGAATAGCTGGGAAAAGTACATTTCATCAGTTAAGAGAATTTAAGATGCCCACAGATAACTCAAAAGCTTTCATTTTAAAAGTCAGTCTAGACGTGGGTATTACTGAATTCTTAAATCCATGTGTTGTTTTTAGGGTGGAAGCACTCTTCATTCTGCACTGGGTTTATTTCCTACAGCCTCTGATTACTTTTCCTAATGTTTTTACTTCACAAAGGCAGAATAAAAGGATTACAGCATAGAGTACTATAGCATGAACTGAAGGCTAGATAGTATTGATGGCAAATGAGAGAAAAGGTGGAAAAGCATTTTTTTAACAGCACGATGATGGCCAGAGAGACAGATGGAAGTTATTCCCCATCACACATAACCGGGCAGGAAAAAATACACATGTAAGTAAGTGAAAGTGATGTGATGATGAAGAAAGCTTAAATCGGCTCCTATTTCTTAAAGCCCTCTACTTTATTATTAATAAGGAAAACAATTTACAACCACTTTGCCCCTGGTTATGTATGATCTGCCACCTGGTCCCTAACATTCAATGAGAATCAGGAACCGTGCACAGCCTCTTAGCTTAAGCGAGGCGAAAACAGGGCCAGCAGAAATCCAATGGATCATGGTGGACAGGACAAAATGTCTTGCCTTCCATAAAGTATGTATTTTACCATTCATGTAGTTATTAAAATAAGTTTCCTAATGGTGCCGATCAAAGAAAAACTAAGAAGTGTTCACACCCAAATTCTTCCATGTTAGTGGCCATTTTCTATTTTCTACCTGAGTCTTTAATGAATTCTTTAGCCTGAGGGGTTAATGGAGTTCACAAACTTTGGGGACAATTACTACAATAGATACAGTTGATTCAGATAAGTGGCTGGAACAGAGTGAGCAAGAGAAGAGAAGTAGATAGATGATGAGTGAACCTGGTGCGGTGATCACCTCTGCTCTAGTCAACATTACAGCGGAACTCAAGTCTGTTGAAATGCACCATGAGGCATTTCAAGTGAAGCTCTTTCTGGGGGCAACGTGGGCTTCAATGTCAAGAGTGTGTCTGTCAAAGATGTTCGTCATGGCAGTGTGGCAGGTGACAGCAAAAATGACCCACCCATGGAAGCAGCCGGCGTCATGGCTCAGGCGGTTATCCTGAAATCACGCAAGTCACATCAGTGTCGAAGATGCACCTGTGCTGGATTGTCATACGGCTCCCCTCGCTGGCAGATTTGCTGAGCTGATGGAGAAAATCAATCGTCGTTCTGGGAAAAAGCTAGAAGATGGCCTGACGTTTTTGAAATCTGGTGATGCTGCCATTGTTGAGATGGTTCCTGGCAGGCCCACGTGTGTTGAGAGCTTCTCTGATGATCCTCCTCTGGGCTATTTTGCTCTTTGTGACATGAGACAGTTGCTGTGTGGGGTCCTCAAAGCAGTGGACAAGAAGGCAGCTGGAGCTAGCCAGGTCAAGTCTGCCCAGAAAGCTCAGAAGGCTCCATGACTATTATCCCCAACACCTACCACCCTAGTTGTAATCGGAGGTGGAAGAAGAGTCTCAATTGGCCATTTAAAAAAGTTTAATAGTAAAAGACTGGTTAATGATCACAAGGCAGCGTCAAAACCTTCAGAAGGAAGAGAGAATGTTTTTTGGACCATTTGGTTTTGTGTGTGCGTGGCAGTTTTTAAGTTATTAATTCTTAAAATCAGTACTTTTTCATGGAAACTACCTGACCTGTCACAGCATTTGGAGACCCTAAACAAGGTTTAAGGAGAAAAAAAAAGGACTTTATCTATTCATACACATTGTCCTTGCCATTGTCAAACAAACCAACAGAGCTGAACTTCATATTTTACTAGCTATCATCGAATGCTTTTCTGAGCCCCATGCAAAAAAATCACTGAAAGTCAGAAAACATCTTAACACAGGTGGAACTAGTAGAGGCCAAGTTTAGTGGAGATGAATAGAAAAGGATGTTTGCATAAAAAATGTCAAATGTGATAAACAACACTATTTTCCTATAATAAAAGATGAACTTTGCTGTCAGAGGTGATTTTATAACAGCTTTGGCCATCGTGCATGACAGAGGCTCATTTTTTCTGCCGTCGTAAGTGTGTGGAACCAGGGAGCGCCCTTTCACCATTTTGCTGAAGAAACGGAAAAAAACATGATCGGAATGCACAGAGGGAAGAACATGGTCATCCATTCCTATGGGGCTCAGAAAAATGGGCAGTTCAGCTCCTTTTGTAAATTCCACAGAAATGCGCATCTCACAGAGAGTTAGAATTGTCTCTACGAAATGATCGTTGAGAGAAACCAGCCCTTCCTTTCTGAGTCAGAGATTTGAAATCAGCAGTGAAAAACACGCGAGCAGACACTTAAAATTGCTAACAGGTATGTGGATGTCAAGGCTCCTGTTTTCCCTGACTATTAAACAGCATCTAAGCATTTTTAAAGTTCTCAAAAAGAAAAATTTATCAGCTTTATCTGATATTTACTGTCTTAAATCCCTATGGAAGATTCTGAAAGAAGGATTCTCTTGGTTTGACAGCATATAATTGACCTCTTTGTTTACAAAACGGAATGTGAATCCTGCTGTTTACTCCTCCGGTCCTAAACAAACGTGTTTGAGTGCTTCAGCTGGATCGAACCGCCAGCATTTCTAGCACTTGTCCGAGACCAGCCTCCTACGGACTGCTCTTCAGCTGAGATCCTTGCAGTT
Organism: Cynopterus sphinx; assembly: GCA_030015415.1. Taxonomy (NCBI): domain Eukaryota; kingdom Metazoa; phylum Chordata; class Mammalia; order Chiroptera; family Pteropodidae; genus Cynopterus; species Cynopterus sphinx. Next base: position 8,108,168 of record CM057394.1, read on the forward strand.
TGAGATAATCGAGGAAAAAATGCCAATTGTCCTAGATGTTTTCAGAGTTGTATGCATGTATCAGGTCAGATCGCCAGAGAGCAGCGGGACCAACCACAGTGCATGCTGACTTTCCTCTCTGAGTTCAAGTTGAAAAATGAATTTGTTTCTATCGAGGATTTGTATTTAAACAATAGCCACTGGAGAAATTTCTCTGTCATTCGTATTCCTAGATTCATACTGACCACATTTCCCATTTCTTATTTAGAGAATCATGTCAAAAATTCCTTCTAGAAATCAGAATCAAGAAAATGTGGGGGTAATTTTGTTTCCTCTGAACACTCTTTCACCTTTTTCTTTTTCAAAGATGAATACTGAAACCCATTTTGTTTCCATTTCTACTTTTCTTCGAATTGATTCAGAGTGTGTGCCCTTATTATACTTCTCTCTTGTATCTGATAAAGCCCAGGTGACCGTTTTTGCAAATAGTTTCTCTTTTCAAACATTTTAAACTGCCACAATTTCTGCAGTCAGTTTTAAAGGAGTCAGTATTTTAGGATTAATTACTTCTAAAAATGGAGATATACGTAAATATGAAAAATAACTTAGAAATAGGTTAATATAATGAATGCAAATATATAAATTATGATAAATATAAACATACACATGTACACGGATATATATGTAAAGCGATAGAAACCTCAGGCCTGCCACACGCTGGTGTGGGAGCCCAAGCACGTAATTTCACCATTTTAAATTTACCATTTTAAAAGTTGGGTGACAGCAGTATCTCCTGGGGTGATTGCAAGATTTCAAGGAGGTCAAATCTGCAAACCTCCTCCGGCCGGTGCTGTTCTGATGAGTCGGGCCCTGGGCCCTGGCCACGCCACGTGGAGAAGAAGGACATGCATATATTCCCCTCCTTCAAGGAGCCAACCCCAGCGTCTTCTAAGATGCTCGTTTTGTGATGCTCTCTAAGGGGGGATAACTAGTGAACTCAGGAAACAAAAGGAAGAGTCCCCGGCCCCATTTTTTTCCCATGGTAAGAATACCATGTTTGCAGTTGTAATCAGCCAGACATTAAGCCCAGGATCGTACGCCTTTTCTCGTGGGAGGGATGCGCAAGGAGAGCGGACTCTGAAGCCGACCAGAGTGTCTTCTAGATTGTCATCATTTTCTGGAATTACTAACAATATTTCATGTCCAAAGGGAATTACATTCACTTGTCATACTTTAAGATAAACTATAACACTAATCTTATAGCTTCCATACTGGATTATTTGTTTCATTCTGTTGTTTCAAAAAAGGGATTCTTTTAGCTGTAGAGGAGATGAATTCTCTCATTAGATCTTTTGCCACAAGGCACAAGAAAATATATTTATAATTTATTTCCTTGAATAAATAGGCTTTAAGATCTACATACAAAAAGTCTTTTGTTAAGATCCATCATGGCCTTTTTGGTTTCTCCAGAAATACTCCATTTTTAAGGTAAATCATAACAAAAAATAAATTAACCTAATAGTTTCTTTTCCTTCTTATGGTATATTTTTTATTAATAGAGGTCCAGTTTGAAGATTTCTTATGATATGTTTAAAGTAATCATGTATAACTTTTTATTGTATTTTACAACTTACTATTTAAATAAATTTTTTTCAATCCTTGCCATAACTCTGTGTAGTAATCATAGTAATACTATTCTATGTTATTGAGCCCTTGTACTGTTAAGGGACTACAAGGGCCATCGGTATCAGGACGTTACCCAGCGTCAAATAGCAAAGCCCGAACTTAATGCAGAACTTATCTCCAGATAACACCCTCTTTTAACTCCAGCCCTGGTCAATGCAAGGCTGTTTTCCTTGGAGTTAGTGTTTAAACAGAAACCCTAGTGGTATTACAGTGTTGTTGCTGCTCATTCTCCATTTTCTGTTTTTAATTAAATGATGGGTTCCCACACTTGATGAAGTTCAATTTTTTAAAAACTACCCAAGTATTCATTGCAAATGACTTACATGAGTAAGTGTGATGTGGAAAGTGAACCTGAAACAATTTTAAATATACATTTGAGTTTTTATATAATGCGGTTGTTTTATATGATTTATCATATATATATATATATATATATATATATATATATATATATATATGATTGTTTTAATAGTGCCGATCCTATTTATGTAATAGAGCCAATCTCAGTATGCTCACCTGAAAATCAGGGATGTTTCTTTACTTTCTTGTATATGAGTCATTTAATATAAGGTGAAATATCTACATGAAAATATTTATCTGTTTATATACTACTCCCTTCTACATCCTTCGATTCCAAGTTAAGAACCCCTGGATGACTTTGCTTCTAGCTCTGACAGTCTTTGTTTTTAAGTCAAGTGTCAGATAACGTTCCAGTGTATGTGGTATGATTTTCTCCACTAAGTCACATGCTTCGTGAGTTGATGCTCGCTGACTCGAATGTGGATCGCAGTGATGAAATGCACATGTCTTCTCCCACTCAGGGTAAAAGAAGCTGAAGAGGTGTGTAGGCAGAAAAAGGGGAAATCACTTTATAAGATAAAACCAAGACATGACTCTGGAATTGTAAGTATTTAACTTTTCTGTTTTTTAACCTGTGATTTTCTCTGGCTTTTAAACACTGTTTTCATTATAAATAATAAGTAATATTTTCCTCTTAAGTTTGAATAAATAATGAGCTTCTGACTTGAAGAATTTCCAATTTCTGATGTCTTTAATTAGGCCCAAAAGGCTCAGAGAATCTCAGTACTCAGCATTTGAAGCTTAAGAATTAAGACAGATCTCCTCAGGGAGTGCTTATTCGCTGGTATCTATGTGTAGGCAGGAGTTGGGGGGCGTCTTTCCCTTCCTTCATTACCCATGATCACAGGGCTGCATTTGAACCCAGAGTGGCTGTTATAATTGGATTAGTGCCATTGGGATCTAAAACATAATGGGAAATGCCAAGTGCGGTGTTGTCCTTTGCTAAGACACAGGACTCAGACCTGGTTTGTGCCCATAAATGGCTCTACAGAGTTGGCAGCTCAACATCTGTCAGTCAGTAAACTGAATTTAACAAGCTGTTTAAGTTTTCTCCTTGCCCACTCCTTGAAAATGAAATGCCAAGTTTTGCACCCTGAGAGGGAAGGGCTTGGTGAAGATGATAAGTATTCCCTTGTCAATGTTTTGTTGAATATTTTGAGGGATTATCACTTGGTGTCACAGAGTAAGCTGTTTTAAATGAAAAGCTGGGTTAGACCTTAAAATAAGAGCATTTTGACTTGGATGCGTCTAACATAGTCTCAATGAAAAAGATATTAAAATAACCCATATTGGTATATGATTAAATAGCTCTATTTAGAAAAAGTTATGTTATGTCTTTATTTAATAGCTGTTTCTCCTTCAGTTTCTCTGTATCAAAGCTAACTTTAATGAATGACAAGTATTATGTTATGGTCTACTATATTTTCTGACTTGTTGATTAAAGTACACGTTTAAAGTTTATTGAATGAGAAGGAGTAATTATTTATTACTCAACCCCAATCATGCTCTTTTAAGGATGGAAATGAAACAGCCAATGATTCAGTTTTCATGTAAAGGTATTTGCACAGAAAACAGTAAGGAAACTAAGTTGGCACTCTTTCACGTCAGTAAGAAACTAAATTTTAAAACATTTTTTTTCTCAAAACATTTAGTGGTTTGTCTTGGTAAAAATTTCTAAAAGAGAAAAACATATTTTACTTATAAATATTATTTTTCCTTTATGGGTTGGTTGATCTTTAACTTTTCCCAGAGAATTTGATCCAAATGAAAAGGTCTTGTTTGGGCTACTCTACACTTCATACATTTTTCAAAACTTCTTGTTTCTAACTATAACTCTTATCTGGTGCATTTATTTTTAGAAAGCAAAGATAAGCATGAAAACCTGAACACAGGAAAGCAGAATGAATCCGAGTCACTCTAACCACTTCCACAAAATTTAGCTGACCTGAACGTGGGAAGGAAACTACATCATTTTGATCATTTTTCTTCTTGACCTCTTGCATAATCTTTGTGTTTTCTAGATAATTCACTGTTGAATTTTACTGTACATTCATTTAAAAATGCAAAAGCAGTAGACCAGTGGAGAATTTGACACCTTTTCTTTTTGTAAAAGTTTATGGTATTATGATAGGCTGAAACAGCATGTATTAGAGGCAGTATCTGCATTAATTCTGAACATGCTAAACCTTAACCTAAAATTTTCTTTTGTGAGAAGACTTCTTTTCTTTCTACTGACAACCAGTACTTCACATCAGTCCATTTAGATTTATGGTTAAAATGTCATTTCTAGTGAATTGTTGTATCAGTTTCACACCTACATATACCTTTTTATTCTAAAATTTAAGTACCATTTATATATTATAATTAAGACTTGCCCAACTCTTTGGGTTGCTCTCCATAACTATATATTTGTGAAAGGAGATTATAGTTTTGCTCACTTGATAGATAATGAATAGAAAAAAATATAGCAAAAGGAAACCCTTTTCCAATATATCATTTAATATAGGCAGGAATCAGCGTTTAAGTTTAATGAAGGCCTTTATCAGACTGTCTGTCCTCTGAGACCCCAGGTAAAGCTAATCTGTGACAGAAGTAAATAAAACTGTGCCTCCCTGTAACTTTTGCCATTGCCTTTCACAAAGAAAATATGACTCAATATTTTGAAGGGATTTAAATAAACGGTACTCATGAAATCACCAACATGACTAATTGCTGACGTGAAAAAAAAGTAATTTTTTGGATGGATTGGCATCTCCCTAGAACTTGTTAATTAAACATACCTGCCCAAGTATTTTGACATAATTGGGGTTTTCTTTCTGTGTTATGGCAGGTGATTAAAAGCTGAAAAAATGAGTACATAATGATTCATTATCTGAAGGAGTATAGGAAAGGATTTCAGCTTACAACGAGGGGGAAAACATCAATCTCCTCTTCTGAGAGTACTTTAAAGTTGACTTATGATGCATTGTGATGGTTTTGTCTAACAGTAATAGGTGCAGTTTTTTAAAATAATTTTAATGGCATTTGTTGAAGGTTTTGGTTGTGGATAAAGGGGAGAGTTTGTTGCTATTACAAACCAATTATGGAAAGCAACTTAAAAAAATTTCCGAATCATAACTATGTTTGTATTTATACAAAATATGGTCTCTTACCTTTTCATTTGTAGTTTAAGTGCAAAGAAACAGTAGTGGTTTTTTGGTTGTAGTTTCGTAGTCTTCCTGTCCCCTTCACTCCCTCTAATGTGTATATTAACATTCTTCAAAGAAGTAATAGGGCATTTAACAAAGATCGCTATGTGCAATATTGTATTTAGTGTTTCTATTCCAATTTTTTAGGATGTTAATTTATATGAAAATAAAGTGAATAAGAAAAGAGTTCTGTGTCTATTGTGTGCATTTGCCTAAGGATACTTGCAAAATGAAACCGTCATTTTTAAATCTGGAAAGAAAATAAGTTAGACAGTCTGTGTTTAAAGATTTTTAAAAGTCCTTATTTCAGACTTAACAGTTGTTAGTAGGTAAGTGTTTAATGAGTGTTTGTTTTTAGAGATGAAATATTTATTATGTTACTTCAAAACATATTTGGAAAAAGGTTGAAATTTTATTAATGTAATTTTAAGGAAAAAGTATTTTCTACTTATGAGCAACAGTATATGAATATTTGAGAAGTCTTAAAATTTAGAAATTGGATGCAAAAATTCATTTGATACAGATTAGGTGGTAAAGGACTATTGAGAGATGATAAGTCAGAAGACAAATTATGGTGCAGAAGGGATGGATATAGAAGAGGAAATGTAAGAAATGAAAACTAAGCATGATGCTAAACGGAGAAGCATGAAAAGTTTTTTTATATAAATAAGCATTGCATTTAGATCTGATATAATTTTTTAATGTCATGATCAATTTTTCTTTCATTACTTACATATTGGCTTATTACCTACTCTGGGTCAAGGTGTTGTGCTAATAATTGCACATTTGAACAGGAAAAGCGCTGAATGGTCTCAAAGAACTTAATACCAAGTTGTGGGAAAAGACTGTAAAGCGACAATTGCAATTCATTGTAATATCCAATTCAGAGCAAACAAAAAGCTAAATCTCAAGTTATTGAGTGGGACTTAGGCAAGTGAAGGGGGAGAGGAGTAATCACAAATGCGAATAGTGCTCAAATGCATGTAGAAACATCATCTCTTTTAGGAGTTGCAAATCCTTCAGGATATATGGAGGGAGCAGAGTGTAAAGGAGAAAGAATGGGGGCAATGTTGCTAGAGACATTGAAAGGGATTTTGTGGTAAAAACTAATGTAATTTTATTATATTTTGGGGTCAGGAGTATCTCAGAGTCATCTGTGCCCTTGGGCCTCATAGCAGGTGGTGGACTAGCAGCAACGATGTCATCTGAGAGTTTGTTTGGAATGCAGTCTTAAAAGTTTTCCAAATGGTTAGTGGGAAGGGGATGATGGCATATTTCTAAGAGAAGTAGCAAGGGAAGAAAAAGCACGGAAAACAGAGATGCAAAATTACCTCCATGCCTGCAAAAGAATTAACTCCACAGATAATTAAGGAGGTATGGTGTAAGGCAGAGTAAGGGATGAAGACAAACATGTAGGATCAGGGGTTAGATTGTTAGACTTTAATAATAAGAAATATTATACAGTAGATTATGAAGCGAATAAATCATTTTATGTTGTAACAGGACCTGTTTTCTATTTACTTAAGCCCACTCTGGTACCTTCCTGGAGGACCAAATGGAGGAGTATAAGCCTTGAGGCGGAAAGGCCTTTAAAGAGATTATTATACTTAAAAGAAAGATATGGCAATTATGTAAAATGTTGCTAGTAGAGATGGAAACTTGAAGCTGAAAAAAAAAAGATGTGTTAAGGAGGTAAAATTTAAAAGAGAACTTCTTGAACATTTAGATATGGGAAAAAAAGATTGAATTTAAGATGACAGTATGGTTTCTGGAATAGGTTATTTGGGGAAGAATGCCTCTATGCCTTAACAAAGGTGATACAAGGGAAGTGCTTCAGTCATGTTTCTTAAAAATATCAGTGCCTCAGAGAAGCCTTCTCTGATAAGCCTACCAAGAAAGGCAACTCCCAAGTCTTTATACCCTTAATCAGTTTTATGCTCTTCATAGGACTTACCAGGATCTGATATTTTATAGTTATATGGTTATGAGTATATGGTCTGTCTTCCACTCAAATTTAAATCCAGAAGGGCACTGAATATTTATTAATTTAGTGAATAAGTAAATGAGAAGAGAAGAGAAAAAAATTCATGAGTTACTGGGAATGAAGGATCCACAGTGCATGCTGGACATCCAGCTGAATATTTGTAGTAGATGGAGGGTATTAATCAAGAACTTGAAAGAGGTTCAGTTCTGGAAATTTCGATATAAGAACCATCTGCTTTCAAGTAGTAATGGAAATCAGTGAGGTTGTTGAAATTGCCAGGAAAACAGGAATAGATTTTTAAAAAACAAAAATACTACATTAAAACCATCAAAAAAAGAAGACAACCTCATTGGACAAAACCATCAAAAAAAGGAGAAGACAACCTACCAAATGCGAGAAGATTTTTGCCAAATTATACATCCGACATGGTGTTAATATCCAAAATTTATAAAGAACTCATACAACTCAAACAAAAACAATGGACCATCCAATTTAAAAATGGACATTTCATGTGACTGAGTGATATTGTATGTATATAGTATATATTTATATATTTACCACTTTATCCAGTCATCTATTGATGGGCACTTCGGTCGCTTCCATATCTTGGCTATTGTAAATAGTGCTGCAGTGAGCATAGATGATCACATATCTTTTCAAATTAATGTTTTGATTTTCTTTGGATAAATACCCAGAGTGTAATTGCTGGGTCATAGGTAATTTTATTTTTAATTTTTTTAGGGAACCTCCACACTGTTTTCCATAGTGGCTGTACCAATTTGCATTCCCATCAACAGTGCATGAGGGTTCCTTTTTCTCCAGATCCTCACCAACACTTGTTGGGATTAAAAGTACAAATTGGTAGTTAGAAAATAGTCACAGGGATGTAAAGTACAGCATAGGGAATATAGGGAATAGTATTGTAATAGCTGTGTGTATTGCCAGGTGGATACTATAGTAATCAAGGAGATCACTTCATAAATTATATAAATGTGTAACCACTATGCTGTACACCTGAAACTAATATTAAATAAATAAATAAATAAATAAATAAATAAATAAATAAATAAATAAATAAAACCAAAGGGGGGGATGGACAGAGGACCCATATCGACATTTCTCCAAAGAGGACATACAGATAGCTAATGGAAATATGAAAAGATGCTCAACATAACTAATCATCAGAAAAATGCAAATTAAAAAAACACAATGAGCTATCACCTCACACCTGTCAGATGGCTATTGTCAATAAGTCAACAAACAACAGGTGTTGGGGAGGATGTGAAGGAAAGGAAGCTCTTGCTTAGCATTGGTGGCACTGCAAATTGGTACAGACACCATGGGAAATAGAATGGAGGTTCTTCAAAACATTAAAAATAAAACTAATACCCAGCCATTCCATTTCTGGGAATTTATCTGAAGAAATCGAAAACACTAATTTGAAAAGATATATTCATCTCTATGTTCATTGCAGCACTGTTTACAATAGCCAAGTGTCCATCAATAGATGATTGGATAAAGCGATGTGGAACATATATACAATGAAATATTACTCGGCCATAAAAATGAAATCTTATCATGGATGGACCTAGATGTTATTACGTTAAGTGAAATTAGACAAAAACGTGAGATTTCAAGTGAAATCTAAAGAGGAAAAACAAGCAAAACAGAAACAGACTCAGAAACCGAGAACAAACTATTGTGTGCCAGATGGGTGGGGGTGAGGGGACAGGGTGAAAAGGTGAAGAGCTTAGGAAGTACAAAGTCGTCAAGGGATGTACATTGCAGCATTGGGCATATATTCAGTAACACTGTGATAGTCGTGCAGTGTCACGTGAGTACTAGACTAATCTCGGGAATCGCTTTGTAAATTTTATAAATGTCTAATCACTGTGTGGTTCACCTGAAACTAATACAAACTAATATTGAATGTCAACTGTAATTGAAAAATAAGAAACATGAGAAGTGACCGTGATGAAGGATAGGATGACTTGGGGAAGAAAAGGAACCGTTACTAATAATCTGTAGAAACCCTGAGTGACCATTCTTCACTTCACTCCAGCTTGTCATCAACAGTTCCACTTCCCAGCCAACTACTGATGTGGGACTTCTTCAGGCCGTAGTTTTGGGGTTTTGTTTCCCGTGAAATATAGCTTCAATTATACAATCAAACACAGTGGGAAAAGTTTGAGTGTTTTAAAATGGCGTGATAAAGGAACACTGAGCCCTTCTCTTCTCAGAAATTATTCAAAACAACAAGGAGCAAATGTGAACTTCATCTTTCATGTAAATCAACAACTCACACCACAAAACATATAGAAGATCTTCCAAATGTGTGGGTATGGCAGGAGGCAGAGAGAGAATGCTCATGGAGACAGATCTCAGAAAAAGCCAGTGGGGTCAGCTTCTCCAAGATGAGGTCATACCCTCAGGTCCTATCACAGAATCCTTTGTTCGCTGTAGTGGACTTTGGGGCACCATTGATATCTGGAGCTTCCCTGTATCTTTTTTTTTTTTTTCAAAACAGGAAAGAGGCCTAAATGAGAAATCAGACAGACAAATCAGATTTGCAGGAAGACGTGTATCAGTGACATGAGAGTGAGGAAAGACACCCTGAATTGGAGTAGTAAATTATAGAAAAAGTCATGTTGTTCACCCTACTTCATAATGGAATATTTACTAACTTGAAACACAGCCCTGTCCTCTTAGCACGGCCTACCTGCAAGTAGTTGGTGAGCCTAACAGTGCTACCAAGGCAACAAAAATTATTCAAAAACTTGTCAATGCATAATACTGCAAAACTACCAAGCAAAATATTAGCAAACACCAGAGGAACCATAAAAAAGTGGGGCGTATTCCTGGAATGCTAGGATGATCATAAGGTTTTGTCCTTGCATGTTATAATATGTTTATTTAAAAATATTTCTATGTGGAGAAAAATTATGTGATTTCTTCTGGCTGCTGAAAAATCATTTAAGCAATTCAATGTCATTTTTGAGGGATAAAGTCTGAATAATATGAGTTCATCCTTAAATGATCAAACACCTCAAGGCAAAGTCAGCCTGGAGCATAGTGGGAGCGTTAGAAGTGTCCCCATTAAAATCAGGGACAACCCTTGCTATTTCTATCATTATTCTGACAATGAAAGAAAAAAAATGGTATAAAATTGAAAGGGGGAAGGTAAAATAATTTCTATTTGCTGTTTATTACATTACATACTCAGAAAACAATCAACCAAAAGTTATTTGTGACAGTAACAGAATGTGGTAAATTACTAAGCAAAAGATTATTATATGGAAATTCAGAACTTCTATGTATACAATGTCTTATTGGAAGATGTAACTGGGAAACGTTCCCATTTAGACTAGCAGCTAAAAATGACGAATAGCATGGAATAAATTTAATAAGAAATGTGTAAGATCTATATGAAAACAATTGGGAGACACAAAGGCCTATCAACAACGTCAGTACACCCTAAATGATATAAATTTAATGCAACCCAGATGAAAATAGCAACAGAATAGAGGTTTGGAGGTTTTTTGTTTATTTTGGGGGGGGGAGGTGTACATAAAAATAAATAAACAAGAACGGTCATGAAGGTTCTGGGAGAAAAAAAACAGTGGAAAGGAGAACTGGCCCAACTATATTAAACACATCAGAAAGCGACCGTATTTGTAATAGCAAAATATTGGCTACTGCTAAATAATAGGTAATAAGCAGGATTTTAAAAAGAGAGAATGAGAGGCACTTTATGTACTGATATCGAGGATGTACAACGTTTTGTGAAGGGGTAAAAATTCCTGAAAAAGTTTGTGTCTGTCGTGTTTGTGTGAAAAAGAAGGAAAACTGTGGAGCACGCCCCTTCGTGTAAAAAGGGGAGCAACGTGATCACTGAATCCCGAAATTTACACAAGAACATCTCTGGAGGCGTTCACGGGAAGCTGCTCACTCCAGTGGCTCTGGAGATGGGCAACCGGGGGCTGTGGGTGAGAGAAAGATGTCCTCACTGTCATCTCGTTGGGTTCTTAGGGGTTTTGTGCAGTTTTGAAGGACAAGTCATTAGAGATTTCACAATTCACTTTCGAGAATGCATCTCACTTCAAATATCAAATGACATAATCTGGTCCATTATGTCAAATATAGGAGACAATGTGCTTGGGGCGGTTTGTGCTGCTTGCAGGTTATTACGGAATCTCTGTCAGGTATCCTCCCCCAGGAAGGGCAGAGGAGAGCTCGTGCTAGACGGCTGTGCAGATGAGCAAGAGCAGGAAGCCAGCCCTGCTTGTCTGTTGCACAAAAAAAAAAAAAAAAAAAGTCAGGGTGGTCTGTGGGCCCCTTGACACATTTTCTCCTATGGTGGTCTGATTGTTACCATAACACTAGGCCTTTTATTTCACAATGGCCTATTTTGGTAATTCTTACGCAAAACCCCTTTCACCTCAATTTGGGAGCTATTTCATACTGCCCTCACTAACTTTATGTAAATGTTTCTAATTTATGGCTATAATTCCGTAATATACTGTTAAGTTTTCCAGAGGTTAACAACGATTTCTATTCCATGCAGTGGATCACAGAACCAACCCATACCTTACAGGCTAATCAACAATGAGATTTTTCTGTTGATTTTAGGCTTTTGGAGCCAGAGATTGGCAACATGCTTTAGCCAGGTTATAGTAAGCAATATGATCATGGGATTCGATGAGCCCCAAATTGGCCCCACAATATGTATTTCATATCTGTTTAGTTCACTTTGTAAATGCTGTCTGTAACTTGTTAGCATATACTGAAGGAGCTCATTTTTTCAAGCAAAAAGAATCAATAATTTTAATATTTAGCTTACAGAATTGCAAAAGACCTCCAGAAACAGACCCCATCAACTCAGTGCCTCTAGCACATGGAAAAACAGACATGTGGTGCCTATGATAACACAAGTTGTATATTCTGTTGGCTCCTCAAATGATATATCACCATAAAATTATATACATAATTAATATAATTTATATATATAATTAATATAATATATGTAATTAATATAATTTATATATATATTATTTTATGGTGCTATATCACCATAAAAACAGAAACAGAAACAAGAAGTGCAGATGTCAATATTTGGATAATTCTCAAACCTTTTTGCTGAAATTTCGAACACAAAATTTTCCGTTTCAGTCGTGATTAGACACCCAATTTATAATTCGGTATTCATCACCTCCTCCCTGCACACCAGCAATTGCATCCTTTTACAAAGCTGCAGCCTTGTTAGATGAAGAATGTCCTGTCAGCAGACTTTTACAGATGGCAGTGCTAGTTAGGAAGACTTCGCGTGCACCCAGTTTATTAAACATCTTTCTCCCTTCAGGAATTGGAGTTGGGGAGGGGCGGGGGTCTTAGGCCATTAGTATTTCGTGAGGAAGAAATGACACTGCTCAAAGAGCAGAAAGACTCAAGGGAGAAGGGGAGGATTAGAGGCACTGTGTCAAACGAGAAGGGACCAGTGAAATAAAGGGGAGCAAGGCCCCACTTTTTACACCAGGCAGTGGGCAGACATCCCCTAAGGAATGTCACTCATTTCTTCTTCCTCTTCTTTTTAAGGAGAAGTGTCTCAGGTTAGGTTGTCTTCTATTCCCTCATTTTCTCCCTCTTTTAAAAGTCTCATCTATGTTATTGGACTTAGTCATGATCTCTGTTTCTTTATCAGGTCCAGCTTCTCACTAAATTCCAGTCCCATTTCTTCAAATGGGACCAATTTATTTAGATTATTTCACTGTCACTTTGTGAGGTAATTAAGCAGGCATGAGTGACAGGAGCGGAGGCTCAGCTCTGTAACCATAGAAACTCCCCTTGAAGACCTTCCTTAAGGAACTCCCAGAACCCAACCCCCCTTTTATAGTTAAATGTTGCCCCAAATCCTAAGGTACAAAGACTGTGAAAGCTGCTGGCTTAAGCACAAATGCATGCGCAGAAAGTACTGCCCCAACCTTCCCATAACCCCGGCCTCTTTATACCATCATTACAATACGCGTATGCCTGGAAGTGTGTGAACCTAATTATAACAGACTGGATTCTGGGAAAGCCCATGCTCAGTAGGCAAAGGTGTCAGTCCAGGGGACCTCCCTACTGATCATCCAGGACCGCTCGTGTGCCCTCCCATCATAGCCCAAACATAAACACCTGCTACTTCTGCGCTGCTACAGCCCTCTTTGCTGAAAACCCACTCTTCCATGGCAGCATCCTCTGTCTTTTATCTTTTATCTTTTCATCCCATACAAAAGCCTCTCCTCCTTGCTTCAATTTAGGACGTCTCTAATATGCCATTACTACGAATGAGATGATGCCTCGATTGCAATCAGTTGGCTTTTCTACCGCACATTCCTCTTCTCCTCACTTCCTTATAGTTCTATATGCTCAGGTTATTCCCCAATAAACCTTCTGCACACAGTCTTTGTCTCAGAGTTTGAGAAACCAATCTAAGGGAGTTCCAGGAATGGTTCAAGGAAGTGTACTTTAAAACAGGATTTGAAGGTAGATCTCTCACTGGCCAGTGGCCGCGATGGCCTCGGGCCTACTGTAGCAGTGCACCGTGAATGTTTTTTCCCGAGGATAAACTGAGGTGGGATGCTGGTGGGGGTATTTCTGGCTGGTGCAGTGCTTTGGGTGCTTAAGAGTTGTGAGGGATAGCATGGCTGTAAGGAGTTTGAAGTTGCATACCAGCTTCCAAGTGGCATTGATTTTTTAAGAGATGAAAAAAAGACTCGGCGATTGATGACCAATTCCGTCAGAATGTGAAAGCCATAGGATCTCTGGCAACATTTAATTCAGCTCTAGTCTCCTGCAGTCAGGCAGACTCACTGTCGAAGTAGGGCTATGTTAGAGAAGCTCCAGCAAGTCTTCTGTGCCAGAGTTAGGGTGCTGATGTGGAAGGAGTAAAACGTCTAAAATTGGGATGAGAAGACCTGGTAGGGGCAGTTGAGAATTGCAAACTCCCTAATTCTCCTGAACCTGATAGGCCTGTCATTAGCTCCCAACCTTCCTGATGAGACTAAAGTTGCTGTAGGAGCCAGGAAAATGAGCACGAGATAGTCTTCTCAAGGTGCTGACGTAAGGAGTGGGGGCCACCAAGCTGGACATCACTATGAGAACATTCCAGTGAGTCAGGATCTGACATTGTGGCAAATCCCCTAGGGATGGCAATCATGAGGTGCTGGCATAATTCTTGGAGGATCACAAAAGCTACGATCCATACTTAATGAAATTCCAGTGCAGGCATTTCCATGGTGGGGGGTGGAGGAAAGGACCCGCAGGCTCAGAGAAGTAGGCGTGCTAGAGTGAATGTTCTGCATGAAGCTAAAACCCCACCAGCCAACCATGATCACAGGAAGTCCTCTGTTTACCAAAGCAACGATGCCTGTGCTTGTGACGGGGGCGGCAGGAGCACCGAGAAGCTCCGCCATGCCCATCACCCCAGAGGGAGAAGCTAATTCCTCTCCCAGAAGGAGAGGCTAATTCTTTGTGAGTAAGGACTATACTACAAGTGCAAATATATTCATCTGTTACTGCCCTAGTACTTAACCAGGGACCTTAGGACTAGTTATTCGTGTAGAAGAAATAGGAACACTCATAACTCTTGAGGATTCTTTCACAGTGGGTCCAAATTGACACTAATATCTGGAGATGGCAAGGGACCACCATGGCTCCCTATTAAAGGAGAAGCATCTAAGAGCTGCAAGAGTCCTAGCCAAGGTCTGGCCCTCAGAGGGCCCACTGTCCCATGGACAAAACTTTCCCTCTTCTCCAAATGCATAATTGAAAGGAAAATAACATTGATTTTTTTTTTTTTTGACTTCTTGTGTAAGAACTATTGTAGTGGCAAGGAGCAAGTGGAGGCTTCTGAAGAGTCCAACACCAAGGAAAAGAATAAATCAAAAACAATGCTAAATTGCAGAGGGAATAGGGGAGATTAATGAAATTTTTAAAGACTTTACATCTGCAGCAACCAGGGTCACGTTCCCATGTATTTCACAAAGCCAGCCCCTACAAAAAGCAAATAGAACATGAGGGCAGGAGCTCAATGTTGTTGTTTTTTTTTGCCACAGCAGATTAAAATAGCCTTAGTACCTCACCCAGCAAGTGTGTTTTCTGTCGTTCCTATGAGGAAAGAGAAGCAAATGCCCCTTGTCGAGTTATAATCTGAAGTGACCTGGATTTTCTGAATATTCTGTGAAATATCATTTTAAACCACCACAGAATTGACATCCTGACATCAGATAAGGGAGATGGAGTCTTGGCTTACATTTCGTATACACGCCAAATTCTAGAGCATAAACCTTAGGGAAGAGGTGATAAAACTTCTAAAGATTCAGCAGACTTCTGATTCCATGCAAGGTGGAGTAGACTCATGCTCTCTATTCATCACGCTAAAGATCGAGATTTTCTCTCTCATGCAGACATTAAGAATCAGTGGTGATAAGTCAATCATTGAGTAAGCTTTCTAGGAATACATACATTCTAAGTTGTTCACTCAATGGCAAAAATTCATTTGTATTGACGTCATAAATTAAGAATCAATCAGCCAACTTCAGAAGCAAGTGAACTGGAATATTTTAGTCTCCTTTAAGTGGACTATTGGGTCCCATTTAATAAACTGAAATGATTTCTTCATTAAAGTTAAATTTCTATTAAATCAATACAATGAATAGACCATCTGCGATTTTATGAAAACTTTATTTTTTATTGGTAATTGTTTCTTAAATGGCAGGTAAGTCAATTGGTAGAAAAATTAAGACCCTGTGGAACTAAGAAATATTTAACTTAAGAAATGTTAAAACGAGTGAACAGTGAATGTGAAAATGGACAAAACTCAGGACAAGTTCCAGCTTGTGGGAGAGACGACTGTGGTGCCCTGGCTGCTAAGGGGAAGGCGAGGGTTACAGCGGCTTCTCTTTGCAGCACTTTCTCATTCAGTATTTCTTATTCAGAGCACACAGTGGGACTTGGGTTAAGAACCCTGGCTTCAGCCGCCTGGATCTGTAAGAGGCTCGGGAGCTTCCCAAGACCAGGATTGAGAGCTGTCCCCATTACCTCTGCTCCACGTAGGCCTGATTTTGATTCTCTTTTAAGTTGCCAAACCTCAAAGTTGGTTGCGTGACACCAACGAGGCATCATAAACTCGCCACGGCTGGACAGAAGTAATGCACGGTGCTCCTATGTCGCCCACTGAATCAGGTTCAGAGTCCCACTTTTATGGCACATCACGTCAGGCTCACATATAATCCTAAAGCATCTTTATTTGTTCTATAATTTAATAATACACCTATAAAATAATTATACTTAGAGCTCTTCTTCATTTATAAACAACAACAAAACAATTAAATACAATTTGAGCCATTATAAAGTAAACTTTGTACATAGAAGAACCCCCAGAAGGAGCTTCACACTGCAGCATATCATATTGCTTTCCTTGCTCTACCCTCAGCTGGGTTCAGAGAGTGAGCTCATGTTTGTATTCCGTGTGTTCGGAGCTTAATCCTTCCCGTACCTGCTTGGGTTCTGGATTAATAAAATGACGGGGCCTGGCTTTGCGGCTTGGGAAGAGGCTGCCTTCCACTCCCCCGCAACTCCACTCCACTGGCCTCTGTCCCAATCATGTGGCCCTCCTTCCCTCACAGCGTCTCTGCCTGAGTCTGACTTGAGGTTTTCCACTAAATAAAAATTTCCTGTGTGTATATGCCCATTTTGGAAGCCAAGACCCCGGTTAGTACATTCTGCTCAGGTCACATGGTGTTACAGAAGTGACCGAAATGAAGCCTACAGCTCAGAGGCCAACATGGTCAGCCCCACCCTGTCCTTGCTCTCTAGGTGGGTGTCGCTAGATCCTGCACCACTGTCTTGTGTCAGGAAGCCTCTTTTCCAAGAGTAGCCCATCAGGAGGTTCTCACGCCCCGAAATTGGCCTTTCTGAGTCCACGTGGCAGAGCACTTGAGACTGAGTGCTTGGGAATGCCCCCTGAGGAGTCTTCGGAGTCCACTCATACCACCAATCAGATGGGGATCTCACTCCCATCTATTAATCTATTAGATTCCACAGACATTACTCACGAGGAAACTTTTGGTGGCAATTTAACAAAGGGACTCAAAGTATAATTTGAGGCAAATAAATTATGTCCACTTCCTTATATCAAGAGACCGCAACATGAAAACCTCAAGTTTATCCTAAAAATCAAAGCTTAATGGTGGCCCATCTTTTTTTATAAAGTCCATTCTTCGAAAAGGAAGCCCATTGCTTTCTGTAAGACATTTCAACTAGATTTTTATTCACTATATTTCAGCTTTTATTTGCTCCTACACCACAAAGTGACTCGACTGCTTATTTTTAAATATTTCTCTCTCTTACCAGGAAATAGTCTTTGCTTAGTGTCATGACAGCGACATAATATGCCTTCTCGCTCCACGTGTGCATGTGAAATAGCATAGAGGCTTTGGGGTTTCAGGTTAACAACTTCTTGGTGAATCCCCCTCCCTAGGCCCATCCATCCCAACCTGTTCCTACAGTGAGCTGCAACGCCTTACTACTACCTTCAGCGAAATACTATTCCAGGTAAAATCGCCACTCGGCCCATCTCCCCTCCCAGGCTGAGAACAGGCACAGCACAGTGAGCTGCTGCCAGGCCTTCACTCTGAGGAGCATTCACCTCCGGGGCCACCATCACCTGCTCTGGGCCTTATTCAGAACGCTGCTGCCCAGCCACAGTCCAAACAAGAGAAACGAGACATGGGGAGGTCTAAAATGCGTTTTACCAGCGCTTTACAGCCTGGGTCAGTCCCAGAACCCGCGTCAGTGTGGAGACGTTTGTGGGTGGGGATGATAAACTTCTGATCGCAGCCAGCACAGCGCGCACGCCGGCCGGAGTTCATCTTGAGTCCATCAGCGGGGGTGGGGGTGGGGGGTGCGGGGGTGGTGGTCGCTGAGGGTGACAACGTGGCTTGCTGTGTGAGCCAGTAAGTCCCCAGGGAAGCCCACTTGGAGACCCAAGGGGCCCAAGGCGTTGTCTTGGCATCGGAGGGGGAGGACTAGACCGCTCCATCCTGGACCAGGGCCGCATCGCAGCCGCAGCGGCGAGAGGCCCGCCCGGCGCCCCTGCAGGGATGCTGCGGGCTGGAGCGAGGGTCGGGCCGGCCGCAGAGGGGCGCGGGGCGCTCGGAAGACTCCGCGGAGGCGGGGGCTGGCTGGAGTGCGGGGCGAGGCCCTGAGGGAGACGCCTTGCCACACGGTGGAAACCTCCACGGGCGTCACCCGCGGGTCCTCTCCGACGCGGCCCCCTTTCCCGGCATCTCCCCGCTCCGGGCCCCACACGGCCAGGTGGGGGGCGCCCAGGGGCGGTCAAGAACACAGGGCCAAGTCCCCCCACCCCGGTGCGGTGCGCGCGTGTGACAGGGACCCCGTGGGCTCCGAGAGGGACGCGCTGGCTGCGGGGCGGGGCGGAGGGGGCCGGCGCTCACTGCCTGTCCGGGTCGCTCAAGGTCACCGACATGCAGCGGCACTGCTTCACCTTCTGGATCTTTTTGAGTCGGAAGGGGGGGTCCAGGCCGGGGCACTCGAGCTCCACGAGGACCGAGGCGACGCGCTGGGGCTTGCAGAAGGCGCAGGACTGGAAGGAGCCCTCCTGGGCGCGCACGTGGCGCGGGATGTAGAAGGAGTTGCACTGGCCGTAGCAGAAGCGGTTGAGCACCGTGCGGCTGCGGCAGCCCTCCTCGCCCACCGTCTGCCGCAGCGGCTGCGTCTTGCACCAGTCACTCTTGAGGTACTTGCGCTCGGTGACCACCAGGGCCTCCTGGCTGGACGCCAGCACCTCCTTGATCTGCTGCTGCTGCTGCTGCTGCTGCCATCTCTCCGAGGCGTTGCTGCGGCTGCCGTCCTTGTACGGCGACGGGATGGCGCCCGCCGGCCGGTTCTTGCGCGCATCCACCGCCTCCACCAGCACGGCCACCAGCAGCCAGGACAGGGGAAGCTTCCAGGACATCCTGCAACGAGAAGAGAGTTAGAGCGGTCGCTTGGGACGCGAGATCGCGAGGGACATCGTTTCCCTTCCAAGGTTTTGTAGTTTTCTGACAAGGGGCTGCGGCCAGGTGGGGGCGAGGCTGCCTGGTGGATGCCCAGGGGCAGCTGGAGACGAGAAGGGATTGATCGGCAGACTTACAGACAGCAGTGACCCGTCTGGAATACTGCCCGACGGCAAGGAGGTGGACCGAATCGAAGTACAGTCACCGAACATCCACGCGGTGAATAACCGGAATAGAATCACAAAGCAAAGGCTGTCAGAATTAGCTCAGGCCATTTTGCCCGAGTACCAGCGACAGCTAACAGCCAGCGTTTGCTGTGGTTCAGTGCATGCCAGTTGCTGTCCTAAGTGCCTTCCATGTAGAGCTCATTTGATCCTCCAAGCAGCCTTCTGATGACATTATTTATTAGCCCCACTTTATGGGGAAGGAAACTGAGACCCACAGATGTTGAGGAATGTGCCCAAGGCTACGCACTTACTAAGGCTCAGGATTTAGAGCCAGGCCTCTGCCTCCCTAACCATCAAAATTAAGCATTAGACATGGATATGATCAAGAAAATTAATAAAAAGCAAAGGAAAGGTGAGCATGATTCACAAGTTTCTTAAAAATGAGTGTAGAAATTAGAAAGGGAGATAGATTAGGAAAATTAATATTTGCACTTTGTACCTCTATTAATTGTTAACAAATATTAAGTGACATTTAACATCTGCACAAAAGATATTCGAATAACTCGAATGAGTCATGAACTAGATTCTTGCAGGGGAAACCACTACCCAGGTATGAATTAAGACATGTCCACGGCTCTGTGAAAACTGCCCTAGGCCACTGTGATGGTGCCCCACGTGAATGAATGACTTGCTCCATGACTCAGTCCAGCAAATACTTGATGGTGGGACCACAGAGAAACTATTCTTACTCTAACCCACATCTTATAGAAAGTAAACCAAAGTCTGATTGACAAGGACTTCTTCTGAGTTCCAGTCACAGTTTTCATCGTTGTACTTTCGTTAATAGCATTGAGGATCAGCAGGTGATGGATGTTTTCTGTTGCAGTCTATGAAACGGGCCTTACTTTCTTTTACAAGTGGAGCCCTCGTTTCCATTCTTGTCACAATCATCATCACCATCATACTCACATTTACACGCCCTGTCTCTGTGTATTTACCACTCATGGAAGTACATGAGATGCTCATTCCTTTAGCATGTGCATGCCAAAATGGCAGGTAAAAATTACATATATATATGAAACATTATATAGTTACAAGGAGTATATTAATTATCATATATAGCTGGAATAAACATGTATGAATAAATTTAAATATTAAATATGTTAAACTTCTTAAATTACTACAGGTTTAAACATATTTATGCTAACGATAATAGCTAATATTTATTGGTGCTCAAAACACATCAGACATTCACAGTTTCCTTTCATGTATAAACAATTATCAGTGTTCTACGGAATAGGTATTATTTCCCCCATTTTATGAATGAGGAAATTGAGGCATTGAGAGGTTGCATAAATTTCCAAGATCACATGGTAGTATATTTGAGTCTATGCATCTTGGCTCCAGGAGAATATAGTTGCCTCTTTGTTAAAAAAGAAAAATATTTGTGTTGAAATACCTAAGCTAGCCAGATAGCGTGATAGGTGGTCAAAAAGTACAAACTTTCCCTTATAAGATAAATAAATTCTGGAGATGTAATGCGCAGCATAAAAACATCTAAGCTATTTCCCCGCGTCACTGTTATTAGTCTAAGTTTAAGCCACAAGAGGCTTTTGCAAGTCACCAGCAGATGATTTCTTTAGTCATCAAGTATTTGTTGAGTATTTAATCTAGAGCAAGCACTATGATAAGCCTTGTGAATTCCCCAGAGACAGAGTTCTTCCAGTGTCACAGAGCCCTTGCAAGATCTGCCCTCCACACCCTGTTCCTGCAGGGCCTTCTCAGAGACTCTCATCAACTTGCCAGATCGGTTTCTGGAGTGCACTCAGCATTCTTCTGCTCTAGAGCCTTACATTGCCTCTCCCCAAGAATAGTATGGCCCCCCAGTCCATGGCCTTGTCCCACAATCTTCAAGTCTTTGCTCAATTATCACCTCCCAGTTAGGCCTTAGTGGGCAACTTCCCACAGCCCTGGCATTCATGGTCTCCCTCCATGATACTTCACACAGTATAAGGCAGTATTTAATGATCTTTTTTCTTCGTTTTGAATCATCTGACTCCCCCTCTGGCATGTATGCTCCAAGAGAGAAGGCTACCTGTTTAGTTCATTGCTGTAGCACCTGCATTCAGAACAGTGTCTGAACTCAGATATGTGTGGAATGAAACAGGATTACCATTTGTCTCAGCGCTTGCAACAAGCTTGTAATTGAGAGGATAAAGGTATGCAAATGACAATGTGACAGTTACACAGAAACAAGGGCACAGGCTCTCCTGGGAGCGATCCTGGAACCAATAATGTCTAAATCACTTGGGATATTTTAGAATGTACATTCCTGAGTTCTACCCCAGAACATCTGAATCAGCAGAGTTGGAGTGGAGTTTGAGATCTGTATCTTAAAGAAGTGCTCCAGGTGATTTCACCTCACCCCAGAGGGTAGTGAAGATGCAAGGAAAGAGCATCAGCTCTTCCTGGAAAAGGAGCAAAAAACGCTTAGAAAGCATCCCCCTTTTTAAATATTTTTAGGGTGACATGGATTACTAAAATTATACAAACTAAAAAGCTTCTGCATAGAAGGCATCTCTTAAGATTAGAAAGGGCTTCCTCAAGATGATGTCGCTGCCCAAAGTGCAGAAGCCAGGTCAATGTAAGTGACATGGACAAGGAAAGTAAAACCATTAAGATCAGAAGAAGGAGAAAAAAAGAGATGATTTTCTTTTTTCTTTTGTAGAAACATTTTTGTCCAACACAATTATTGCCGTTTTAAGTCTGAGTTTTTAAAGAGTTGTTCTCATGCCTCCCTAATTCCACCCATGCAATGGTCATCTACAAATGGCATACTTTCAGCAGGCTCATGGCAAGCATCAAGCATGAGGCTTGATCAGCTCACACAACTTATTTTATATTTGCAGAATGATTTGTTATCTCAATAGTCTCTCAAAAATAAAATATGTTGGTGCCATTTTTATAATTTCTGATATTATTAATGTTCTGAGCAAACACAACCAGAAATTTGCAAGTCCCAGCCAGGAAAGAGCCTCAGACCCAGCCTGGTCCTCAACTCATTCTAGTAACAGCTCCATGTGCCTCTTCAATGGGCTCAAAAATGCGTGCTTTCACTCACAGGCCTTAGTTGTCATCAGGGAGAACAGAGCTAAAACATGTTCAGATCGATTTGGGGCAAAAGCTCTTAAGAGTGGACAGTATTAGATATGGTGATTAACAGCATGCGTTCTCTGAACGCTTTAAAACATTTTCAAAATATATGGCATTCACGCTTAGAAGTCATGCCTCACGAGAACCTAAGAAGAAAAGCAAACTTCCCATTTTCAGGACCCGGAGAGAAGGCTGATTAAAGCAAGGTGACTGCCAGGCTCCTCTCTCTTTCCTTCCTTACCTCTTGTGTCTTTTCTCCTTCACACACAGGAGCAGTAGGATGGCCAGCATTCGGGCATCTCAGTGTCAGGACATGTAAGTAGGAAGAGGTATTTCCAGGGGTGCCCGTTAGGCTGAATCCTCTTTGCTTCAAGGATGCTAAAGCAACTGAGCCAGCTGTTGCTGGCAGCACATAGTCAGATGACCCTTTGTTGGGTGGGGCTCATCTGGGGAGAAAGTGTGCGTGCCGCTTTCTTTGGTTCTCCCACCGCCCATGCAGACACATATCCATGGCCCCCCCCGGGACCCGAAGTTAGCACTGCAGAGTCCTGCTATGTCCTGGACCACTTTGCTCCTCAGAGAAGTGACTGGCACACAATTAACCTTTCAGGAATTCTGCCACGACTGCCAGTGAGGACAACACGAGATTCTTCTTCATATCCTCATATCTGGTGTCTGGCTTGTATCAGAAAAAACTTGTAAATAAATCCTGTTGGTTTTACGAATGATCTTTGTGGCCTAACAATGTTGGGTGAACTTGAGAGTGTTGCCAGGACTGTAGATGCTGATGGGCTAAGCAGACTAGGTTATCCAAAGAGAGAGCTCGTTTTGGCGCCTTCTTTTTACCTGAATATCCTGGCTTTTGTAGATACCGTAACAAGGGCAGAACTAGTCCAAAAATGTCTAGTATTTAGGTAACTGGCACCTTCTCTCCACCTTCCTGAGAAGTTTCAAGGGATTCTACAATCGGAGCTAATTTCTAGGAAAGGAGGCAGCACTGCTGAACCATCCAGGCCAAAAGATCTGTGTACGTGAGCAAAAGTGCAGGGTACAGCTAAGCTGATGAACTCACTCCAGGTGACCTTGCTGAGTGTCAGAGGTCAAGTCAAGCGGTGCTTGGCTGTGCCTGAGTGGTGAGTGGGATGGGCTCAGACATTTCCTGTGACCTAAGAATTCTAGGGCAACCTTGCAAGGCTGAAGGGATGCAGCCCAGGGCTGCATATTGGCAAACAAACCTAGGACAGACTTGTTGGGCAGCCCAAGTAAACACAGAATCAAATTAAAAAAAAAGAAAAAAAAAAAAGCCTCCAACCCGTCCTCCCACAACAACATGAGAATTCAGAGATTGTTCTGATGAGTTTTACTACTGGCACCTCAACAACTAGAGGTATTTTATCCGTGACTTGGATTCTTAGGCTGGGAGGGTAGAGTTTAGCTCCCTAGCTAGATACAAATGTTCCTTTGCCCCCGGATCATTCTTTTAGCCTAAGATAGCTCGTCTGCCGAAGCCACTTAGCTTGAGGCACTGTAATCTGTGGCAAGCTGTGGCCTACGGGCCAGAACCAACCTGAAGTTGTTTCTTCAAGACTATTGAACGCGGTCACACCCACTCACCTGCTCCTTGTCTACGGCTATTTCTGTGCTGCAAGGACTGGTGAGGAGAGGAGACAGACCATCCTGCCCATCAAGTCACAAATATTTACTATCCGGCCTCTCACAGCAAAATTTTGCCAAATTCCGCTCCATACTTTCCCTATCCAATCCAGTCATTGTCTTCCCTTCAGCTTTGGGCTCTTTTGCTAGAAAAGTCGCTTTGAATTTGAAAATTTCTAACTGTGAAACATTTCAAACATAGAGCAAGAGAGAACACATCACAGACCCTCTGGACCCACCACCAAGATTAAAACAATATTAATATTTCCCGTCTTTATTTTGCAATCTTTATTTTGAAAGAAATAAAATAACATAGATAAAGCTAAAATTCCACCCTCCTACCCTCAGTGGGATAAACAACATCCTAAAGTTGGTAAATGTCATTTCTGTTGATGCTTTTCCACTTTTACTGCTTATGTATTGTTTATCAGGGTGTGTTTGTGCGTGTGTATCTGACCTTTAGATAGAGAGCACAACATTCTTCTTTTGAAGATGTTTAATTCCAAAATAAGTGTTGGAGATTTTATATTTTGGGGAGATTGATAGAATTTTGAGATTGGATATTTTGGGGAGTCTAGTCATCCTCACTGATGAATATTAAAGCACAGTTTATGCATTTGCCACACCGAGAGGTGGCTGATTCTGCTTTTTCACTATTGCCAGTGTTTATTTACGAGCATCTGTTAGTGCTGCTCGAGGAGACATCAAGAAGTGGGCTGCTGGGTCCCTGCATATGTACAACCTGAGCTTAACTAAGTTTTGCCAAGTTACTTTCCAAGTGCTTCTACCAGTGTTGTCTCCCCTGGGTGACATGCGAGTCCCTGCTGTTGCACATACGTGCTCACTCCTCATGCTACCGAATGTATTACCTTTTGCCTCTCTGGAATGTTTTATACGGCGTATCATCATCATTATTACTTTACTTTCATCTCTCTGATTGTGGCGAGCTCAAATGCAGTTGTCGTATGCTGAAAAAGAATGACTGCAGCTGATGCTGAGTTAAAGAAAGAAATGAACATGTTGGGAAGGAAGGATAATACGTACTAACTGTAAACCTCCTGAACTGTCATGGGAAGAAGAGCAAGTCGCTTGCAGTTTAAACCAGGATAATCAAGGCATCCCATGTGACTCAGTTTGAAATGTAAAGGGATTCATTTACTTTTCCAAGGCTCATCGACTATCATTTGGTTGCAAGAGAAGTTTATTTTCCTCTGGAGAAATTATGTTAAAAAAAAAATGTTTTCAACCCCAAAAGTGATTCTAGCCTTACTTACTTCGACTTCTGGTTAGCAAAAGTATCATTTAGGAATTTGTTGTCATCCGAGTTTCTTAATCTTTGGAAAAGATCGTTAGGATAAACTCAGTCTGGGAAATGTAACACTGAGGCAAGATGGCAGCAAAGCATGAAGTTGAATTAAAAAAAAAAATGGATGGCAAAGCTCTGTCCTATCTGTGAGGTTACAGATGTGTGGTAGCTTTTCTCCAGAGCAGAGCCACTTGGGAAATGGGGTGAGAACACACATGGGTTCTGAGCCCAGTGTGACTCGCTTCCTGGGTTCTCTGGGTTCCTGTCTGTCCCATGGTGTTCATGCGACCTGATGCCCCCTGTTCCATGTTGCTGTGGTAAGGAATGTAGCTCTGAAACCAAGTCATCGTCTGAAGTCTCTCAGTCCAAAGGACCCAGGGTTTTATTTGAAAGGAAGAAATTATGAGCGATCCATTAAGGATTTTATAGCCAGGGATGCTGTCTGTCGCCATTTGGCTAAATCTTTTGTTTTGTTTTGTTTTGTTTTCAAATTAAGATTTTAGGCTGTTGCTCAAAGGCCCCATCGTGCTGCAGTGTCTCCGCCCTCTGCCACCCCTTTTGTCATCCTCTCCCAGGGCAGGCTTGTGAGTTGAGGGAGAGCTCTGAGAACAAGCCGCCTCCCACCTCCCTGAGAGCAGGGTATAGATTTTCTGTATATGTGTGCAGGAAAATTAAAGAGGCTTGTCTAGAATGCCTTGAACAAACAAAACAAACAAAGCAAAACAAAATCCTGCCTACATGCTCCATCAGCCCTTCCTGTCCATTCTCTCCTTCAAGCTGCTTGTGCGACAGATAGTGCATAGGATAGGTGGCAGGACACACAGGAAAGTTTGACAAAACTGGGTGCCCCCTTTTTAGTTCCTCGGGAATTCATGACCAAAGCATTTTTTCTTTTTCTTTTTCTTCACTCTTTCTGTCTCTTTTCCTAATTTTTTTTTTCTGGCTTTCTCTAAAAGATTGGTGTTCCCCAAGGATATTTTCCATAACCTTGTTTTCTCATTCTCTACATTCCTACTCAGAATTTTATTTGCGCCTATGACTTCAACCACTAGCTATCTGCTCATGACCCTCAGGACCCTAAGCCTAACTGCTTATTAACCATTTCCTAAATGTCCTGCAGGCTTCCCATATTCTATATGTTCCCAATCTCATTCTGTTTTCTCACTCCCCTCTTTTTCTGACAGTTCATATCCCAATGAACAGCACAACATTTATCCTTTTGCCCAAACCAGAGAGCTGAGAGACAGGCAGACCCTGCTAATACCTAAGAGCCAATGTCCCCATCACTTCTTGCTAAAAGAAGCATAATGTTGTTCAGGTACTGGAGACCAAATCTTCACAGGCCCTTCTACATACTACCGGGGAGACAGTTGATTGGTCCAGGACAATGGGCTATTCCACTCTCCTTGGGAGCAAACTGATTTAGGTGTGGACGAGGATATACCATTACTACTAAGATGTGAAGGACAGCCTCAGGGGAAGGAGGGGTGTGAGGGGACATTATTGTTCTGACTTTGGTTGTGGTTATGCAAGGGTTTGATGACTGAAACTATGGCAACCACCATCAGGGCGCAAGTATGAGATGAAAGTCAAATCTTGGCAGTATAGAAAAAGGAAAAGCAATCGAATGCTTGATCATGTTAAGATATTGAATGAACCATATCCTAAGAAAATATGTTCACATAAACAGATTATAATAAAAATATGATTTTAACAGCAATGAATGTCTCAATTTCTTATAATTTTTCTAACTTACTAATGTGAAAAAGCATACAGTGATCAAACATTTATTTTTGGTGATACATCATCTGACAATTTAATCAGATCCTTGTTCAATTTTGATTTACAGCAAATTATTGGAAATAACCT
The DNA here is from genome assembly GCA_030015415.1 of Cynopterus sphinx. Lineage (NCBI taxonomy): Eukaryota > Metazoa > Chordata > Mammalia > Chiroptera > Pteropodidae > Cynopterus > Cynopterus sphinx. Next base: position 8,135,569 of record CM057394.1, read on the forward strand.
AACTTATACAATTTATTAGTCATTTACTTTTGGTGAGAACACCAACATTTAGAATTCTCCTTTCGGTTGGTGCCCTGGAGCCTTTGTTACACCGTGGGGAATACCCACAGTTAAAGTAGGTAGGATGGGAGCTATATGAGGAATACCGGGTCAGGAAAGGAGAATCTGCCTGTCCCATTGTAGATGCTTTCCTGGGCAGGTCTCTTAGAAGAGAAGGAACAAATGGAGGCTGAGGACTTGAATACTGATTCCTCCAAAACTACCCTTAAACACACAACCTTTGGAAAGTCTGGAACTCCCGAGACCTATGCCAGTTTGAAGATCATTTACCAAGAAGAGTTGCTGGAGCACTTGAGATGAAAGATGACAACATATTTCCTTACTATATATTGTATACATAATAGACACACACATACATGTACACACACACGCACGCTCACACACACATACTCACACAGAAGAAAATCTCTGCTAAATCTTGTCTTTCCTGTTAACAAGTAGTATCCATTCATAAACAACAAACAAAAATCTCCATGTATAAGTCATCTTTTTAACAGAGGTAAATAATTGACATTTATGTTTTGTATTTAATAACTGCTTACTAAATTTATACCATATGTATCGTTTTTTGACCAAATACTGTTCTTTTATGAGTAATCGATCCAGAAGAAAATTTAAATACTTAAAGTTTTATGGCAACAGAATTAAAATGAAAACATATGCATACTCTTTGCCACAGAAATGAAAGAATAAAAAATAAGGAAGAGCTGGGAAAGTTCTGTGGGCAGGACTATAGTAAATATGAATTCAAGAGAAAATGTAATTTTTTCTTTAAAGAATTATTTCTATGTGTATTTTTAAAGCTGCGTAATAGTGGGCATTAAATATCCATGGTATTTAGCTACTAAGATATTTAGATTCTCCTGGAGACATTAAAAAAAGAATTGAAACTATATTTTTGTCATATCCACAGCAGATTTCAGATATCAAGTAAAAAGTCTGTGAGAATTAAATAGATTGAGAACTAAAAACGTTTAGAGAATAGCACACTAAAATATTGAAGTATACTATTCTATCATATTATTATTTCTAAGCATGAGAATTGTATTAATGATATTGGGCAGAAAGAATAATCCATCCTTGAATTATTTTAAACACAAGAATTTTATGGCTTCAAGTTAACATTACGAAGAAAGACCTCAGGCTTTGTTCCTCTCCTATTTGTATACTTGTGTCTCTCAAATTCTGCAAACTTTCTTTCCTGACAGTTTTTCAAAACACTCTGTTGGCTAATGGGTCCATAGAGATCTGGAAAGTCCCATATTAGGTAATTTAATTGAAATAAGAAGTCTGGTTCATTTGGTGTTAAGTCCTAGGCACGCTGGCTTTTTGCAAGCCAGACGCTATTGACAACCAATGCTGAATTCAAACCAATTGGAGGGCAAATTCAGGGCTCTTGACCAAAGAAAACAAATATAACTAGAGACAACCAAGGGACTTAAAACATACCAATGGACATAGAGTCATGGAAAAAGTTTTTTAAAAAGTGTTGAAAACCTGTTAAAAATGAATAGCAATACCAGAAACAGTCTCCACGTATGAGCCTATAATAGGCAGCACTTATACTAATGACCAATTAATGATGAAGCATTCATTGATTTAATCATTCATCCTATATATTCCATTAGCTTTCCTAGGGCTTGGGATACAAAGATGCATAAGATGCTGACTTCATGCCAGGAATGAGATAAATAAACAAAAAGTGATATTAACCCTGGGTGTAGGAGACTTGTTAATTGGTTATTTGAGTAATTCATGAACGAAAGGACGTGGGCCTAAACTAAGGGGTAATAAGGACATAAACATTTTAGATATTTGGACTTTAACATGTTGAAATGATTGAATGGACAGTAGGATGAAGAAAAAGTGGATAGGCTGGGGCTTGCAGTCACCACGACAGAGAGTAAATGAGGAAGAGCTGCCTGGCAGCAGGCGAGGCTCTCGGGCACAAGTAAAGAAAGATGTGTGGTAGACGATGGGCCTCAGAGGGTGACTCTGAAATGATTTCTATTCTATGGGGACAGTAAGATCACTCTGGGGTAGAGTTAAGAGGAGAAGTTAAGGGACTGAGGGTAGAACTCCAAGGACACAAGCTTTTCAAGGGGGTGAGGAACAGAAACCTATAAAGGTGGCCAGAGGCAGGCGGAATAGCCAAGGTTGTAATAAGTCAGGTCAGGTGAAGGCTGAAACATGTCCACGGGATTGATGGAGGTAATCTTGGCTGGAGGACTTTCAGAGACATCCTGGGGTGGGAATGAGATTGCAGAGGGAAGAAGTAAAGAGAATGTGTAATGAGCCGTGTTTATTATGCTTTGAAATGTCTGATAAACCATAATTCATCAAGCTTTCCAAATATTTGATCCACTCTGAGTGAGGTAAATGGAATAACTGGAGAGGATCGAAATGACTTTCCGAACCACAACACGAGTAACCCAATAATATCACCCAGAAAAGCCAAGCATGAGGCAAGTGCTGAGTGGGTGTCTGGGCTGGATGTTTCTATACTTTTTCTGAGATTTCCCTTGGTTTGAAAATCATTCATCTGCCAAAATACCTACCTTACTAGTGCCCTACAAAGGAAAATGCCATCAGAGCAGAGATCAGATCTGCTTTAATCACCACCATATATCTTTGCAGCTTTGTACAGGTCCTGGCACAGCATAGATGACTAATAAATATTTATTGAATAAATGAATAAATATCTAATATTTTAAAGAAATGACAAATGTTGTATTTGCTAGTATTGGAAGAGCCAGAGTAGAACTGACATTTGAGAAGGGAAAAGCCTGGGAGGTAAGGATCATTTCTTTGCCTTTTACTTGGAAAATAAAGCAAATTTAAGTGTACCATTCATGCAGCAAATATTTACTGAGTGCACATGTGCCCATGATATGTTTGGTGTCCATTCTGCTTTTTATAACTCTCTGTTTACATCTTTCCTTGGATCAGCCTAATTATAAATAATGTAAATAAAAAAGACTTCCACGAAACTTTTGAAGTATTTGTAGGGAATGTTTCTTGTTAACATCAAACAAAACCAGTTATACCTTAAGCCAAGCTTATCAAAATTTTCTAACATACTGTTTTCAAACATAAGCTTGGCACATTTTTCCACAGAGCAAGTTCTACGAATACTATCTATTATTTATATTTAAAAAATCAATACAGGACTCTTTTTCTTTAACAAGTGGTCTTTAAACTTCATTATAAATCAGACATACCTGGGCATGTGTTAAAAATGTAGATACCAGGACAGGACTACATAATGCAGAAAATCAGATTTTAAGGTTTGGGCCAGAACCTGAGAAATAACATTTTTAATAAGCACTTCCTAAACACAACCTAAATTGTTTGTTTAAAATATAATGATCTAGACTCTGGTCCACTGACAAGGGCAAACTTCATTAATTATATCTTCATTAATAAGGACCAGAGGCTAATCTTTTTTCTTTGAGCAAGTCCCTATGTTTAGAGTAGAGGACTTGAATGGTTTGTGACAGGGGGATGTGAGGGAGGTGATTTGCAGGTAAAGGTGATATGTGTTTCCACTTAGGATGCCTTCCTTCACCAGACTGTGTGCTGTGGCTTCTGCAGCTCCTTGGAGAGCAATGTTGAGAGAAGACATCCCTGTTCAGGGCCCGAGGAGAGAGTCTGAACCAGGCATCTGAACCAGGTGCCTGGACCACAGTGGCAGGGGGTTCCTGCCCGGAAACCAGATCATCCAATTCTCTCATGAGCTGCCTGACCGTCTCTCCTTCCAGGTCATGGAGTTTGGGTCTCTTTCAGGCAACACAGATTGAGAGTTTACAAGGTCAAGAGGATCCGTAGCAGGTATCTACTCTGAAGAAAGGGGCCATATAAGGAACTGAAGATATTTAACACAAAGAAAATCATAGGTATTTGGCAAAGGCACTTGAGATGGTAGTTGTAAAGGGTTGAGGGGGCACAGATTCTGAGACTCACAGTCAAATATTTGAAAGGCTGTCGTGTGAAAGCCCCAATGAAACCCTTTCTGGGCTACTCCAGAGCAGGCTGGGGCCAGTGAATAGGGGTGTCAGGAGAATGTGTTCTTACCCAATACGTTTTTTTTAAACAACAACAATAACAACAACAACAACAACAACAACAACAAGAGCTGTAGCTCTTTAAAAGTGAATGGTGTTTAGAACATGTAAATCCACAGAGACTGAGCACAGATTGGTGGCAGTGAGAGCCTGGGAGTCAGGTGAGGGACAGAGACCCACTCCTTAATGGAGACAAGACTTCCTTTGGGTGCAATTAAGATGTTTTGGAACTACTTTGAGATGGTGGTTGCAAAACTTTGTGAATGTACTAAACGCTATTGAATTGTACCCTTTAAAATGGATAGTTTTATGTTATGTAAATTTTTGTTCAATAAAAAGGTAGCAGAGGAATTAATATAAAACCTATTTATGACGAAATTCAGTTTAGCCATAAATCAATAAAAATCAAATATTGTTCATGAAAATTAAAAAAAATGTGTGATTGATTCATAGCACATTAAGCCCTTTTCAGAGAAGAAATATATAAATGAAAGTTTTGTGATTATTCTTCAAGCATATAAAAGAGACATCTGCCTTGGGTGGAAAATGGTACTGTGTATGACCCAAGTTAAATTGCTTCTCTCTTTTAAAAATAACCCTTATATCTTTAAAATAATAATTTAGTCTTGGTTACAAAAATTCTGCTTGCTATTTGTAGAAAATTCCGAGAATTCAGAAAACATTAAAGAGAAGTAGTAATAATTTACAGTGACCATATAATCTTCTAATACGTGTGTGCTCAATGTACTTAACTATTCTATTTAGGTCGTGTCCATTTTTCAACTTTGTAATTAATACTTATGTGAACATTATATGTCAAATACTTAGTAATAAGAAAAATTTTAACATCAAGTGAGTCAACAGACATACATTAATATAAAATATTTAGAAAATGATTTTCCTAGATAACTTACTAACAGGCAAATAGAACAATTCTGGAAGTTGTGACTGAAATTTCCTTCTATTTTCCTATGATTAAAGCCCTTTCCCTCATCACAATGAATCATTAATATTGATCAGAGATTCTTGAAATGTGGTTCCCTGACAAGCAGCATCAACATCACCTGGAAATTCATTAGAAATGCAAATTTTTCCTCCTACTTCCACTCCCAGATCTACTGAATCAGAAACTTTAGAGAGGAGATGAGGGGTTTTAGGGCCTAGCAATCTGTACTTTGGTAAATCTTCCAGATGATTCTGTTTTATTTATCTATTGATTTCTTGTGTGCATGAGCTTTCTTGTTACATAACTTATGGACAGATGCGTTAATAAGTATTTTGAATAATTGAATGCAATTACTTTGCTCCTTGCTAATTGCAATGCATTTCTCACTTCTCTGACACATTGATTTAAAAAGTGATACATCTAAGATACTACTTGTTTTAAGCAGTGTCTACAAGAAATGTCTTAAGAATCATTTCATATAAAGTTTTCACATAAAATATATTCATAGTTCATTTTGTTGATAGAATTTATTATAAATTTTTAAGCTACTTTTCAAAAAACGAAGGCCTTGATATTTATAATCCCAGTTATTCTCCCCAAGCTCTCCATTAAGCTGCTCTACTGCAGCATTTTCACCTGGACATAAATTCAGTCATTCTCAACAAAGTTCAACAAAGTTGTGAACTTCCCGTGTGCCAGGTCCTGTTGTAGGCCACAAGAACCAGAGATATAGTAGATGTGGTCCTACCCCTTAAGGAAGTTATATTCTAGTGAGGGTGCATAAATAATAAACTAACACGTGGTGAAAAACAAAGATATTTTTATATAGCAAGAAATGCTATGAAGAACACAAAACAGGATGACAGGAGATAGAGTGACTTAGGCTACGATGTCATTGGATTGAATGGGTAAGGAGAGCCCCTTTGAGGAAGGTATACGACCTGAGACCTGAATAACAAGGAGTTATACTCTGATTTCAAGGGAGAGGGAACAACTAGCATAGAAATGAACTGGAACAAGGACAAGTTGTCACTTTCTTAGGAGAGAAAGGGCCATGTGGCTAGAGCCTATTGAGCTAGAGGGACAGTATCAGTGGAAAGGGATGAGGTAGGTAGGGACCAGATCGTGTATGACTTATGGACTGTGATGAAGTGTTTGGACATTATTGTATGTTCAGTGAGAAGCTAGCACAGGGTTTGAAGCAGCAAAATGACATGACCTAATTTTATGTCTTAAAAACTTAGAATTCTTGAAGTGCAAATTAGTACTTGATAGATGGCCACAGGGATGGGGAGCATGGCCTAGGGAATGCAGGCAGCATTAATGTAATGGCTCAGTGTAAAGTCAGAGGAGAGAAAGAGCAATTAGTTGAAATCATTTCATAAACTATGTAAATGTCTAACCAAGGTACTGCATACTTGAAATTAATAATTTAAAAAAACCTTAGAATTCTTACTGCTCTGTGATGAAAGGAGGGTAGATTGGTGAGAATGCAAGTGGAAGATAAGATAGGAGGCTGTTGGAATAATTTAGATGAGAAATACAGTGGTTTGGGCTAGAGTGGTAGTAGCAAAGAAGGGAAGGAAATGGTTTTAAGACATGTTTCCAGGATAAAAATAACATGATGTAGATTTCATTACATGTGGAAATGAAGAAAAGTTTTTGAAATAAGAAAGACTAGGGAAGGAGGAGGTTTGGGGCAGGAATCAAAGATTTGATTTTGGCCATGGTAAGTGAGATGTCTATTAGATATCCAAATGGAAAAGTGAATTTGTGCTATGAGTCTAGAGGTGAGAGGTGAGAATGAAATGTACACATCGGGGAAGAGATGAAGTTTAAAGCCAGGGGCGTGGATGAGCAGATTTAGACAGACACTAGAGAACAATGAGAACCAAGAAACAGCTCTGGGGCCCTCCAGTCTTACAAGGTCACACAGTGAAGGAGGAACCAGCAAAGAAGATGACAAAGAAACAGCCAAAGGTCATTAAGGGGAATGAAGAAGGACTGGTGTCACCTAAGTCAAGGAAAGCAGGTGTTTCCAGGAAGGAGTGATCAACGCTTGGGAATGCCCCTGAGATCAAGTAGGTGATGATAAAAAAGGGCCGTGGGTTTGGTGACAGTTAGGCCACTGTCAACTTAACAGAGCGATTTCAATGGAGATGTTCAACAAGGAAGCCACGTTCAGTAGTGATGAGGAGAGAACAGGAGGTGAGGAAGCAGAAAGAGTAACTACGGGCAACAGCTTTAGGAGATGGCTGTGCATGAGCACACAGAGAGGAGATGGCAGCTGGACTAGGGAGGGGTGCAGATTGTGAGGTTATGAAAGGGCTGTGGAAACTTGCAATGTGAGGCATGTGTGTGCCACTGAGCTTGTGCTTCAATGAAACAAAAACAAATGATTCTAGTGAATTCTATCAATCCTCGACACCATCATATTCTCACAAGTCTGAAAGACTGAATTTTAACTTTTTCTCTACTCAGTTTTGGTGATTATTAAATGCTCTTTCCTAAAGAGACCCATTAGTCCAACTTCTTATTGCCTCTCCCTCTCTATAACTTAAAATATTAATCTGTTATTCCCCCCCCTTAATGAGATCAAAATTAGAATTAGATAATATCTCAGAAGTGCTTTAAGTTTCTTGGAGGTACCCTATATAAACAAGGCTTTTATTATTTTTCCTCATTTACTCATTTCCTTTCTCTCTCTGGGAGGGCACTTCTGAGATTAGATGAGGTTGGAATTTATGAGTTAAACAACACAAATACTTAACAACACTAGTACTAGCACTTAAAGAAAAAAGGATAGGGGTCATTGCAAAATATTGTAAATTTTGGGACTAACAATTTTGTTTTGTGGGTTTTCTTCCTGAGGCTGTGTTCCAGAGAGGGAAATGAAGGGTAAAACTCATTAGTGCATCATTATCTTTTGTCTGAAGGAAACAATATGTGGTTTCTGAGCAGCCCACTTGGTGTTTGCATTGGTCCTGGATGCGTTTCAAACCAACTATATTGTTTGAACAATTCCCCCTCTTAAACATGAAAAGAACCACCACTAAACCACATAGTTGATGCTAAATTACTAGGTGATGACTCTTCTGGCTCCTAAAGGTTTCTAGATCTCAGCCACTGAAATCATGGATCTTTCTTCTAACGAGAAAGATCTAAGCCTCGATGGCAGACCTCCCATGCAGTGCCCGCTGCTCCGGCCTCAGTATGCTCCATGGGCTTCTGAGAAGTTTGCTTTGGAAGCAAGGTCACTGAGTTTGCTCCATCTCTGACTCATCAGAGCAAGACTTTAGAAACTGCAGAGTATTCCCAGGTCAAATCTGCAAATTCACAATTATCAGCAACTGCATAATCAATTAATATGTTTGATGATGAAAATCTAGTCTGTTTTCTCTTTATCGAAATGAAGCATCAAATGGATATTGGTGATTTTATCATTATGTTATTTCTTAAGGTTATTTCCCTTCCTTGGGGATTTCATTAGACTTTTTTTTTTTTTTTTTTGAATGGCAATATCAGAAAAGCATCTGTGAGGAAACCTTAAAAATACATTTGGTATCTTTTAGGAAGAAAATACTTCATAGGGATTTCCACTAAGTATAGTACCATATACTCTGTCTCCACTACTTAATCCTTTAACTTCCAAAAACACAAATCCGATGTGACATCAATCAAAGGCATTTCAGAGAAGCCAGGATAGTAAAGGTAAGACCTTACAAAGCAGCAGTTTTTGTCATCAGTGTTATTTCTCTTTGCTTTCACAGTAAAAACAAAATTTCACAATTCCTGCAAATCATGCCCACTGAATTCTTTTCATGTAAACCAAAGAGTTGGTTTTCACATATCTAAAGATGTCCAACTTTCTCAATTAATACAGGCTGTAATTGACTTGCTTGTGCTTTGCAAAGGAATATATATTCTTGGAAGAGCAAGGGAACACAAGAGATGCTGGTGCAGAAGCAAAAACATTTGAAATATTAACATCTAGTAAATTCTGTCATCAGTTGGAGAGGGATAATTAAGTCATTTGTAAAAGGCAAAAACTAATAATTTCTTTGCTAAGTGTACTTGCTTTTTTGGATGAAAATTCTGAACAGGAAGTATACCCTTAGTCTATACTATGTGGAGAAAAATATGTTCTCCCTTTTTTTTTATTACTTTTTAATTATTTATTCTTCCTATGTCTGAAGAGCAGCGTTGACAATTGAAGCCTACAAATTTCTGGATTTGTCATCTAGATGACTTCATAATAGCCAACTCCATTTGAAAATTTGTTTTGATCAAAGAATTATATCTCATTCAGAAACATCCACCTTGGAAAAAGAAACATCCTTCCCTGTGGCAACAAATTTCACAGTGATCCTGCCCTTAAATTTGTGCTTTTGGTCAAAAGAAGTTTTGAGTAAAAAGTTCCATGCATGGCTTGGCACTACCGAGTACCACTACTTGGAAAACAAAAACTCTCAGAGTACAGATTGTCTTTCCAAAAGACAGGACATTTTTATTTCTCGAATTTATTTCTTGGCAGAATGCCAGTTAATTCTAAAGACCAGCGTTCTCGTGAGTTTTCAGAGTGCAATCACTTGTTGTTGTTGATGGTGTGTTGCTTTTTAAGTTTCCTATTTTTTGTAGAGGAACAAAGCTGATTACCATCTTCAAGAGATGATAGTCTTTGCGGAAGCCAAATGTTAGGAATTCATTCATTTTAATCATACTGGGCTAAAAGCTCATAACTACATGAAGGAATCTTGCGATGGTTCCTTTTAAAAAGCAGATATTTTTGGAAGTTGAAAAATCACCCCTTAATTTTTCCAAATGTATGTTTCACACATTAGTTTAAGGAAAACCAATGGTCAGTGATGTATATAGAGCTATTTGCTCATTCACTAAATGCTACTGGATTGGGGTATAACTGTAATTGGTATTTTTTCTCTCCCTGCCCATAATCATGGTTCTTTGCTAGTGTCACTGTTTGGACTGATTCTTCTACAACAACTTTCTTTTAGCATCTTCATTTTTTTCTCTCCTTTTCTTTCCTAGTGACTATATTTTCTCATGCTAATTATTTTTGATAAGAAGACTTAGCTTTTATGACCATCATTTTCTAAAAATAAAATTGCTTTATTCTAATTGGTAAGCCAACTAAAGTTAACCATACTAAGTTTCTATATCTATTTTGAACTCTAGATCAAGGTAAGCTGTATATTAGCATATATGGCATTCACTTAACACTTACATTTTTAAAATTTGAAGCCATATTTGGATTGATAAGAGATTAAGACTCTTCCTCAATCTTTTTCTCATAGTCTCCTAAAATTAATCCTAGGTGTTTTTCTAGTATATTCTGGGAAATTTTTTTGAAAAAGAAAATGTTTTTTAGCATATCCCAAGCTCATGTTTTCTCTCTCTCTGTCTCTGGGGGAAGGGGTGCAACTCATCACTATTTTTACATTTTCCTTAGATTTAATTTCCCTAATTTGCTCTTAAAGTCTTTGAGGGTGGGAATTATGTATCACAGTTGGGTTGGGGCCTAGTGGTTCCCCTATCGGTCTTCCTTCAAACATAGGTATCCAAGCTACAGAATATAGTAGGTCAAATATCTACCTGTGACAGCTGAGTGAGACTCGGGCAGTGTGTAGTGTAGACTCTGCTTAGAGATAAGCTACTTTAAGGAACGGCTATAAAGCAGATGATTCATGAGAGTGTTTTTTTTTTTTTTATTTTCTTCATCTAGATTATAAATTCATTGATGGCAGAAATTACATTTTTTCATATATATTTATCTTAAAATTTTTTGTCTAGTATTTTATATTAGTGGACAAAAAAGTCATTTTTAGGACCAAGTTTAGCTCAGAACTATCAATCTGGTTCAGTATGTTATCCATCATAGTTTTTGGAAAGCAGAAAAGGTAGAATAAATTACCAAAAGGAACTCAATATATTTTGTGTAAAATTTGGTTTTGATCCCATTAAATCCCATCTTTGAGTCCCTATTCTATTCTAATTCTTCTGCTCTAAGTTACAAAGCCTTCATATTTTTCTGTTTTGCCTTGTGAGTGATGGAAAAAGCTTATAAATGTTTATACATAAAGACATTTGTATGCTCTTGCCTGTAGTTTCTTACTTTTTTATGTATTTTAAGCACAAAACAGGAAAAGGCAGTAAGTATCCTAAAGGAAACATAAATGGTGGGATCTGAGGTGTTAACAACATTCATTAGATTATTGTCTATACATATTAGAGAGCTTTCCTCAGGTTCCTCATATTGTGCTTGAAATGGATAACTCTTTCTATGTGTGAGGCCCCCAGTATTTAATATATGTTTGTCTTTACATGTGTGATGTATTATTTTACAATGTGTATTTCTGATATAAGTTTAAAACTAAAACAATCATTGAAATGTTTCAGAAAATTTTGAAAGAGGGAGAAAAATATTGAGAAAGCAGTGAAACGTAAATAAAAGAGTAAGTAGAAAGCACAGACTCTTAGAACACCTTTGCCAGGGAAAGCCATGGATAAGATAAGCCAGAGTCCTGCCTCGATGACACCGAATTAGGTTGCTGGCACTCAAGACTGTCGAATGCTCTGCCTTGGTAAAGTGGCTTTGGAACAGTGATAATCAAAGTGGCATTTAGAGATTTAATAGTAAATACAATTTTATCACCTTTCAGTCAAGATCTAGTGTCACCTTGGAGCAGGATCCATTAATAATAAAAATTTACAGACTTATGAAATGATTCTAGAGCAATCTTTAGAGGTCCTTAGACCTCTAAAGTCACTGTTGTCAGGAGTTTCAATTGAAAGGCACCCCTACACTATCAGTTACCTTTCATAGGAATGTTTGTCCTTGCTCCTGAGAAAACATTGACTTACACATTTATAACTTCTAGTAATTTAGATTTTGATTTTCTCTAGTGTTTGCTAAGAACAAAGCCTGTTTGGTCAGATACAGTATATTGCAACTTCTTTCTTTTACTTTACTCTGTTGTTTGGAGTACCTTTCTAGGAAGGAACGCTCCATCTACACAGAAATAATCAATAGTTATGTCCTTGAGCTTTTCAAAAGATCAAGGAGCCATGAGGAAAGAAATATAGTGAATGGGTAAAATCAAAAATTTCTCTTTGCCCCCACTAAAGATTTTTTTATTGAAGAGTCAACCATGACTCTTTGAAAAAGGAAACACGCTATCTATTTATTTTTGAATAGACACAGGTACAGGATTCAACAATCACAAAATAAAATGCCTGTTTCTGAAAAGTGTCTACCCATCCCTGTCCCTCAACCCAATAGGCATGTAATATCATCAGTTTCTGGTCATTATTCTAGAGCAGTTTTTCAACTTGGGCACTGTTAACATTTTAGACTTGTATAATTCTATAAATACTGTAGGGGTGATATCATGCGTGTTGTAGGATATTTAGTAGCATCTCTGGTTTCTATTCATTAGATACCAGTAGCATACTTTCTCTCGCTATACCCCTTCCCAGTTGGGACACCAAAAACGTTACCCAGACATTCCCAAATGTTCTTTGGGAAGAGATTTAACCATAAATCTAAAAAAAAACCCTCCGTTAACAGTACATAAAAAGAGTTCCCACTATTTTGTGGAGCTGCATAACAACTCATTAATTAAATGTATTGTAAGAATTTATTTAACCAATAACTTTTTAATAATCCTATAGATTTTTTTTTCTGTATTATTTGCCATTACATGCAGGGTGGCGATGAAAACTCTTACACATGGGTCATTTCAATAAACGTAATTTCACCTTTATTATAAATTCCTAATATAAATTCTTAGGTCAAGGTTATGTATATTTGTAATTTTATAGTATTTCTAAACAGCTCTCTTTAGAGGCTGTATCAGTCTATATTCTCAGCAACTATATATTCTTGCAACATAACGTGTTATTAACATTTGGATTTTTGCTAATCTCATAGGTTAAAAAATAGTTTCTCAGTGTTCTTTTAATTTTCATCACCACATTAAGAGGAACAGTAAGAAGCATTTCATTTGTTTAAACCTATATCCTCATTTACAAAATGTCTGTTTATATCTATTACTCATTTTATTTGATTTTTAGGAGCTCTTTATATAGTAAACTCTTTGTGATGTGTGTTGCAATTATTTTTTATCCAGTTCATTGTCTTTTGATTTGTTTTAGAGACAGAACTGATGCTTCAGAAAAAAGACTCAGGTACATATGGATATTTAGGAAGTATTATAGTGGCATTTTACATCAGTGAGGAATTTCACATCAGTGAGGAATGATAGGTTATACAATAAATGGTGCTGGGACAATGAAAAGTTATCTGTAAACTATGGAGTTGAGTCCACAGCTCCTATGACACCAGTATAAAGTCCCCATGGAGCTAAGATTTAACTAAAAAGCAAACATATCAGAAAAAGCACACAGAGTATTTTTTAATAATCTAGGTGAGGCAAAAGCCTTCTCAAATATGACACAAAACAAAAAAGCCAGACTAGGTTAAAGCATATTTACCTTTTGATGACCTTTCTTTTCTACTCTTTTTTTTTCTCATCACGGTTTTGTGAACTGGTTTCAAGAGCAGAACAGACATATCAGCAGGGCCTCAGCCCCTTCGGCACAAGCTTAACGTCACCTTATGATAATGATGTTGAAGCAGTGGGAGTTAACAGCCATAACAGGAGCAGCTCAGAGTCTGTGGATTAGGCAGGCCTGGTTCTTACCTAGTGTCACAGCTACTAAGAGACTCTATGACCTTGTGCAAGCCACATAAGTGCACTGAGTCTTAGTTTTCTCCACTTTCTCAGGAACCTCTGCTAAATTAGATGTGATAAGGCATGTGAAACCCCTAAGGCGTGGAGGCTCTAAATCAGCAGTCCCCAACCTTTTTGGCACCAGGGACCAGTTTTATGGAAGACAATTTTTCTATGGACTGGGTGGGGTGGGGGATGGTTTGGGGATGACTCAAGTGCATTATATTTTTTATGCACTTTATTTCTATTATTATTTCATTGTAATATATATTGAAATAATTCTATAACTCACTATAATGCAGAATCAGTGGGAGCCCTGAGCTTGTTTTCCTGCAACTGGACAGTCCCATCTAGGGGTGATGGGAGACAGTGACATCGAAATGTGTTGCTTATGCCCAGTCTACTCCAACCTCGTTTTGGTTCTGTCACTGCAGAAAACCCTGCTTCACAAAGATAGGATGTTGGAAATGGAAGCAGACGTTGTAGTGCTTTTGTGGCAATCTCAGATATTCCGCCTTGACTTTAATCCAGAATTTACGGAGATTTAAACTTATCTCAAACGTACCTTTAAGGCCATCATCATTTGCAATCTCAAGCAGTTGATCCTTTTCTAGCACGGTCAGAGTTGATTCACCTGGCTTTTTCACAAAGGGGTCATGGATCCATTCTTTCCCCGTCAGGATCTTTTCTGGTTGAGAGGTAACGCTCAACTCTTTTCAAAGCTGACATAGGTGATCTTGCCTCAGCTGGGAGAAAGAAGGCTCTGGCTCAGTCTCCTTCAAAATCTCTGCAAATGTTTGAAATCTGTCAAAAATCCCAATGATCTCTTGTCACTCTCATACTTACATTTTGGCTTTGAATGCAGCCGCTTTATCTGACAACTTGAACACAGTTGTCATTCTCCCTTGAAGTGAAAGACTAAATCGGTTAAGCAGGATGTAAGCAAGTTTTGCCACACATTCTGTGGCACTGAAATATGCTGCCAGCGATGACTGCTTTTCTAAAAGAAATCTCTGGAGTGGCTCTCGCAACTCAAAAACTCTGGCCAGTATTCTGCCTTTAGAAAGCCATGTCACTTCCATGTACAAAAGAACACACGTGTGCTCTGTGTCCATCTCACAGAGGTGTGCGAACAGACATGAGTTACGGGCATGTGCTTTAATGTGGTTGACAATGTTAATCACATCCTGCAAAATGTTGTTAAATTCAGGTGACTTTTTTCAGCCAGCCAGTATTATTTCTCTAGGGGTACAGTGTGTAGACCCACATTCAGAAGTGACCTCTTCGTCCTGAGGGGTGAAACCAGAAAGTCATCCAGTCATGGCATCCACTCTGTCTGTGCATATCCCAACACAAAACGACCATTTTAATTTTCCTGATAGGTAATCATTCGGAGACTTGAATATTTCTGGAGCTGTGCTGCTGATTGGCAAGGAGAGTGCAAGTAACATATCCTCATGCACATCTCCTTGAAAAATATATCACACAAAAATAAACACTGTTGCCTTGTTGTCAACCATGGACTCATTAATCCTCTCTACGAATTGTGCCCCGGTATCCTCTGCTAGCTCATCAGCTCGTCCAGTTATAGTGCTAGCTGTGCCACCTGTGAACTGCAGCCTCTCCTAAAAGCTCATGACAAGTGTCCTAAGCAGCAGGCAGGATCAACTCTTCACTCACTGTACAGGGCTTCTCAGCTTTGGCAATGTGGTTTAGTCCCCAAGAATGATGCTCTCAGTGCAGATATGTTTGATGAAGTGGTGGCCTTCGATAATCGCTTCTGTTCTTCATGTCCACATTTTTCTTCTTTTGAAAATCTCCAGAGTCTTGTCTTGAAATGCAAGGTGCTCGGTCTCCATGTGGTGAAGCGATTCTGAAGCTTTCGTGGCTTCATCAGATAGCTGGTTGCCACATACTACACAAAGCAGGCTTTGAGAATGTGAATCACCTGTTGCAATGAACCTGTAATTTCAGTAGGACTCTTGGCGTTTTCTCTTAAACATGGCTTTCATTTTGTCAGCAGTCTTAGAGTCTTCTGTTGTCTCGTCACTGAGTCTTTTCCCTTTTCAAAGAAGCTCTCTAGTGAGGTTGGTTTTTTACTCATTTTGGCTTGGGTTGGCTTTTGGGCTTACCAAAACTGTGGCTGAGACAGGCACCCAGTGTGGGAAAGAGGCACGAACAGGAGTGGTAAAAATAAAATAAAATAAAAAATAAACAATAAAATAATAAAATAAAATAAAATAAAATAAATAAAATAAAATAAAAATAAGATAAAATAAGATAAAATAAAATAAAATAAAATAAAATAAAATAGAATAGATAAAATAAAATAAAATAAAATAAGATAAAATAAAATAGAATAAATAAAATAAAATAAAATAAAATAAAATAAAATAAAATAAAATAAAATAAAATAAAATAAAATAAAATAAAATAAAATAAAATAAAATAATGGGCAGGCCCTGCACAGACTAAAATAAGTGTCTCATTCTGAATGTACAACTAAAGTACATCAACTCACTTGGCACTATGAGGCCTGCCACGAGATGCAGCTTAACTGTATTTTGCCACTCGCTGATAAGCTTTTGATATGTGTCTGCAAGCAATTGCTTTATTACGGTCCCCGTGGAGTCAGACCTCTCTGCTAATGTTAATCTATGTTTGCAGCTGCTCCCCAGCACTAGCGTCACCACCTCAGCTGCACCTCCGATTGTCAGCCATTAGAGTCTCATAAGGAGCACACAACCTAGATCCCTTGCAGGCACAGTTTCCAATGGGCTTTGTCCTCCTCTGAGAA
The DNA here is from genome assembly GCA_030015415.1 of Cynopterus sphinx. Taxonomy (NCBI): domain Eukaryota; kingdom Metazoa; phylum Chordata; class Mammalia; order Chiroptera; family Pteropodidae; genus Cynopterus; species Cynopterus sphinx. The sequence goes on from CM057394.1 coordinate 8,152,186, forward strand.
CCTAGTGGCTGATGACCTGAGGAGGAGCTGAGGCGGTGATGCTAGCACTGGGGAATGGCTGCAAATACAGATGAAGCTTCACTCACTCACCTTCTTGTTGAGCTACCTGGTTCCTAACAGGCCACAGACCAGTATCAGTCCACATCCCGGGGGTTGGAGACCCCCGCTTTAAATGACTGGTACACACTCTCCTACCCTCTCTTCTCCCTGTAATGCTGGATTTTGTACAAACTTCTTATTTCCCACATCATCTCCAATTACATACTTATTGGGTGGGAAATATCATGATTTCTTACTTTTAGATCGCTTAGCTGGACCTTTGTGCTGAGGTTATGGGGGGTGTTACAGGTAGGACCATGGTTCCTTCCCTCTGGAGTTTTTCCTTTGGAGAGATGAACAGCAAGCCCCAAGTATGTGTCTTAACACTCTCCTGGCTCTCAGGCCTGGGGCCATGAGGAACTTTTCTAGAACCAGGGGCCAGGGTGTGGGCTCTGCCTGAAGCCTTTAATCCTCCAGTACTTGTTTTCTATTGCTGTCATAGTAAATTACCACAAATTAAATAGATTAAATCAACACAAACTTATTACCTTACTGTTCTGTGGAAGTCTGACATGGGCCTCAGTGGGCAGAAATCAAGGTGTCTTCAGGGCTGTGTTCCTTTCTGGAGGATCTAAGACAGAATCCACTTCCAAGTAGTACCTTTCTGGCTTCTAGAGGCATCTCTCTGACCACTGTTTTGTACTCACATCTCCCTCTGATCCCAGCCAGGAAAGATTCTCCTTTAAAGACTCATGTGTTTATATTGGGCCCACCTGAATTAGGCAGAATAATCTCCCCGTTTCAAGATCCTTAATCACCTCTGCAAAACCCCTTTTGCCATTAGGTGATCATATACACAAGTTCAGGGATTGAGATGCAGACATCCTTGGCAGGACATTACTCTACCACACTCTAACAACAATTCCAGGATCCAGGTGGTAGGCAGAGCAGATCATCCTTGTGACTTTAGAAGTCACATTTTATAAGAGTGTCATCACAATAAAAACATTGGATGGGTGGTTTGAGATGATTATTTTGTCAAAATTAAGGCCCTTCTTCTAACCAGCATGTGAATTTAATATCATGGTCTTTCCAGAAATCAAACCAACTCAGTCTTCTCTCTCTGCCTTCATCACTAATCCAGCAAGCATTTAAGCCCGTGTTCTCCCGGGCTTGCTGGGCCAGCCAGGCAAGCAGTCCACAGGGCCCGAGCACAGCTAATCAAGCATTCATTGGCACCATGGCTCAGATCTGGTTACTCAGGTTCCCCTCTAACTTGGCTCCACTAAGATGCACTTTGATTTAGATACTCTGTTACTGATATACCAGGTACCCTCTGGCCCCATCTGTTTTTGAGGCAGTTCCAAATATCGGCACTTACATGGAAGCACCTTTAAGAGCATCTGATGGACAGATGCACATTGTTCTTTCACTGATTCACAAAAACTTCTGAGTTCCAGTGAAAGTCTCTCGATATTGGCACATAGCATAAAAAGGGATGCATATGTTGGCAGGTTAAAAATTGCATTTCTAAATTGATTTTCTGGGCATATGAAGAGATGGCCTAAGTGTACAGCTGGAGAGAAACTTGAGCCCCTAGGGTAGGGTCAGTTATCTTGTTACCTTTAACCCTATTGGCAGATGTTCCACTAGCTAAGCAATATTCACTAATAGCTTTAATCCTTAAAGCCCAGGCCAGTGAGATGGAGAGATGGTTGAGAAGTCAAGGAAGGGAATCAGAAAGTGAGCTGGTAAACAGGAAAGAGGTATTAAGTCCACTTTGGGGAGAGGGTACATCTTCAGTGTTACCCATTTGTATCCATGTCATGCTTAGTCTTATTCCAAGTCCATTGGCATTTTCTTCTACTTGTCTCAGTAGCTCAAATATGAAATGGCATTAATTTTTATTAAAGAAAGGGAAATTTACTCACTCGATAGGTTTAACAAGATTTGCAGTTGTTTATCTTCAATCACTCTCCATTTGAAACCATTTATAGGTCTCACTGAGAGTCTTTAAGATAACACTGCATAAAAATAATGAGGGCAATTTTATATCATTAAAAAAGATTTATTGTCTTTGCTTTTGGACTAAATTCTTAGGGTATACTCAGATTTTATAGAAAATGCCTCCTTTACGACAACCAATGAAAACAAGGGAGAAAATAAAATCATTTCATAATGCCGTATTTCCTGTTGACTGTAGAAAGTGTTTTAAATATGTGTGTTGGTGGGGTTTTAAGAGCTGTTTAAAAGGAGAGAGAAAAGGGAGGAAAGTGTAGTAGAGGAAGAGGAGAGAAGGAATGCAGATCATCAAATCGCCATTTAATGCCCATTGTACAACCGGACTTAAATTTTCAAAATCTCTCATAATAAGTCACACAGATATTATCCCTACCTCACAGGTAAGCAAACTTATGCTTTACTTACTTGTCCAAGATCACAAGATCACACAGCCTCTAAGATGAAGAGAAAAAAGTCAAATCCAAAAGTGTCTGAATTCTAAGTCTTTGCATATTCTACTGTGCAATATGAAAAATTACCACAATTACCCATGGACTTTTTTTGGTTTATTTTAGCACCAAAGGAATATGAAATTATAGAATGAAGAAAAGCTAATGTAGAATTTTCTCAAAATAGTTTTCAGAGAGATACATAAAATTTAGGTACTAATAGCACTTATAATAGCTAATTGGCAATGCTATGTGTCTGGTATGGTGCTAACATCTTTACACAACATCTTCTCATTTTGTCCCCTAAGTTCTCAGAGTAGGTGCTTTGGTGATGCATTTTCTAAGTGTTGTCTGTGTGTTATTAATCCCTCTTAGGCTTGTCTTTCCCCAGTTTATTTGCACACCCTCTAAGATACGGACACTATCGGGATGGCAAGAACAATTTAAAAGTAAACATAGAACCAGCCCTTACATTTGCTATGCATGGACTTGGACAAGGTGGTCTTGGGGCACAGATTATCCCTAAATGCTCATTTATGTTTCAATTCCAAGGTTTTCATTTTAGATCATAATTGGCTACTTGACAACCTCATTGAACACTAAGTTACTCAAGAAAAAGTGAGTTGCTCAATGTTTCCTAAAACATAAATTTCTGAATTCTAGTTCCATGGAATAACAGAGTTGTGTGACCAAGTCAATTACAACAAGCAGGGTTAACATCATTGTAGAGCCTCCTTTTCTGGAAGATTTAAACATGACTAATACGATATGTGAGTTTCTAAAAGACAAGATTTCCTAACTTCTCAGATAATGAAAACTTTGGAGGAGAGTATCTCACTGAACTGGTGTTACAAACAAGGGACATACTTTGGGACTTTCTAGACAAGATGATTTCTAAGACTTTTTCTTGCTCTAAATTTTCTGATAATCTTCTGTTAACATGAAAACCATGGTATTCTCCAGATACTTCCTACAAACCCAGCTCTCAACATTCTTTTCTAAAATATATGTCTCCTTTATGAATGTCAGGATCAAAGCATCACATGTGGCTTCCATGAAAAAGGTATCTTGAAATTGCAATGCATAAAAAAATACAATTCAAGGGGAATGTTGCACACAGTTTTAAATAATATCACCACTAATGACTCTGATGTGGAGTAAAACCAAATGAGATCACTCTCTTAAAAAATGAAAAAATCAATGCTACATAAGGCAATGTAGGAATAAGCTCTAGGAAGAGCAGGTACCACCAAAAAGCCCAGAGATTCTTTCTGCAGTAGTTGTGCATAAAAGACTTCAAGTAGAATGCTGTTCTTTCTGTTGTGTTTATTTTCAAATATAAACAACAAAAGTTGAGCTTCACAGTTTGAGAGCATCATTCATTTTGTCTAGCAATTAGGTGCCTGTGAACAAATGAACTAAATGGAAAAACACAATGCTTTCTAGAGCTAACTTTTGCTGTTTTAAAGAAATTTCAGAGCAAAACCAGACAATCTCACAAACTTTGAAATGAAGACAGACATCTAGGAGCCTGTGTTATTAAGGGCTTTATTTTATTCTATTAAAATTTCAATCAGATTTGGTGACAAATAATTGGGATAATTGAATTTATTACCAAGAGACTCTTGAAATTGGGAAACTCCCTTAACCAAGAAAGACTCACTTAGAAGCTTCTGTTTGGATTCCCGTTAATGGAAGAAATATTCTCACTGACATAGCATTTTTTCCTTTTCTGGTATAAACTGATATTTTTCTTTCGCGTTCTCTCAGCTGTCTTCACCTCTATTTATGGAGAGTATCTCTCTTTACCTTAGCCTGCTGGAGTATCTCAAACAAATTGGTAATATAATTAAAAATTTGATTTTTCTGGAAGCTAACTTAAGAGGGAAAAGGCAATATAGCTTAAGCTAGACAAAATGGTGAAATTAAATATGATCAGAGCTGCATGCCAGCCTTGGGAAATGTGTCCGTCTCGACTAAGTGTTTACAGTAGTAGTTTTAATCAGGTTTATATGTAATAGTATTTCATAATTTTCCACAGCATTCTTTTTCCTTTCTTGGGAAAAGAAAAACCACCCAAACAAAGGAAAGAAAGACACAGAATAGTATAGTTAGTGTCTGCTTATGTGTCAAGGCCACTTCACCAATTTGGCATTTTCTTTCTCCTTACATGGACTGAAGGGTCTCTAAGTGCTCTCGGTCTTCTTAAAATCTAAATAGTCATGTGGATTTCATCAATGCATGCAACTGGAAATAATAAACATCAATAGAGACTTTGGTTTTAGTCCTGGATCTTCACTATCTAACCTCTAACAAACGCTATGGCCTAAATCTTAATCATTTTAGATCACTATTTCCCAATATATAAAAAGTGAGGGTTTTGAACTAAATGATCTTTATCATCAATTCCATCCCTATACAATTATTAGGTTTGAACTTAATGGCAATTTTCCAAAAATAACCAGTTATACAATTGATATCCTTAAAATAATTTTAATTAAAAGACTAATCAATTCAAAAGTACAATTTAAAGCAGCCTGCCAGCCACAAGGTAGTAAAAATAGTAAGTGGCATTTACTTAGAGCCAATTTTATGTCAAGTACTGTTATAACCATATTATATAAGTTACATTAATTGATTCTTGCAAGAACCACTGCAGTAATCCTCATCATCATCATCATCATCATCATCATCATCATCACCATCATTCACATCCTCACCATTTTACAGATAAGAAGAAATGCTTAGAGAAGTTAAGTTCCTATCAAATATAGATAATTAGTGAATAGTCAGATAACTAGTAGAATTCAATTCAGGTTCTATATCCTCCAAAGTCATGCTTAGCACCAATGCAGTTTACTGCCTCTAGTATTCTTCTTAGAAGTGTATACTGGTCTCCCCATACTTTTCAAGTTGTTATTTTTCTGAATTTTATTTGTATTCCTTCATGTATACACTCATTCAACCAGCAATAATTAAGTGCAATGATTGGTAGGTACAATGATTGATATTACAATACAGAGGTGACTATGACATAGAGCCTGCCAGAAAGAACCCACCATTTTATTAAGAACTTGGGCAAGAAAGGTAGTACTTACAATACAATAAAGTAAGCATTAAAAGATACATGAGGCATGATGCATGGAGAAAGGAAACCTAGGAGTAGAGATCAGAGAAATAAAAGTCAGTTCCTCAGAGAACAATGAGAAATATCTGGTTTGGTACTTTGAGAACCAGTGGAAAAGAGCTAATCGAAAAGGCTGGGAAAGAGAAAGACATTCCAAAGAGAACTGTTGAGCTCAGGGGTTTGTGAAGGTATTGCATTTTGTGAGAACATAATAGGTCTCCATAAGTGAAGGACAAGGTGCATGGTAAATACTGGAAAATCCTGTAATTGGGAAGACCTTGGTATATCATACAAAAGGTATGGAATTCTATCTTAAAAATTCCCTTTAGAATTTTAAACACAACCTACTTATGTAATAGGAAAGTCCCTTTAGAAGCGATGAGGAGGTGCAACTAAGACAGAGAGTGTAGGTGGCCCTCTTCTAGGCAGAAGAGATTGGAACCTATTGTAATATATGCAGCCCTATGTTTGACCCTCCAAAGTTAAATGAAGAATTGACTATTGAGAGATAGAGAATCAAGTGGTTTTGAGAGATGTTTGGGGGGATAGATGAGCAGACAGAAGAAATTTGGATGGTTGAACAGATACTGGAAATGAGAGAGAAGGAGATAGCATTAGCTCTGCCTCCAGAGTTTCTGTTTTAGATGACAAGGTGGAGGTAACTGCCTCTGTTCCTAAGAACCTAGTCACTAGAAGGAGGAAAGATCCTTAAAAAGATGCTCAGTTGAGTCTAGAGCATGTCATTCGTGAGTTGACTCATTCAGATAGATCAATGCTATCACTTTATGCCAAATAAGACATGGTGCTACCCTTGGGTGGCATATATTTGTTGGGAAGACATATGTGTACACAGAAAAGTTGAATTAGGTGGAAAATGCACCAAAATAGTTATGTATGGGTTAGTCCAAAAACTACAAGAAGCTGCAATCAGCTCAACTTTGAGCTACTGAATGCAGGAAGTGGGGGGGGGGACAACATGAGCAGGATGCTTGAGAATGTAGAGATGTGGGAAACTCAGGAAGAGTAGAGTGAGGCATCTAAGGCAAGGGGACAGCATGAGTAAAGAGGCAGTGTAGGAGGAAAATAAAGCAATCAGTCTTCACTGAAATGAAAAAGAGAAGGCAGGGACTGGGTCATGGAGAAAGCCATATATGCTGTGTTTAAGAGCTTGGGTTGTATGCATATTATGAAAAGCTATGGACTGGTTTTGTTCTGAGAACTGAGAAAAGAAACTTTGCAGTTAAGAGAGCAGCAGCAGTTTGAAAGATGAACAGGAATGGGGAAAATTAAAATTAAGGAGAACAGTTAGAAACCCATGGCAATCACCCAAGTGAGAGAAAATGAAAGCCAGAACAGGGCATTGGCATATGGGTGGAAAGGAAATGTTTAGAAAGGCAGAAGCTTTGGGTATGGGAAACTTGGTGAAACCAGGTATGCAGCTACCAACTGAGAAAGAGAATGCAGCAGGACCAGTGGGTCTTGAGATGAAGAGAACAGTGATGCATCTACTTCTCTAGTGACACCTTTGAGGTATATCAGAGTAGAGACTTCCTGTAGCTATGATACGAATCTGAACCCTAGAGGAGAGGGCCAAGCTGAAGATAACAGATTTTAGAGCCCATGACTATAGGCATTAGTTCAAAATAATTACAACAGCAATACTATTAATAAAACTATAGTTTTAAGCACTTATGATGTTCAGGCATTAAGTAATGTATATTTATTTACATTAATGCATACATTTTCTTCATTAATACCCCTATAGCCATCTGGATATGAACATTCTCCTTTATCTAGATGATAACTAATAGAGTATGTGATTTTTCCTGGGTTATGCTGTTAGTAAAAGTAAGTTTAAGAGCTGAGATTCAAATTCAGGTTTGTCTTAGTCTTTAAAACCAGTTTTCTTTACATTTGCTTTTGTTTTCTAACCACAACATTTCTCTGAGTTTATCAAGAAGATTATAGAAAGGAGAGATGACATAAAAAAATCAAAAACAAAGGGCCACGAATGACACCCTTGGGACATCAATGTTTAAAGGACAAATATGAAAAGAAAAAAGCATTTGTATAGGAAACTTAGGATAAAAAGAAAGCAAAGCTCAGCCCAGGCTTTCATGGAAATCAAGAGAAGAAAGAAAATACCAAGAAGTAGGGAGTGATCTACAGTGTCAGCTGTGGCCAGGAGGAGTATGATAGGTACTCAAGTGAGTTCTCTGAGTTTGGATATGAGTGATCTTTGTCAGAGCAATTTCTCCATGGCAGGTGTCAAGCGGCCCAAATTGCAAGAAGCTGAAGGTTGAAAAACATGCAAGAAACTGACAACATAGTACAGGTTATTCTGACAGGAAAATTGACTAAGAAGGGGGAAAAAAAAGTCAGACCTCGATTAGGGTAATTAAAATGAAAGCAGCTCCAATGGAGATAATTTATCATTTATTTATTTATTTAGTTATTTATTTATTTGAATGATTACCATTTATTTATTTGAATGATATATATGTAACTATATATATTTTTTTTAAGTTGAGGAGGGAAAATTAGCAGAAAGAATGAGGTTTAAGTCATATGAGTAAAAGAATATAATGAACCTGGAGCACAGTTTATAATGAAATTGGAAAGAAGGGGCATGTGGTCAAGTGCACAGGTGGATGTGCTAACCTTGAATTGGCTAATGGTTAATTTGCCTTTGACCCTAGAAAAAATGTGTAAGGATGTACATTGGTATAAAGAAGGCTGAGAAATTGAAGCTTGTGTTTGAGTGATTCAATATTCTCAATACAGTAGGGGTGTGGTAATTTTTCCTAGAATAAGGGAGTATTATATGTTGAAAATATGGGTTTGGAATTTAAAAGAAAGTTCCAGCTGGACCTCGATCTGGAAGCCATCTGTAGTTATGTGAATAAGGAAAAGATCTCCCAGGAGTAATTAGTTTAAAAGAGGGAAACATTGAACCTTGGAGAAAACTGATTTGGGAATGAGCAGAGGATAAAATTTCTTCAAAGGAGACAGAGAAATTTAGAAGGAAGAGCATCTAGAATCCAAGAAAGGCAGAAGTACCAATGATCTGAGTGTTGAACAAAATATAATGCTACATGTTAGAGAAGATAAGATTGAAATGACCAATCAATGCCTAACAAATTAGATACTTTAGTTAAAGTAGTTTGAATTATGCTGTCAGGGAAAAAACAAATACAATTTTTTTTTCCCCCAGAAGCTACAATAGGCTTTAGATATTATAACCAGCCTCCCACCGTCCCTCCTTCATTTCTTCTTCCTTTCTTTTATTGACCTTTTTTAAATGTTAAATTTAAAATAAAAGCTATTTGTCTATGGCCTTGCTGCCCTGAACAAACCTGATCACGTCTAATCTCGGAAGCTAAGCAGGGTCAGGCCTGGTTAGTACTTGGAGGAGACCACCTAGGAAGACCAAGTGCTGTAGGTGTAAAAAATAAAAAAATAAGAGACTGTAAGCTGACAAGGTCCTTGCAATCTGTGAGGTCAACCAATGATTGCCTTGCCTAAAAAAAAATAAGTAAGTAAGTAAATAAACAAACAAACAAATAAATAAAATGGAAGAATTTTGAATATATTTGAAATTGAGAGCAAAAATACAGGGTGTGTGAAAATTGAGGAAAGAAAGAGAATGCTGGACAAGGTTAGATATTTCATTCTCTGAGATGGAAAATAAGGAGAAAAGTTGCAAAGGGAGATAAATGTAAGGATGAGGCAACTCATGCCTAGTCACCTTTCTGTTCTCTGATGCTGTCTACTGAGAGAACACAGCATGAAAACAGAAAACAAGAACTTAAAAAGCATGGTGAAAGCAGGAAACAGCACTGTCGGAAAGGGGAAAGGGAGCTAATGGCCGAGGAAAAAACAAAGAGTTCAGTAACCTCTATAAAAAGCGAGGATGTACTACTACTCTATCATAAACATGGAAAACAATAACGTAAATCTTGTAGAAAACTCATGATGTATTGAATCCTGAAATGACTGACAGACTCCGCCACCCCAATAAAAAGACTGAGTTCCCTTTTATTAAACTAAAGAAATATTAAACCTCAATAGATGTCATATGTTTGAAACCATAGAATTAAAAATTAAGTCAATAAGTCGAGAGAGGGACATGTAGAATTGTCTAGAAAGTAAAATTCTTGGCCACATTGACCTTAAATTTAGTTACTCTTATTACATATAAATGAATCTAACAAGTTCAAGAGTTCAGGTTGAGTGTGGCCCAGTTGCTAAGGTCTGTAGCTCTGCCTTGACTCAGACATTTTATCTTCTCGAGAATGCTTCTTCCTAGCTCTTTTTTGATTGATTAGTCCCCTCACGATGCTAACCTGTTTAAGTAGAACTAGGATTTGGTAGCTTCTTTAGCTTTGATAACCTGGGAAAGGTTTACTGGCATCATCGCATTTGTGACCCCCACCCCCAAGCCCCGCCACATTTATATGAAGGAGTAAAAATATTGTAGAATGGATATGATAGATAGCACATATTCAGTATTACTTATTTGAAAAATATTAAATTGAGAGAAAGACAATGTGTCTGTGGCTCTCCAAAAATGAATCTGAAACTTGGCACACGGGCTAAAAATGCTTTGAAACATCTCTCAAATGCACAATTTTTAGATATTGCATTTTAGAAATGAAATAACAGTATCAGATAATTGGCAGCAAAGTCATTTTCCCAAGTACCGATGCCAAGCGCATGGCAGGCATCCATTATGAGTTGATGTAGATCAAAAGGGGCTGAGACACCATCTCATGCTTATAGAATTTCAGAATTAGAGACATTTGGACGGGGAAAGTTAGCATCATTGGCCACGTTAAAGCCAAGCCATGTGCAGAGCTGCTTTTTCCCTACTAGCCAGGCCCCAGTCATTCTATCCTTATTTACCACCCTTTCTGGATTTCTTATAATAGCCTGATTCGTGCCAAATTGGTCAAGACTAAGTGCCTCATTCCAGTTACATAAGCTGACTTGGGATCTTCCTGTCGGTGACAAGCCTCCTTTCTATGTGCCTGAGCAGCCAGGACTTTTTCTCCTTCTCTAGATCCATTCTCTGAGCTTGCATGAGGAAACCATCTAAAATGACTTAAAAAGAAAAGAGAAACATATCTATCTACTACTTCTAGAGGAGAAAGAGAGTAAATATCTCTCTTCTTTCTTGGACCCACACCCAAGACCCTAATTTTCTTCTATTTTTAGATCTTACCACATTCTCTGATAATTCAGAACAGAGGTTTTTGGTTTTGTTTTTGTTTAACAAAATGAATTTATGAACTAATACATGGTTTGCAAATATGCGTGAGCACTTCTAGGACTTTGGAAGATTCTCTTAAAGTAATGAATTCAGACTCCCAGGAACTCGTAATTCATATGCACATGGTGAAGAAATGACCTGGAGCTGATAGGGGGCTTTGGAGGGTGGGAGGAGGAAAAGGGCGATTGACTTGTCATGTTAAACTCTGTGTAACATGAATGAAGTGGAGTTTTTGAACGGCAATGTTATTTTAAATTTTCCAGTAATCTAGATCTCTGAATTGCAAATCCTGGAAACGGATTCCGTCTTCCTGCTTCACACTGACAGGGACACTTTGCTCGCCCACATCTGAGATCTTGTGGCTTTTGATTCATTCTGTTGTTGATTCCTCCTCTTTTGTTTTCTTACAATGTAAATATTTGTTCTGTCTGCATTCTAATTGCAGTCTTGGGTGTCTTACTGAGTATGAGGGCTGTGGCAACTCAAATGCCTCAGGATCCCTTCTGTGTGCTGGGATTTCATGTCTTATGACATTAGCTTGGCATAGCTGTCAGCCACCCTGTTCTACACCCCTGACTACATTGCAGTTACGTCTCTAATTGAAACCCAGCCTTATTTTATTCCTCTCATTCCTCTCTACAGAGAGGAAACCCTGAACTATCATTCTGTACACACACCAAACCACAGGAGCCTGGGCAAGGGTCTGTAATGACAGGGCCTCCTACACAGTACATTTGCAAGCTTTCTACTAATTACATTAATTTTCTTTGTCTAGACTAACTTATTGCACTGAAGAGCTCCTTTGCTAAAGAGGGGGTGGACAGAGAGCCATCGTTAGTCCTTCAATTCCTGCCAAGTGAAGAGGAGAGAAAAACACGAATAGAACCAAGAAAGCAAACAAAACAGAACCAGAAGATTTGCCCATCCATGGGCTGTTTCCTCAAGCACATGCCGGTAGAAGATTGATTTGAGAGTCTGTGTTTTCACAGTGGTGGCATCGCTACCGTTCACAGCAGAGAACACACTAAACAATAGACAAACCCAGAGAGGAAAGGTCCTTCTTAAGATTGTTAATAAAGAAGCCAATGACAGTAGTCAGTTTATTCCCTACATTACCAGCAAGAGTGAGAGTTCTTTGGTTTTGTCCTTCTGCTTTTATGGCATCTCATAGTTTATCTTTTCAGGTTGAAAGAAAATGGGCTTGTGTGAAGTTCCTTGGCTGCTCTTTGGTTCATGCTTATAGTGAACACCAAGAGAATTTGACTATCTTGGCCATGAGTTGTTTTGAAACGTTCCTTGGACGTAAACATGAATATCAGCAGGACGTATTCTCACCATACTTAAAAGCCTAAAATGAAAATGAATGTGGATGTTTCCAGATGTATGTCCTCGAGGATAGGGAAAGGAACCTTGAAGGGGTGCAGAAACTGACAAGTAGGTTGAGAGACCATGGGGCAAAGCTGGCCCTTCCTGGGCTGAAATTGCACTTCGGTTGTCAAGGAGCCAAGGCCTCAGGAACATCAGTCCTGGCCAGGAGCCCTAGAAGCTCTATTCTTGTGGGACATTCTCTTCAGCCAAATTCTCAAGGCCCTGCTTGTTAGCTCACTTCCTACTTCTTTGTTTAGTCCCATTGCATTTTTTCCCCTACTTGCCAAGTTCAAAGACCTAACAGTTTCCTAAGATATGATGATGGGTTTTACTTTACTGTTGTCTTTTGTCTCCACTATGTTTTCCTTAATGAACCTACTTTTGAGTTTCGTCAGACTAATTCTCAATAGGCCAAAAATATGAAGCCTTTCCTCGCCCCTGCACCCCCACCACTTTACAAATTGTGCACAATAAGGATATTTTTCTAGAATCAACATACTGATAAATCCTCAGACTGGGGGTGAATTGAAGAACTGATGCTGTATTCTTTCCAGCAGGAGAAGAAAATCACTTGAGTTTCTGTTTCTAAATCTGAGAGAGTCATTTAGACAGATGTCACAAAGGGTCCAGATTGTGTTTTGTGTCACTGGTTCTAGGTTGAGTGCAAATAATCTGGGCTGGGAAGATGCACACATGGAAGCAAACAGTGCTGCCACTGTCTTCATCACTCGTTTCTCCATGTCCCCCTTTCTGGGAAAGGAAATTGTACATTGATCAGATCAGTGGTTTATAGCCAGGCATGACTTTTCTTCCCATAGGACATTGGTCAATATTTGGAGTCATTTTTGGTTGTCACTACTGGAGGGTGGCGTGCCACCAAAGGGCAGAATTCAGAGCTATCTCTCTCCACTCTATAGCAATTCAGCATTTTATTTTCTCAGGAGCTAATGCTGATAAAAATAACTTTGGATTTTTTCACTCTGGTTTGTCAGAATTGGAGTCCTCCGAAGCTTTGGCATAAGATCATAAACAAGCTAATCTGCCATAAAACTTTGCTTGTGTTTCTGATACGGGACAAGACATCATAATTTTTATGCTTTGTAAATTTTTATCTCTATCTAACATTTATCTATCATCTATCTGTCTATCTATCTACCATCTATCTATTATCTATCTATATTTATCTATTAATCATCTATCATCATTATATCAATCATTTATCTATCATCTAAGCAATCTAATAAATTGAAGATTCTTGCCAAATTATTCATATCTCAGAGGAAGGAGCTCCCCCAACTCTTACAAATTCTACAAGATTCCACCCCAAATTTACTTTCTTTGTGAAGTCTTTTCTCTTCCTTCCTACATATTCTCAAGATCCCAATAAAACATCAATTTCTCTGTGAAGCCTAAAATGCCTTAGACTGCTTTTCTTCCTGAGGTTCGAAAACATTTTCTGGATAATTATATTATGATTATTTGTCTACAGTTTTACCTACAACATCAGACCATCAATACCTATGCGTGGGCCAGGCTTACTTCACCTTCAGATGACTCTGCACATCAGGAGAGTAAGCACAGAAAGCACATTGTGAAACATGATGGAAAATTCATCCAGCAATAATCACAAATAATCATGTCAGTTTTAGAGACAAAGTATACCTTTTAGGAAAAAAATATTAGACAGAAACACAAAACAAGTAATAATAATATTAACCTACCTTGGCAGTGATCTTTCATAGGATTGATATATAAGCCTAGCACTATTTCTGAAATGATATCTTAAGGAAATACCACATAAAATTAAGATTTTTATAATTTTAAAAAACACTAAATGCTTTTCTATGAAAACACAAACAGAACTAAAAGGGATTTATATATTCAAAATGCTCCAATGATGTCTTGAAAAACTCTTCAATCAGTGTTGTGTGGTTTCCATTATTATAAGAAAAATGATTTCATTCTTGTATTTCTAAACATTTCCAAACCTGTCTAAACCACATTGACACATCTCTTTCATTTTGTTTTGTGATTTTTGGAGTTTAAAAATGTATTTTTAGCATCCTGAATGCTACTACTCCATTCCTTTTTCCTGTCTATATCACTAATGTTATGTTACGTATGATTCATGTATGTGTTGTAAAGAACTAGATTATCAGGAATCTCTGGCTCTTCCTATTCCTTCAGCCTATAAAAAGTTACATAATTCCCAAAGTTCAAAACTAACATCACCCATACCGATTCATTTCAGAGAGAAAATAAGATGGAATATTATAATTACCAAAATTTAGTGAATTCAGAACATGACTTTTGCATAAAACAAAATATTGACAAAGTTGTTTAATTAACCAAATAATAGTTATCAATTAGTTACTATTTTAAAACTCAATAAATGTTTAAAATAGAACTAATTCATTAAAAACTGTTATTTTTCTCCTTGATCTCTCTGCAGAGGCCTTCAATTTCTCTAAGCAGAATTTATCACTTAATCATTTGCATTGCCCATTGTGTGTATGTCTCACGAGACCACTCACTGCTAGATCTAGAGGGTAGGAGCATGTGTACATGTCTTTACAGGATTGTAGCCCATCTAGGAGAAGACTACCATATTTATCTCACCAGTCCCACAGTGCCTACCATAGAGTTTTACACATAATTCACTCAATTCAGTAGAGATAGAGACTACAGAGAAGTCTGAAATAGGGAATACAATCAATAATATCGTAATAACTATGTATGGTGACAGGCGGATACTAGACTCATTGGAGAGATCACTACTTAAGTTATATAAATGTCTAACCACTATGCTATACACCTGAAGTGAATACGATATTGAATGTCAGTGTACTTGAACAAATTAAAATTAAAAAATTGAAGCAAGATTACATAATGTAGAAGTGACAATCTCCTCAACAAGTTCTGTTGTAACTGGTCAGATACATAAAAAAAAAATTTTTTAAAAGACACTGAAGCACTCTCTTATACCATATATAAAAATAAACTCCAAATGAATTAATGACTTAGATGTAAGATCTGAAAACATAAAACTTCTGGAAGAAACTATTTGTAGTAGACCATTTAACAACAGTCTTAGTAATTCATTTTTGGATATGTCTCATTGAAGCAAGAGAAGCAAAAGCAAAGATAAACAAATGAGACTTTATCAGACTGAAAGATTTCTGCACAGTGAAGAAAACCATCAACAAAACAAAAAGCAACCTACTGAATAGGAGAATATAATCTTAAATGATATATCCAATAAGGGGTTGATTTCCAAAATATATAAGGAACACATATGACTCGATAACAACAAAAAATAAACAATGTGATCAAAAAATGGGCACAGACCATGAGGAGATTTCTCCAAAGAAGACCTACAGATGGCCAACAGACATATGAAAAGATGGTCACTGTCACTAATCATCAGGGAAATGTCAATCAAAACCATAATGAGATACCATCTCACACTTTTATTATCAAAAATAGAAGAAATAATGTGTTATAGAGGATGTGAAGAAAAACTCTTGTGCTCTCTTGGTGGGATTGTAAATTGGTGAAGCCTCTATGGAAAACAATATGGAAATTCTTCAAAAAAATAGAAATAGAATCACCATATGACCCAGTAATTTCATTTCTGAGTATTTATCCAAAGGAAAAACAAAACAAAACAAAACACTAATTGAAAAAGATACGTGCACCACTGTGTTTATAGAAGCATTACAATAGCCAAGGTATGGAAGCAACCTACATGTCCATTGGTCGATAAATGGATAAAGAAGATGTGGTACATATATACAATGGAATATTACTCAGCCATAAAAAGAAAGAAATTATGCCATTTGAAACAACATGGATAGACCTACGCTAAGTGAAATCAGTCAGACAAAGACAAATACCATATGATTAAACTTTTATGTGGAACTTAAAAAACAAAATAAATGAACAAGCAAAACAAAACAAAAACAGACTCACAGAAACAGAGATCAAATGGATGATTTCCAGGCGGGACAGAGATGAGGGATTGGTGATAAAGGCGAAGGGGAATACAGTCAGCAGCAGTTTGATAAGCTTACACAGGTGATTGAAAGGTGATTACCAAAGGTAGTGTGGTGATCGTACTGTAAAGTATATAAATGTGAAATCACTATTTTGTACACCTGACACTAACATAATATTGTATATTAAGTATACTTAAAGAAAACATAAAATTAACTAAAAATACATACATACATATTCCTGCCATTTGGGGCAATATTGATTATCTTAGAGTATATTATGCTAAGTGAAATTAGACAGAAAAAGACAAATATTTCTGTCCTCACTTACATGCAGAACTAGGAAAAAAGACAAATGAGCAAAGAAAACAAAACAAGAACAGACTCATAGAAACAAAGAACTGATGGTTGCCAGAGGGGAGGGAGGGGATGGGATAGATAAATGGATGAAAGAGACTGTTGTCAGTAAAAGTGTGATAACTTTGCATGGTGACAGATGGTTACTAGATTTAGTGTTACTAGACTTATGATATCAGATCATAAGATATATAAATGTTGAATCAGTTTGTTGTACATGAGAGCTATTATAAAGAAATTAAAATGAATAGTTTAAAAAATTAATATTGCATAAATGTGGGTGTGATTCAGGACTGGAAACAACATAACCAAAGGCACAAAGATGAGATTTGGTGTGGGGGACTTGAAAGTAATGAGAAAATGGAATAAAACAAAACAGTGTCAAATCAAAAGCGAGACAAGACTGTTAAAACAGAAAGACAGAAGTAGAACTTTATTAAATATCTTTGATACCCAGCTTATACTTTTTGCTGTTTTGCTTTATAATAATATTTCCTTTTCCATTCTTACATTGTACATTGACCTGTTTAGTCAGATTAAAAAGAGTATAGTGATATTTTTGTTACAGACTAATTCAAAATGGCTTTTATTGCATGTTGCAATGTTTTGAATGATCCGAAGCAGGTATTGCACTGACATATGCAATAAATGGAATTTTCAAACTTTCGCAACCTATATTATTTAAATTATATCCTTCTATCTATCTCCACCTTCCCCCCATTTGGCCCCCGGTAACCACTAGTCCAATTTCTATATTCGTGAGTCTCTGTTTGTCATTTTTGTTTGTTACCTTAGTTTTATATCCCACATCTGTGTAAAATCATATGGTTTGAACTTTTTCTGTCTGATTTATTTCACTGAGCATGATAATCTCAAAATTCATGGGGTCAAATATGTGGTGGTAGAAGGAATTTAACTTATCCATTGAGTTGCATACACACAATGCAATATACATATGATGTATTGTTGAATTGTACATTTGAAGCTTATTTGATCTTATTAACCAATGTCACTACAATAATTTTAATTAAAAATAAATACATAAATAAATAAATAAATAAATCCTTCATACATTTGAATATATTTCAATTACTATAGCAAAACCATGAAGATCAACTAAAATAGAAACTTAGAATTTAGAAAGAATAATAATTTTGAAAAAAATTTATGGTTAAAAGAGCCTATTAAAAATGTTCTATAGGGGCTAAAAACTTTGAGATGTTTTTTAATTTGATGTATTCTGTTCTATTCTGAAATTGGGCTTTTTTTTTTTTTTTTTCATCTTTCTCATGTGTTCAGTGGTGTTCATCCAAGCACAGTCTTTTTTAACACTGGAAGAAAATTTACAGTTGGATCTCCTCAACAAGGGTTCAAAATTAAGTGAAACATTGGTTCTTGGGAATAAAATGACTGTGGATGTTAAATCCTCAACATCTAAAAAATATTTGGTTGATTTGTGTTGAAGTCTGAGTTAAGTAAAGAATGTATATATATTTTTAAAAATAGCAACTGGGTAGCTAGGGTATACAGGATGATTCACTTGTCAATATTTATTCTCTGTCCTCTTAAGTTTTGTGTAATCACACAGGATATTTATTGTCTATTTAAAAAATAAACCTTAAAACTTAAAAATAAAGAACACTTATTTTGAGTATTGATGTTTAATGACCTAAACTTATTTTTTAAATGAGCATTTGAAAGTATCTTATCTTCCTCGATATCAAGTTCTTAGGGTATAGACATCATCTCTTTCAAGGTAAGACCAAAAATGAAGGAGACAAGTTCAGGGTGTGGTTGTGAACCAATAAATACTATATAATTTGTCATCACTTATTTTTCTCATAGACCCCATACTGTTTAATATGGTATAGGCTCACTGTAGGTCTTCAGCAAACACTTGTGGACTAATTAAATGCAGAAAGCGAGGACTGCTATTTGGGAGAAAGATTACCCACAAGGGAGTTAAAGGGCTTGAAGGATTATATGTGGTGAGTTTGAACAAAGCAAAGCCAAGTAAATTTTTCAGACTTCCAATTTTCCAATTGATTCCCATTACATTTTATATGTCACCAGAATAGGCCCAGACAAGAGTGGAAATGAAGAATGTAGTTATAAAAAGAATAAAATCTTTGGTTTTATAAGTAAACTATTTTACATTAAATAGCTCTTCTTATGATAATAAAATAAAAATTTCTCAGAGTCAATCATTCAAAAGTCCTGATAGATTTTCAAAAAAGAATTCATTGAGATGCCAGCTGAAAACTGAAATTTTTCTCACCGATCACGAAAAATAATGCTGCATTAAAAAAAAACTGCTATAGAAACTGTGAAATGGAAATATATATATCACTTATTTTTCATCAGATACATGGATTATATAACTTATTTAGTCCTCCAACCAAGTTTTCAAAATAGGTATTTCCCTCTTTTAGAGAAATGGTAAATTAATATTTAAAAAGAATAAGAAACTTGTCCAGAATCACAGAATGTATAAGTTGTAAGTCTCACACTGGGAACTATTCTTGTCTGAACCCTAAAGTTATGTTCTTTCTTCTTGACCTTGTAAAGTGATTGCTTGTTTTAATAAAATATCAAGTGGATGAAAAATAGACTAATTAAGTATTTGACAAGCTACTCTGTGAATATTTAATGCAATACTATCTTCCTTTTTGTTAACAAAGATTTTTTACAAGAGAAAAAAAATAAAACTTTTTCGAATGAGGTGTGTGTTTGGGGTCAGTGGTTACTTAGAGGGGAGGTGATGCAATCACCTGCTTGTTGCTGACCCAGAATGTAGAACAATGGTAAATATAAACAGACGGTCTCAAAGTCCCATTGTGTGTGTGTGTGTGTGTGTGTGTGTGTGTGTGTGTGTGTGTGTGTGTGTGTGTGAACTATGTGCCCCTAGCTTAAAAAACCTATAGATGTGGCATTGGATGCCCTTTTCCTATATCGTTCTTTTACCTTGTCAACATAATAAAATGACTGAAATTGAAAAATGACAGGGCCACTTGTACACTTTAGAAGCAGCCCCACCTCTGGGACACAGCCATTTTGTGCTCCAGGGATCAGGATTCCTTCTCTAACAGGTGGTGTCAGAAAGACAAACCTAATCCTCCAGGGGCTGCCTTGGTGTTCAATTTCGCCTTTCACAGTAGGTGTAATCCATGCCGTCAGTTTAATATTTCTCTGTGGGAAAGACACCAAGAGTCAGGATACTGGAGAATGTCCTGGGATTTCCAATCCCTCTAGAGGAAGCTATTTATATCTGATGTAGGGTTTTCTCTTTAGGATTTACTATATAGACGTTTGGATAACTATAGGGTTGCAGTGCACATATATGTGTGCATGTGCAGACACATATTTCCTTTTTTAACATCTCTTTATACACCCATTGCAATGTGCTAAAAAAATGCAAAGACACGGCTGGAGAACACACTGCTCCTTGGGCTAAATTCACAGTAGATGGATCTTTTTTTGTTACTACCTATTAAGGGGTAAGAAGTAGGTTAGCAAAACTTGCTGTATGAATATATTCTGTAACATAATGGCATAACAAATTGATTTAGACAAGAACAGAATAGCTGAGGATGGAAAAATGTTCTGTACCCACCTATTAATCCAAGTATGGTATAGAATTGCTACCTTTTGTCTAAGTTTCCTAGGACATTAGTCAAGGGGATCCATGTGAACCTTGGGCAGTTTCCATAGCAACTGCTGAGGAGCTTGGTGCCTCAGAGTTAGTGGATGCAATTGGAAAGACCAGGTAGATCTGGAACCCAGGTCATTTTGTAAACTTCTCTGCTGGCAGGGCCATGTAATCTAGAGGCCCTTGTCTAGCCCACCTCTCCATCTCACCCCTGTGTTTCCTTTAATCTCTTTCCTTTTTATGTTCCTGGTTAAATAAAAGGCATAGGCAGACTTGTTCCCAACAGCCTTTGTATCTTCAGTGTTTAGAGATATATTAAAGGCAAGATCCTTATGAGTACCCAATGTTCAGGTTTCTAAAATAACTTGTTTGGAGAGAGGTGTGACAATTTTAAGTCTTGTTAGTCTGTACTTCTACTCTTCCTTTTCTCAGAGGTGGATTTAAAAAAAGTTAATTAAGATTAACCCCAGGTTCCTTTAGAGAATAGCAATATATTAACATGGTCATATGGTATTGTAACATTTGCAAAGGTAAGACATACCAGCTGCCATTGATTAATACTGAATTTTTTTTATTTCAACTTGTCCCTCTGCATTCTTTCCCTGGGTCAGGTTACTGACATGGCCATGTGAAATTTTTGCACTTTTCATTTTTAGGAGAAATAGGGTTGGAGATACATTCATTTTGAGTTTAGTAGGCTGCATTGATGTGGTTCACACTCACTCTTGTACACAAATGAATGAGCCTTGAGTAACGGAATACTTTTCAAAATAATGGGTTGACTTTCTTTTTGTCAGAGTTACATATGCATAATTTTTGGATTTTGTTCCCTAAAGAAGTTCCCCAAATTAAGTTTCAGGACATGAATCAATCCCTGAGCTTCTTTTATATGTCTCTAGGAGTTTATCTTATGTTAATGTTTTATTCTACTTGGATGGAGTATAACCTGTTGTTGAATGTATGACTGTCAGATCCTTATTACACTTTTTTTTCAGGTCAGAACAAAGTTCTGTTCTTGAGATATGCATAGCCTATGTATATTATAATGTTAAACTGTCATTTGCTATGAAATGATAGTGTCAAATCAGCAATATGAATCATTAAAATTAAATGCACCTTCAATTTCTCAAGTTTTACTATGTTATTTTTTTCATAATAGTTTATGAATTTGTGTAAGGAAAGCGTGAGATGTAAATAACACTTTACAGATGGTTTTGTAGGTTTTTTTTTTTGCCAACTGTACTTGTTAGGCACAATCACTGCAAATACTTATATTAAGAAGTTATTCCTATTTATGATTTCCCCCATAAACTTAATATCACTGAATTTTTCCAAAGTTTAAGGGATTGTTATCTTTAACTGATATAAGAGACTTCTGGATGCTCATGTAAGATTTTTTTTTTTTTGTGGTAGTTTGCATCAAGGACACAGACACTAAATCATTTACTCTCTTCAAGTATTTGTGTTTTTCTTTGAAGCCAGGGAATATTTTTCCTTGACATTTCAGCATTAAGTTTTAAATTATTGGTTAAATATTCTAAGAAATACAAATATACAACATTTTTCAACAGACAATGTAGACAAGTTTAATAATAGGTTACAAATTAAATTGAGGGCCTCTGCTTCTGGCCAAGATAAAAAAAAAAAGTAAAAAGTACTGAATTAATGTTGTTGTCTGAAACAACCAAAACCAAAACCAAACTAAAACAAAACAGAATATTTGAAACAATGGTTTTCAAGACACAGAACACAAGGAAACAAAAGACAGTGATCCTTGAGAAATGGAAACTAACAACATGAATCTTATGATTGTCCCAGACTACCGATTTGAGAGAAGAGAACACAGGTAGAGCCCAGTGGACTTTGAGTTGAAAAAATAAAGCTGAGATTCTGGGCAAATCAAAGCAGATTTCTCAAAAAAGAGTCTAGAGGATAGAGCAGCATTTCTAGAGATGAAAATTACAATATATGAGATTAAAAGTACACTGAATAGGGATTTATCGAAGATTATATATTGCAAAGAAAAAGATTAATGAGCTTGAAAATGTAGCAATAGAAACTACAAAAAATAAAACAGAAAATATTTAAAAAATAAAAAGCACCAGTGAGATGTGGGAGGACTTCTCAGGTATAGTATATGTATAATTGAAATCCCCAAGGGAAGGAGTGTGGCAAAAAATAATTTAATAAACAATATCCTAAATTTCCCATATTGAAAAAAATATAACCAACACATCTGAGAATTTCAATAAACCCTAAGCTCAACCTAGAATTCTATATGCAGCAAAATTATCTTTCAGAAATAAAATACTTTCTTAGATATAATTACACTGCATTAAGTGTAAATGATTTAAACAACAGATTAAAAAATATATTTCCAGATTAAATGAAAAAGCACCTCTACGCTGTCCACAGGACAGGAATCCCCAACCTCTGGGCTGCTAACCAGTATCAGCCTGTGGCCTGTTAGGAACCAGGCTGCATAACAGGAGGTGAGCATCAGGCCAGCATCCAAGCTTCACTTATATTTGCAGCCACTCCCCAGCACTAGCACTGCCACCTCAGCTCCACCTCAGATCATCAGGCTTAGATGCTCATGGGAACACCAGCTCCTGGTGCCACAAAGGTTAGGGACTGCTGCATGAGGACACTTTAAATATAAAGACATAAATAGGTTAAAAGTAAGTGGATGAAAAATGATATGCCATGGTAATACTAATCAAAAGATAGCCAAAGAAGCATCCAGATTGAAAAGAAATAGCATTACCTGTATTCTCAAATGATATAATTGTCTATGCAAAAAATCTGATGGAATCTATAAAAAGATACTAGAACACACATGTGATTTAGCAAGGTTGTAGGATAAAAGATCAGTATATAAACATTAATTGTACTATTAGATACCAGTTACAAGTATTGAAAATTAAAATCTGAAAAGCAGTATTATTTGTGATAGCAACAAAAATATGAAATACTTGGAATGAAACTGACAAAATGTATGCAAATGTGTAAACCAAAAACTACAGAACATTGCTGAGATAAATTAAAGAAGACAAGTAAATGGAGAGACATATCTTGTTCATGGGCTGAAATAATATTAAGATGCCAACTCTCCTTAAATGGATCTACTAATTCAATTCAATTTCAATAAAAATCCCAGCAAGTTATTTTTTGTAGATATTGTGAAGCTGAGTCTAAAATTCATATGGCAATGAACAGAACCTAGAATAGCCAAAATAATTTTTAAAAAGAACAAAGTTAGTATGTGAACACTATCTAATTTCAAAACTTCTTAGGAAGCTACTATTATCAAGATAGTGGGTTTTGGCATCAAGACAGACAAATTAATTCAAGTTAACAGATTGTACAGAAATAGATACACACATGTATAAAAAACTGATTTAAAAGTTTTCATTTTTCAAATAAAGTTGGGATTCAACATCATATTAGTTTCTGGTGCACAGCATAGTGGTTGGACATTTATATAATTTATGAAGTGATCCCCTGATAAGTTTAGTACCTATCTGGCACCATACATAGTTATTACGATTATCAACTATATTCCTGTGCTGTACTTTACATTTCCATGATTATTTTGTAACTACCAATTTGTACTTAATTTCTCACCACTCCTCTAACTCCACACCGCCCCCCACCCCAACAGTCTGGCAACCATTAGCTTTTTTAGTATATCTATGAGTCTGTTTCTGTTTTGCTTGTTCATTTATTTTGTTGGACCTAGAGGGTATTATGCAAAGTAAAATAAACAACTGATTTTGTCAAGGTTGTAAAGACAATTTAGTGGAAAAAGTATAGACTTTTCAACAAATGGTACAGAAACAAGTGGATATTTGTATATGAAAAAAAATGAACCTTAATCTGTATCTCACACCATATTCAAAAATTTACTTGTGACAGATATAAATATAAACCATAAAACTATGAAACTCTAAGAAAACACAGAAGAAAATCTTCATGAACTGGGATTAGTCAAAGATTTCTTAGATATGATACACAAAGTGCAACTTATAAAAGAAAAAATATATACTTCATCAAATTTTAAAATGTTTGTTCTTCATAAGAAACTGTGAAAGATGTGTTAAGAGAATGAAAAGACAAGCCATAGACTAGGAGGAAATATTTGCAGAACATATCAGATAAGGAACTCATATTTAGATTTTATCCTGAAATCTCAAAACTCAATAAGATAACAAGCCGACACATGGGCAAAAGATTTGAATCACCACTTCACTAGATATATATATATGGCAAAGAAGCACATATAAAGATTCTCAACATCATCAGTCATCAGGGAAACACAAATTAAGATCACAAAGATATCACTCTATACGTATTAGAAAGGCTAAACTTTAAATTGCAGCATTATTCATGGTGGCCAAGACATGGAAACAATTGAAGTGTCCTTCAATAGATGATAGGAAAAAGATCTGGTACACAAATACAATAGAATGTTATCCAGCTAGAAGAAAAGAAGAGATACTACCATTTGTGACAAGTCAGAAGAAAAAACTGAGAACTACATGATTTCACTTATATGTAGGATATAAAACTGAAAGCAACAAATAAGACAAACAAAACCTCATAGACACAGACACTGGTTTAGAGGTTACCAGAAGGAAAAGGGATTGGGGGGAGATAGATAAGGGTAAAGGGGTCAAATACATAGTGATGGAAAAATATTTGACTTTGGGTGGCGGAACACATAATGCAATATGCAGATGATGTATTATTGAATTGTACACTTAAAACCTACATAATTTTATTGATTGTCACCCCAATAAATTTAATAATAACAAAAAAATGGCTAAAATTTAAAAGGCTGACCATATTGAGTGCTGACAAGTGTATGGAGAAACTGGAACTGTTATTCACTGCTACTGCAAAAGTAAAATGGTGCAGCCACTTTGGAAAACAGTTTGGCAATTAAAAAATAATTTAAATTTGTACCTACCACATGATCCACTCACTCCACTCCTCTTGCTGGTTTCCTGGCTGTTATGTTAACTTCTGATCCACAATGTTATTACGATTTGGTTGGAAATCTCTTATATTCCTTGGATGTTGCAAGTTGCAAGTTCCTATCTGGCACCATACATAGTTACAAATGGAGATGCTTATTTGAGTTTCAGAGGCATTAAAATGTTTTTTATTGGAAAACTTTGTGTTGTTAGGTCCATGATATTGTCTTTTAAAGACTAAATTAATTAGAATATGAAGGTTTTGTGAATATGTTTCAGAAAGTTGAGGAAACCTTCAAAAAGGACAAATATACCTTACTTTGATAAAATGTCTGAGACATTTGTTGTCCACAGACAAAAATACTCTGTTGATGGAATTGTGTTCTATACAGGGAGTCTTCAAAGTGTCTTCTTGGAGAAGATAATTTAATATTGACAATTTTGTTTTGTAGTTTCATTTCTTAATTAACCCCAATAAAGTCATTCAGAAAATGAGGGTGTTAGGTGATCTAAGCAATCATATATTTACAAGTTATGTCATACATCCTTTTGAATGAGTAAATTAATCATCTGCATAAAATATATTATATTTATTGCTCTCTTTTGATACTAATCATTACTGCACTGAGCTTAGTGTTCCATACTCTTTGGGCACAAAATTGACCAAGGCTGACTGTGATTTAGGCAGGAAACAGTGTGTTCAGGAGTCAACTGGCATATCCATGTTAAACAATTACATATTCCCAATTTCAGTCATGTAATATTTCAACTTTTGGAATCTTTTAAAACCTGTAAGGATGATTTTTTAAAATATAGAACCAGTGTATCTATAACAGAAACATGCAGACTCTTTTTTATTTAAAATTTATGCAAATATTTTTCTACTTTGTGTGAAAAAAAAATTCCAGTTATATTCCATGATAGTGTAACCATATTTCACTTAACAAATAACAGTCCCTATAAGTAAGTGGAATTAAGTAGTAGAAAAAACACTGGAAAAAGAAGTCTTTTAAAAGGCTGGGTAACCTCGAGTGAATTTTATCATCTGTAAAACCAGAGCTGTTTGAACTAGCTGACTTCTAAGATTCCTCCCAGCACTAAAATGTCTGATTTGAACCAATCTGTAGAGAAAGATGTAGGTCAATTTCTTATCTGGCATGTACAGTAATTCCTGCCCTGCAATAAATTTTTCAGGGAGGCTAAAATGAGCCCTTGAATGGTGCTACCAAAATCATTTCTCGGTTTTCAAATTGAAGAATTTGAATTGTTGATTTTGTGTGAGCACCAAAAAAATAATGAAGCCAAATGCAAGTGTCAGAGCCGCCATCCATTCTCTAGGGCCCAGACATTCTGACAGCTGGAGTAGGCATCTACATCAGCACTGCAACTCAGAACCGGCTTATTCCAGAAGAGAATCTGATTACCTCCTCAGGCCCTCCTGAGGATTTTGGCACCTTTCAATCCAAGATGTAATTGACCCTAAACTAATAAAAAGTTAATTTATTCTCCCCTTTTTTCTTGCTGTCTTCTCTAAATTTAATTATAGTTAAAACATGTCAATTAATTTATTAGGATCAAAGACAACCAAGCAGCGTTTTTTAACATAAAAAAAAAAAAGATGTGTTTGAGATCTGGTATATTCAGACAAACCCTTTACACTGTTTGTAGTTGTAGAAGGATTTCAAGCAGTAGCTAATGAAGGAATCGAGTCTATCTCGCTGGTGTAATTCCCTCATTTTAGCTGTCTATAAAGTGACACTGAATCTGTAGCACTAGACTGATAATGAAAGTTAACTACTTTCGCTATTGTTGACATTACTTGACAGAAAAGATATAGAATGACTTTTCTAAACCTTATTTTTCTGCATTCTATGTAATTAGACACACCACTGGTAACTCAAATTACCTTAAAGGGGACAAAGTACTCCCCATCAGCTGACAAATTAAGTCTCTATGTCAACAAAGGTGAAACATTGCCAACATTTAGTCCATTTTCTTTTCTCCTGGACTTTATCTTTGAACTAATGATTATAGGGATTTAAAAATCAAACTCTTATTTTCTCAGTTGTGAGGTATTCATCTCTTATAATTCCTGTTCTTTGTAGATAAAGCCTTGTTTTGCTTAGTAGATTGGTTGCATGAAAAACCATCAGTTCAAAAATGTTGACAGAATAGCCTAAATATTTCAGTTAAGCAGTTGACTGAAGTGGTTAGTTGGATAGTCGTTGAATTAAGCATTTGTTTTACTCACGTGTCCAGACTGATATCTAGACTGGCACCCACAATGAGGAATATGCAAAAAAAACCCCAAAACCACTCTAAAAAAGGATCCTCACTGTGATAACATGACTGGAACTAATTCTAAAATTGTTTTACTGGTAAAATAAAATAATGTTTCTCTTACCTGAATCATAGACTCTTTATTCTTATATGAGAATTAGATATTGGGCTTTGGAAGTAAATCTATCAAAATAGTGCTAAGGTGAGGGCAGAGCTGGAGCTAGGGTGAGGCAAGTGAGGCGCTTTCCTTAACTTCAAAATGAAAGTGGGAGCAAAAAAGTTCAGTAATTAAGATAAATAATACTTCAGGAAAATGCTAAAAGACAATCCAAAACCAAATAAAATATCACATAAATAAAGATAGATTCATTATGACTTAACTGATTTTTCCTTTTGGCTTGAGATTAGTCTATATAGCTCCACACAGCATCATTACAGACACAATCTTTATTTAATTTTTTTACATTTTGTTCATCATGGACTTTTTGCATTAATCTTGATTCCTTAAAATATAGCATTAAAATAATATTTATCTTGATTGTTTAGATTTTTGACACTCTTCCAATATTGCACCAGAGGCATTTTCATCTTGACCTCATCCTAGCCCTGGCTTTCTTCAATCTCAATGCCTAAAGTGAGGTATTAAAAATCCAAAGTCCCAACAAATATATAAAATATGCTCAACATCACTAGCTATTAGGGAAATGCAAATCAAAACCACAATGAGATACCATCTCACACCTGTTAGATGAGCTATAATCAACGGGACAAGTGATAACAAGTGTTGAAGAGGACTCAGAGAAAAAAGAACCCTCATACACTGCTCGTGGGACTGCAAGTTGGTACAGCCACTATGGAAAACAGTATTGAGGTTCCTCAAAAAACTAAGAATTGGTCCACCATATGATCCAGCAATCCCTCTACTAGGTATTTACCCCAAAGACTTGAAAACTCATTTCCCAAAATATATTTGCACACCGATGTTCATAGCAGCATCATTCACAGTGACCAGGACATGGAAGCAACCGAAGAGTCTTATGATAGATGATTGGCCAAAGAAGCTGAGGTATATATATACAATGGAATATTATTCAGCCATAAGAAGAGATGGAATACTGCCATTTGCAACAACACGATGGACCTGGAGATAATCATGCTAAGTGAAATAAACCAGATAGAGAAAGCTGAAAATCACATGGCATCACTTATATGTGGATATAAACCTAAAACTACAAACAGGACAAACAGACAGAGACTCATGGACATGGACAATAGACTAGTGGTTACCAGAAGATGGGAGGAAGAGGAAAGTCGAAGTAGATAGGGTAAGGGGTGTCAAATATGTGGTGGCAGAAAAAAATGTAATTATGAGAGGAGAACACACAGCATAAATACATATATGCCTTACTGTTAAAATGCACAGCTGAAACATCAGATTTTGTTAATCAATGTCACCATAAAAATTAATTAATTAGAAATAAATAAATAGATAGATAGATAGATGATAGATAGATAGATAGATGATAGATAGATAGATAGATAGATAGATAGATAGATAGATAGATAGATGATAGATGTCCAAGGTCACTCAGTCATTCAGCGATAAAGTGTGAATTCAACACCAGACCTCACCAGAGTCTACCTTTGAGGACTGTGCTTTTGTGATTCCTAAGGTGGCTGTGGAGTCTAACAACTCTGTAGGAACTAGCTTTTTTCTTTAGCCCGGGGCCTTCCGCAATGTGAGCTGGGGGTGGAAGATGGTAAATCCTGTGTTAGTGATCTCAGAACTGAGATTAATCTTTGACAGGGATCCAAGAATGAGTCAAGGACCCCAAATAAGAGGAATGTTAAAACATTTTTTGTGAGCTAGGATTCAATACTAAAGAGACAGAGAAAAAAAACTGCTGATGCAAAATATTATCATCTAAGGAGTAAGTTCTCAGAGAAAAACCCATTTTATTTAACCTAATGTTAGAGCAATAACTTCTCTTATATAGTCCTGGTGCTTTTCTTACGTTACCTAACCTATTTATTTATGTGACTCAATCAGGAGTTCTGGGACACAGATGGAACCCTTGGAAGAGGAAGAAGTGCTTTTTCTTTGAGGCAGGACAGAATGAGGAATCAATGGATAAAAATAAGTGGAATGTTTACTTGTAGGAGAGAAGAGGAATGTCAGGCATATGCAGGCAGGACTCGCAATGTTAAAGGAGCTCATGCCAGTTAGCTTAGAACCCAGGGAAGCAGGACCTTGGAACTACTGGAGAGGAAGTGGGGATGGTGAGGATGTGGAAAGAGAAGACAACAGTGAGAGGAGAGTTTGGGAGGTCTCTGAGGTCAATGTGTCATATAGTCAACAAGATACAACACAAACAAGAGTTCTCTAAAATACAAGATCTATTGATATATGAGTCCGAAATTGAAGTTACATTTTGATCATCATACTACCATCCAGCTCCATAGTCTGTGCTTTGATCTGTCTTCTTTGTTTTATTAACTCTAGCCGTATTCACCTCTTCCCCTTAGCTAGTGGTTTCAGGGTAAATATTGGTGCTACCTTCCATTTTTATTTTTTACAGCTAAAGTTAGTCACAAGTATTGTTCCTTTGGTTTCTAAAATGGGGGCTGCAAAGCCAAATAGTTCAGAACAATGAAGTAGTTGAAGTTAGGCTGGGGGTGTCACTGTGATGAACTGGAACTTTACTGGCCTAATTAAAGCTGTCCATCACCAACGAATTCCAGAAAATGGGGGAAAGTGGGCCTAATTTTTCTAGATCTGCTTCTGGGTGGGAAATCTTTCTGTTGGCCAAAGTATAAATACCAAGGACCTCTCATGTTTATTTTCTGTCTCAATCTCTGTTTCTCTGTCTCCCTGTATCTCTGTCTCTGTCTCTCTCTCTCCATCCACAGAAACTGAGTCCACGAGGTCATACTCTAATGGGAACAAATCTGAGAATGCATACATAGTAGAAATGAATGTGAACCTGAAGTTTACTTCATAAAATTTAGCTTTCAATTACTTTTGTTAAAATTTTTTTAAAGAATAATTATTTGCTTACATATAGTGTGTGGTTACACTTATATTACTAGATTGTTCACTTCAAATGCCATTATAGCAAGATGATTTTTATTAAAAAAAATATTACATAGAAGGAGAAGAAATGACAATATCAGAACTCGGTTGATATGTACTAGGTTGAGAAAAAAAGAGGAAAGAACAAAACAATTTCTGTAAAATCACAGAACATTATCAGTGGTAAAACCCAAGAAAGAAAGGCTATCTGTCCAAAGGAGAAGAATGAATCAAGTTACTAAGTGTCCAATGGAAGTAATTTTATTTTTAACATTTCTTTCAACTTCTCTCCATGGCAAACAACCACATATCTTGTAGGAATGAATTCTCTGGAGAAGACAAACCATAACGAAAACTTGTGAGCTAAATGATGTACACCAGCACATTCATCAAGGTAGCATGAAAGCTTGACTGAAAATTCAAATTTATAGGTAACTCGGTTTGATTAACTCGGGACAACAAGGGAATTGGCTAAGTTCTCTGTGCACCTTGACGTCCAACTCCTTTCTCCCAAAAATAGTCTTTTACGAGTGTGGTGAATGGATCTGTCTTCCCTTTCTTGACTGAGTTTCCTGGTTTCATTTGGGAAATGTAATGAAGCCATGTGACAGCTGTTCATGTTACTAGCATCACTAGTGCACATTTCCTGTTCGGATTTCAGGCAAGCCACAAACCCTGGAGAATCATAGTTTTGGTTTGATTTAGCTTGGTTTGGTCACAAAACTTTTTTTTAAGAAACCATGAAACCACACAATGAGTTCAGAGTTGCAAAGGCCGCCAACCATCCCTGCTTGACCTACTTAGTACTGTAGTGGAAAATGGGGGAGGGGAAAAGACAAATACAACTCTAATTAAAATATTCAGAGAACTCAAAAAATTTCTTAAACTTAACTCTTTGGAGTAAAAACAACTGAATATTTGGATCCAATATATAATATATCAAAAAAATTATAACAATTTCTTCTTTAAATTTCAGGGAACAGTTCCTAATTTGAACTAAATTAGATCCAATGAGTTTACACTCTGAATTTAAATTAAGCTCTATAAATTGAGGTTGATTATGCTCTTTCAGTTCCTTTTACATTAGTTTATAATATACCTTTCAATTTTTAACACATAAAATCAATATTACAGAAAGCAATACACAATAAAAATTTTCTTAGAAAGATTGTTATTTTTGTTTTTATTGTAGACTCCTTATTACATAGCTGCCTGGTTTTCATTGCTCAATTTCAGTACTTATCTAAGAAGCAGACCAATGAGATTCATATTTGGGACATTTACACACATTTCCCAAGTGAATTATTCTCTGTTCATATTTACAGTAGGAACCAAAATAAGTCTTTGGTTTCAAGTGGATCTTTCTTATTTTCCTTTACAAAGTTATGTGAAGCCAGGATCTTTTCTTTAACTGCACTTTAAAAACATTCCTGGCAGGGCCAATATCAAAATAAATACAAGTTCCATTCCTGAAAATTAACATGGAATTGAGTCGGCTGTAAAAGTAATGTTGTCCTAACTTATTTCAACAAAGAAAAGTTCTAAAATTAAAAACACGTTTCTTCTGTGATGTGTCGTACAAGAAAAAAATGGAAAGAAAAGGAAATCTTCGTGTGTTCCTAATTTAGGTTCCTCTTCATTACTATAAACATAACTTTCTCCAACAACTACACACAACAAATATGTCGTGCTACCCTTGAGTATTCAAGTATTCAATTTCCTTTTTTTCAGTTTTGGTTCCTGCCATTGGATATAGCATTAAAAAAATAAGGTTTAGATATGCATGTATGCAAATGCAATGGGAGATGGGTCTTCTACTTACATGAACATGTCTTGAGTAGGGCTTGGGTCCCAACTTAAAAAACAAATTTCTTTGAGAAATTACAGATTGGGATACAAGTCTGGATCATCAGGAAAAGTTTGTCGCAGGGCATGATGGAATGTGATTTGGGCTTTATAGTGTTGTTAGGATCTCAACTGACAAGTAAAGCCAGAGAACCTTTTACCGAGTGGACTGTCTCAGCACTGACAACAAACTGAATCTGCATCAACTTGGTGCACACACCTCACCCGACCCTGGTGAGATTACCTAAGACCCTGCCTCACCCAATTCGAGTATCTTAGTGGGCTCTTTCAGTGGCAGCCAGCAGGCAGCAGGAAGTCTTGAGGTACCCTGGGCCTTTTGCAGAGCTGCCCCAGACAGCCTACCTCAGATTGCAATATCACCTCTCCTATGTGCCCTCCAAGTCCAGCACAACCAGAGACCAACTTTGAATAGCTTTGTAGCTCCTGCCTGAGAGCCCCGGGTCAGTCACAGGCTGCAGCTCAACTAAGCTTGAATGGGAGCCTCTCCCAAGAGGCCCCAGAACCCACACACCTAGAAGCAGGCTTCGATCACAATACCCAATTAGCCCCACAAGTGGCACATCCAAAAGGAGGTCTTAGTGGGTACCAAAGCCCTCTGGGGTGAATCAATGGTGTTTGGGATCAGCCCTCACATCACAGCTGGTACGCTGTGGGTGTGGCCAGACCTCACAGCCAGTCAGCCTGAGGGTCAATCCCATTCCCTGAAGTGCCAGTGAGGCAAGATAATCGTCCTGCAGAAGTCCCGCCTTCCCCAGGATAGGCTCTAAATTTTTTCATTATTTCCTTATTCAACCCTCTCCCCAAGGCTCTGAAATTTCCCCCTGGTCCCTTACTTAGTCCTCTCCCTGATTTGATTCCAAGCAAGGACTCCAGCATGAGAAACAAGCCAAGGCTGGGAAGACTAGACAGATGGCCTTGGGATTCCCTTTCCCTCTCCAATAAGACTCCTGAATAGTTCTCTTGTTCTTTGTTTAGTTCTAACTAATCATAATATCATTGTTGTCTCCACCACCCGATGCTTTGTCAACAAACCAGTGGAAAGACAAAGCCCCTTCTGCTCTTACATTCAGTACAGAGCAGGGTACCTACCCAGGAGAAGAATGGCAAGTAGATTTCACTCAAGTGCTCCCTTCTCAGGGTTATCAATACTTGTTAGTACTTATTGACACTTTTACTGGGTGGATAGATGCCTTCATCACCTGGACTAAAAGAGCAAATGAAATGGCCAAGGTCCTCCTTAAGGAAACTACCCCAAAGTCTAGACTGTATCAGAGCCTCCAGGATAATAACGGTCTTTCCATCATGGCCAAAGTCACGCAAGGGCTATTTCAGGCCTTAGGCATCAACTGTCACCTGCATGCCTCCTGGAGACCTCAATCTTCTGGCAGAAAGAGCCAACTATACATTAAAGAAGATTCTGGCCAAATTACACCGAGAAACCTCTGAGACCTGGCTCTGGCTTCTCCTCATAGCTGTGCTAAGACAGGGAGAAGCTCCGAGATCCAACATAGAGTTAAGGCCCTTTGAGATGCTCTGTGGGAGGCCCTGCCCATTCTCCCACATATATTCTGGCTTAGACCAATTAAAAACATATTATCAATCTGGAAGAAGCCAAACAAGCCCCCCAGAAATATGAGCATTTAATCCTCCACTCCGGATGGGGTTCCCCTTAAACCTGAAGGAAGGCTCTGCAAAGGACCAATTAACCCCAAATGCAAAGGACTGAATAAGGTTCTCCTCTCCACAACCCCCCACAATCAAGCCATAAGATCTGCAGTCCTGGGTTCATTTGTCAAGAATAAAACCTTTCTCCTCAGAGCTCCTACAGGAATATCATGAAGACAATTACACTGCAGACCCCTGGAGGATTTAAGACTACTCTTCAAAAAGCAAAAGTAGGGGGACCCTCTACATGATTTCATGTTCATATGGAATCTAAGAAACAAGATAAACAACAACAAAAAAATGGAGATAAACCCATAGATACAGAGAATATTTTGAGGGCTACTAGATGAGAGTGAGGGTGGGGGAAATGGAAAATAAAGGGCAATGAAAATAAGAAATATAAATGAATAGTTACAAAATAGACATGGAGATAAAAATTGTAGCATAAGGAAAATAGTTAATAATGTTGTAATAAACATGTAAGAGAATGTGGGGTACTAGATTTAGTGAGGTGATCACTTGTGAGTTATACAGATCTTTAATCACTATGTTGTACAACTCAAGCTGTTATATTATTTTATACCAACTATAATTTTTAAAAAAAACTCATTGAATTGTACAATGTAAATACAAGCAACTAATTGTCTATTATATTTCAATAAAGCTGAGGGAAAAAAGTCCCGACTCAAAGTCTGGCCATCCTAGCACAAAGTACTGGAAACACTTTTCAAAACTTACAACATTCACTTGATTCGATGGCAAATGCAGTTTTTGATAATCTATTGGCTCTTGACTATTAGCAGAACAGGGAGGAATATGCACAGCTATTAACAGACTTGCTGCACTTATGTTCATACCACTGGCCACCTAGACAAAAACATTAAAGAAATCTATAACCAAGCCTATTGGCTACAGGAATTCACCAAATTAAGCTCCAGAGCCAATACTATGGGGCTGCAAAATAGACTTCACCACCCATCACATGGTTCTGTCCTTCATTAGAACTTTTAATAATTTGCATGCTACTTCTAATCTTTGGTCCATGTCTCTTTAATCTTCTTGTTATTATAAATGTTCCACATAAAGATGCTCCTACTGCGGGAATTCAAGCACATTCCTTCAAAGAAGACAATCCTGAAGGGAAATCTGGACCCTTGGATCAGGCAGGTAGAGGTTTTTGGTCCCAGGTTAGGTAGAAATAACACTTTGTTTTGGCCTGATCTAGCTACAGAAGCCTGACCTCCAGTTCGTCAATGGTCCATATGATAATGAGTCCAAAAATCTCTCAGGGGTGATTTATGAGGTAGGATAGTTAGCCTAAGGATGTCTCCTTTACTCCAGGACACAGCTCTGGAATTTTTCTTTAGTCCCTTACTCAGCTCTCTCCCTGCAGCTCTGGAATTTATCCCTGGTCCCTTACTTAGCCCTCTCCCAGTTTTGATTCCAAGCATGAGATTCCAGTGTGAGAAATAAGCCGAGGCCAGAAAGACACACTTCCCCTCTTTGATTAAGATCCCAAGTCTTTCCCTTGTCCTTTGTTCAGCTTTGACTAATCATAATATCATTATCATCTCCACCCCTACCCTAAAGAATAAAAACGCATAATTCAGACAGCTTGGGGAAAACACTCTCTTTCTCTGTTTGCCCATGCATTTCCATTAAGTGTGTAATTTCACTTTAATAAACTTGTGCTTTTCCATTTTCTGTTTGTTATGTCCTTGATTTTTTTCTCATGGCATAAGACAATAATTGGGTCAATGGAGCTCTGGGTTAGGGGTCCCTCTTTGGACTCCCACCCTGTTGAGCTCTCTAGCATCAGCAAAGCAATTGAGACACAATTACAACAAGAAAGCACACTCAACTCACAAAAAGAATACCCCTGGATCACCTGGAACAGGTGAATATAGAGACTGTACCACTGGGCCTTACAAGGCACCAATTATGTATAAGGGAACTCAGCCAAGACTAGAAGATAAAATAGATCTACTTGATACATAAGAACAAACACAGAGAGCCAGTCAAAATGAGAAAAAATAAAATCATGAAAAAATTGGATAGATACATGCAAAAGAAAAAAGAAAAAAAGAAACTGGACCACCTTTTTACATCGTATACAAGAATAGATTCAAAATAGACTTAAATGTAAGACCCAAATCCATAAAATTGTAAAAGAAAACATAGCAGTAAACTCTCTGATATTGCTAACAGTAATTTCTTTAATGATATATCTTCTTGGGCAAGGCAAGCAAAAGAAAAATAAACAAATGGGACTATATCAAGCTAAAATGAAAAGACAATCTACTGAATAGAAAATATTCATCTATGATATATCTGATAAGGGGTTAATATCCAAAATTATAAAGAACTCATACAATTCAACAGCAAAAAAACAAATAATCCAATTAAAAAATGGGCAGAAGGCCTAAATAGATATTTCTCCAAAGAGGAAATACAGATGCCCAAGAGAAATATAAGAATATGTTCAATGTCACTAATCATTAAAGAAATGTAAATTAAAACCATAATGAGTTATCACCTCACACCTGTTAGAATGGCTATCATCCATAAATCAAAAAACAATTGTTGGTGAGGATGTGGAGAAAAGGGGGTCCTTGTGCATTGTTGGTGTGATTACAAAATAATATAGCCACTATGGAAAACAGTCTGGAAGTTCTTCAAAAATTAAAAATAGAACTACTTGTTGACTTAGCAATTGTACTTCTTAATATATATCCAAAGAAAACAAAAACACTAATTTGTAAAGATCTATGCATCCTATATTCACTGCAGCACTATTTACAATAGCCAAAATACGGAAGCAACCTAAATGTCCATCAACAGGTGATGGGAGAGAGAAGTTATGGTTCATATGTACAGTGGAATACCATTCAGCCACAAAAAAACCCCTGAAATCCTATTTGCAATGACATGGTTGGATCCAGAGGTTATTATGCTGAGGGAAATAAGTCAGACAGAGAAATATAAGCACCATGTGATTTCACTTGTATTCGGAATCTGAGGAACAAACTAAACAGAAACAGACTCAAAGATAAAGAGAACAATCTGGTGACTGCCAGAGGGAAGTGGGGCTGGAAAGACTGAAAGAAAAAGGTAAAGGAATGAAGAAGTACAAATTAGTAGTTACAAAATAATCACAGGGACATAGAATACAGCACAGGGAATATAGTCAATAGTATTGTAATGGCTCTGTGCAGAGCCAGGTGGGTGAGAATCAGTGGGATGACTTTACAAACTCTAAAAATGTCTAATCAATGTATTGTATACCTGAAACTAATAAAATGATTGAACAAAGACGTTTTGGTACATATATACAATTTAATATTACTTGGTTATGAAAATGAAATCTTATGATTGGAGACAACATAGATGGATCCAGAGGGTATCATGCTAAGTGAAATAAGTCAGATTGAGGAAGAGAAATACCATATGGTCTTACTTATATGTAGAATCTAAAGAACAAAATAAATCCAACAAACAAAACATAAACATACTTATAGATACAGGGAACAAAATGGTGGTTGCCAGATGGGTGTGGGGTCAGGGTTGCTGAGTAAAAAAGCTAAAGGGATTAAGTAGAGATTGGTAGTTGCCAAATAGTCACAGGGATGTGAAATACAGCATAGGAAAGACAGTCAATAATAGTTTAACAATTACGCATGGTGCTAGGTGGGTACTAGACTTATCAAAGTATCACTTCATAAATTATATAAATGTCTAACCACTGTACTCTACCCTGAAACTAATGTAAAAGAATGTTGCATGTCAAAAGTAAATAAATAAACCAAAACAAAACAGTGAGCACACCTCTAGAAATTTACCTCTCCAGGATGCTGAAATTACAACATCTTAAAACATCATAAAAAGTTCATTTCAATATTAAAATATTTCACCATAATATTTATAAAAGAATGGCACAAAATAAGGATTATCAATTTTTGTTCTTAGCCTATTAAAAATAAAAATGGTTTGAATTTTTACGATCTTTTCACACCAATGATCAACTAATATTTCACTTTTTGACACGTCTAATCAAGATGTAAGTTCTTGTTTAAATAATTGATGTCCTGCTTTGACAAAAAGTTTAGGAAGACACTCATCTTCATCATTAATTACTACTACATACATCAGCTTCTATGAAAAATTTAGTTGTAAAATACTCAAGATATTGTTTCTCTTATATAAATTTTATATTTAAAAAAGATGGAATAATGGAAGAGTTAGCCTGTTAGTTAAAA
Source organism: Cynopterus sphinx (assembly GCA_030015415.1). Lineage (NCBI taxonomy): Eukaryota > Metazoa > Chordata > Mammalia > Chiroptera > Pteropodidae > Cynopterus > Cynopterus sphinx. The sequence continues at coordinate 8,190,562 of CM057394.1, forward strand.
GCATGGAATCTGGAGCCAGACCACTTGGGTTTGTAATCCAGCTCTGCCACTCAGTCCCTGTGTGATCTTGAGCCAGTTACATAACTATTCTGTATCTCAGTTCCCATCTAAAAAGTACAGGCAATAGTATTCATGTTTTCTATGAAAATTAGCAGGGTCTAATAAATAGTAAACTAAATAGATTATACCTTTTATTAATGCCAAACATTTTAAGTCAAATTGACATTTATCTAAAGGGTTAAAGAGGGTTTTATAGCTTCATAACAATATTATTAAAAATATATTAAAACCCAAAATTTTTCATTGCAATAAAATGAAGAAATAATGATTTAACATAAATAAATAAAATTTATTAAATTAACAGATAAAAAATATTTATATAGTAAATACATCTATTTACATAATAAAGCAATACATTTTTATAATGTTATAATAAACAATATGTATGACACATAATTATATAATTATATTATAAAATATAAATAGTATAAATATAATGTAATCAATACTAATAATTAGATAAATAAAGTATAATAGAAATAAGTAATAAATAAATATAAATATTATATAGGTTATATTTTTATAGTTACATTAATATTATATAACATAATACATTATATTTATGTGTTAAATAACAGCTATTATTAAATTGTATTTTATTAAAAATAAAATATTTTCTGAATTTAATTGCTTTAGAAGACTAGTATGAAATAGTCTTTTATCTAAGAAATAAACTTTCTCTGCTGTTGGAATTTAGCTTTTGTATGACTGTCAATTCAGATAAATAGCTGTTATCTGATATGGGTTCTGAAACCAAATTTTCAAGACAGATTTCTCCTTTTGATGTTTAAAGAGATATCAATTACAGAATACATAGAATATTAAATACATTAATAGGGACAGATAATTTTATTTTGATGGCTCTTCAAAATAAAGTGTTTATAATAATAATTTAGTACTCTTCAACAGCTTTCTAGTTGGAGCTTACAAGGAGATTCGGTAATGCAGTGGTTTTCAAACTTCAGAATCATCTGAAGTTTCACTAAAGCAGACTGCTGGGCTCTACCCTCAAGATCTCCGATTCAGGAGGTCTGGGCTAGGGCCTGAGAATTTGCCTTTCTGACAAGTTTTCAGATGATGTTGATGATGCTGGTCAGGGAACCACACTTTGAAAAACACTGGTATAAGTCATTATAAGAATTAAAAATAGTAGAATTTTATCATCTAACTTGCATAAAACTTTATTAAGAAATCTATTATCCTTTTTTTTTTGATCCAAAGACCAAATATATATATGATCTTGAATTCCAAAGAACAAATAAAATCTAGGAAAATCTAATTCGCAGGAAACTATTTCTAGATTCCAGTGCAGATATTTTTTTCACACTAGATTTGCTCCAATAAAACCTCTTGTATTTTATTTTTTCTCCTCACCATACCTTTTTATTTCAATGCCAATGACAATCTTCTTTTACGGAATTTTAGAATTTTGTTTTGCCTGGGTGGTCCTAAAAATAATTATTTTCCTGTATCTACTTGCACATTGCCTTCTAATCTATAATTACATTGAATCAGCATTTGAAAGCACAATTTTGGGAATGCGATGCTTTGGAAACTCTTATTGAAGAAATCATTGCTTCTCTGGCATAGTATGTGTTAATCTCATGCAGGAAACGAAGCAAAAGAGAATGAGAATACGTTCACCCTAAGTATCCAACCACATAAAAATGCTGACATTATTTAGGAAAAATAAAAAGATGTAGCAAATAGCTAATTGTCACTTTTTCTATTAATCAAACCTTGTTACTAGAAGCATTCCATGCAGTGCTAGCACCAAACATATCTAAAATCAGTGCCTTTCTCAAGGCAAATGCTCCATTCGTACCACAGGACTTGAATCACCTTTTATATTTTTGCTCTGATGGCCAAATATACTCTATATTAATTCCAGATTCTAAATCACCTTTTTCCACTCCCTTCCTTCCTCTATCTCCCTTCACTTTGTCTCCATTTGATTCTGCATCATCTCTATTCCAGAAGCTGCCCTCCACCAGTTGAATTCGTTAGACACAAGGCTATCCCCTTTCCCACATGGGGCTGGAATAAGAGTGAGCATAACTACTGTATGGTTTGTCTTTGCTGCCATTCTCCTGTCTTTCCAACTTTTCCCATTTTTACAGATTACCTTCCATTGGGAAAAGAAAAAAGAGCATGTTTTTGTAAAGAGAGTATGACATGAAAAAGAAGCTCTAGGGTCTAGTCAATCTGTCAACTGCAAGACCTTCATCTGAAAATTTAGGGTTCCTTACCAGTTTGGGGGAGGATATCATATTTGCTTGATTTCATAAGCTTGTGGTGAGAATCAAATTAGACGGTGTAGGTGAAACTTCTTCACATGCTACAGAAGCAGAATCTACACATTAGTGCCAGGAGGACTAGAATGAAGCAAGTGTGTGGCCTGGGTGCCAAGTTACAGGAGGCACTGACTCTCAGAGCAGGGTGTGACGGCATCCTTCAGGTGTTCACCTTTAATCATTGTCATCTGCAATGCTGCTGTGACCAAAGGGTTAAAATCTTAGTGTGCATAACTGGCATTCAATAGATTAATATTCTTCTTTTGCCCTGGAGAAATGTACTTAACAGAGACTGCAGCTTGGGGATTAAAGAAAGAGAAGTTCCTAGCTGACGGAGGATCCTTCAAAAATTCACAGTGGATACGTGGTCACGTGCTCTACCCAGGAATAAGGCCAGTCCTTGGTTTGAAGAACACTGTGGGGGGAAAGCTTGCACACTGAAAAAAACTGGTATCTAATGAGCTCCTTCTCAGAACAATTTTCTCACTTGGGCCTTTACCTTAAAATGTTTTGCTATATTTAATTCAGAACCCACATAAAAAAAAAGAAAGAAAAGAAAAAAGAAAAGAAAAAAAAAGGAAGGAAGGAAGGAAGGAAGGAAGGAAGGAAGGAAGGAAGGAAGGAAGGAAGGAAGGAAGGAAGGGAGGGAGAGAAAAGAAAAACAAACACACACACAACTAGAGGAGGAAAGCATTCTCTATGACTCAACCTAGAAACTGTTATGCTTCCCAAGCGGATTTAAGGAAAATTCTGTCTGCCTCAACAGGACATGAAAGACAGAGGTGACTGCATAATGGCAAAGCTAAATCGTTGCGGGATATAGTTCTTTGCTACCTAATGATTGTCGTCTGCCAGGAACTGCTGTGCTATTAATACTTGTAAAGGTCCCTGGACTAGAACTTCTTTATTAGCAAAAGTCTAAGTGGATTTTTATTTAAGGTAATTAGTAGGGTCTGTCTTTCTCCTGATCACTGCTTAGCAGAAACGGGACCTGACTCCCTCCTCTGGGAAGAAGGTGGAGATCTTCAGAGCCTTCTCTCTGAGTGACCTTAAGTTCTCTCTCTCAATCATGCTCTTTCTGCACTTGGTGGCTTCTCCAAGTGCAGGGGCTTGTCCAGGACTCTACTTAGTAGCACAGTAGATGCCCCACACCTGACTGCTGGTGTGTGAGGACCAGGGTGAGCTTGGGGAGAAGGGTGAGGAGACACACATGAACCCTGCCCTGCACTCAAAAGAAAACAACAAGTAACCCAATTTTGCTCATGGTGATTTTCCAGAGATTGGAGAACCGGGATCAGGCAGCTTTCACTCTCATATTTTTGTTGTTTCCTTTGAAGAGAGACGAAAGAACATGCACCTCGCCATAAATGAGATGGCTCTTAAAGGATGAAGTTCAAAAGTACTTTTCAGTACTTTTCTCAGTCTCCATGTAAGATGCTTCTGGTGAAGACACCGCATTTCAATCTAGGCTGCGAGTCAGTGCTATTCTTCTACTGAAAGTGAATTAAACTGGAGAAATCAGTGGGTAAAGTGAGGAAAGGATTTAATGTACATTAATTGCCAAAGCAAGCAGTGGAGAATTCTGGAAACAGATATGGCATATGTTATAGATATTTCTGAATTAAATTGATTTTATTCTCTAATCTTATTATTTGACTAATTCTACTCTTGGGTCTGATTGTTTTTCTCTGTTCTGAAGTTAAGTCTTTCTAAGTAATACAGATAAGAGAAAAAGGAGAAAATATGGATAAGCAGAAAACTAAAATTAATAAGAAACCTACCACCTGAAGATAACTCTGCTACAATTTATACTGTATATATAAATATTTCCTAGCATATACTTATCTACACATAATTTTTTCAAAGGTTTTATAACTTTTTTCACTTTCATAAGCATCTTTCCATGTAAATAAGCTTTAATATGTTATTCTTAATAGTGCATTCTACTGAATTGTATAGATGAATATAATCTGTAGATGCTCAGTTTAGATTAGATTGAAATATATTAAAATGAGTGGCATTTTTTATTAGTCCATATAGACTTCATAATGCTTATTTTTTTGCTCTATTGTGGAAAAAAATGCCCTGTGTACGCTGAATATGATCTTATTCTGAAACTACTTTGGTAGTATAATCTCTAATCCTCGACCTGACATGGAGGCCTATTGGAGTGGCGTTTGTCATGGCCCCACCGTGTTGCCTGCGTCCCTGCCATTTCTATATCCTTCAACCTGGCTCTCCAGGACTAGCACCTTCCTCTTCGGTGGCAGAGGGCTGTCAACCTGCCACCTGAGCCGCACTTTGCCTACGTGCACAGGGAGCTGGCAGTGCCTGGCAGTTCCCGCCCTCCCAGTGGTAATCCCTACCAGTGGCTGACAGGAAAGGGGGTATTAATATCACACCCTTTCAACCGTGGGCAGAGATGATTCTGAGACGGGTTTTACACTGGTTTTCAATGTTGTCCCACTGGATTAAGAACCTTACTGTACTGTGATTTCTTGCTTCGATTGCACCTTTTATCGATTGCCTTCTCTTTCCCGATCACTTCTTCTGTCACACCTTTGTTCCTTGCACTTCCCTATATATTGCTTGCACTTGAATCCTTGGCTCAGCGACTGCTTCAGGGGATACCCAAAGTAAAACACCTGTTTCAGTCACTTCAACAGCAGAAATTCCAAAGGCATGGACTGTGTGTCGTTGCAGAGGTAATGTGAGGAATTCATCTAGTCATCGAGAGGAAATACTCTTCCGACTTTCTATCACTATAACGTCTTATGCATTCACAGAGAAGCAAGGCATTTAAGGCCATAATTATTCTTCATATGGAAAAACTGTAGATTCTTTGAGGTTAAATAAATTTTGTGCAAGGTGACACAGCTAATTAGAAGAGTCAGTACCAGACGTGTGTTCTCGTACCAGACAATTGTATGAGACCTTTACATAATTGACACTTATATGTCAAAAGTGAGGTTAATTTGGAATGGATATGTTACCTGAATTAATTTTAGGAAGCCTAAGCTTTAAAATATAGCATATCTAAAGCATTTTAAAAGAATAGTTGTTGGTTTAATAACTATGTTTCATTCTTCATCCTAGTTTCCACCTTTCATCTTCTTCATGTTACTTTCCCAGCATCTCTTTCACTTTCTTTGTCACCTAAGGGTGAACTGTCTCTACTAGACACTGCAAAGAGAAATAAACTTATAACTGCCCTTTAGCTGAACTTCAGTAGGTAGGACTCATGGGGGTAAATGATGTATGTAAACCATTATAGTTCAAGGAAGCATGTAGCAAGCCCTCTAAGAGAGGTAGAAAGTCTTTTGGGAGGGAGGACAGAGGAAGAAAAGATAAATTCTGACAGAGAGTGAAAATAAAAAAGACTTGATGGAACAGGTGGGCTTTAAGCTGGATCTGGAAGGATGGGTAGCATTTCAACAGGCAGATGTCAGGGTGGGGGTTGGGTGACTCACAGAGTAGATGGTGGGAGATGGAAGAGACATGTTTAAAGTTACATGATGAAGGACCCTCAATGCCTGCGAGTTCCCATTTTATTTGGTGAATGTGGGTTTGTGAGCAGGAATGCGTCCTGATGACATCAATATTTTAAGAACACTTATTTGAAGATAGTTTATTATAAAATGCTCTTCATTGTGTTGTATTCTGTCATTCTCTTAATATATAATAAAATTCACATAGTATAACATCAGAGTTCTTTACCATGGCTATGGCATCATGTAGCATCTGGTCTTTGCCTGTTTTCACACCTTAAATTGTGCCACTGTCCTTTGCATGCAAACTTCTGAGCACCGTGGCCTCTAACAGTTCCTGCTCCTCCTAGGTCCAGGGGTTTTGCACTTGTTCTTCGCCCAACTTTTTCTTAACTCTCATTTCCTCAAAGGAAACTTCGCTGCCCACCAATCCCAAGCAACACTCATGTTACTTTCTACACAGAAACTAATGAAATTTCTTCTTCTTTATTTATTTAGCTTTCACTCTCTGCTACTGTAAATGAGGGCATCGATCACACAGTCATGATCCTTCAGGGTCTACCTGGAGCTTGGCAGAGTAACACATATTAGAAATAAATTGAATAAATAAATTGAATAAAGTAGAATTAATGTTAGAAAACTGGAAAGATGTTACATTGCTTAGAGATACACCTAAGTAAGTTATGCAGCATCTGATTATGGATGTTTGTGTCGGGAACTCTGGAACATACTGGTTCAAGTGTGTCGAGCATCTTCCAGTTCTGGCGTTTCTTACTTGTGTTAGTGAATGCATTGTTTCTAGGTGGAATTTCCTCTCAGGAACTTTGTTCATTCTTCCCCACATCTCCCACCTCCCACATTTTCTGCCCATTATTTCAACTAAGTGCGAGGCGTGGTAATTTTTCTAAAGATCTGGAAATAGATTGCTCTTCTGCAGAGGGCCATGTATTGAGTTGCCCAATACCTGGTCATAAGTCACCACTTGCTGAAAAGAGAGGGAGTTTTCTGAAGTGGAAGGGGCCTTTGGAGGTCATCCAGCAGCTTTTGAAACAGCTCCAGCAGCCAGACTAGTAAGCCCAGTACCTTCCCTGGCAATTTGGTTACCTGATTTACTATGAGATACGGAGCTGTTTATGATGCTTTTGATAGAAAAGAAATGAATCTTAATTCTACCATATGATGAAGTTCATATTTAAAATGTTTGGATAGGTTTTTCAGACCTTAAGTCTACAATTGGCTATAAACTTTTACAGTCTTGTTCCAAGGATATAAAAGTCTGTGACTGGAGCCCCTACTCCACGCTAAAACAATAAGAATTGTAAAGGTTTAGGCTATAGCTGAGAGACACTCTTTTCTGGCTTTGGAACAGAAACACCATGAATATGTATAAAGATAGGTAGGTTTTAGCTGAGACTACTTTTAAAATAAAGTTTCACTTGGAGCACATCCCGTGACTTCTGGAGTGAAATGCAATTAAATTGTAAGACATAATTCATCCCTAAGCCGAGTTCATTTGTCTTGTAACCTTTTATTGAGCCAGTAGACACATGAGATAACCAGAGTGGCCTTTTGGATATTTTGAGGGAAATTCTATTTTTCCTTATCATGTTGAACTTCCTCCTAAAACATTATTTCTAACCATAGATCTATAGCATAATAAAGTTTAGTCATCTCACATCAAAGTGAGAAAAACCCAAAGAACATGTTTCAATGAATAGTCCAGAGTCACACAGAACCCCAGCACCAGTGGCTCTGAATCAATGTTAAAAGTTTGTATTTCCTGTACCATTAAAGTAGAGCCTCATAAACCCAATTATCACTTGCCTGATATCTTTGAACACAGTCAAGAACTGGAAACCGAGCCAAAACGATCTCTGAATAACTAAAACAGGTGCTGCAAAGTCCATGCGCAAAATCTCACACGCTTTCCCAGATGACCATCCTCCACATTTACTATCCGCCCCACCACTTGTGTACTTTTACTTCATACTTAATTTCAAAAAGCTCAGTTGTTCAGTGGAGAATGAAGCAAATCCATCACGGTAAAAGTGAGGCGTAGGAAACAACAGCGTTGCAGGGGAGAAAAGGCAGAGCGTTCGCACGTGATTCGGCACGGAGCACACAGATGAGATATGTCTCAGCCTCATAAGGATGACATGTTTAAATGGGAAGCATTTGGAACAACAGCTGGCACAGAGAAAACATCCTATAGATGCTTATCAAATAAATGTAAATAAGTTTGTATCTCAGTAAAAAAATGAGGGCTTAAAGGAGGATCACTGATGTGCCCTAGGGTGATGATGATTTTTATGAAGGAGAGCTTCATCCCCTTTAATATATAGTGTTTAAAAGGAAAGAAAAATAAAATATTAGTTTTAAAATACTTCCCCCAGAACAAATGTTTAAACTTAAAAAAAATTAGCAGTTAAAACAGTACATTTTAACTATTTTCAAAATTCACTTCGGTAGAACTTCAACGTATGAGGTCATCTGACAAACAGGATTTGCTGAAGCCTCTCTGCTCTTATTTTTTGATTTAATGCTTAACACAGAAAATGAATAAAAATTCCAAAAATGTGATGGAAACTGCTTCCTAGAGACAGCACTATATTTGGAGTCAATTTGTCACTTGAAAGAAAGAGCTCAGGGCAGTGTGTGCACTGAGGTTCCACACCCAGCTCTGGCTTTCCCAGTGACCATGAACCTAAAACATAATCCTGCAAACAGTCAGATACTCAGGTGCCTCCTGAATGTTACTGACCTTGCATCCTCTCCTGCTCTTCATTGCAGAGACAAACCCTTTCAAGACAGGTTTCAGAGCTGCCCTTTACACCCTGCTGTTTTGGGAAAATATTTGCTCCCCCCACCCGTGCACCGCTGTGGGGCTTGGCCTTTTGCCTGGAATGTTTCCATCCCTCCCCTCTGACCCTTGATGAAATTCTAGGTATTCTTGAAGGCCCAGCTCAAATGTCACCTCCTTTGTGGAGTTTTCCCTCCTCTTGTGTGCCCCATTTACCACTGGAAAGGGGAAGAGAGAAGTCTGTGGTCTGCGATCACTTGGCTCTGATTTCTACTGTGACATATATCGAGTGTCCTCTATAGGCAAGCAGCAAAGTATGGTGGCTATGAGCTCAGGCTTGGAAACTACACACATTGAGACTTGAAGCCTGTTCCCACTCGTTATATGTTGAGAAGCCTTTGACATGTTCATCTTGCTGAGCTGCAGTTTCCTGAGTTGAAAACATGGCATATTACCACTACCTAGTTCGTAGGATTCGTTGAGGATTAAACGACAAAATGAACACAAATCAATCGGCAGAGTCTGTGTCGTGTGGAAAGTTCTCAGAAAAGGCTGGTTAGCACTAGCATTATGGGAGCAGTCAGTTGCTGTGAAAATCTCAAGAAGTCATTGAAAAAAAATAAATGGGCGAAAATTGGGTCATTCTTTATCCTCTCATTTTCCTAAGGAATACTGGGTACAAGTCTAAAAGGAGAGAAAAATTAAACTGAGAAACTCTCTGCCACTTCGAATGATAGGTGGGATATCTCTACATGGGTAGAATATTGGAGAAGGTAGCAATTAATCCAAAATATGACACAAGAGCAAGACTGAACCACAACGAAACAAGTTAAGGTTATATATTGTCATTGACATCATCTACTTATAAATAATATTTCCAGGAAATCTTACAGTGACATTTAAAAAATTTAGTTCAGGTTTTTCTTCTTTTTCTTCTCCTTTGTCCTTCCTTCCTCCTTATTCCTCTTTCTCCCTTCTTTCCTCTTCCTTCTTTTTTTTTTTTTTTCTTTTTCTTTTTCTTGTAGGCAATATGGTACACTGATCTAGCCCTTGGCAAAATGATACAGTAGATGTTTTCTTCGTTAATGTTCAAGAAGCTTTTCTTAACCTTTTTGGCTCACCCTTTAACCATGTACCTTTTAATCTTGTGCCCTTCCATCCCCTGTGCACCTATATGCCAGTCTTGGTAACGTACGACTCTTTGGGTCAATTTTCAAATATCCTAGCAGTATTTTTCTTTCCAAATTATATTCCAAATGATGTAATGGAAAGTGGTATTCCCTTTTTAGGGGTACTTTGAGAGGAAAGTCGGGATAAAGATAGCGTCCTAGAACATGTCTGGAGGAAACACATTGAGTGGATGACAAACATGGGCTTTGGAGGCAGGCTGAGCTGGGTCTGAATTCTGGCTCCTCGTTATTGTCAGTGTGGCACTGGGTCTTCATTTGTATAAAAGGGATAATAAGACCTGACCTGACTCCAAGTTGCTTTAAAAACTAAATATATGGCTGTGTTCGTAAAACACTTAATGATGTGCCTTGGTCACAGTCTAGCATGAGCTAGAGCTTTGGAGGTAGATAGACAGAGGGCCTAACTTTGTTTAAGGGGAAAGAACTTGACTCTTGGGCTTCTGGGGAAAAGAGATCACAGTGCTCTTCTCGGGACTCTTACTAAGGCTTAAGTGCATGTAGAAGACCTTCTCCAGTGCTGGGCCTATAATAAGCACTAACCAAAGTGTGGCTACTGTAACACAGTAGTCTCACTTTATACGTGGTTTTGCTTTCCACAGTTTTAGTTATCTATGGTCAACCATAGTCTGAAAATATTAAACAGAAAATTCCAGAAATAAACAATTCCTAAGGTTTAAATTGCATGCCTTTTTGAGTAGTGTTAGGAAACCTCACACCATCCCGTCTGTCCTGCCTGGGATGTGAATCCTCCCTTTGTCCAGAGTTCAATGCTATACAGTACAGTACAAGAAGATATTTTGTTATATTGTCATAATTATTCTATTATTCCATTATTCGTTATTGGTGTTAACCTCCCACTGTGCCTAATTTATAAATTAAAATTCATCATAAGTGTGTATGTGTAGAAAAAGGCGGTGTGTATAGAGGTCTCGATACCATCTGCGGTTTCAGGCACCCACTGGGGGTCTTGGAACACATTCCCCAGGGGTAAGGGGGAACGACTTGAACTATTACAAGTAGGTTGTGCTACTATGGTATGAGCTCAGTAGCTAATAGACATAATATTTGTTGTCATTATTATCATTGCGTCATTGGCATTCCTGAATTCGTTTGGGAGATGGAAATCCTCCATGTTCAAACATAAGGCAGAATCCTGAATCCCATCAATCGTTTTCCATAATAATATTTGTTATGTAGAGAAAACTTAGTCGATGTTTGAATGATCCATTTATACTCTCCCAGAGGGAAGCTAAGCAAATGCACAACTGTAGAGAAATCACTTAGGCTTTCCTGTCTCCAATTGCTACTTACCAAAGGTCACTGGTGTGCACCCACCCGATATAACATGGTGACTGAATCTATTTTTAATGCTGTCTCTGGCTGTGGAGAACAGCTTAGATCACTCCAGGTGAGCTCCTGTTATGAAACAGGATCCCAGTTCAGCTGCCTTTAGTCACGTAGATGTACCCAAACTTATGCTCTGACAGAAAAACAAACATTTGGTTATCTCCTTGTGCGTACTTGGGGGAGAAGAAAAAAAAAAAAGAAAAAAGAAAAGTATCTGACCTTTTGGTATTCACTTTCTCCATCCTGTGTTCTGGCCAGTGCACAAGCAAATAAAGGCTGGAAACTACAAGCCTGCTCAGCCATTTTGCCTCATGAAATAAAATTCAGCCAACAGCTGATAGGAAACCAGAAACAAAGAATGTCACTGCTCTACTGAGCTACATTGCCCTTTTCGGATCATGCATTTCCTAAGAACTACACCTGAATGGACTTGCTTGAATTTCAGTAAATCTTTTTTTATGATTAAGGTTACAATCCTGTTAAGAAAAGCCAAGAATGAGCCCACCGTCTCTGGTGTGCAGCAAAACCCACAAGTCAGAGCAGCGCTCAAAAGGAGAGTCTTGAGCCAGAGGCAGGCGGCCCAGCTGGTTATTCGAGATGCCACGAACTGCCTGCTTGTACTCACACTTCAAGGAACTAGGAAAACGCTGCACAGCTGATCTATTGTCCTGTCGCAATGACCAGAAAAATAAAACTGCTCAGCAGATGATGTGCGAAAGTTGTAAAGAACCGAGCATAACAAGTACACCATCTCCTCCAGTACAGCGTGTGCCTGAGATCCCTCCCAAGCAAAACCAGTGATTCTCGCTGCCACTGTTGTCCTGTTCCCTTTTGGCTTTGCTCAGAGGTGGCCCTCGCTGTGGAACGCTGCCATTTCTTGTTTAATGCATGTTTCTTCGAGTGGCCTAGGAGATGCTGCTGGAGGGTGGGACCACATCTTAGTCTTGCAAAGCCTGGCATATTGCAAACACTTGGGAAATATCTGTCGAATATATATAAATCAAAATTCTGACAAAATAAGGCTGAAGTTCTAAGCTGATGGGCAATTTGTTAGCACCACCTTATCATATAATGTAAGTGGTGTCATTCCTGTTATAAGATCACCCTGTTTTATTAAAACAATTACAGGTCCTTACTTTCAAATTTACATGCTCTAAGTTATTCACCTTTTATGCACCCCAAAAACATTTTCAGTGCAGCTACTGAGGGGGTTTATACAGATGGAAAATATATTTTCTCCTCCTTTTGTGAGATTATTTATTGAGTCTGTGTAATGAACTGTAGTCTATATATTCAGAAGCCGCCCTAATAAATACTTTTGAGTTTATTTGATACTTCTGGCTGTCATTTAAAACAGAAAATCAGTTTAACACCAGAGCAGTTAATATTGACAAAACGGCTCCAAAACTCAGTGGGCCAATGTTTGGATCATATGGAGACAATCTGAATTTTACTGCCATCAGGAAACAACAGGAATATCTAATGCAAGAATTAGGAATGCATATCAATTTTCACAGTACACTTGGTAATTATGGAAGTATACTTTCTCGTCGTTAAAGGAGTTTTCTGGTAGCCAAACTATTGTCTGGTGTGTGGGGAAGCTAAAGACTCCGCTGGCCTCTTTGCCTTTGATCTTTTGAGTTTCTGAAGTTGTGCAATTTTGCATGCTGCACTGATAATCTGGGAAAATGTACAACCACTATAAAAGGAAATTTTTCTGTTACTCCAAGAATAATCATTTATAGCAAAACCACCTGACAGAAACATGTGGGTGCATATCACCCATATGAAAACCAAAGGCATTTTTACAACTGAGGATTATTTTCTTCTCTTTGTACAGATCCATATGGTGCCTATTCAGACATTGGCCATCAGCAATGCTGCCTCATTCAATCCCCAAAATAGAATTCACTATTTTTGCTCCAAATTTGGATGAGAAGAACGTTTTATTAAGAATTCGTTGTTTTATCTTCCACAGTGCCATTGCTCAAGGTCAGTGGCATTTAAACTTGACTGAAGTGGAATGGCAAACATAAATGAAATAGCCATGGAGCATGGCTTTTCTGCCTTGGCCATATTCTGCTTGATTTCTGTCCTGCCCCCTGCTGCTTTCTCTCCTGGATTCAACTGTCCACTTGACTCTGCAAGGAACAATACTTCCCCCACAACAGTCCATCTGTTGCTGACCCACATCGTTGTCTGGGAGAACCATTCATTCATTCATTCATTCAACAGAGAGTAAATGAAGAAGATGCCTACTATTTATTGGGGAGTCTGTCCCAGGTGGATGTCTGGTTGTGTGTATGTCTGCTTCCAGAAATAAAAGGCGGGTGTAGGCAGAGGCACACTGGCCTTCCTATGATAACAGAAGAGGGAAAGTTCTGGATAGACTCTGACACAAAATCCCTTCTTTCCATGACTCCTGTCCAGGATGCATTTGCTGGTTAAAGTAATTCCACGCATGACCAAATAAAACAGTCCAACTGGGGCAGCTGGACTAGTGAAGATGCTAGTTTTGAGATGAGGAAAAACCTGATTGCATATATCACAGAGAAGATCCATCCTTGGTCCAAACAGAGGAAAGGAGGAGTCATTGCTAATATTTCAGTAACACAAAATGCACCATAACATTTGGGACCTTGAGAAGGAGAATAAAAGGCTACTCTACTGTGCCTCTTACGTATTCCATTTTCCATTTATTCGCCAGTTGAACTGAAGGCACTGCCAGACTTATAACGTTTGGGACCATTTCAATGGGCCTCAGCCTTGAGGAGCTCAAACTCTGGGAGCACGAGAAAAATTCATCCAAGCTAAACAACACTAACAACAACAAACTCAACAGCATTTATATAAGATCTTTCGACTGTTTCTAAAGCAAAATGACTTCTCCTCCACTTTGGCACGTATCCTGTAGGCTGCACCTTGGACCTTTGTGAAATCTGTCTTACAACACTTCATGTACTGTTGACTCAGCCTAATAGTGGAAGTTCATTGGGGAGCACGGGGTAGTAGGAAGAGAAATAGACAGGGAACTAGGAAACCTGGATCCTAGTTCTAGTTCCACAGCAAACGAGCTTGCAGTCTAAAAATGCACACGCCTTTCTGGGTTATTGGTTTCTTTCGTGTAAAATGAAAAGATTAAATAAGTTGTTTCTTTATAGCCCTGAAATCTTGGAGTTAGAAGGTATTAAATATATAAGGGGTGTCACAGGGTGAAAAGTGGCACACTGTGTGACATGCCCAGACTTTGCTGGAGCATCGAGCGTTCCTTATTGGAAATAATATCTCACTCCTATAACACCAATGGCACCTTATTTTTCCACATCTTTACCAGTTCTGTCCAGTTTTTACCTAGTGTCCTTATTATTGACATGCATGTCTTGCCTTCTCCAATAGCTTAAGCTTCTTGAAATATCATTTGATATTCTGCCATTTTCTAACTTCATAAATATTTGCCAAATGGACCAACAGTTCTGCGAGTACTGTTTAACTCTTCTTCCAATTAATTATTATTTTCATTTAAAAATAAAGTTAAGACCCTCTTTAATTTATTTATCTCAGTTCACAAAATTAGATTTGAACTCCCAATTCCAAAGTATGCTCAGGAGTGAACTGACCTTTTACCAAACTTCCACAGATGCTCCTTCTGTGAAAGACCTTAATATGAAAAGCCTGCAAAAGACTAGTAACAGTTGTATTTTTGTGCCTGAGTGAAAAGCATTGTCTCATGTAATTCTTAAAATAATACTATACAATTTTGGATGAAGATTATTAATACCAAGTAATAGTCCCACACAGATAAGAATGGAACCAGATTGATCTTACTCCAAAGTTCATGCTCAAAACCAAGTGCACACACAGCCTTTCTGTGTTTGATTAAACACCCAACACAGTCCACCTGTACTCATGTCTTCATTAGCCTCTGGTATGAAACCTAAATTAGTATGAGGTGATAGAGCCAAAATTATTGAAGGAAAAGGCAGTGCTTCAGAACTTTATTGTAATGAAAAGGAAGTGAGTTTTATTTGGAGTTCTTAGGCCCTTGGTTTCATGCTTACTTAGCAACTTAGCAGCTGCGTGAAATTAGAAATTTACTGAGCTCCATGGGCCTCAGTGGTTCTTTGTCGGTAAAACGAGACAACAGCACTTACCTCAAGAAGTTGTTATAAAATGTATAACAATGAGATATTGGATGTTGAAATACCTGGAATGCATAGTCAACACACAATAAACCCTTCCTTGTCCTCCTCCCAATTCTCCTTTCCAGCATAAGTGACACCTTCCAGAAAGGTTCCATGACCGTAGGAGAATACACTTGAAAGAACACTTGACATTCTCTAATAAGGAGAACTTTTCTCCTCCTCAGCTCGTCTCAAATAAAATACTTTACCTCCCTAGAAATGACCAGAGCCCGCCAAGGCCTTAGCAATGCCGAAAGCTATTTGCTGTCAGCACTCCCACTGAGTCGACTAGGAGAGAGGTTGCTCATTTTACCATTAACAGGATTCTTCCTAAGGTTTTTATTCGGGTGCTCAGTGGCCAAGATTTTAAAGGAATGACGTAGATTAATGTTCTCTCTGAGCTCATCCTGCAAAGTTACTTACATAGAGTAACATCAGAATTATTCTTTCTCAGATTTTCTTCTTTATTTAAAAAAATAAATGAGCCACTGGTTCTGTAACAGAAAAGATCTCTACAGGGGCATTCACGCATTCATTTATTCATTTGCCAAAACATTAAGCATCTTCTACCAGAAACATAAAGATGAATTTTCTATGTGATAAGAAAATAGCTCTGATTTCTACTGGTGACAAAACCACAGTTTTGCTAATACTATGGTGGTTTGTTGCTCACATTCAGAACTAAAAGGAATGTGAAATTTCAGTTACAAAGTCATCAAAATAAAGATACAACTTTGTTTCTATCCTAACTGACAGAGTCCCCCGAATTCTCATAGACTCTCCCAAGATAAAAAACTCCCATTATAGAGATTTATGAAAATCTGCCTTCTGCAGCCACATAGAGCAAGTTACTCTTCTTGAGCTCTCCTGCTTCTCCTAAATTGCCTTCTAATCCAAAAAAATGACTTTGAATCTTCAGAACCTTATCATTTTTCTCTGCATGAACTAGAGTTTGTTAATTTCCAAACTAAAACATTAAGCCCAGCAAGCAAGCATCCCAGTATCTTATGACCAGACCATGTAACCCCAGAGGAATGAAGAATAAACTTGAAGGAACACCTTGACATTCTGTAATAATAAAATTTTCCTTCACTTGGAAAAAGAAATGTGTCAAAAGGATTGATTTAGAATTTCAAATAAGTAACTCTTTTTTTTAAAGATAATTTATTGATTTTTTAAAAATGACAATTTGGTTTTCTTATTGAAATGATTGTTTTAAAGAAGAATGTGTAACACAAGGAATCGGTAACAAAGGCAAAAAAGAAAAACATTTTTCCAGGACAAGAAACTCAGGCTATCATTTTTTTTAGCTTATGCAAGATGTGTTCCTTTCAGCAGACAAGCAGAAGTCTCTGATTCTAGCTCTGAATTAGATGTAGCTGGCTTTCAATAGAGATATAATTAATTAAGCACCAATTGTGTGCTGGGGAATTAATAAAAAATGAACTCTCTCCTAAAGGGAACTGAAAATTTAGTGGTAGATATAAACATATTACAAAACTAACTATACAGGGAGGCTATACTGGAGGGGGAGAAATACCTGACATGATGTAAAGAAAAGATGTGGGCTATTACAATAACTTACATTGTCATATGGTTTTGTCAACAAGGCAAAAATAACATCAACTTTTTAGAACATTCTGTATTAGAATACTCAGCAAGCACCATTATAATTACTAGGTTATTCTTAGTCCTTCCCACTAGTTTTGAGCTCTTCACTATTAAACCCTCTCACCTTAAACCCTTAAACCCTATTGACTTGCACATAGTATCTTCTCAATACACGAGGGCACAACAGGAAAGGTCGAGGAGGATGGATTTTTAACCCGGTTCTACAGCATGTTTGGCTGTGTGATTTTTTGAAAGATCTTCATCTCTCTAAGCTTTTGTTATCTCCAAAATGAGGATAATAGTAAGATTACGATTTTTTTGTAAAATTAGGTGCCTGTAAAAAGTTTAGCAACTAGTCATCCTTACAGCAGTGTCAGCTGTTGTCACAGAAGGAAGCACGAGAACTGATGGTTGGGGCCGGAAGAAAACACACTGATCTACATCTGCCTTCTCATTGTAGAGAGTGAACCCCAGAGATGGCAGGCTTTCCTCAAAGTCACATTCCAGGTGTGAAAAACAGGAGCAGGTGAAAACCAAGATCTCCTGAGTTTCTCAGGTTAATAAGTTTTAATAACAACCGGAAAACCATCTTCTGGAGCACCATTCGACCCTCTGAAATAAAGTGATGGCTCCTTGTTTGCTTTCCCTAAAGTTTACATTCCCTGAGTTGACAGAGGCGAGATAGCTTAAGTAGTTTTTACATATTACTTGTCAACTTGACGTCTTGGATATGTATGCCTTTGAAGCTATAGACTTCTATATTGCTCCAAATGTTGCATAAGGAACCATGAAGGGGGTGAGTGTCTCACAAGCTAGACAATGTGGCCCTGAAACATGGGTACACCTTTGGCAGAGATTCATTTTTTTCTCAAGTCGTAAACTTCAGGGTGAATAATTTTCATCTGTTTATACTCTATCGAATGATACACTCCTATGAATAGGAACCTACATCGAGCAATAATCAATCAAGATTATTTTCATGTCATTTCAATCGCCTGGTGAAAAGTTAGTGCTATAGAAAAATGGTTGCTCTTTTTACTTTTGCACGTGAAAATATAAAGAACCATGCTAGTAATAATAACCATGATATATTATTATCGTTGTTGCTGCTGCAGTTGTTAATGTGATACCAATAGAGATCAGGTGAATGCATGCTTTTATGAATCAAATGTTATCAAATGTTATGGTTATATCCAACTCTCTTGATCAATAAAAGTTGCAGAAGGTAAACCTCCATGGTTGTGGTGAAGATTAAATTCGATAACATGCGTATATGTGTCTAGTATAGTCTGCCACATGTGAAACCGTCGACAAATGATAACGAGTCTTAATTTGTAAAATAATTAATAATGGGAAATTACTAAAAATTATTAATTTGAAAACAATAGAAAATTAAGATCATTTGAAAATTGCATGATATTAACGAAGATTCCCAGCAAGAGCCGTGGGCAGGGAAACGTTATAGAACTGCTTGATTTTTCTTAATTATAACATCACACATCTATAACTTTCCCCAAAAGCTGCTGCTATAATTAGAAAATATAATGTATGATCTAGGGTTCATGTTATAATTGCATAAAAGCAGAGCAAGATGGCTCGTTTTCCATAGCTGATAAGGTTAGCTTCCTCCCAGCCTTCAGAGTTACAGCTGTAGACCCCGGCTGAATAACATTTTTAATGCAGATGAGGTTTGTATTAGACAAAGTCAGTTTAGCATCTCACGTGAGGCAGCCAAGTGTTCCCCTACTCAATGCATTCTCTCTTTTGCTTCTTCTACTGTGTAAATAAATTATAAGAGAAAATAATTTTAGTTTGGAACTGCTACTAATTAATATATAACATCAAAGTCATGTTTGGGAATATTTGTAATCTTGGTGTCCTATCCGTCCAAAATTTTCCTTCATGAAAATTTCTCCATAAGTGATACATTTCCTTTGTTTCTAATTCCTTTGCATTCGTAATGCAGAAGTGTCTTTTCAGTGTAACATACCCTCCAGTATGTCTCTTATGAGGGTTGCTGTCGCTGCTAGAATACTATGATCTTACCCTGCTTTGCCTCTCCAATAGGTAAGTGCCTTTAAAGAGATTTCCCCATCAGCCATGAGATGTCTTTATTGGGAAGTAATCTTGAAACGGGAGGTAGATCCTAGAGTTTACCTGATTGATAGGAGCTGGGAAGTGCTACATTAAAAACTGAAAAACAGTAGTGGAGAATCTTGATTTTAGACTTCGGGTGATAAATCTTACCAAAGACCCCCCACGTCAGCCTTTAGGATGTTTATAAAATGTGTCCCTCTCTTATTTGTGAACACCCTATTGTTACAGCATTGTTTGGGTCCCTCGTGACCCTGGCTGAATCTTCCCCTTTCAGCTAAATTTCCCAACATCGGATCAGTACATAGCTCCAGATAGTGAATGGAGTGCAGCAGAGGCTGATCTGGCTGAGAATGGGAAAGACACACAACAACCTCCCTTTCCTCCCAGACACCAAGGAATCTTTACTTTGTCCTTGGAAAAAAAAAAAAAACCCTTTGCTTTGATTCAAGGTCACCACATCTCCTATCAGAGTACAGTGGTACTGGAGAAGCAGCAGAGGGTCCTAGGCCTCATTCATGCACACAAGTTCCTGAGGTGGGAGGCAGCCCCTGGGCCTTCCAAGATCCACTGCTGCCTAAGCCTGGGAATCAGTCATTCTTGACATAGCCATGATGATTGTTCCCTCACCAGTGTACCTATGCCCAGACCAAAGGCTCTTCTCCCTTTTCCTCTCTCAGGAGTAACATCTTGTTCTCCCAGAATGTTTTAACTATGGGCCTCTCGGTAGTGGTTTTAAAAGCCCCTCTCTGAGCTTTCTCCCAGGGCCCTCAGGTTTAGTAGCAAGCTGGGTGGCATTTGAACCAAAGGTGGGAAAGAGGCAAGGGCAAAATCACCTTCAGGTAAAATCGCCAACCTGGCTAAATTAGGATTAATCATGCAGAGACAATCTTTGCCAGCCACAAGTCGCCCACTTTAAGAGTGATTATTTCTTTCTTCTATGCACATTGATAGCTTGGTTTTAGAATATGAATGATCTATAAAGGTAACAACAATGCAAGGAAAGACTTTATTAGCCATGAGTTTTAAAAAGGCGGGACTGGGTTTCGCATGGACTGGATGGGACAGCCTCTGAACTTCTAAGAGGTAGATGTATAGTTCTTGATTTGTAAGCACATGTCTCAGACTCTGGATATCATTAAGAGAAACGATCCCAGCTCTTCTATTTAGAGACCCAACTTGCTAGGATTCTGGAGCTACTGCTGATTATCAGTGTACAAAACGCATCCCTGTGGGCCTGAACTTGCATTTGAGACGCGCCGAAAATGAAACTATGTCGACTGCTAAAGCCGCTCATCAACATTTTTCCTGCAGAACCAACTCAAGAAACCCCATGCTTTCTTTGTCTCTTTTCTCTGGATTCTGCTGACAGAGGAAAGAAAAAGAATGCTCGAGTCGCTTCACAGAGTGAAGCTCACTTAAACAAACGGTCGTCGAGTTCTCTGTTAAATGGGCCATTTTCCTTATTTTGCCAAGCAACATCAAGTCTGGAGGCAAAAATAAAAACGGACCTTTCTGAATGATGTCTCCCTTAAATAAGAGTCCAGAGTCTGCTCCCAAAGGGAGGAAGATGCATGAAGCTAGCGAGACAGCCTGGAGTCTCCCCCTGGTCAAGAGTGTGCTTGCTGTATGCTTGCTGCCCTCTCCTGGCCTATGTGTATGGGCGTGTTAGTGGCACACCAAATGCGTTTCTTTTCCTTCCACACCTGTGTGGGGTACAGTGCATACATGAGCATTTGTTTAAAATACTGAGGAACTCTCGCCACAAGTTTATACTCGGAGCTTACTTGGGGACATACACTCATTATCCCTTTGGCTCCTGGATTTGTGTTTAGGGGTGCTAATCTTCACACTGCCTCACCTCACCCCCCTGATGTTGCACTCTCTCACTGTCCTCTTGCTCTCCCATGGCTCTGCGGCTCTGATCTGTGAATCAGTGCTCAACTCCGAGCTGGGTACTGTGGAGGAGCTTGCCATCCAAAGACATCTTTCCAACAAGAAGTGGTGGCAACGGGAAAGACTCTGCATTTAGATTGATGGTTTGAGGACCGTACTTGAGCCTGACGTGTAACCAAAATTCATTCTACACGTTATTAGGTCAACATGTCCAATGAATAGAAAAATAAAAACAGAACTCTGTGGTAGAAAGAGAAATCGCTGAGCAAACATAGAAGTGGACGGCACTGGAGTCCTAACTCATCACTGCAAAATTTCCCCTTCAAAACAGTGTCTCTTTTATGGGTCCTTTGTATGACCTGTTTCAAGCCCAATACCAGGCACCATTCCCCTGGCTGAAATAATTTGTTGCTTTCCTCCTAAATCTTTAAAAGTCTCTGGAACAGAGAAAATGCCTGCAACCTGGTCTGCTGGCTGCAGCAGTGCTGGAGTACAAACGGGGCTGGTCTGTTGTGTGCCTGCCTGTGCCACAGAAGTGTCCCAGTGTTGTCCTTGACCCAGGCTGACCAGTCCTCGCCATATCAACAAGAGCCTGGCGCCCAGACTCAGAGTCTAATTCCATTCCTTTGCTTTAGAAGAAGAGGGCTAAGAAAGAGGTATTTACTCTAAGGAGATTTAAAGGCATGCACCTTGTCCAAATTTTCTAAAACTTAGAAGCTGAGAGCATCTAAAACTCTGGCTGACTGTACTGCCATCCACAGAGAAGAAATTCTTGATTCTCTTGTTCAGCGAAGAATCATGACACAAAACAATGAACACTCAAATCATTTTTACACTTATCTTTGAAAAACCATCAGTGTCTCTTGGTCCTTACAAAGTCTATATATTCACTCCGTTGCTACCAAGATGCCCAGCATTGCTTTAGAGTTTGAATGGCAAGAGGGAAATGGTCTCGATTTACTTCAGATATTAGAGTCCTAGAAGACTGACAAATGTTTAGTGATACCCTTTTAGCTACAAATAAATTGAGTTGGGTCAATTAATTTATATTTATTTGAATAGGTACATTCTTTACAATCAAGTTCCTTGTGATGTCAAAGGAGGAAAATACTCAACTGTAAAGTCAAAATGCTCTCTCCTAAATATAACATTTACCTGCCACATCTTATTTTTGACATGATTTCATTAAAAACCTTGCTAAATCACTCACATCCGGAAAGGGGCAAAAGGAAAAACTGCTGTCACGACTCCATGGCAATAACTAAGCATGCATTTCCCTTAATGACAGAAGAGCATGTTCATCTGATTACAAACAGGTCAGCAATTCTCCACCGTGATATGCAGAACAAATACCTTTCTTGGAACTTCCTTATCTTCCTGGGACAGGCACATGTGTTGGGGTAAGCACTGCCCTGCGCCCAGGCACCCCCGAATGCGGGATTGGTCGCGAGTTATCAGTGGATCATTCAGATGCGACCAGCTAAGAGTCCACTGAGAGGAGTGCTGTTGGGACGGAAGATGACATATTCCGCTGCCCCTGCACCTGCTGCCGTGTCATGCTTTTGCTAAATTAAAGTCCCGATTTGCATTTGTTTTCCACCGCGGGAAAAGCTCTTTCTAGAGAGATTCAGAGCAGCTACACACCAGTACCTGGGGGTCTGTCCACAGCAAGACTGATCTTAACCCAGCCTTCATTCCGTCCCCTGTGGCTTTTCTCAGGGAAAGCCTGAACTCGTTAAGCAATGTTAATTTAATCACAAATAATCAACAAGAGGAAAGACGTTATATAACCATCTTCAAAATTCAAAAGAAAACATGATACAATCTCAGGAAATAGATTTTTTAAAAATAATAAAGCTTGTGTCTTGAAACAAATGAAAGAAATGGCCAGAAGTCTACCAACTTCAGGATCAAATAAAACCAAAAATGTGAACTTTTCTTACAAGTATATCTATGACAGCGCTCCGATGCATGGCTTTTCAAATAAAGTTACACACGAGGTGCTCGAACTCACCCTTCCTGTGGGTGCAGAATTACAAATGCACTTTCAACTCAAAAGGCAATGCAAAAAAAAAAAAAAACAAACAAAAAAAATGCCAGGTACACAAGGAGAGTCCATGACAGTGACATTTAAAAATCCCTCTCTCTCCTCTATCTCCTTCCACCACAGCAGAGCGATCCGGGGCGATTTCACCCATGACCTTAGTCCAGGTTGGCCATATGTACCTTCAGAATCAAAAGCATGGCCAAGGCCACCGAGGTCCCTGTTGCTGGGGAGGATCGTCCCCCGGTAGGTAGGTGGGTAGGTAGGTAGGTGGGTGGGTAGGTAGGTAGGTAGGTAGGTAGGTGGGTAGGTGGGTGGGTGGGTGGGTGGAGAAAGTTCCAACGCGTGCTAACCATCAGGTGTTTGTCTTGCTATAGATCACCACTGTGGTTGGGGTCCCCAAGAGGTCTAAATGGGCAGCAGGAAGGACAACGTGCAGGTGTCGAGGAGAGAGAGAGAGAGAGAGAGAGAGAGAGAGAGAGAGAGAGAGAGAGAGAGAGTCGGGCAGCGGAGCAACGCCAGGCGCTCCGAAGCGGCCGGGAGCGAGGGTGGCCACGCGACCGGCCGCGCCAGCTCCTACCTGCAGAGACGCGCGGGACGCCGCCTCCTCCTCCTCCTCCTCAGGTCCCCGCAGGTCGGGCGCCCGCAGAGCCGCGCGGGCCCAGCAGACGCGCCCCGCGCCCCGCGCGCAGGGAGCAGCCGGGAGGGAGCGGCGCCTCGGCTGCCGGCGCTCGCGGGGCTCCTGTCGCCGCCCGCGCCTGCGATTGGCCCCGCACGGCAGGCGGGTCACAGCGGCCACCCCCGCCCCCGCCGCCTCCCTCAGCGCCCGGCGCCCATCGCACCCCCAAGCGCCGCCGCCGCACGCGCTCCGGCTGCTTTGCCGGGTTCCCCTTCGCCTCCCTCCCGTCCGCGGACTGCAACCCTGCGGGCCGCTGGGGCTCCCTCCCTCCCTCTCCCTCTCTCTCCCTCCCTCCTTCTCTCCCTCCCTCCCTCTTTCTCCCTTCCTCTCTCTCCCTCTCTCTCTCCCTGTCTCCCTCTCTCCCCCTCTCCCTCTCTCAGAGCAGACTTCCAATCCACGCCCTGTTTATGCAGAGACACTCTCCATCCCCTAAAACGGCATAAACCACTCCGTCGCCTCAGATCTTCTCCCTTCTTTTGTTGATGGGTTTGCAATGTGAAGAATGCACGAAGCGTGTGGGTGATGCGTGCGCGGTACCCCTTCCCTCCCCCTCCTCCTACCCCCCTCTGACTCTGTCTCTCTGTCTCTGTCTCTCTGTCTCTCTCTCTCTCTCTCTCTCTCTCTCTCTCTCTCTCTCTCTCTCTCTCTCCAGCCTCCTTTTGTTTGGCACAGCTGAGGCCCGGGAAATGAGGCGCAGGCTGGGCCTGATAACCTACCAAGTGGGAGCTCAATCGAGGAAACCTTGAAGGAATTCCGTGGAAAACACCCACTGCTCGAGTTCGTTTTCTGTTCCGAAGCGCGCTTCGGCCATCCTTCTCCTTCCTGGGTGTTTACTGAGGGCAGAGGCCTCCAACGCAGACCAGACTCCCCAGCATCCCGACAACATGCGACGGGGACGCCAGACCGACTTCCGAGCTGCGTGGGCTCCGTGTGCTCTATGGGAAGGCTCCGGGGACGCCTGCGTGCTGCCTCTTTTTATGACTTCGTGGGCTTCTCTCCACCGATAATCTCAAGACTGCGACTCTCTTAACGTGATTCTCTAGCCGAAGAAGACTGATAGTTTCCTGGATTAAAAATGTTCATCCCTAGACTTCAACAGAGATGAACTTGGGGCCCCTCAGCAGAGAAAAGGCCCAAGAAAAATCTCCTGAAATCTTACAAACGTGGCTTGAAAATTCAGGAATAAAATCAAGTTTCCCTGTGTTTCATAAAACTGGTCCTCCTTCAGCTGTTCCTCCAAAATCATTTTCACTGGTTTCTACAGAAACTTTAATGACACTTATCCTTGATGAGAAGCCATTGGTGCTTTAATCACTGAGCTTGATTTTGATTTTTGACTTGAATTTGCCCCCAGTATTATCCCTTTTGTGTATTATTTGGTACTCGATATTCTTGTGCCGGCCCAACTTATCATACATGTTGTTGAACTTTGTTATCACAAAACAGACTACCTGCTTGCTTTTCCGACTTGGGCACATTCCAAGAATTCTGAAATGAAACCTATTTTCAGAATGGGCCAAGCTGAAATCAACTGAAATGAACAAAAATTAACAAAAGAAATACAACACAAAACCACATTGGGCTGGTGGTTCCTGCCAACCACAATCCAACTTCAAACGGCACATCCTTATTCCTTTAACAGCTCCATTCCATGCACTTTCTTTAGGTAGGCAGTTCAAAAAAAAATATAACGTGCTCATACATTCATGAATGGGTAGAGTACATTTTCTCGAAAGGTCTTAACCGTCTTCCAAAGGAGGGAGATTTTCCAGGTGGAGAAACAGATTTGGAGAATGATAGAGTGACTTAGGTTATGAAGGTTGACAGCAAACAGAGCTGCAAGGCTGGATGACTGTTTTCCTTCTCATCTTGTTGAGATTACCTCTCTATACAAACTATTTAACTCAGAGGAAAGTGAAGTGTTAATTTAGCAGATTCTGATTCTTGCCTGACTTCGCACAGAGCTAACAAGTCATGACATCATCGGACCAACTTGATAAATATTCATTTTATACATTATTCCAGGACAGAAAAAAAAAGTGAGTAATGAAAACAAGCAGGCCATTATATTTTCTGCTTGTTATTTTGGGGGATCATCATAGCTTTTTACATCACTGGAAGATTGTATATAAAAACACAGATAACTTAAAGTCACAGATAAATCTTAAACTTCATTTTAGGTAACAATTCAAAAACCCTTTCTTTTCTTCAGTTAATGAAGAGCAAACTGGATGGTTAAGGAGACCTCTCATACCCAATGGGCTGTGTCATTAGGAGAAAATAAATCATTATAATTTATCTTTCTATATTTATCTTTTTGATCATCTTGCTACTTTTAAAAGATTTTTTTTCAAAGATATTTCTCACATTCCGCAGTTCAGTTAACCCTTTACACATGATGTAGACAGTGGTAATAAGAAAAACGTTTGCATCTCAATTATCGTGCCACGCAAATCAATGGCAGAACATCCTACATTATTTGCCGTGCACTAAGCCCCATGCAAACCATCCTGTGTAGTTCAGTGTGGTCCTTTTTACAGGAGACATTCGCAAATTGGTACGTATCCAGAGGAGTTGCTATGACAACGATTCTGGATATTAGACTTTATAAGATGTGATGGAGAGAATTGGGTAGTTTGTCTCGGAGAAGGAACTTGGGGTGAAGATTATAATACTTTTCAAATAATAAATGTGGAAGAGAAAATATGTTTACCACCCAGATATGCTCCAAATATATTGTCGTTTGCTTACTTTAATTTTAAACAACCTTATGAAGAATATAAGGTAAATATTATCATTCTAATTGTGTAAAGTTTGTACAATAACATGATTTAGTAATTGTCATGGTGCCAAGGGGTGTAAAGGCTTAAAATGAATTCCAAACCCAGTACTCTTCTGAGGAGAAGTTAAAGGAAGTAAACAGAATTCAGGATAGAAGTGGACTTCTCATAATCAGGGCATTCAAGCAACTGAAAAAACTTCCTGGCAAATCAGTGATTTCCCAGTCACTGAAGTGTTAAGAAAAGGCCTCACTACCATCTAGCATTGCTAAAGCTTTGCTGGAAGGTCAGACTAGATGATCCAAGGTTTATTTTAGTTTGACATCGCCTTTGATTTTATTATAGACCTTTAAAATATTATTAAAAGGTTTGTAATTTTATTGATTTTTATGATGTTTATTATTAAGTAAAAATTTATGACTATGATTTAAGTATGTTTCTGGACTAAAGATGATAATAGATGGTCTTTTTACCTTATTTTGACATCTGTTCTTATGATGAATATGTATCATTTTCAATTAGAAAATACTTTTCAAAATATAGAAGAAAATTTAAAAACATTATAATTTTTTTCTACTATTCAAAGTTGTACGGTGTCCACAAAACCAGTATACTGAAGACTGATTCCATTTCTAGTATTCATTTATTTTCTTTCCGACTTAGGCTAGAGGCCATTGTAATGCTGATTTTCCCCCCTGGTTATCTCCATATTTATCTTACTAACTTATCTTTAACCTATTTTTCAACCTATCAACTTATCGATAAATTTATAAATGCTTGTTTAGCACTATTATAGCTAAACTCATTTCCTTAGATTATCATAACCGTTTAAATTTTAAATTATTAAAATGATTTTGATACATAAAAATTTTAAATTCCAATTTAAATATATATTGTCCCATCAAAAAAAAAGTCTTTATAAAAGCCAGAACTGTTTATTAATGCTGTAACCTTACATCAAAATCTCTAAATGAAATATGTATTTACGATTGACGGATACATACGAATCTATACTCTTACCATCCCCAAATTTTTACTGTTCGCATATATAAAATAGCATCTCTCTCTCATGTTACAATATTTCTGCCCAAAATGCTGAACGGTGACTTATAAGAGTTTTAAAACAAAAACTATAGCCCTTACTGTGTTGCTGAATAAACTCCTTGTGTGTGAGTGCCATCTGTCATGTGTGTGTCATCCCAGTGGAGCAGAGAGCATAACTCACAGAGGGGCTTGAGAAATTAATAGGAAAGACAATGACCACATATTCAGCTCAAGCCCAAATTTTCCCTTAAGACTCAAGGATCAGGTGGCTGTGGGTTTTTTGATTCATTAGTTCATGCTTATTAGATGTCAGCAAAGCCTCTGTACTGTACTCTTAGTTCTGAGACATGGACAGGAAGAGGTGAGGAGGGAAGAATCAGAGTGAAGGGAGGATAGAACTACCTTTGACTTAAATGTGTCTATGATGTAGGATAGGCAGTGTACATAGGAGTAGACTAAAATAAGAATTAATAATGACAAATATATAGCTGCGGTCGTGGTCAGGACAGTCCCATTATGGTGTCTGCCACTTCCACAGCCCTTTCCCTGACCTGCTAAAGAAGCAGACCTAGATAGTCCCACAGATGGGTATAAATACTCATGCTCATCTGCTCCCATGGCTACAGGTCTCAGACTAGACTGAGTTTAAAGCAGCCAATCGGCCACCTGTGCAACGATAATTGTGGTTGGCTGTCAATTAGATTTCTTTTTTGAGGATCTTGAACTAGGACTATCATCTATATATCTTCTTTCTTTCTTTCTTTCTTTCTATCTATCTATCTATCATCTATCTATCTATCTAATCATCTATCATATATCTATATCCGTGTATTATCAATCTATAATCTCTCTTACAGTTGGCAGTTGATAGGTTTAAAGAGTCAGAAAATCAGAGAATAGAGAACATCCTAGCTATGGTCATACTTAGAATGGTCACCCAAGAAGTTCTAATTCAGGACAAGATGAGGTCCAGTTGATTAATCTTTCTTAGCTTCCATGGGCTCTACTTCTTTTTCTCGTGTTTCTCCATGCATTGTTACCCTAAACCTCCCAGTGCTTGAAGTAAATTATGTGAATTGCTCCTCCTTGGAAAGGAGACTACACAAGGAAAAGTGGAATATGAGCATAGCTCCCATAATGGGAGAAGTTGGAAGCTCACCTCAGGCCTAGTCGTAGGTGATGGATGTCATTGCCCTGCCATTTGGTTCATAGACTTCAATGTCAGTGCTGGATTTCTATCTCAAACCAGTTACTGTTTGGGTATTTCTGCTTTTCTTCTTGGGTTTTAGTTTATATATGTATAAACTAAAGTTAAAAAATACCTAAAATGTAAAGTTCTAGGAAGACTAAATTAGGTTTTGCTTCAGAGAAATTATCTGGTTAGAAATAATCTCGAATCATTCCGAGCTATGTCTTATGGGGAGAGACCAAGCTAGCTATTTTCATTTTAAAACTGACTAAAAAAATGAAATATGAAGAGTCTCTTGACTTTCTATAGACATTACCTACCTCTACGGCTGAGGTATTGCTAGGCTTAGCCTTATCTTCTCCTTCACCTTTCCCTGTTTGTAGTGGGTCAGGCACTTTCTTTCTTTACAATCCCCTTTTATAGAAAGTCCTTCTTTCTCGTATTATTCTTGGTGAACACAGTCTTTTGCTCCCACTGCATAGTAAGCTCCCTGGAAAACAACGTTAGGTAATAGATTAGCGTCATAACAAAGACAAAATATTCTGGAAAACTCTCTCTGTCTCAGTTTCCTCGTCTGTAAATAGGGATGTCAGTAACACTTCCTCTTGCAGATGGCACTTATGAATGGCACCACTGCGGTATCTAGCAGAGTTCTTAGAATTAGATGTAAAAATAAACATTTTAAATGAACAGAAGTTTGCTTGTACCATTGTAGTAAGAAATACTATCCTCTCCATCTTCCAGCATGTTCTGTTTAACAGAAATATTGCCTGACCACTGCAGAACATCCACTGATGATGACTCAAAGCAGTAGAAGCAGGCAGAATGTAAATACTCTGAGATTATTTTTACCAATTATGCTTACAAATAAACAAAAGTTTTATTTTTACTTAATTTCTGTTAAGAATACCAAAATACAACATTATTATTTCCTAAACTCTTGTCTAGGTTATTTACGAAGTAGATTGGGTCATCCCTATCTAGTCCAGAGCCAGAAATAAAAAGAAACAGTCCTCACTGCTGCTTCTGTTCTCCCCCGCACACATTCCTGCCATCTGAAGGGACCCAAGGCAAACGTTCCTGATATATTTGGAAGGAAATAAAAGTTAGTACAGAACAGCATTTGACCTCTGTCTGGTATTGATGTGAATCTTAGGCTGCCCTATACGAACTTCCAAAAGTGACATATCTCCCTGCGGGATCAGTGACATGCGGACAGCTGGCCTGCTTTAGAACAAGCTCGGCCCCAGAAGGACAGCAGGGCTGTCCTGTTAGAAAAGCCAGGGTGAGAGGCTTCTCCCCAGCTGGTGCCTTTGTAGAGACTTTCTCATCAGGAGTCATTTCAGAGCTAGGGTCATGAAGTCACAGATCTGTGGGGATTTGGGACAAAAGGATTATGTTCTGTCAGTGTCGTGAATTCAGAAAATCATGAATATTGAAGAAATGCATGTGACTCAGCATAGGAAAATAGCAATTAAACTTCTGCACCCAATTGTCAGCATATTAGGAGTTAATAAAGTTAACTAAATGGATCAGCAAAATTGATCTATAACTCAGGCAACAGAATGGGACCTTGAGTGAATAAAAAAATCAAAATCATTAGGAGCACCCCGTGTCCTTGCAAATAGCTCGGAAGTCAGGATCTATTATTAGTTTCACATTATCAAGAAGATTCTCCAATTTAATTTAATATTTATGTATGTGTTGATGTATGTATGTATTGGCAATCACTCCTGGAGAAGGTATAACACAGAGCTGAGCTTAGTTTAGGTAAGACCCCAAGACACAAATTTACATAAATCACATTATAGGCCCAAGTACCTTGGTCTTCTGCTCTCTTTTTGAATGGCTGCATTGCTAAATATCTCCTCACTAAACCTTTACTTGAATTCAGCTAAATTAAGAGAAACAGCTTACTTCTCTTAAAGGTCAATTGAGGCCTATGCACTTTCAATGGGTTAACTCATTTAAATCTAACCACAGTAGTTTAATTTAGCTATCACCTTTCTATTTTACAAGTAATGAAACAGGGGCTTCCTCCGCCAGTAAACTAGAGATCTAGCATATGAATTTGAAAACCTGTATTCTAGAATTCATGCTTTCTATTTTACAATAAACATTTGATCATAAGAAAAGTAATACAGGGGGCATCCAAGATGGGAGCATAAGAGGTCCTGAGCTTGTCCTCTCTGAGACCACCTCAAATGTACACTTACATTTAGAATAATTCCTCTTGAGAGACAACTGAGGGTCCGTTGAACAACTATTGAACAACAATAGGAGAGGGAGACCACACAGAGAAGGTTGGGAAGCCGTGGGAGCTCTCCAAGAGCTGAGCCACTGGTGACTGCCATTGATTACATTTCTCCTGTGCTTGGATACTGGGTAGGAAGTCTGTCCAGGTGCTGTGGACAACTTTCAGGACTACTTCCATGCTTCCCCAACCACCCCTCCCAGAAATAGGTCCAGTAGTCACAGGAGGTGCCATGGCGAGTGCACATAGGTCTCCTTCATACAGAGTTTAATCCAGAGGGTAGGCAGGAAACTTGTTCACACCCCTTGGGCTGTGTGCTCATGCAGGGCCCCCCAACCAAAAAAGAGATTATGGAACTAGCACAGCATGTAGTACCCACATGTAGGGCTGCTTTTTCAAGAAAAAGTGCAGAAATAGTGGGACACTGCTGTGTGAACACATATGATTGTCCCACCTGGAGAAAGGGTGGAATTAGCGAAGGGCTGCAGTGCATGCACACAGAGCCGACCCGTCCAGAGAAAGTTTGGAGTTAGTGCTATAAGCACATAAACAGCTGCTCCACATGAAGAAGGTGTAGGACTGGAGGGGCACTGCCATGTGAGCACATAGGGCTGCCCTGCCTGGAGAAATGGTTGAACTAGAAAAGTGCTGTGGTACATGTACACAGGGCTGACCTGTCAGAAAATAGTGTGGAACTGGTTGGGTGTTGTGACACACACACGAAAGGCAGCCAGGCCCAGACCAACTGGAGAACAGATAATTCAAGAAATAGTACATGTTACATTCACATCAAACAGCACTGGCCAGATCATAAGGGCAAGAAAATGCACACACATCAGTCTGTCCCACCCTGACTCCACAACGATCAAGGACGGTCAGAAAAATAGTGAGCTACAACACCTGCATATATGTCAGGCTGCCCAACCCAGAACCCACCCCTTCTGGTCACGTGGCATACCATACAGTGCATGGGTTCACCCAGCTATAACTAACTCACCAAAACCATGCGGTGCACAGTTTCTTTTTTGATATTTGGAAAGATAGCTATTTCATCTAACTCATAGGAGCAAACACAAAAAGTCAAAAATTATGAGACAGGAGAATATGCCCCAAATGAAGGAACAAGAAAAACCTTGCAGAAAACTCTAATAATATGGAGAAAAGTAATTTTCCTGATAAAGATTTCAAGTAAATGGTTCATAAGGATGTTCAACAAACTTGAGAGTAGAATAGAAGAAAGAACTCAAAGAATTTCTACAAAGAGTTAGAAAATATAATAAAAAACCAGAGATGAAGGACACAGTAACAGAAAAGAAAAATACATTAGAAGGAATTGACACCAGATTAGTTATTACAGAAGAATGGATTTGTGACCTGAAAGATATAATAGTGGAAATTACCCAATAAGAATAGCAGGTAAGTAAGTAAGTTAGTAAGTAAGTAAGTAAGTAAGTAAGTAAGTAAGTAAGTAAGTAAGTAAGCACGCACTTTAAAAAGTGAGGATAACAAACCTCTAGGACAATACTGAGTGCTCTAACATTTGCATTATAGGAATTCCAGAAGGAGGAAAGAGAGAGAAAGGGACAGAAAGTATATTTGAAGAAATAATGGTTAAAAACTTTCCAAATATGGGAAAGGAAACAAATATCCAGGTCCAGGAAGCATAGAAAATTCCAAGCAAGATTAACCCAAAGAGGCCCACACCAAGACATACTGTAGGTAACATGGGAAAAGTTAAAGAGACAATCTTGAAGCCATTAAAAGGGAACCAAGAAGTCACATACAAGGCAAACCCTTAGATTATGAGCTGATTTCCTAGCAGCAACACCACAGACCAGAAGGCAGTGGCAGGAATATTTAAAGTGCTGAAAGAAAGGAATATACAACCCATAAAACTAAATCTGGGAAGGTTAACATCTAGAATTGAAGGAGAAATAAAGTTTCTCAGACAAGCACAAACTAAAGGAGTTCATCATCACTAAACCAGATTTATAAAAAAACGTTAAGGTATCTTTTTTATGGAGAAAAGAAAAAGACCATAATAAAAATAAGAAAATACTGGAAAGAAAAATAATCTCAGTGATAAAGGCAATATATCATGAACACAGAGAATCCACTTCTTAAAAAGCTAACATGAGGGTTGAAAGACAAAAGTGGCAAGATGAAGTATAACTACATTGAATAGGGGATACACAAAACAAAAAGCTGTAATACATGATGTCCTCAAATACATAAAGTATATAGGGGGGAGTCAATATGGAGTGCTTTTAGAATGAGTTTGACCTTAAATCTTTATCAGCTTAAAATAGACTGCTATAGATATAAATGGATGGATATGAACTTTATGGTAGCCAAAAACCCAAAACTTACAAAAAAAAAACCCCACAAAAAAATAAAGAGAAAAAAAAACCCTACAAAACTAAGGAAAACCAACAAAACAAAAGCAAAGAGATTAAGTAAAGAAAGAAACAGAGAAACACTATAAAAACAACCAAAAAAAAAAAAAAACAATACAGAATGGCAATAAGCACACACCTATCAATAACTACTTTAAATGTAAATGAATTAAATGTTTCAATAAAAACTACACAGGGTGGATTAAAAAGTAAGATTCGTCTATATGCTGCCTATAAGAGGCTCACTTTAGGTTAAAAGATACTCTCAGACTGAAGGTAAAGGACTGGAAAAAGATATTCTATGCAAACAGAAATAAAAAGAAAGCTGAAGTAGCAATGCCCATATCAAACAAAATGTGTTTTAAAACAAAGAATATTAAAGGGAAAAAGAAGGACATTACGTTACGACAAAGTGGTCAATAGAAGTGGAGGATGTAAAAGAGGTAAATGTCAACACACGCAATATAAGACCACCTAAGTATATAGGAAATATTAATAAACATAAAGGCAAAAATTAATATTAATACAATAATAGTAGGTGATAAGCTCAGTAGATAATTTAGAAAATTAATAGAAAAGTAATGGCCTTAAATGTCATAGAACTGATCAAATAAGAGATATTTATAGAATATTTCAGCTCAAAATTGCAGAATACACATTTTTTTCTCACATGCACATGAAACTTTCTTCAGGAAAGTTTTTAATTCGGTTCATTAATTTCAATGAATTTAATAATATTCAAGCAATATTATTAAATATTAATTTATTTAATAACCTTGAATAATAATTCTATATTATTGACCACAAACTATATCAAGCATAGTTTTTGACCACAATGGAATGAAGCTAGAAATCAACTACAGGAAAAAAACTGGAAAACACACAAACATGAGATTAAACAACATGTTGCTAAACAGTGTGTTGCTAAACGACCAAAAGATCAAAGAGGAAATCAAATAAGAAATCATAAACTACTTTGAGACAAATGAAAATGAAAATACAACTACTCAAAATTTATGGGATGTGGCAAAAGTTCTAAGAGGGAAGTTCATAACTATCCAAACCTAACTCAAGGAAAAAAAATTGCACAAAAGCAATCTAATTTTACACCCAAAGAAAAATGATAAAAACAAAAACAAACAAAACCCTCAAAAAGAAGGAATGAAGATAAGAGTGTAAATAAACAAAATAGAGACTTAAAAAAAGAAAGAAAGAAGAAAAAAATTTAAAAAAGGAATCTAAGAAACCACTGAAATTAAAAGCTGGTTCTTTGTAGTTATTTTATAGTGTTCAGTAATGAAAACAAAAAGTTAAGAAATGTATGAAATCTCAAAAAATAAAATAAAAAATAAAGATAAAGACAATGTCAAAAAAATGGGGTAAAATTAGAGACATTATAATGGTGTTAGTGATTCAGTAATAGAAACTTCTCCCTTAGAACTATTTCTTAATTTGTGGCCTGTGAACTGTTTGCATCAGGATAACCTGAGGTCTTTTCAAGAATGTAAATTCGTCTGCCTGGACCAAGAGTTAGAGCTGGATCCAGGAATGGCATTTAAATAAATTCCTCGGGAGAATCTTAGCCAGTTTAAAATTTGAAAACAATTGTTCTTAAAACTTATTTTCTTCTGGTCCGTGTTGACATGTTTGGCGCTGGGTGGGTTTTCACAAACGTGATAAATGTGAGGAATGTCTAGGGTCCATAACACTGTAAAAGACTATTCTGACACACCGGATTGCATGAAAACGTCTTTCCACACACTGCTATTTCATAACATGTGAGAACGCCAGTTTTTCTTTTTCTTTTTGGCACTATTATTTATTGAAGTAACTGTTTTCCTCATTTGTCTGAGTTGCGAAGTGTTATTTGTTGTTTCCTGTTTTTAATGGGAATGACAAGTTGGGGTGTGTGTGTGTGTGTGTGTGTGTGTGTGTGTGTGTGTGTGTGTGTTTTAAATTATCAATGTATGGTACCAATTTGTTGGCTTACGGTTGTTTTGTGCTTTCACTCTTGCCATCTGAGACACAATAGAGCGCGCTGGCCAGGCGTGAGGTCCAGTCTCCATGGTTCAGATGCCACTCTCTGACACTCACCCCTCAGAAGACCCTGGGCAGTGTTTTCATCTGCATCCCAGGAGCTTTCTCCAAAGTTTATTATAACCATCCGTATCTGCTATTCTATGAAATATTGGCATGTATTCTATTTCTTTAACTTTTAAGATCTTAGTACTTTTCCTGAATCTATGCAGTAGCTCTTTATATAATTAAAGATATTAACTCTTGGCTTTATTTATTATAAATATTTTCCCAGTATATTGTTTCCCTATACATTTACCTAGGCTGTTAAAAGAATATAGCATCAAGTTTTAAAGTGTATGTTGTCACTCTATCAATATATTTATTTGTTATTTCTTTCATTGCTTTACAGTTTGAAAACTATTTCTCCTCCAGGGGAAAAGTCAATTCTTGCCTACATTTTCTTCTATTTATTTGAATTGCAAACTTTAAAATTTTAAATAATTTAATAAGCATGATTCATTAAGATATGTTAATTTTAAGTAATAAGGATATTTAATTTAGGTGAAATGTATTTTATTACATAATGTAAGGTGATATTATTAGTAAATAACTAACACTTCATCTCTTATTTATATTAGATTAGATTTTTGGATATATGTCAGATATATATTTTATATTTGTTATTCTTTATATAATTCATTTCTCTATTTCCCTGGATTAATCAGCTCTTCAGTAATAAAATCCCATTGGCTATGCATTAAGTATAGAATGAGTTATTGGTTTAATATACATATTGGTTAATTATGATAAGAAACCATTTCTCTGCAGTAAGAGTATTTTGAAAATATATTGCGCTTGCCACATGCTCATTCTGTATGAGCCATTCGTACCTTAGAGCAGGGTAGTAACAGAATGAGGTGAGAAAGAACTTATTCAACGTTGAGCTTTTGAGTTTCAAAATAGATCTTCAATCTTCCAAAGCAGGCACTTTGATTGTGAATGTAGGCACCTTCAATTATACTAGGATAATAGGCATAAACCTGCATTATCCCTAGATAAATGTAGAGACAGTCACTCTAGCCATATACAATACAGTTGGAATAAGACATGAAAGTGTAAGAAGTTGAACCAGCTGAAGAGAAGAGAAAAATTCTCAGAGCTGGAGAGAGACAAGATGGTCTGAGGAAAAGCAATGAAAAAGCAATTAGAAATTGTTCAGTATCCCTCACAATGGGTTCTGAGCAGACACCCCAGTTTCCTTCCAAGTCGAAAATCCCGAAGGCAGAGGGAACCTGTGCTTGTTCCTGGGTGGACTTGAGACAACAGGCAAATTCCTAAAGTTATTTTTATCCTGCATCCTTAGCCATTGAGGCTGACATGGCTGAGGGCACATGCAGGTACAGGAGGCTCTGGCTGACCCAATGGGACCTTGCCCAGGCAGGGCAGGATGAGGCTGAGCCAAAGGAGTGAAGTCCAGGCATGGCGAGCTAAGAGGCTTGGAGCAGGCCCCTGGTGGGGCCAGGAGAATGAGGTAGCAGAAGCTAGTGATGTGCATGGCAGGATCCCACTGTTTTGGAAGACAACTCTAACAGCATCAGAGAGGATGTACTAGGCAAGTGGTGTGGATGGCATTGTTGCAGGATGCTGGGAGAGAGAGTCAGGACACAGAGGCAATACGCAGGAAGTAGCCTTTACTGGTGCCAGCACCAGTTCGGCAGATTCCCATCCAAAGCCTGAGCCCAGATCGCAGCGGGGCTTCCCTTTTATACACATCTCATACATCCTACTTGCACGTTCTTTCTCTATAAGGAAAGTGTATTTTGATTGGTTGGTGGGCCGTAAGGAGAGTAGCCGACCAGGGTCAGTGGCCTGTGCCATGTCAGCTCTGACACTGAAAAGTTCCTTACCTATTATGAAAAGAGAAGTGAACAACCACCAGCCACTAAGGAAACAGTTAGCTCAGCCTCCGCTACCACAGCATCTCCAAACACCCAGTCGCCCAAACTGGAAGAGAGGAAATACAGATGGCCAATAGACATATGAAAAGATGCCAAAGGCCACTAATCATCAGAGAAATGCAAATTAAAACCACTATGAGATTTTCCGTCATACCTGTCAGAATGGCTACCATCAATAAAATCAAAGAACAAGTGTTGGCAAGGATGTGGAGAAAAGGGAACTCTCATATGCTGTTGATGAGATTGCAAATTGGTACAACCACTGTGGAAAACAATCTGGTAGTTTCTCAAAAAATTAAAAATGGTTAAACCTTTTGACCCAACAATTTACTTCTGGGTATTTATCCAAAGAAAACCAAAACAATAATTCATAAAGATATACACACCCCTATGTTCATGGCAGCACAATTTACAACAGCCAAGATATGGAAGCAACCTAAATGTCCATCAATAGACGATTGGATAAAAAATTTATGGTTTGTATATACAACGAAATATTACTCAGTCATTAAAAAATGAAATCAATGACATGCATGGACCTAGAGGATATTATGCTGAGTGAAATAAGTCAGACAGAGAAAGATAAATACCATATGATTTCACTTACACATGGAAGCTAACGAACAAACTAATCAAAAACAGACACAAATATAGAGGACAATCTGGTGATGGCTAGAGAGGGGGATTCAGGGACTGTAAGAAAGAGGTGAAGGGTTAAAGAAGTACAAATTAGTAGCTGATAGATGGTCACAGGGACAGGGAGCATGGTATAGAAAATATATTGGTTTAAATAAATTATTTTTTATTAAAATTCACTCGTTTTTTTTTCATGTGGCTCCTGGAAAATTAAAATTACATGTGTGGCTCATGTTGCATTTTACTGGGCAATATCAGTATAGACACTTTCTTTAGAAAAATGCATGTAATATTATATTCAAGTTTATTCTCAATGTGACCCCAATTTACTTTTTCAGTTCTCTTTCTTGACATATCCTGACCACACACACACATCCTGTCCTCCACTGCCTCCAAATAATTTGACCTCTTCACAGTCACGCACATGGCTTCAGCTCTTTCTCATCCTCTTCTCTTAGCCTAAGTACAACCTCCTTCCGAGTTTTCCCCAGTCGAAATCCTCTTCATTCAACAAGGCCCGTACAAGAGTTCCTTCCTCTGTTAATTCTTTTCTGTCATCAAATCTTGAGTTAGTGTCCTATAGTCTGTCCCTCTGTGGTGTGCTCACATTACTATGATGTCGATTTGCTTCATTTGCAGGTGATACGCACATAAACGGGGTATTACACGTAGATGGATGTGTCTGCCTTCCCTTATGCACTGTGAAGTCTTTTAGGCCATGACCTCACATAGACACTTTTACTTCTCAAGTTCCTTGGGTATGGCGGGTGTACCATAAAAATCTGTCCAATGAATGAAAGAGAAATCCTAGAGAAAGGATAATACTCTAGGTTCTGTAGAAGTTCATAAAGGCCTAAGTTGTGTCATAGAATTTCATAAATTAAAAAGATGGGAAATCAAATCTAACAGATTGGATAGAGAAAATAAGAGAAACAGGGGCCAAAGAGCATTTTGAATACACAAAACAGAAATGAATGGTAATGTGATCCCTAAAAATGGCTGGAGGCTGGGAAGGACAAGACCAAAGGTAAAGTTGAAGTGAGGCAGGAAAACTAGATGTTGAGTTTATTTGGGTCTCAGATGACAGAAGAGTATGTACGTGAGGAGGGTCCAGCAGTTACAAAACAAGACTCTGGTGCTTAGGTGACCCTTGAGAACTACTTAATCAAAAGTTGTAAGTGAAGTCTTGTGAGAAAATGTGATGGAAAAAGAGAAAGCACAGAGAAAAGGAAAATAATCAAGGCCAGAATCTTGACTGATAATACTTGATAATACTTGACTGATTGGAGGTAGGAAATGAATCCAATAAATGAGATAAACACAAATAATCAAAGATAGAAAATACACCAAAAACTGGGAGAGAGTAAGCACCAAGATGGTCAGAAGGTCACGAGTGCTAAGTGCTACCTGTAGAAAGCAACTGTCACAAGGACAGAGAAACATTGGCTGGATTCTATGTGTATAAATAAGATTTTATTGCAGGGAATAGATATTATTTGGGAATGTCAAACTAAGAGAGATTCATTCGAGGAAATTAGGTCTTTTTGAAACTGCCCATAGGAAAGGAAGAGTGAAAGTCAGGGGCTAGGCCGTTGGTTTCCAATTTGCATAATCTCAGAGGAAACGCAATGGTCAGCATGCTTCTCCTCCCATTTCTGATGCTCTCGCCTCACTCCTCCTCCCAGAGTTGAACTCAGAATGACTTACCCCACATTTGTCCACATCAGCACGTCAGATGGCATCTGCCTCACCTCAGCCTTTCCAATCTCATAGCAGTGAATCTCCTTGACAGGACTTAAATCACACCTAGATCTCTGACTACAGTGGAGTCTGAAAATCGTAGTTTTTATCCTTCCATCTCTTTCAATACTGAGCAAGTGGATTTAGAAGAAGTAAAGAATGGATACAAAGTATTGATTGAGCTTATCCAACATTTTGGGATTAAGAGGGTATGTTTGACCCTTGAAAGAGCAGTTTCAGTTAGAAGATAACATCTAAACGGAGGTTGCATGGGTAAGAACGAACAGCAAGAAGGAAAAGGAAACGTAGAAGCGGACTGTCCTTTTGAGATGATTGCACCCCTTTCTTGCAGATTCTGGAGATCCTCCTAATGGACTCAAATCTCTGCTGTGCCACATTCCAGTTGTGTGATTCTGAGGAAGTGCCACGAGCTCTCTGATGATCCAGTTTCTTATTTGTAAAATGGGGATAATAATCATGTCTATAGGATTCACTGGGAGGGTGAAGTAATTTAATCGATGCTGAGTGCTGAAAGAGCATATGGCACACTGCAGCATAGAAAGGGGCTTCTTACTCTTATTCAGCTCCATGCCCTTTTGAGTAGGCGCCACCCAATCATGGGAACATCAAGTTCATAATTCGTGTAATATTTTATATTAGTTTATTAGGGTTACCATAAGGAAGTACCACAGAATGGACTTAAACAACAGAACTTTCATTCCTCACAGTTCTGGAAGCTGAAAGGCCATGATGAAAGGGTCAGACCTTGAGGTCTTTGTCTTTGGCTTGTAGAGGGCCACCTTCTTGCTGTGTTTTCACCATTTTTTTCCTCTGTGCATCTCTGTGTTCTAATCAATTCTTATAAGGACACCAGTCAGATTGGATTAGAATCCACCCTAATGACCTCATTTTAACTTAATTACCTCTCTAAAGACCCCATCCCTTAATGTAGTCATACTCTAAAGTACTTAGCATTAGGACTTCAGCATAGGAATTCGGAGGGGCACAATTCAGCTCATATTAGGTGTTTTTGATAGAAAACTG
Source organism: Cynopterus sphinx (assembly GCA_030015415.1). NCBI lineage: Eukaryota > Metazoa > Chordata > Mammalia > Chiroptera > Pteropodidae > Cynopterus > Cynopterus sphinx. The sequence goes on from CM057394.1 coordinate 8,231,306, forward strand.
TTTATGTATTATCCTTTAAGGAGGCAAATTTTGAAGCATGTTAAAGAACTAAGAGACAATTCCCTATCAGATGATGAACTCAGAAACTCAAGCTGTGAATTGATATGATCGAGCTCACATAAATAATGAGTGGCAAAGAAGTCCAAGTTCTAACTCAATGTTCTTGTATATTTAACCCTCCCCTATTCCTCAGCACCTCTTCTCTATGTTGTCTCAGCTTGAATGCCTTTTTATACATAGAAACAGTTCTTACAGCTTCTGGTATGTGGACATTGGATCGAACTGTGATGTTATTTTATTAGGGCAGAGAGGCAGAGAGGCAGGTGTTTTTACAATTGTAATTTAATAATAAAAACACAAAAGGGTGAGGCTGTCCCAAGAGGACAACCTGCTACTGTGTCTGCACCAAATATCCACCAACTCCTTGTAAAGCCTGGGTTTGTGTAACTCAGGCCCCACGGCTGCTATTATGGCACGTGTGCCTGAATAATGTGGCAAACGTGGCCTTCTGTAGCTTATTAGGAAACTATCTCTGTCTTGCAGATTGCCTAGAGGATGCTCGATTTCTCCAACTACTCTGTTTGCTGGACTCCCCCTTATCAAGTCTTGAGTAGCAATAAACACCTCTGTCCTACTCCTCAGGGGCTAGGGTGAAAATTTCTCATTGTGTAATGTGCTCATTCTGAAAAGACGATCTACTCCAACCATGGATTAAAATAAACAGAACATCACTCCTATCATCATTGTCTTCAGTGAAGCAGTAGACTTTGGAGGTTAAGAGAATTGACTTGAATTTTATTTCTGGCTTTGTCCCTTACTGGTATAGATTATCCAAAAATCCCTAATTCTACTTTTCGCATCTGTAAAGGGGTGATAATAGCAGTGTCTTCCCATACATGTTGGGAGAATTAAGTAAGAAAATCCAGGTAACACCAGTTATGTAGTCTGTGGTATGGAATATGTACTCAATAAATGTTAGCTATTATTGATATTCTAAGTCCTCTAGTATTCTAAGAAGAATTTGAGAATGAACGTGAAGAACATAGCTGAGAAAGAAGCTTTAGCTCATACAAAGCAACTGAAGTTAGAGTCTTAGGTTTCCAACTTTATATGTCACATATAAAATTATTTTAAAGATGTCTCAGGCCTCATTATAGTTCATTCTTACTATATGAATGTTAGATATTTCTTTCCTATTTTTGACATTTGTGTTTTATTATTATAAAATAATTCTGGCGTCTAAGAAGTATAGAGAACGGTACAATGAATAAGCAAATACCCACAAGCCATATGACATCAGACACCACAAAGCCCAGATGAAACCTATTTGAAGTTTCCATACACAATTCCTTTAATCTTTCTCTTTTCCACTCCCAGGCTTTCAACCTAAAATCCTAATACCTTTATTCTACCTAAAATAAAAATCTTAGCTGGAGATAACTGTTTAGGCAAAAATTTCCCCAAATAATAGTTCTATCTGAGAACTAGTGAAGAAAAAGGGAAATAAATAGGAGACAGAAACGTTTACAAATGGGCCCCAGACTCAGAAAATGTGTTTTTCCTAATTAGGACTGTCATATTGAGAGAGAAAATTGTTGCCACCACATTTCTCTCATCCACTATATTCAGAGCAATGTTTTCAAAAAGCTGTGCCCTGACTCATTGGTGAATCATGAAATCAATTTAGTGGGGTGTGACTAGCACAATTAAAAAGAACAAAATAGGACAAAATAGAAGAGAAAAGAGAAACGAGGAGGAAATATCAAAGCATACACAGGATAAATTTTCTTATGTGAAACTTTTGTTTCAGCAAGCATTACATTTTTCGTAATTGTTACCCACTGTCTTTATTGATATTATTAGTATCATTTTGTTGTATTATAATTAGCTATTCATTTATGTCCCTCTTCTGTCAGGCTACGAGCAAATTTGGATAGCAGGGGCCATCTCTCATGTCTACTATTTCTCTGAGCATCTATCGTGAGGTCTGGTACATAATAAGTGCTCAACAAATGTTTGCTGAACAAACAGATTGACGAATCTGCCATTGCTTCAAAGTGTCCCTGCTGGAAATGTGTTTGACTGCCTTTTTTGAAAAATGGTAAGTATGCAATGGATTTGGGGTAAGGCCACTGGTTTTTCCTTACCAGGTCTGGGACAACACATTGTGAGCATGTCCATGAACTTGGAGAGAGAGAATTGGATGGTATACCTTCCAGACATATCACGTTAAGTGGGAAGGGGCCTGCTATGCTCCAGTCTTATCCCCACGGACTTCGTTTTTTTTTTTTTTAATTGACCAGCTGTGGCAACTGCTCTATCCAATGCCTTGCCTTCTCTCTGCCCATGGTCTGTTTCCTTAATTTTATCTCCACCATTAAAGCAAGAAAACTGCTCCAGATCTCATGGTCATGTGGACATGCCAGCATGGTGTTAGTTCGTTCATATTTTACATGAGGTGTTAGAACCATGTGGATACACTTGAACAACAGGAAAGTCAAAATGATTCCCACAGGATCCTAGAAATTACTTTTGGAAGCACATTTAAAAAAAAATTCCCAAATAGGTGTGCCTGTTACAAAAAGAGCCCACAGAATGTATGTCCATCTTCAGATTAAAGTCTCTCTATCTAAATAGCATGCTTTGGGGCTTCTTTTTCTATTATCTGCTCAGATGTCGTAAACTATATGTATGCATACTATCACATCTACTGATATATTTAAGCACAATTTTCTTTTCTTTCCTTTAAATTTCTCTCCTTAAAATTCTATTTTTTCAATTAGAGTTGACATTCAGTATCATTTTATATTGGTTTCAGCATAGTAGTTAGACATTTATATATCTTATGATGTGATCTCCTTGCTTAGTCTAGTACCCACCTGACACTGTACATACTTTTTACAGTTCTGTTGAGTACATTTCCTCTGCTGTACTTGCCGTCCTTGTGACTGTTCTGCAACTACCAACTCGTACTTCTTAATCTCTTCACTGTTTTCACCCGTCCTCCCTACTCCCCTCCCATCTGGCCATCCTCAGTTTGTTTTCTGTATCTTGAAGTTATTTCTGTTTTGTTTATTTTATTCTTTAGTTTTTACATATAAATGAAATCGTGTGGCATTTATCTTTCTCATTCTGACTTATTTCACTTAGCATAATACTCTCTAGGTGGATCTATGTCATTACAAATGTTAAAATTTCATTTTTTATGTGCTTCCAAAAGTAATATTCTATTGTATATATGCATGACTTTTTCTTTATCCAGTTATTTATTGATGGCTACTTAGGTTGCTTCCATATTTTGGCTGCTGTAAATAGCCCTATAGTGAACATAGGGGTGCATATATCTTTTTGAATTTGTGTTTTGGATTTCTTCAGAAAAACATGGAGAGGAAGAATTGCTGGGTCATCAGGTAGTTCTGTTTTTAATTTTTTGAGAAAACTCCATACTGTTTTCCATAGTGGCAGCACCAAGTGGCAGTGCCACCAATAATGTACAAGGGTTCCTTTTTCTTCACATCCTCGCTAACACTGTTTGTTGATTTATTGATGACAGCCATGCCGACCGGTGTGAAGTGATAGCTCATTGTGGTTTTAATTGCATTTCTCTGATGATTAGTGATGAGCACCTTTTCGTATGTCTATTGCCCATCTGTATGTCCTCTTTGAAGAGACCTCTATTCAGGTCTTCTGCCCATTTTTTAATTAGTGTGTGTGTGTGTGTGTGTGTGTGTGTGTGTCATGTGAGTTCTTTATACATTTTGGATATTAACCCCTTACCAGATGTACCAGTGGTGAATATCTTCTCTCAATCAGTAGGCTGTTTTATTGTTTTGTTGTTGGTTTTCTTTGAAATGCCCCTGTTGAAAAAAATGTATTTGGCTGTTTGTTTGTTTTTTTTCCTTTCTTTCTTTCTTTCTTTCTTTCTTTCTTTCTTTCTTTCTTTCTTTCTTTCTTTTTATTTATTTTTTTTTTTTTAAGAAAAGTACACAATAGATTTGGGATAAGGCCAGTGCAAAAACTTTTTAGTTTGATGTAGTCCCATTTGTTTATTTGTTTGTTTTTCTTCCCTGAGAAGATATATTAGAAAAAATATTACTAAGAGCAGTGTCAAAGAGTTTAATGCCTATATTTTCCTGTAGAAGTTTTATGCTTTGGGGTATATGTTTAAGTCCTTAATCCACTTTGACTTTAATCTTATAAATGGTGTTAAAACCTAGTCTACTTTAATTGTATTGCATGTGTATGTATACTTTTCCTAATCTCATTTATTGCATAGACCGTCTTCACCCCACTGTATATTTTTGCCTCCCTTGTCATAGATTAATTGACCACATAGACATGGATTCATTTCTGTTTTCTATTCTGTTCCACTGATCTGTGTCTATTTTTATGTCAATACCATGCTGTTTTGATTACTATCGCCTTGTATTATAGTTTGATATCAGGTAGCGTGATACTTTCAAATTTCTTCTTCTTTGTCAAGATTGTTTTGGCTATCTAGGATCTTTTGTGGTTTCATATAAATTTTTAGATTTATTCTTGTTCTTCGAAAAGTGCCATTGGTATTAAACAGGGATTGCATTCAATCTACAGATTGTTTTGGGTAGTATGGACACGTTGATGGTTTTAATTCTTCCTAATATTGAGCATGGTATATGCTTTCATTTATTTATATCTTCTTCAATTTCTTTCTTCAATATCTTATCTGAGAACAGGTATTTTATATCCTTGGTTAAATTTATTCTTAGGCATTTTTGATGCAATTATAAATGGGATTATTTTCTTAATATACCTTTCTGATAGTTCATTATTGGTGTATAAAACTTTAATCTATTTCTGAATTTTAATTTTGTATCCTTCATTTATTGATTCTAATAGTTCTTGATAGACAATTTGGAGTTCTCTCTATATCATATTGTTATCTGTAAATGACAGTTTTACTTCTTTCTTTCCAATTTGAATCCCTGTTCTTTTTTTTTTTTTCTTTTCTAATTGTTGTGACTGGAACTTCTAATACTATGTTGAATAAAAGTAGTGAATGTGAGCATCCTTCTTCTGTTCCTGATTTTAAGGAATATGCTTTCAGCATTTCCCCATTGAGTATAACGTTAGCTGTGGGTTTGTCATATATTGCCTCTATTATGTTGAGGTACATTCTCTCTATTCCCATTTTGCTGAAAATTTTTACTATAAACGGACACTGAGTTTTGTCAAGAGTTTTTTCTTCATCTGTTGAAATAATCATATGATTTTTAGCCTTCATTTCGTTTATGTGTTATATTATCTTCATTGATATGTGGATATTGAACCAAACTTGCATCCCAGAAAAAAATTCCAGTTGATCATGGGTATGATATTTTTAATGTATTGCTGAATTTGGTTTACTAATATTTTGTTGAGAATTTTTTCATGTATATTGATTAGGAATATTGGCCTATAATTTTCTTTATTGTAATGTCTATGTCAGGTTTTGAACACAGGGTAATTTGGGCCTTGTAAAATAAGTTTGAGAGCCTCCCTTCCTCTTGAGTTTTGAAATGATTTGAGAAGAACAGGTGTTAATTCTTCTTTGAATGTCTGGTAAAAATTACCTATGAAGCCATTTGGTCCAGGACTTTTGTTTTGATAACTGATACAGTTTTGTTTGTAGTGATTAGTTTGTTTATGTTTTCTGTTTCTTTTTGATTCAGGCTTGAAAGATTGTACATTTCTAGAAATTTATCTTTTTCTTTTATGTTGTTCAATTTGTTGGTATATAATTGTTTGCAGTATTTTCTTAAAATCTTTTTTATATCTGTGATATCAATTGTGACTTCTCCTTTCTCTGATTTTATTTATTGTGGGTCCTCTCTCTTTTTTCTTGATGAGTCTGGATAAATTTTTATCAGTTTTATATATCTTTTCTAAGAATGAACTCTTGGTTTTATTGATTTTTTTTTTTGTATTGTTTTGTTAGACTCAATTTTGTTTATTTCTGCTCTGATTCCTTTTATCACCCTCCTTCTCCTCACACTGGGCTTTGTTTGCTGCCTTTTTTCTAGTTTCTTTAGGTGTTACGTTAGAATGCTTATTTTAGTTTATTTTTTGTTTCTTGAGGTAGGACTTTGTTGCTATAAATTTCCCACTTATGACTGTTTTTGCTGTGTCCCATAGATTTTGAGCCACTGTGTTTTTATTTTCATTTATCTCAAGATGTGTTTTGATTTTTTCCTTGATCTTCCTGTTAACCCACTTATTATTTAGTAGCATGTAATTTAGTCTCCATGTGTTTGTGTATTTTTCAGTTTTTTTCTTGTAATTGATTTCTAGTTTCATATGATTGTCTTCAGAGAGAAGACGCTTGATGTAATTTCTTTCTTAAATTTATTGAGACTTGTTTTGTGGCCTAACTTGTGGTTTATTTTGGAAAATGTTCTATGTGCTCTTAGAATGAATGTATATTCTGCTGCTTTAAGATGAAATGCTCTAAAAGTATTAATGAAATCCACCTGTTTTAACTTGACATTTAAGGCCGCTATTTCCTTGTTGATTTTCTGTCTGAAAGATTTATCCATTGATGTCAATGGGGTGTTAAAATTTTCTACTATGACTTATTACCATTTGGTTCTCTCTTACAGTCCATCAATATTTGTTTTATATATGTAGGTGTTCTTATGTTGGATGCATAAATATTTACAAGGTTTATATCTTCTTGCTGGGTTATTCCCTTTGTCATATTTAAATATTTTTCTTTGTCTTTATTATAGCTTTTGTTTTAAAGTCAAGTTTGTCTGATATAAACATTGCTACTCCAGTATTTTTTTCATTTTCACTTACATAAAATATCTTTTTTCATTCCTTTACTTTTTCAGTCTGTGTTTGTCTTTCAATCTTAAGTGGGCCTCTTGAAGAGAGCATGTATATACAGGTATTGTTTTTTTAAAATCCATTTAACTACCCTATTTCTTTTTATTAAAACATTTAATCCATTTACATTTAAAGTGATTATTGATAGGTATGTAGTTATTGCTATGTTATTATTTCTATTTATGTTATTTTTATCTTTTTTTTTAAGATGTCTCTTTAATATTTCTTATAATACTGCTTTGGTGGTGATAAACCCCTTTAACTTTTTCTTGTCTGGGAAGCTCTTTATATTTCCTTCAATTTTAATTAATAGTCTTCTTGGATACAGTAGTCTTGATTGTAGGTCTGTACTTTTCATCACTTTGACTATTTTTTATCAGTACCTTCAGGCCTGCAAAGTTTCTGCTGAGAACTCAGCTGAATTTTATGGTAGCTTCCTTGTGGTTAGTACTTGGATGGGAGCCCACCTGGGAAGACCAGGTGCTGTAGGTGTAAAAAATAAAAAAATAAGGGATTGTAAGCTGACAAGGTCCTTGAAATCTGTGAGGTCAACTAAGGGTTGCTTTGCTTTAAAAAAAAAAAAAAAGAAAAGAAAAAAGAAAAAGAAAAAGAAAAAGAAAGAAAAGAGAAGTCTTCAAGTGGGTAAGAAACTTCAGGGGGTAGCTATGTATTCTATCAATTAGAATTTAATAGAAGTCAAGTCCTAGTCTCTGATTCTAAAGTGATGAACACTACCTGATAAGACCACAGGCAAAATCAGGGCAGGGAAGGCATTGGGAATAAGAGGCCCAGTGTTTGGGCCTTTGCATGATACATATTTATTGAGTTTTATTATTAATTTAATTTAGGACTACAGATTTGCCATGTTTAAAAGCTAGGTAATTGATGTAGCCAACTGGACCTTCCAGTTGAGAGATACCCCATATTCTTTGTAAACCTTGAACTAAGAAAATCTGCCAGCCACAGAATGTCCTCTGACATAAGGGCTACACAAATGTTACTAACCTTGTGTGCTCATGAAATGGTCCAATAGCTCTTTGGTCAGTTTTGCTTACGATTACTGGAGACTTTCTCTTATCTCCGAAATTCGACCACTGTACTAAGTTGTTTTGGGCTCAAAATATTATTTAGCAATGAATGGATAGTTTTTAACAACAAATATATTTTTAACAAGTGTCCATAAGCATCCGATACACTAACACAAATACATCAAATGTTATTGCTGGAACAGCCATCCCCACCCCTGTGCTGGGACAGGCTCAGGCTGAGAGGTTCACCGCACTTACGATGACCATGGATGAAGGTTTTACATGAGATGAGGCCAATATCATGGTTAAATCTGAATGTTTCCGCTCAGATACATGCATTTCCTTTACAAATGAAGAAATCCTTCTATACTCCAAGCTTTAGGAAACTGAAATTCTCTTTTTGAAGTGTTTTCCTTGTTTTTTTACATGAGTAGTTTTGGAATTTTATAATAGGAAAATAAAAGTTTTCCTCTGAGGTTTCTGTGGAAAGAAAAGGTTATAATACCATTTGGAATGAAAAGCATTCTCCTCAATTAAGAAAGGCCAGCTAATGTGCCACTGACTATATTAGCTGTGGAACTTTGGACAAATCTCTTCACTTGTCCAGGCCGCACGTTTCTCATCTGTAAAATGAGTGTTAGATCATTTCTGAGTGGGTTGATTGTACAATCTACTTTCCAGAGTGAAGGTGAATAATTACAGCAAGACGACAGGCAGGAGCTGGGGCTATCCTGAGGAAACTGGGACACATGGTCATCCCTCTCTAAGGAGTCTTGAAGCTTTATAACCGCATAGTTCTCAGGTTCACCTTCTACACCCTGGGATGGTCTGGGTAGTGTAAGTCCATTCTCCTTTGGAGAATAATTCAATTTAAAGGAAGTGTTATCTATTGTTTAGGTACAGCAAAAGTAAATGCTCGGACTTGGGTGCAGCTGGTGAATAGTCAGCTCTTTTAGGTCTTATCTGAGTAAACCCCAACTCCAGGAATACTTTTTTCCCGTATGTGTTGATATCCAAGTCCCAAGAGAGATTTTTTTTATTTTATTTATTTATTTTTTTTGGTAACCCAAGACCTGGGTAACCATGTACCAGTCCTAACACTTTGCTGTTCTGAGAGTGATGTTTGAAACCATTGCAGTGAGACATCCAGTGTGCATGTCATTGTTTTTCATTTGTGGTTGTAATAGCAACGATTCTCGCACTCTCTCCTGTGGTTATCATTGGAAGAAGTACTGGAGTCTAAAAGAACTAGGAGCAGCTGTCTTTTTATCACCTGATGTTTAGAGGCCGGAAATGTGATTTTCAGTCAAGAACTCACCTACTTTACTTACTTATTAATTAATTCATTTAGCAAATACTTAATGATAATAACTATGCACCAAGCATTGTATAGGAGACCCAGTAATGGCTGGCCTTATAGATTAGTGAAAGAAGTGGTAAATTGATCATCACAATACAACATGACAATTGATGGAATTGAAATCCCAACAAAATGTTAAAAGACCAGTGACTTTTACTTCTGTCCACATGATTTTGTCTACATTATTTAAATTACCTCAATTCATTAAAACACGGAGTGTCGGCTAACCATCTTGTCATCTAGTTCTATTATCCTTTATAGCCCAGAGAAGTTATGTTGAATTAAGAATTAATTTCTCGTTAGTCGCATTGAATTGACATCCAGTGTAGTTACACTGAAGTTGCATCATATATATACAAATTTCCTCTTGCTGGACAGAATCTCGATCTCATTTATATTTCTTTCTCCTTATTTCTTTCACTTATTTTTCTTCTCTGTTCTTTCACACAATTGGTCACACATATAGTGCCAGTCTGTGATACACATTCATCCTTGCCTTATTCACTCTTTCACATGCTCACTGTCCCGGGCAAACACACATCACGATCACACGTTCTGTCAAAATCTCTTACATCCTGAGTTTCTCACTCTAAAATACCCATGATCTCAAGTTTGTAATTTCCTACAGATGCTCTCTGTCCCTGGAGACACATTCTCTCTCCTTTGAGTGCAAGGCCTTTCTCCAACAGTCTTGCTCTCACAGGCACACACCCACATCTGCATGCACTCAGGCCTTTGTTGCTGGCCCTTCCCACACCTCAGGCTCCTCACTGGTAATCAGAACAGGGACAGGAGACAGGAAGGGTGGAGGAGATATCAGTAAGTCATCTGCCCTCCACCCACATTTTATTTTTAATTAGCTCTCTTTAATGTTTTTTATTCCTTTCTGGTAGGCAGAGAGAGAAGTTCCTGAGTTATATGGTGTGGCTTTTCCTATGGTGTGATGCTAAGAATTAATGATGGTGAGAAGGCATTTGAGGACCCCTTAGGGTGATGTTATTAAAGGGAAATAATTCACTTTTCCCAAAGTGAAAAGCCTGTCTCACTAAAAAGGTACTCTCCTAAGAATTCTTACCACTAGGAGTATTTCATTGAACTAAGGCACTGTCTCTATAAAACTAACTGTAACTCTAAGAGAGATGACACATCAATTGTTAGAAGTCATTATTGAGTATTGATCTATATTAGGAATTAGCAAACTTTGTATGTAGTGAAGGGCCAGAGAGTGAGTATTTGAGGCCCTTAACTGCAATGACTCAACTATGCCATCACAGAGTAAAAACAGCCATAGACAACACATAAGTGAATGTGTGTGGCTGCATTTTAATAAAGCTTTACTCATAAAAACAGGCAGTGGGCCAGGTTTGGACCATGGTCCGTAGTTTGTAGATTCCTAATCTAAATAAATAACATCTTGTATAGCTCTATTTTCCTTCCTTCCTTCCTTCCTTCCTTCCTTCCTTCCTTCCTTCCTTCCTTCCTTCCTTCCTTTTTTTTCTTTCCTTCCTCCCTCCCACCCTTCCTCCCTTGCCTCTCTTTCTTTTCTTGTTACCATTTATATTGAAAATGACTTGATGAAAATTTTAACAAATTTGCAAGATTTATTTAGGATAGTCAGAAATAAAAAGTCAATAATATGTGAAAAATTCTCTTTCGGTGTACCTGGAGTCATCTTGAAGAGATAAGAAGCCATGTTTTAAAGTAGTGACTGTATTACACAACCAGAATACCTAAATAAACAATTATTCCACTATGATCCCCAAATGGATTTTCACCAGAATCAGGCTGCTTCTTCTTAAGTAGGCAACACTCTGTAGGAACCTCCTGGTGTGTAAGAGAATAAACTGAGAGAATGAGCCCCAGAATAGAGAGGTTGGAACAGTAGGAGGCTTTGCTGGTGGGTTTGCTTGCAAGTGCCTCACCCCTAGAAGTAAACCTGGGAAGTAGAGCATCATGAGTTACACAGGTCATCAGGGTGGGAATGAAAAAAGGGGGCACAAAAGCTAGGCCCAGGAGAACCTCAGAGACTACATCTAACTCAAAGGATTGGTGGTCCCATTCAGGTTTTTAATTTTTTTTCCCCTCTTGTCAAATCTCATCTAAAAATATCTGTTTCTTTCTTTGTTTGTTTTAAAGCCTACAGCTCCAGATATTCCAAGAGAGAGAGAGAGAGAGAGAGAGAGAGAGAGAGAGAGAGAGAGAGAGAGAGAGAGAGCGAGCGAATCTTGGAAGAGAGCCAAATTTCTATTGATACTATTGATTTCACAAGACTGGACAAGTTTATTAGCCTGACAATAAAGTATTTATTATTGTTGTTTCTAAAGGCTCACACATGATATTTATGCATTTTTTTCTCAATTTAAACTCATGAGGCATATAATCCCAAAATGCCTTGAATTGCTGGACCTTTAAGGACTGACACACTAGAGTGGTATTAACTGCTATAGGCGGGAGACAGAACAAGCAATGGAAATCATGACAAAAACATCCAGTGAGTTTCCTAAATAAATGGTGCCCAGCTCAGAGCTAAAAGGAGTTTAATCAACAAAACAACTAGTGGATACAATTTGTAACGTGCTTTGTAGACAGTTCAGCTAGCTAAACTCTTGGTATTTTGATAGGGATTGCATTTGGTAGTATGCTTTGCAGATTGTTTTGGGTAATATGGCCATTGAACGATGTTAATTCTTCCTATCCATGAGCATGGTATATGCTTTCATTTTTTTGTATCTTCTTCAGCTTCATACTTCAATGTCTTAAAATTTGCTGAGTACAGATATTTTATCTCCTTCATTAAATTTATTCCTAGTTATTTTATTTTTTGATGCAATTATAAATGGGACTGTTTTCTTAATTTCTCTTTCTGGTGGTTCTTTATTAGTGTATAAAATGTAGGCAATTTCTGTATATTAATTTGTATCATGCTGCCTTACTGAATTCCTTTATCAGTTCTAATAGTATTTTGGTGGAGTACTTGGGGTTCTCTATATATAGTAGCATATTATCTGCAAATGAAATTTTCTTTCTTCCTTTCCAATTTGGATGCTTATCTGTTTTTTTCTTGTCTGATTGCTGTGGCCAGGATTTCCAATGCTATGCTAAATAAAAGTAGTCAAAGTGGACATCCTTGTCTTGTTCCTGATCTTAAAGAAAAAACTTTTAGCTTTTCACTGTTGAATATAGTGTCAGCTGCGAGTTTGTCATAAATGGCCTTTATTATGTTAAGGTACATTCTTTATTCCTATTTTGCTGAGAATTTTTATAATAAATGAATACTGAATTTTATCAAATGCTTTTAATGTATCTATTGATATGATCATGTGATTTTTATCTTTCGTTAGAAAGATGAAAGTGATGACTTCCAAGCTCCTTACATTTTGCAACAGAAATTCAAACCTTAAATTACTTTTTTTGTGCTTTACTTTCTTTACTTATAACACGAGGATAATAATATCTGACTAATAGGATTGATGTGAGGTTTAAATGTGTTAAGAAATCCATAGTGATTGGAACAGAGCCTGGTATATAGTAAATCCACAATAAGTATAATTATTAAAAGGCATTAGACAGGGACCAGATCTGTTTTGTTTATCGCTGTTCCCCGAGAGCTAGCACATAGTAGCCTATAAATATTTGCCGATTAAATTACCTTAAAGCCTGACTAAAATAACCTGTCATATCAAATGTTTTATCTAGCTTATAGAACCATGCTCATGTTCATAACCTTGAACTCTAGATCACAACCGGGGCAGATGCCATATTAGAGGGGAGAGGGCATGTAGCTAGTTCCTACATCCATTTTTTAGAAATGAGGAACTGACAAGTGACCAAAGAGATTCACATTATAATACTATTTTTTAATTATTTTTTAATGAATCCAATAGAATATATAGTACAGGTCTGAATCAACTGTTAACCATTGTATAGAATAATGGCTTTTATCATCAACTCTGTCACTAAATCCCTGAGGCATCTAGAGTTCTTTTAATCTTGCCATCACTAGTAAAATAGAGAACATGACATTCTTACATGAATGTCCTGTCAGCCCAGGGAATTATGAACATGATGAAGAACACATCCAGAATTCCTCATCAGAATGTCAGTGAGAGCACTTTACTATACACGTAAGGAGATATTCTCACCATTTCAATACCAAATATGCGTTTTTGGCTTATTCCATCTAGTGATAAAAATCAGAAATATTTCAATTGGGTGTTTTCCCTTTCTTCCCCCTCTATCTTGTTTTAATTTCTTTTTAATTTATTTTTTATAGCCTCATGTCATTTAGTTTCTTCTATCCTTTCCGACTTGTATAAATAGAAAATATTGTCTTGAAGTTACAAGCATTTGGTTTTATAATTTTGGGACCTTCCTTAGGATATTTTTTAAATGGAAGACTTAAATAAATGGGTAAGTACAATTTATGTTTTTTTTAAAGGATAGATTTTATTCCTCCGGTTTCTTTTAAAATTTCTATTCATCAAGAGAAGTAGAAAAGTTAAGCTAAAAAAAAAAAAAAGGAAAAGGCACTTACTCAGCATTTTATTCTTTTAATCATACTGCTATTTGTTCTAGAAAATATTTAATGTAGTTTAGATAAAGGCTTATAACTGTTAGGACGATTTCAAGCAATAAATAGAGGAAAAAGAGGGAAAAGAAAATACTCAAGGGCACATCATAAAAAGTTCAAATGAAAAGATAATCAATAAGACCAATGCACGTACTCAGGGCCACAAATTGATTCTGAAATTTTCAGTAGTGACTCCTTAAAGGGAAGCCCAATAAGTCACAAAATTTATAATTATCTATCAAATAACACAAACTAAATACTCCAAAGGGGTATGATCACTGCAAATGTTCTTAAGAGACTAGAATGGAACATCCGCCTAGAATTATCATAAAGACTGCCCCGTATAATATTGTTAATTGTGCCTTCAACCATATTCTTCTAATAACAACACAGTAATGTGGGCCACGTGGCTATCTTTTATGACATAGCTCACTCTGCTCAAAGGTATCACCCCAGAATGATTTGACAGGCAGTCAGGACAAGATAATTCAGACTCACATCTGGCTGGTCTGCTTCCATGCAGGGGTGAATTTTAGAGTAACTAGAGAAACGATTAAGTGTGTAGTATTAAACCATCTACCCTAAAAATTGTTTTTCTCTACAGTTGTTCCTAGATGTTGGAGGACAATAAGCTGAGATCAGTGATGCTGATATAGTGATTTCTATATTCCTTTCTCATGGAGCACTTTCCTGCCACTGTTCCAGTTACACCTACTTCTTCATGCCTATTTGATTGCACTGGCTTTCTCGTGGGTATCTCTGCCAACGATGTGCCTTACATACTCACCCAGAGTAATCTTTTAAAACTTGCCTCTGATCACACCACTCTGTTTATAAAGCTTAAGTGGTTTCCCTATTGCATGAATACTAGAACTCATAAATCTCTCATATTTAAGACTTCTTGTAAATTCACCATTACAACCTTATCTATCCCATTTCTCTGCACAAATGCTTGAGTCGTCTGTGACTATATGCCTTTATTAATTTTTTTGCATCACAATCTTATTCATGGCTTTTTATATATATATCATCAAGTCTACAGAAAATGTATCATTTCTTCAAATCTCACTTTAAATACCAGCTTCTCCATGACAGTATCATCTAGATCCTGCTTCATGCTTCATTTTCTACTTTCTCATGTGGTTTGCACTCTCAAGAGCCCGATCTTGCTCCAGTTTACCTTGTTTCAAGTGGCTCTCCCTATGTTCACTGGCTTCTCTTGAATCTCCAGGACTGCCATGCTCTTTTTTGTCTTGGAAACTTTCCCCATGCTCCTCTATCTGCTGGGACACATGGTTATTGATCCTTTACATGCTTAGAGCTGTCGGAAGTCCTAAGATATTCTTCCTATAGGCCTTTGTTAACAAAACATGTAAGTGAATGTCTCTCTCTATTCTCCATTTAACCTATACAATAATTTTTACAAGAAATAATGACAGGTTTGTTTGTTTGTTTATTTATTTATGCCTATTATTATCTTTGTTCTTCCACTAGATTGTGTACTTTGAAGGGTAGGTTTGTAATAAAGTTTAGTTCAGTGAATGAATAATGTATCATTCAGGCTATTATATTAAAATATTGAGATTTGGTTTTTACTAAACAGCATGACTCCTCTGTGCCTAGTATATATTAAAAATAGAAAGTGATTTATAAAGTTATTTGTTGAATTCAGTTGACTGTGTGGCTTATACTCTCTCATGATTTGTAAGACTTTTGAGGGCACCAGTGGTATTCCTGTGAAACACAAAATGTTACCTTCTCAACTTTATGGTTGCTTATTATTTTTATTTGTCAACTGATGGTTGTTTCCACTAATTTACTGCCAAAAGGAACCCCCAATTTGGGGTGCAGTAAAGAAGGAAATGTTCTTCAGTGTAAACAGCTCAATTGTGATACAGCTGGCTTTGGAACATGGCTGTGAAGTAGACCTCGGATGGGGACCCTCTTCAGCTCAATAGCTCTGCTCTGCTTTAATCCACACCATTTTGCTCTGCCCTGTTTCAGTTGGCTCCACCTGCTCTGCTCTGCCCCCATTTGCTCTACTCTGGTCTGGTGAGATGTCTTCGGTGTTTCAACTTCAGTTTGGGCATCAGTCTTCAGTCTTCAGTGGCAAAGGGAAGTATGCTCCCTGAACCAAATGAGGACTTAAAATCCAAAAAGCACCATCCTGACCTGTTGGAGTGGAGCTGCTCTGATCAGCTGGTGAAGATGCTAATGGAGGTACAGCTGCACAGCTACAGTTGGATGGCAAAAGTCTCAATTCTGTTAGGTGAACTACAGCTCCAGGAACTCTTTTATAAGGGTTGACTCAAACAGCAGAAACCAGTGCAATCAGGCAGTTCAGGGCAGGTGGAAGGCAGTTTAGTTCAGACTTTTCCCTAAAGTGTGCTGCATGAGAGCTCCTATATAGAAAAGGCTGTGAGGCTTTTTTTAAATTTGATCCCAGGAGCCCTTCTTCCTAGGTATCTTCTTTCTTGGGGTTGACATAATGAATCAATGGATTATGTTTGGTGAAATGGTGTAGTGGAAAGAGCATTGGCTTGCACATGTGTGAAATAATTTTAAATTTCAGCTTTACAATAGACAAGTTTGACCCCAAGTAAATAACTTGTCTCTTTTCAACCAATTTCTTTCACTCTCCTCTCTTAGACTTATGTATGTTAGGGTATCTTGTATATTTCTTAGCACACAATAAACACTCATTAAGTATTATTTTCTTAAAAATAAATAGGAAAATAAATTACTTCCTAATAATCAGGAGCTAGCCAATTTAAATGGCTCCAGAAATAACTCTAATTTATATATGTCAATTTTTTTTTCCTGAAGACATATCTGCTTTGGAATTTTTTTTTCTCAAACTTTGACTCTGGTAATACTTTTTAGCATAATTACCCCATTTAAAGCAAATAATTAGAATATCTAATATATATATAAAGAGTCATCAATGCCTCCATTCTCATAGCAGACAGAATCTATTCAGAGCCCATCAATTGCATGCACATGGAGCAATGGTTTAATCTGAAATTTAAAAAATTTACTTTATTTTTTAAAAATAGTTCTTCATGATGTGATGAATTACACGGAATGGCCTGAAAGTGTCAGCTGTGTGGTCCCAGCTCCAGTCAAATGAAATGAGTAATTTTCAGTCACTTGTCCAGTGGTTGAGCCAAGAATATAGTAAATATTTATAGGCTTATCCTACAGTGCTGGCTAACAGAGAGCCTGGACTGCTTCTTAGAGCAAATAAACAAGAATCTCGTGGTATTTAAACTTGTCCAGTATTTCTCAGCCAGCTTCTCTCTTTGCTCTTCACAGTGATTGTATACAACTCATTTCCAACCACATTTTAATTGTCTTGTTGCTGCTACATTATAACAAGATAGAACTGCTTTTCTTTTCTGTAACCACATGTTTATATTATATCAACCCTTGTGCTTATCCCATTTTTTAATCCTCAGTTTGCTTATTCCGTTTCAATAGGTGACAACAGTGTTTGTTTTTGCTCATTAAAC
Organism: Cynopterus sphinx; assembly: GCA_030015415.1. NCBI lineage: Eukaryota > Metazoa > Chordata > Mammalia > Chiroptera > Pteropodidae > Cynopterus > Cynopterus sphinx. Next base: position 8,248,622 of record CM057394.1, read on the forward strand.
TTTGAACATCACGCAAAGCAATACAGCAGGAATGATTTAAATGGCAGAATATATAAACTGTGTAAGTAATTTCATCTGAAGTCATGTCTGACTTTCAAGAGACTCGAAGTTGAGAAACAACTGATTTTATGAGATTCTGAGAACTCACAGTTTAATTTCCCATTTAAATGTTTCGTTGGTTATGTTAATAAAATTGTATTTGTTGCAAAGATTTTCTAACCACATGACTCGCTTGTTTATTTAAAACATGTGAATTTTTATATGTGAATCTTTATGACTACTCTTAGCCTTCACAGTTGGGAGAAATCTTAGTATTCACCATCTAGTCCAAACTCCTCATTTTATAAATGAGGCAGCTGAAGTCCTGTGGACTTAGTAAAGGACATACCCCAGGACTCAGAGATTGTTAGTGATGATGTGGTATGTTTTCCTAGGATGAGCCTCTTAGCTTTTCTAACAACAGTTTAATTAGTATTTTATCAGCATCATGTTCATCATTTCAAAACAGGGAGAGGAGGGAAATGCTTGATATCAAAACATTTTTTAAAAGCCCCTGAAAATGGTTGGTTTTTAACCTTTTGGTCATAAATCCTTTTGAAAACCTGCTGAAAACTCTGGGCCTTCTTGATAGGAAAATTCACATACATAATAATTCACATTCTGTTTCATGGAATGCAGACTCCTGAAATTTTAACTCTAGACTTATTTATTTATTTGTTAACAAATGTTTATTGGAACAGTAATGGCTTAATTATATTTTTATATTTAAATCAATTTAGATATTAAATGTTATTTGAAGGAATGTGATGGTTATTCATTAAATAATACACTCAGCAAAAAACACGTTTTCTATTTATATGAAAAATGAACTATGTTCCATCTCATTCAATTAAACAGCTATTGTTTGACACAATGGGATGCTTTATAGAGAACACATAATAAAGATTTGACAGATTTCTTGCCATATATCTAAGAGGTATGTATTGCAAATGCTATTGATCCACATTTAGGAATGAATAGGAGAGGAAGAGTACATCATAGCAGTATGTGCTATCTGATATTAAATAGACAGATTGCAAGGAGATTTTGGGGGGATGGAAGGCTTGCCTGAATCTCTCATAGTGAGTTTGGTTATGTCATCACCAATCTTGCATTGCTTAAAGATTCATGCTTCAGATCTCAGCCATGGCATTGTTAGAGCAGCGATGAGGAAAGACATTTACACTTAAAGACAAGAAGAAAAAGGCCTTTGGGTAAAACAACATCCTGTTTGCAGCTTCTAATCTAGCCTCTGCTCATGAATTTCTTGCCAAGATACCAAAGAAGACAGGAAAAATATGTAAAACTGGATTAAATCTCTGCTGCCTGAAAAGTCAACTAGATTTAATGAATTGAAAAATGCCTAATTTACCCATTTCTCGTTTGCCCCTAGAATACTCACCAGTGGAGCTGGTGGCTACAGCGTTTACCTTGATAACCCATGGTTGATAGTCCTAACCTCACCTCCGAAGTTAGCCATGCATCACCCATGCTTTTCAGAGAATTTCATCAAAGCAGGACTGATGCAGTTGGGACAGCTTGTTTAAACAGAAAACAGATGACAAACGATGTAAAAAAAAAAAAAAAAAGAAGAAGAATTACAAAGAGGACGACTATAGCCAGAATCTGTGGTGAACTTATGGCACTGAAATGGTGTCACAAGAAGGAGGTGACAAAGCTGTCAACATTCCACAATGATACTGTGATTGAAACAGACAACAGAAATGGAAAGAAAACTAAGAAGCCATGTGTCACTGTGGATTATAACGAGAACATGGGAGCAGTGGACTTGGTGATCAGATGCTCACTTCTTTCCAACTGAGCACCAAAGGCACAAGTTTTGGTATAAGACATTCTTTTACTGCCTTCTAAACATTACAGTGCTGAGCTCCTACACCTGACATTGTTCTAAAAGGACAATCCTGAGCATGTGATCAGCCACGTCAACTTCAGAACCCTGGGAAAACATTGCAAGCCAAGTAACAATGTCCAGGTCATCTGTGCTCTGACAATGTCACACCTCTTCACCTGTCTTGGAGAAGACATTTCCCCAAGAGTATACCACCAGCATCAGGGACACAGAACCCAACTGGTCGCTGCAAAGCTTGCTGCTCGCACAATGACAAGGTTGGCAAGAAGATCCAGAAAGCAATGCGACATTTTTGTGTGGAATGTAATGTTTCACTTTGTGTTGTGCCGGGCTTTGAAATTTACCACAGAAAAAAAAATTATTAAATACTGATCATCATCGACATTTCTGCTACATTAAGATTAAACACAAGCTCTGTTGAGAAATAACTCTAAGAGCAGTTTTTATACTTTATTTTCAAATTTAAAACCAGTCAGATTCGCTTTAGCTACAAAGAGCATGTTTATGTAAAATTAGATTAACGTTGGCAGCGAGCTGCACTTTTATTTCTAAACAGGAAATGGGTTAAAAAAAAAAAACAAACTGTAGATGCCAATGTAATTCCTCCAAACAGAACAAGACTGCCTGAAATGAGGTGGAGAAACACTTCATCTTTTCCCAAATGTTTACTCCTTGATCCAGGTTAATAAATCTATGAAAAACAGAAAACTAGACAACTGCCCGTATTTTGCTCTTGAAGGCAGGTTTGTAGTAGCAGGGCCCTTCCTCTCAGGTCTTTTCCTGGACTCAACCAGAGACTAACCACAGAAATGAAGAGGCAGGACCAGAAATGAAGGAAGCAGTGGTGCATTATTGCCTTAGAGGGGAAGAGCTCAAGGTGAAGCGCACAGTGTGAACAGAGAAGGCTGCCCAACAGGTGCACTTGCTGAGAATCATGCTTGTCAAGGACTTTAGTTTACTCTCAAGTCACTAGGCGGTGAGATAGAAAACCCAGTCTCACAGCAGCTGAGCGATTTGAGATGAGAAAAAGCCTTCCAGGCTTTTGCAATTGATTGAGGGGCTTTGCACATCAGCCTCCCTACCCTCGATAAATAGGAAAAGTGGATTTGACCAGAGCAGGCATGAGCAGAATAAACCAAGAGTAATCCAGGAAGGCTGTTGCGTTTGTAGTGGTGAGATCTGTCATTCTGTGATGAAGGAAAAAGAAAAATAAATGTGATAAAATTTACCGCAGGGCAGGAAACAGAACTATCAGCATCTTGAAAAATCCAAATCAAACAGCAAACCTCTGAATATGATCTACTCTAGGTTCAGGAAAAGTTTTTGGAAAGCAGCTAAACCGTTTGGCAAGAGGTTAAAGACACGGCCTTATGTAGCAGAAGCAGAAAACCATAAGGATTAAAATTCACATTCGACATAAAAATAGAAATGAGACTCCATAAAAAAAAAATGTGATGTGGAGGACAACCACTTCCCTTCCAGAAAGCAGACAAAAATAAAATGTATGAAAATAATGAGAGAGGTATTGTAAGGCAGAGAACAGAGGGATAATCTGAGACTTTGCATATCCCTGAGAAAAATTCTCCCCCTACTCCATACCTGGAAAAAAAAATGTGAGCAATATTGAAAAAAGCATTTGAGGAAAACATCTCATCTGATTAAAAATCTGTATACGAGACGGAAGAGCTGACATAATTTTTTGGAAAAAAAAATAAGAGAAACACATTAGAAAACTGAGGCAGACTGTTTAAAAAGAATAAGAAAAAATTTTACAAATATTCAGGTAGAGAATATAAATGTTTACCTTGAAAAGTACATTTATCAAACTGACCTCAAACTTCTCTATGTAGCGGAAGACTTATAAATATTGGATTCAAAATTGCTGTGGGATTTTCCAGTGAAGATGGTGGAATAAGTAAATGCTATGCTCACCTCCTCTCCTAACCACATCAAAGTTACAGCTCAACATGGAGAATCACATGAAGTCTAGCTGAACTAATCTCCAAATTTTTTATTTTCATTTTTCCAGACCCATAGGCTAATCTCTGTGCATGTGGAATAACAATTTTCATACCATTTTATAACAATAACTTCTCATCAAATTGAAAAGTTAGCCACACTAAAGATTGTCCTGCCGACTTGTCCAACTCCTGTGTTTCCTAACGGTTATTTAGAACTAAATAATCTTATGCCTTGAATCTCTTTCCTGAAGGGAAAAAATGATTCCTAAATTGGAAAAATAAAACTCTTAGTTTATATGTGGACTTGAAAAAAATCGATAAACTTGTAAAATCAGAGCTTAGAATGGTGGCTAGCAGGGGCTGGGAGGTTGGGGAACTGGGGAGATGTTAAAAGGTACAAACTTAACAGCTGGGAGGTACATAAGTCCTGAAGATCTAATGCACAGCATAGTGACAATAGTGAACAACACCGTATTGCAAACTTCAAAGTTCCTGAGAGACTAGAGCCTAACTGTTCTCAGCACGCACAAACAATGGCAAATACGTGATATGATGATGGTGTTAGTAATCATTTTGCAATATATAAAGGTATCAAACCAACACATCGTATACCTTACAGTTATAGACTGTTATATATCAACTATATCTTAATTTTAAATCTATGCATTTGTATCTTTGAAATCCATGCTGCCAAAATGTAAATGATGCTTTTCAGAAGGAGAGGGGAGAGGGAGAGGCATTGAGTATTAAACTAGGTATGGAGTTATCCAGCTTACAGGTCCCCTTGGCCCCACTGTCTCCCTTTTAAATGTGCTAGCATGTTCCTGGGAAGCTGGTTCTGCTTTGGGTGGGAGGAAAGGGGGGGAAATTGTAAACTACTGAAATGGAACCCACTATGTATCAGTTAGGATTTTGGTGTTGCCAAACTGATGCTATATTACGTGCATCAGCCAAGTCAATATCTTAGCAACCATAATAAGTTATTCTCAAGCATGTGCTAGTTGGCTAGGGTGGCTCTGCTGTTTGTGACTGAGTCAATTCTTGAGTCTGCAAGGTGGCTTGGATTTCTTGATCTGATTGAGGCACAGCTGGGCAGGTCTGCTTTAAGCTGCAGGTCTGTGGATTGGCCAACAAAGCAAGTTCTTTGGATGGCAGAGTGGAGGACTGAGAGGGTTTGCTGCATCATGCAAATGTCTCCAAAGCCTCTGCTTGCAGCATGCTTGCTAATATTCGGATGGCCACAGATAGTCACAAGGCCAAACCCAAGGGCAGTGGAAGGGAATTATATTTCTTATTAGCAGGGGGAGTAGAATATTTTGAACAATAATTAAATCTATCATACTTCGGTAGGTTCAAATGCTGGTGGAAGAGACCTGTTTTGCACCTTGTTGATGTAACTTCTGTGAGACTAAACCTCTCACTGAGAACTACTATAAAAGCCAGAGAAAATAAAATCAGCTGTTGGAAGACATCTAAAAGCAACTAGAACAGCCAGGACTTGAGAAACCAAACTCCCAGAGATAAGAGCATGTTGAGCTGAGTATCACATTTGCTTTTGCTTTTGCTTTTCAAAGCATAGGCCATTGGCAGCACATGAACTAGAGGCCAAATGTAGAGCAGCATTTGGGGCTTGCATTGCAGCAACCTCTCTGGGCTGGAGAGACAGAGATTAGAGATCAATACTTCTAAGGCATCTACTTCTTATGAAATCAGATCTCAGAGAGAATGAAATAAAATTGCAGACACTTAAAATTCGGGATGAAATTTTTCCTCAAGTTGTTTGTTGGTGCTTCCTATTTGCAAAAATGGGGCAAGAAACTCATGGAAGTTTCACGAGCTAGATAGAGGTGTTGGAAGCCTTGCAGTTTGGGATTAGGGTATCCTAGAAAGGAGGAATTTGAGTTGAGTTCCCTGGTAGAGAAGTAGAAAACTCACAAAAATATTTGGAAATGAGGCAGTACATTTCTAAATAACATATAGGTTGAAAATGATATTAATAGGAATTAAAATATTGGTAAGAAAATATTTTGAAATAATAAAAAATAATATATAACTTGTGCGATGCTGTTATAAGAAGGGCCTAGAGGAAAATATAAGTGCCAATGTTAAAACAGAAGAAATGCTAAAAGGAACTAATTGAGTATTCATAAAGCAAGGAAAAGTCTACACATTTAACTCAAAGAGAGAATAAGAATTGAAATAATAAAGCTAAATGGCAGGTGTCAGTAAAACAGCAAACAGAATCAATGAAGCCAAAAGTTGTTTTTTTGAAGAACCTAATAAGATAGATTACTAGGAAGACAGATCATCATTAAAAAAATCCCAACAAATTACCAGCATAACCATAGATCCCACAGATGTGAAAGAGTTCTCTATGTTATTACTCAGTAGAGAGAAGCAAATGAAAACCATGATACAATTCCACTACAAGAATGGCTAAAATAAAAATAATGACACCAACCACTGGCAAGGACATGGGGCAGCTGAAAATATCATACCTGCTTAAGAGAACAGAGAAAATAGAAATGGGCATAATCACTTCAGAAAATGCTTTGACAATATCGCCTCAGCTTGGGTACATGCAGATGCTGTGACACAATAGTACCACTCCTAGGTACAAAAATGTTCATTGGAGCTTTATTTTGAATTGTTCAGAACTGGAACAAAAACCAAAACCCCATAAATTTTGTTATATTCATACAATGGAAGACAATGTAGTAATTTTTTAAAAATGTGTGATTTTTCACACACAAGATTGTCAAATTTATGGGCATTATATTAAGGGAAAGAAAGATTCATTTACACGAAGTTTTAAAAGAGGCAAAACTGATCTGTGACGATAGAAAGGAAACAGGTGTGTTCTTCTGTAAGGCAGTGATGGCAGGTGGGCATGAGGGAAGCATCTGGGTTGTTAATATTTATGACTTGATCTGAGCGATGATTTCAAAGTTTATTCACTGCAAAATTCTCTGAGCTGTACAGTTTACTTAATCCCTGTGCACTTTGTGTGTGTCATATTCTTATAAAAACTTTCATCAAAATACAAGTAGTGTGGGGATGAAATTATACATGTGACATAATGATGTGCTAATTATGTATGTGAGATAAATGTGTGCTAATTAAAGGATCAGCATCTTAATAAAAAAGCACAATTTTTCCTTTAATCATTACATAATGGTTACTACTATGCCTTTAGAGTGAAAAACTATTCCCTAGAAATATTTCTTAATGATAGCCTGAACCTCAAAATTTGATATGTATTCCTCGGGATAACTAAAGTCAGTGGTGAATGTGACTGCAATCTGCTCATCCATGTAATCTGTCCCCGTATGCAGATTGGGATTACAGTGTTGGTAGTGACTTTTGTGGGGAAATAATCTCTAATAATCTCAGTAACAATTAATGCATGGGATCACACCAAAAAAACGAAATTGTCTTGCTTGCAGCTCCACTAGAAAACAAAAGAATTACAGGAATTGCCTTTAATTATTCAACACATTCCTCCCCTTTGAAATCAAGGGCATCATTGCCGATACCTGAATAGCTCATTCATCTTTCAAAAACACAGGTCAAAGTTTTATTGCAGTTTTGGCAAACACCTGAAGCCTACTGAGTTTCCTAAGCGCTGATCACTTTTTTGCTTTAAAAATAAGTCAGGGACAGGTGGCCTCTCTGATATACAAGGACGCGCAGAGCTGACGTGATGCCTTTGTTTTACTCTGAAATGAAACAAAATGGAAAAAACTTCTATTCCGATGGTATCGACACTTGAAATTCAGATCAGGTACCTTGCGCTTGGGTTATTTGTATCTCTGACGACAGACTGAATTTTTCACAACTTAAAGTCTATGATAAATTTTAGCTCATACTGGGGGAGGCCTCAGTATGAATAGGAATTGGAATCGGCCTGAAGGCCTTGCTTTCTTTAATTTCCGGCCAAGCAAAAGAGGCTTTTTTTGTTGTTATTGCTATTTGTTTCCTTTTTTTTTTTTTTTTGCAAGTGATATCGATTATCAGCTATACAGCCCTACCGTGCTCTCCTGTGCTCCTTGGTGTTAACTTGACTAAGTGTCAAGGAAACACACAACTCCTTTGGTTTTCATTTTAACAGGAAATCTGTGCCTGCAAAATGTCATTTTCATTTAAATCGCTCTAATGTGAGCTGTTCTGAATGTATTCGTGGATCTACAAATCGTTAGCATTCAGACCTGTGTCCGTTGTTTTGTGGGCCTCATTTGGCCATGGGGAGGAAAGGAGATGGTTGGATCAGTCAGCAGTGTTTCCATTTAACTGTTATGTAGCTATTTAGGATAAAGAAACTTGTCAGAACACTGACCCTGAGTTGGTTGAGCAGATCATTCTAGATTTCTGTCCACTCTTCCCAATACGTAAAGAAGAATTCAATGAATAAGAGAGGTGAGGCTTCAGCTCTTTCATATTTTCAAGGCTTTAGCAATTGCTGTCAACACAGGAGTATTATCCTCTGGCACTCCAAAGTCAGCCCTACTACGTTTTCGTGCTGAGGTTTGCACTGATCTATGTGTTCTGGCTTTAAATAAGGGCCTCTCATAGCAGAAAACAGAAAAGTGATGCTGAGTAGCAAGTCAGTTACACACTAAGTGGTTCTTGAGGCTTTTGATGCTTTTTCCTCTGAAATTTGCAACTGGGGAAACTGGATCTGTGCTCTAGGCACCACATGTGTTTCCTATTTGCCAAATAGTTTTGGTACCTTTGACTCTTCACTGATTTCCTGTCTGTGATGTGCATCTCTTCCTTTTCTCTGAATGACAGTAGTAAGTCATTGTGTTTTTCTCATTCAGATTATAATCTTCAAGTAACAGGAACTCATCGGCTTCAAAAGTGCTCTTTTTCCCCCCCTCCTGCTTCTGGAATGTGACCGGACAACTAGACCACTCCTCCTGCAAACTGTGAGTGAAAAAAATAATATTTTAGTATCTGGGAGACACTTTCATGACATGGCAGGTGACCCTTAGGCAAAAGGCAAAAGAATGACACAACCATATAATGCTCTTAGGGGTCTTAATGATTCAAACAAATGCTACCGATAAGGGGAGACAGAAGAAAAGTGCCCATCTGCTGACGTGTTCATTTACACGTGTGAGATTTACAACTCATTGACACGCCATTGCCATGTCTTATTTTATTCATCTCATTTTCCCTTGAGGCAGGGTGGGAGAGAATGATCTGCCACTTTTATTTCAGTAGGACATGGCTCATCACTGTCTCTAACTAATAACCTTGACTCACTCTACCTTCTCAAGGATTTGCAAAACTTATTACAAAAAAACCCAAAAAACAAAAAACACTCTGCTCTGTGCAACGTGCATATGCAAAAGAAGCATATTGTCAGTAAAATTTCATGAAAGGAATGCAAAGTCATGTGTATGTTTATTTTCCTGTGAAGAAGATGCACAACTTTCTTCCATCCTCAGAACACCCCATGCTCCCAAACAGTTAAGAACCACAGCACCTGGAATTGCTTCTTTCTTTACACACATCCAGGCTCCGGGTTTTACGTAAAGTATTGAAGTGGGAGGTATCTCCTGCTTGCCTAAGCTGCCTGCATTTCCTTTTTTTTTATTTTCTAAACTAGTCAGAGTAAAGGAATCATGTTGTTCTACCTTTTGTCCTTTTTTCTTTTATTTTTGTCTTCGTCTGGGTGACTTTCAAAAAAGCAGAAATCCGTGTTTGGCCTCTCTTACTCTTTAAGGGCTGGCAGAATAATGACTACCCACACTAGCCGGTATAGGATTTTGTTGTTGTTGTTGTTGTTGTTGTTGTTGTTGTTGTTGTTGTTGTTGTTGTTAACTCATATCTGTTTCTGGGAAGCTTTTAAAATATTCATCTCCCTGCCCCTTTTTAAATATTCTCAGTTTCCCTAGCTCAGAATAATTCATATAAATTGTATATTCTCTGGAGACTTTATGCTGATGGATTCTAGAAAATCCTTCTCTGCTTTTATTCTCGCATTTTCATACACAATGATAGCGTCAGCCTTAAGAGGGGTCGTTTGCTTCCATAATTCACTTCAGTGAAACTTTCAGATCTATAAAGAATTTGCTCCCTAGTTTGACAGAGGTGTTTAGGATGTCAGAAAGCGAAATTGCTGTATTCCATTTACTGAAGCAAGATGTAGGCACCTTCATCTAGCCCTTGACTTGGCTTAGATCACAGGCCACAAAGCCCATAGCCTGGCAATAGTCACCAAATTTGTACTTGATTCAGACAAAGATACCAGCCTAGGACCACCTACAGCGTTCCCACCCGATCTCCTGGGGAAGATGATTTGTCAATAGGTGGGCCAGACCACAATGGACTGGGATAAAACTCAGAGTTTGAAAGTTAGATTTTTCAGAGTGCCTTTTGGCTGGAATTTTTTTTTCTTTTTGGTTAATAGGTTCACATTTTGAAGTGGTATACATTTATCTGAGTATTATTTCCTAATTTGTGTATCAGGGATAGATGAAAGTCAATCACTTAGCTAAGACTATTCACCTTTCTAACCGGTTAATGTTTACCTGGAGGGAATCCAGATTTAGCCAAATGGCTCATCCTGCTAATGAGGCTGGGCAGAAAAGTTGTATAAAGAAACAGTTTTCTCTTACTCCCAACTTTTGCTAAAATGTCAATGACTGTGACACCTTAATTTTGCCTCTCTTGAAAGTGTATTTAAGAGGGTTTTCCTCAAAACCAGTTTTTCTCCACTTAGTGTTCATGCTATGGAGCGAGTATTTGGAAATTTGTAGGCTGGACGTTTTGGTGAATTGGCTGCCCTGTTTCTGAGAATAGACAGCCAAGGGTAGTCAAGGCTGATTGTACACAAAAGTCTTAACTTCAAGTCAATGGGCCAGCTAGAAGTGTGAGCCGGTTATAAATGCTGCTCAGTAATGAAGTTAGTTTAATAGCTGATCTTATGAAAAATGTAACCTTAGGCAACCCGGCTTTGTAATATGTGATCACAAAACTGATCAGGACAAGTACATGCTTGCTGGTTATGAAAAGTAAACCAGGACTTCATTCTGTTACATTACAGAAAGCACAAAAAGAAAAATTTACCTTCTAGATTTTAGCACAGAGAAGAAAGGATGCACGTTTTTTAATAATCCAAAAGGGTAAGAGCAACTTTCTCATCTTGCACCCCATGCTCCAGTTGGTCACTTGAGATCCAAACCTGAGCACGTTCCCCAGATCGCAATGTTACCCACGGTGCTTATGGCCTACTGACTTCGACATATAGATAAATGGCCCAGTTAACGTGGGGGCAGTGCTGTTTGTCTGTCAGAAGAATATACATCTGTATTTAAACTGCATTCTCCAGTTTAACCATGGGATAAGGCTTGTTTACGTTCACAAATTCCAGGCTTCTGAGCTGAACCAAACAGGGCAAGTTGGAAGGTAGGAGCTTAGAGCAGTTCCCAGCCTTTTGACAGCTCTGGTATGGTCTCTGCCAAGGGTGAGTTAGTAAAGCCCAGGTTTATCTCTTGGCTTCCAGGCTGAGCGCAGTTGGCTCGGGTCTTTTCCGCTACCTGCAGCTCCAGTGAACTCGGGGCAAAGCTGGTAGTTGCAAACTTGGTGAGATGATGCTGCAGAGCATTGTTCAGCATGGGATTAGCCTTCACAGACGAGGGCGCAAAGAATTGCTCAACAACAGCCCATGGAAGCCAAAGACGATTTGCCACAACATCTGTGCCACGCCTTGCTAGGTCACCTCAGGCTCAGGTCCAGCTCAGTTTGGACAGCCAAGCCCAGGCTTTTCTCTCCTCCTCGGTTCCCAGTTAGCTGCCCTTCTGTGAAAGGGGGTGTTTCTTTACCGTTGAGAAGGGCGGAAAGGTGGATGCAGAATAGGAGCTGGTAAACACAGATCTAACCAGTCAATGTTTCTGTCGAACCAGGCTTGGAAATGAGCTGCTGACCAAGGTCTGGGAAGTGTAGCAGCTGCTTGCTGCCATCTGCTGTGCTCCCTGTTGCTAGCAAGCCCCTGACCACAGCTCACAGCAGAGGAGAAATGGAAAAAGAGAAGAAAACAAGGAATAGGGAGCATCCCCACCTCTCAGGAAATCCCCATAATCGTCTAGCTTTGGGTTCATGTCACAAAAGCATCTTTTCCCTTGCAAATGAACCATAATGATTTTTCAGGACTTACAATAGGTTGTTTTATACTAAAATGTTGTCATTTTTTCCATATTATGGCTATGGAGAAAAAAAGGAAAAAAGGAAGGAAGGAAGGAAGGAAGGAAGGAAGGAAGGAAGGAAGGAAGGAAGGAAGGAAGGAAGAGAGAGAGAGAGAGAGAGAGAGAGAGAGAGAGAGAGAGAGCACATGTACAAATAAATATTGATTGAGTCCCAGGGAATTTAAGATGTCTCATATCATTAACAATAGAATCCATTGATCATTATTAAAAGTCTGCCCATTTGAATTGCTCAATAAATATGGAATTAAAATATAGGGTAAAGAATGACTAGTGAGTAAGAGCGTAGGAGGAAATCCAAAAGATACACATCGAAATAGAAGTAAGACTTTTTTTCTAAAAAGCCATCACATCATGCTCCCACCCTTCCAACAGCCCCTTCGCCTTACTTCTTCTCTAAATCAGACTCCTCAAGCGATCCCATTTCCTTTCGGTGAACTAATTTCCGGATGCCCATTATGATGCGTCTTCCAGTACTGGCTTCCAAGTGAAACAGATAATATTGTATCTGAATTCGCCGATCGTATGTTTAGTTCTTGATGTGGAAATGGCCTTCTTCGGCTTACGCCAAATCCTGTTTCCTGAACATGGCCTGCTGCTGGGCTCTAGAAAAATCTGATTCTTCCTTATTTCCTATGATGGTCTATCACTTCTTCTTCTTTTTTTTAATCAGCTCTTTACTAATATTAGAAATTCAGAGGGAAAACTCACTTTCCTTTACTCTGACTAGAGGCAATAGGGATGGGTCTGAGCTTGGGCCTTACTCTGAACTTATGTTCTCTCTTCTGTCCATTTATTGTTTCAATAATGACGAGCTTGTTAATGACTTACATAGAAAATCTCAACTTTGCCCTCCTCAGTTTTGGGTACGGTAATTTGCTGTACAGGCTTATAGCTTAGGATCCATAGGCCAGACCATATAGCCCAGGTGCGCAGGAGGCTGTGCCAGCTCGGTTTGTGTGAGTGCACTCGATGATGTTCACACAATGACGAAATCACCTACTGGTGCGTTTCTCAGACTACATGTAACCTTATTGTTAAGTAGCTCATGACTTTAATAACAATAACAATAATAATAATACCTGTTATCGCTTACTTACAACATAACAGACAAAATACTAGGAGGTTTCCAGTCATGAACTCATTCAAACTGTGCAACACTTCTCTGAGTTAGTAATCACTGATAGAGTCATTTTACAGAAGAAATTTCAGAACAAACATAAAGTAACTTGTTCAAGTCACGTAGGTAGAAAGTAACTGGGCCGTGTTAGAGAATGATAACCCCATCGAGGGTATGATGGGGTGAGTGGATGGTAGGGTGGATGATAGGAAATGATTGCTGGAACAAATGAAGACATAGACAGAGAAACCAGGGTAGATAATAAATCAAGATAGTGACAGTAAACAAGAAAATAGTCACATATTAAAATTCCTCATTACTGAGAGCAAGTAACCAAGAGGCTGACAAACAATAGCGCCGAGAGAAGGAATAGGTGGAAACTTCTGATCACTCATGTTTCAAGGCACCTGGAGTCTTTGAAGAATGAAGGGTAGATTTAGAAGCATCAATGAGAAACAAGAAAGCCTAGCTCACCTTCAGGGCCTAAATAGTATCTGGGACTGTGTGTATTAACTATATTTCTTATTTTCTGTATTCTTGATGGTCTGGCATCGGAGGCCTCACTGACCGGGGAAAGATGGCCTCTCCCAGGGCTATTTAGTTCTTAGAAATAGCAAACAACTTGTCCAAGAGTGTGCCTTTTACACACAAACTAACAAATCCAGAGCCCCCCAGTCTGGCTCTTATACTCAGGCCAACGTTCTCCTACTCCAATCATGTCAGGGCCAAATATCAGACAACTTGAGGTAGGCCCTACACCCCAAAACCTGCTGTAATTATTCAAAATAGCCTACTTAGCCTGTTTTTTCACATGGAAATCACAATAAAGACTCTTGCCACATTTTCTTCCATCTTTCCTCTGCCTCCTGACTGACCCTGGTACTTCCCTATGTGGCCCCCATGGTGTCTTGTGTCTCCTCCTCTTAGGAACTGTAAGTAAGAAACTATCTTTTCAGTGGAAGTCATATCCCATTTTGTTGGCCTCGCCATACTTGAATAATAATAAAACCTACATTTCAAAACAGTATGGAAGTAAAAGCAGCTTCCTCTTGGAAAGGCCATGTGGGAAGCAGGGATTTCAGGGGTCAGTAAGGTTTTGCTTAGTGCCAGAAAACGAAGATAAAGATTTGAGTTCATATAAGAGTTTGAGGGTATTGGGGAGTTTCATAGGGCACTAAGGAGAGCTTAGGGAGGTTGGAGAAGGTAGAAGATGTGCTCAGATTAGGGCATGACAGATGGGTATAGACTGATGGGGGTTTATGTAATGACATATGGCCTAAGTCCAGAGTTTCTGATAGGACAGAGAAGAGAGGAGATGGTGGGTGTGATGGGGATGGACTGAACCACTTAGGTGGATTCAAGGGGATGACTTTTGCTCTTGGGTGGGAATCTCAGTTTTATCATAGACCAGGTGGTTAACTTTAGGCATGACATTTAAATTCAGTTTCTCTTGCTGAAACCCCAACATCTAACACATCAGCCTGGAAGGTGGTCGGCCATTAATAAGTATTAGTTTAATGTGTGCATTAGTAAATGAATGGGTAAATACATGAATAAAAAAATCTAAATAAAAATTGATGGTAGTATGAATCGCAAGAAAAAATTTTCATGTTTTTTAAAATTATTGAATCTGTCTAGCATTCTTGTGAGGCTGATGAGGTAGAAAATCTTACACATAGGACATGGTTAAATTATCCTATTTTTATGTCATCACAGACTTCATACTCTGTGGCAAGGAAAATGTTCATCTTACAGAATTCATGTTAGTGTATTTGGACATGTTATGACTATAAAGCTACATATGTACATTTTTACTTGACTTTCAACCTAAGCAAATATCAAATCAGCTTCTCATATTTGGTTTATCACTTCTTAAATTTAGTCTGAGGTCAGGTCTGGTATGTTGCCTTTTAATGAGCATGCTGAAAGCGAGAAGGCCAAACTTTCAGAAATCCTGAAGAGTCCCAAGGAGCTGTCTCCATGATAGAAAAGGCCAAGTCGTAATAGACCTGGGTAGAACCAGAGTTCACTTACTCAAGATTCTTTGAACACAAATGAGAGAGAGAGAGAGAGAGAGAGAGAGAGAGAGAGAGAGAGAGAGAGAATTGTATTAATTGCTTACAGATCTTAGCAGATGCTAGAATTTTCAGTTACATCATCTAATGGCTCCCTCATTTCTCACAGATTTAAGTTCTCAGGACAGTATACAAGACCTTTCCCAGTATCCCTACAATTCATCTCTACTTTCTCATAATCCGCCTATCCCTTCCAAGCACTCTGAACTCTCATCATAGCAGATGAACACGAAATGCACTTCTCCATTCTGAGTCTTTGCAAGAGTCCATCATTCTTCCTAGATATTTCTTCTTGCAACACTCTGTTTTCATTACCTTGCTCCCACTGCTATACAGAATATCACAAACTGGGTGGTTTAAAAAAGAGAAATCTATTTCCTCACAGTTCTGGAGACTGAAAGTCCAAGATCAAAGTACTGTTAAGGTAGGCTTCTGATCAGATCTCTTTTCTCAGCCTGCAGAAGGCAACTTTTCTCTATGTCTTTGCATAGTCTCTTTTCTGTGTATGCACACAGGGAAAGAGAGAACTCTGGTGTCCCTCCCTCTTCTCATAAGGACTCCAGTCGTATAAAATGAGGTCTGTACCCCTTGACTTTATTTAACCTTAATTACCTCCTTAAAGATCCTATTTCTAAATACAGTCATGTCGAGGGTTTGGGCTTCAAAATTTGACATTTAGGAGGATGCAATTCAGTTCATAACTGTTCTGCAGAGAAACTCTTACCCGTCTTTTAAGATGTACACTAAATATTGAGGTGCTGGGGAAATTATAATTCTAGAGTAATTGGAGAGGGAAAATTTAAATTGTCTGAAAATAATGAGACACATTGTCAGAGAGAATAGAAGGCACTTTGAAGGGACAACCAATAAAGCAATGAGACAAGAATCTATAAATACTGTGACGAAAAAGAGGAGAGATGAAGAGAGAGGGATGGCTGCTGAATGAATGGTCAATAAAGAGGAATTTGGGTTGAGTAGACAGAGTTTTTTACAGACAAAATGAAAAAGACTAAACCCACCAGGGAATGATATACCCTAAATATAGAGATT
Source organism: Cynopterus sphinx (assembly GCA_030015415.1). Classification (NCBI taxonomy): domain Eukaryota; kingdom Metazoa; phylum Chordata; class Mammalia; order Chiroptera; family Pteropodidae; genus Cynopterus; species Cynopterus sphinx. Next base: position 8,264,947 of record CM057394.1, read on the forward strand.
TCTTTGCCTTCCGAACACTGGTGATTAAAGTCTTGTGGAATCTGACAGCACCACAGTTGATAGACTTTCAGTGAGAAATGTCCTGCCCTTAATCCCTGGAAACTCACTGCAACTTTCTAGGGTGGACGTGAACTAATGATACTGCATTATGAAGCACATAGATGTGTCTTGATTTAAGTCTAAAGGTACTAGATCACCCTTTAGAAAGCCAAAGCCACAAGTTGCAAAAACAGATAGATGTGTAACCCCCTCAACCCTTCTTCCTGGCCAATTAATTACACACAAATCTTACTTCATCCTGTTTGGGGGTTCAGGAGTCCCATTCAAGATCAATTCTGTGGGTTGAAAGTTTTGGTGAAAGCTTGACTGAGAGGCGTCGACCTGTGAACATAACTGATGTGATACCAAACTGAGGAACTACTAAAGCAATTTCCAGAAGTCAGAAGTTATCTGGGCGAAGGTGTGTCTTGTATTTTTGGAAGTTTTTCTCTCCTTAGAACAAACATTTAAGAAAAGCTTCATGTGGTGGGGCCCCGCATGGAAGGAACACAAAGCAGAGACGACTTTCAAAAGACAAAATTTCCATTTCATTTCTTTCCAGACAGGCTTTTAGACTGGTCATGAAGGCTCCAGCCTTAGATTTTTAAACTTCAGAGTTTAAAGTAAACAACTATCAGTTTCTCGTCTCTCTCTTTAACTTTCTTACTAAGTAAAGTTAAATTGTACATTCTTTCTCGCTCAACCAGAAGTAAAATAATACAGAAACTTTACTGACAGGTTTTCTTCTTCTTCTTCTTTTTTTTTTTACTGACCAAAATAACAATAACAGTTCCATAGCTTAGTCAACCAACCAAATGATTTGCAGGATTAAAATACAGGCCAAATCCCATTAAAAAAAAAAAATATATATATATATGTATATGTGTAGATATATATATATAAATATATACACACATATATATATACACACATATATATATATTTAGATGCTTTTAGAATTTTGATTTATAAAGTAGATTTAGTGTACTAGCTGTTCCCTTCAGCAACTGAAGCTTTTCCCTATAAGATATTACCACATATCTGTGTGGGTTCAGGATCTCAACATTTCATGCCTAAATTGTTGCCTTTTCATTTCATTCTGGAGTCCAACCTTTCTTCACCTCCATTCTTAACTGGATCAGTCCACACTGCACAATGACCACCCACTTTGAATCGGGTAAAGTTCTTCGTTGTCTGCTCCATGTGGTTGAGCATCTCCACTCCTCCCATGTCTCATGCTCTTCTACATACCCAGGACACACCCACCTGCACACTCTCACGTCTTTCCCTGGATCACCCATGCTGTAAGGCTCATTCCTGCTCTGCCTCTGTCCAGAGTCTTCCTTAAGAGCTGGTTCTGGTGGCTTCTTCCCCCTCTTACTTCTTTTGCAATTATTCTTCATATTTTTTTATATTTTCCTCAATGTCAGTATATTTTTCCTCTTTAAATTTATGCTTATGCGTTTGTCAGCCTAGTTAGGTTTGAAGAGCTCCATTGATTTCAATATAATTTCTTTCCCTCCAGTACTAAATATACAGTATACATTCCAAATGTATAAGGGAAGAAAAGCAGCAAATCTCACCGTCATTCTCCAAAATCAGATCAATTAATCAATGTTTGACTCTGGTTCAGCTGAGAGCTCCGAAGCCCTTATTTTCTACTATTCTAATACATCACTGAGCAAATGATACAGACTACTCTAATTTTTCTCACCCCACTTTTTCTATCATTTTCTAAAATAAGTTTAATAAGACAAATCATTTGAAAAGAGAGCACAAATCTGCACTATAAGGAGATGAACTCATCTAATGTCCTAGAGGAAATTAATTTATGAGTGTTGTCATCCATGTTGTCATCGTTTATAGTAGAGATTCCACCTGTAAGAGCTCTGAGGTTGTTTTTATGATTACACAGGCTGTTTGTATGGAAAAGTCACCAGAAGTGGCTTGTGTGGGCCTGCAAGTTTGATGGGTCTTATGGAATCACCAGGGCAGGGCTAAAAGTGTCAGCCAGATTGACGGAGACAGATCTGGCATCTTCCTATGCCTGCACACCAGTTTGGGGGAAGACTCAACAAAGGAACAACGGTTTCTGCCAAGATTCATTTCTGGGAGAAAGGTGCCCCTCCAGCTTTTGTCCTAAATCTAGACAATTCAGTTTCTTCCCGTATATCCCTGGTGTCTTTTGAGCTGCTTTCTCAGTGCCAGAGCTGAAAGAGATTGAGTCAGTTAGTGAACTGAGTCCACGTGTGGACGATCTAAGAGGAGCACCTGGGTCTTCAGTAGACTTCATCTCACTCAGCCATCATCTTTGCTGCTTTTTGCAGCCAGAAGTTATGGGAACTTTTCCTCCTGGCACTGGAATCTCAGGTTAGGAAGCCTGTTGGGAGGATGGGACCTCTCGCTTCTCAAGGTGGACTTCCTCAGCCCAAAAACACCTCCTGATTTTGGCTGCCACACACAGGTGTGGGACTAACCCCTTCCGCAGCTCCACCCCTACTATCAGTATCAAGTGGCTTCTTTTCTGTGCCCTTAGTTGTAGGACTTCTGTTCAGCTAGACTTTAGATGATTCTCAGGGACGGCTCTCCTGTAGTTTAGTTGTGATTCTGATGTAGTTGTGAGAAGATGCAAGCACAAGGCATACCTCTCTACCATCTTGACCAGAAATCTCCGCAATCTATATAATTTAATCTATGTACTCGTATCATTTGGAAGTTATCATGATGTTCCACTCCTCCCACTAGGTTCTTAATTCCTTGGAGAACTGTAGAAAGAGACAGCATCTTCTCAGAAAAAAATTCTCTCTCACATCTCCACATCTAATGGTCCCACTTGCTTTATTAGTTCCTTTCATCTCCAAACAGTTTCTGAATCTAAAACGTCTCCGTAACATTTTAAGATTAAATAAAATATAAGTGATGACTTACTCCCATGCAATCTGCTACAGATAAATATTGGGAACCCCTACAATGTGTATGCTGAAACCCAGTCTCCAGTATTATGGTGTATGGAGTGGGGCCTGTGGGTGGTGACTCGGTCCTGGGTGAGGAACCCTCCCGAGTGAGATCAATGGCGGTATGAAAGAGGCTTCAGAAAGATCCTTTCCCCTCAGGCCTTTTGAGGACACAGTGAGAAAATAGCCACCTCTGAACCAGGAAGCAGCTCCTCACCAGATACTGAACTTGCCAGTGCCCTGGCTTTGAACTTCTTAGCCACTAGAACTGTGAGAATGATTTCTGTTTTTTATAAGCTACCCAGCCTACCACATTCTGCTACGGCAGCCCGAATGGACTAAGTAAGACTCACTCTCATCCTGTCCTGAAATGTGATGGCCTTCATTTATTCTTTCCATAAAATGGTTTGGTTTTTTTTTTTTGCTATAATGTAAGTGTAGCATTTATTTATTGAGCTTAGTGATCTGTTCATGCAGTTTATAGTGATCTCAAAACACTGCTCTGCCTTCAATTATTGATATCTCCGTAGCAGGAAGGGATTCTGTACCCTGTCTCGAAAAACTAAATGCCAGGCAGTGTGCTCCCTGCTTTTCCGTACTTGGTTTTCATTGAAGGAAGCTTTGTTGGTTTTTCTTTACACTGTACGGTATCCAGCAAAGCAGCCCGAACTGATGTGTACCCAGGCATCTGTGGGGTCGAAGTAGGCTGATGTAGGTGGAATGATGATACACTTTATTAAAGCAAAACTACCCATCACAGCGGCCAACACAGCAACAGATGATGTCACTTCTACAGAAATGCCATACCTCCCAGGATGGAGAAAGCATCTTTCCAGAGAAAAACAAGAATCCTTAAAGTCACGTGAGTCTGTCAATGTCCTCAAGGCACATTGTTTCCTAGTGACACAATAAGGCTGACAGATGTCCTGAGTTCTCGTGTTTTCCTGCACTTCTGACTGCCTGGAGCAACGGGCTGGGGTGAGACTGAACGGGGCGGCAGGCTTCCATTCCAGAAGCCGGGCATCCTCAGAGCTTTCTGCCTTAGTTTCAAAGCTAACAAAGAATGAGCTTCCCCCAAAGCCTTTCTAGATGAAGTTATTTATCTCTTTTTCACCTTTTAACATGTCTTTCTTCCCCCTTGCCCGTGCCTCCTCCCCTTCCATCCTATTCACTCCTCTCTCTAACGTTGTCTGTAAAAGACTGCGTTTTGGTCAAGGGTTGGAGTCACATCAATTCTGAACACAGCAGGCAGCCTCCCAGGCTGTCTTTTTCCAAGGAGAGGCTATCAGCAGCAGCGAGGCTGCCTCTGTGCAGGAGACCAGCGCACAAGGGGAAGCCACATATTTCAGACCCGGAGAGGGAAGAGCGCTGGCTGCACTGATGGATGAGGAGATTCCAGAATGCACTGAAAACCCAGAGCTGGTGATGCCAGGGCCCTGCTGCCTGGAGATGGCACTTTGTAGCTTTGGGCTGGACGACTGTGATTCTCCCCTTCTGCAGAGCCTGAAGCCAGTGATTAATGGCGGTCTCTGGGGATTTGAAAGCTACGCAATTGTTCTGTGGTCTCCGGGGAAACCGGTCCCAATTTAATTAAAGCCATCCCGGGACATTGAGCATCTGTTGGGTGCTTGTAAATGAGGTGGGTGTTTTGGGGAAGAGAGAACAAAAGAAGCCAATAACGTCATCTCTAACTTGGGGGTTTGCTGTGCATATTAGAGATGGAGTTTTTAAATTTCTTTACACGAAGCAAAAGACAGCTTTTGAGAATCTGGGCTTATTCACTCCCCAGGTGTGAGTGGAAATATTGCCAGGTGCCTTCCATAACGTGGAGGAAGGAAGGTTCTCTTCCAAAGCATGGGATGTATGATCACATGTACCTTAAAAATTAAAAAAAATCCCATTCCAGGTAACCCAATGGGTGGCTAACAGGTGAGCGGGGAGGGGGCATGATAAGCTTTCCTGCAGACAGCTGGAATAGTCGGGATCATCAGTTTGGAAATTAAACAGAACTTGCCTCCAGATTGTATCTAAATGGCATCGCTTCCTGCAGGCTTAGTTTCCTTCACAGATGAGAAATAACTACCTCATTGTGCTGTGGTAGGACTTTCAACAAGAGAAAGTTGCTAGGGTAGCTCGTGCTCTGTGTGATGGGCCTGGGGGCAGCCCCCTTTCTGGCTGTGCCCCGGGTCCCGGATCCTGCACCGGATCCTGGTCCTGAGGTGTGGCTGAGAATTTGATTGCAGATCTGGGTCTCACAATGGGAAGGGTAAATTATCTTATGATAGGCTGGCTATTCAGTCCCATCATTGTGCAGTTAGCATTGGAGAGAGGCCCATGGGGCAGGTCAGATCAGAGTCGGTAGCTCTGGTTCAAAGCAAAAATTCAGTTTTTTCTCCCTGCCCTGTTGAGGGTGGCCTGAGGCTCCACTGTCGTGATTGTGGTGGGTTTCTCTAGGACTGGAGCTTGCAATTGCTTAGGCCTCTGTCGTTGGAGGAGAGAGCAGCCCCTTCATGAGAGGGTTGCTATGAGGGGAGAGAGCTTCTGAGGTTCCCAGGGCTGGATGGACACCCGGGCTCTTCCTTTCTGCAATTTGAACATTGACTATGCCCCAATGATGCTAATCGTGGCCAACCAAAGTTGAGGCCCTCCAGGCCTGAAAGGTTTTTATTTCTTAGGGTCATCTCGAGACGGTCCCTGTCTTATGGCTGCTAAAATGTGGGCTATTTATTTTACTTTATTTTTTTATCATGCTTCCTTCTCTGCCTGGTTCGAGTTACTGGACACCTTAAAGACCTCTGGGCTCCAAGGCAGCCTGCATTCAGGGTTGGGGTCCAGGCCCCAACTTTTGGAGCTTCCTTTTGATTATTGAGCACAGACCAAGTTATGAAATGTAGAGCCAGGATGTCTGGCCCTCAGAATCTGGGCCAATGTTAGCATATTATTCTGATGAAGCACTGGATCTTTGTTTTCTACTCAGAAAACTTTTCCATAATATTAGTAGCAGACCAATCGTCTAAGAAACATTCAAACACAACTCTCGTTTTGCATTGATGCTGGACAGGGCAAGTGTCCCCGAGTTGGGGGGAGACCAAGTCCTGAACTGAGAGGAGACGAGGGTCCTTTGGTGCAGAACGTGGAAAAAATTCAACACACACATCAGAGTTAGAGTCGAAAGGAAAGTTGATCAGAAAAGGGGTGGCACTCTTCAGACAGAGCGTGGTCTCCCCTCAGAGGCAGAGAGTGAGAGAAATGGCGAGAGAGACAGGAAAGGCCCTGAGAGGGACTCTGAATGTTCAGGAAATTCAGTTTAGATGTCATTCTTCGTTCCTGTAGTTATAGTTTAAAAGACTTTTTGTTAACCATCTCCTTGGACCTGGATCTACAGCGAGGAGGGGGAAGAGTGTGTAGCCTGAAAAGGTCAGCATATGCAGAGTGGAAGGCCTGCTGGTGGTTCCCAGCCTCTGACCCTTAGGTTCCTCATGGCCTGGGACACAGGGAATGACTCTGTCTGACAGGTGTGGGGAACAGGCTGTTGACAATCCCAGAAGACATCTTTCTCTGTCTTGCAGGTGTCCTCCTGGCCTTCCTGCAGGGCTGTTCAACCCACTGCAGTCTCTTGATTAACATTTTTAATTTTCTAGCCTCCTTCCTACACTAGAGGTCCCGGGAAAATAATTGGAAAGGTTCAGGCTTTCACTAATTCTTTGGCTCTAATAAAGATCTAGAAAAAGGCTGGAATCTTCTTTAATCTCACATTCTGCGTTGGGACCAGGCACGTATTATTATTATTATTCTTTGCCATCTCTGCATGTTATTAAACAGACATCACATTCAACTTGCTATTCGAAGAAAAAGAGTTTAAGAAATGCGGACTGCTTTAGGAGGTAAGCTTTTTTATCAAATATAAACGTTAATACATTTCCAAACTTAGAGCACTTCAGTTTCCAGGAGAGAAAGGAGCTTATTTTTAGATGCTCGAGTCAGTATTTATTTACCGTTTATTTAATAGTTATGAGGCAGATTCTTTAACCTTTCCAGGGGAACAAGAGGAAGCTAGGTGCCAACTCTGAAATCGTCTTCTTGAAATCTCAAGATAAAATTAGCTTTTTTACCTTTTTTACCACCTAGTTGTTCCCTTAACTGGCTCCAGGGCAAAAGTAATTACTGAGCGTGGAGGATGAGGCCCCAACCTGTTACCATGGAAACTGAATGGTGTCTTCTTCATCAACTCTATAGAACAGCTTTTTAAAAATTTGTCACCAAACTAAACCCCAAAATATTGTAGCAGTTTGTTTTTCCAAAGGTAAGTGAACACTGAGTCCAAAAACTCAAAGAAAACCCATTTCTTTTCCCCTTGAGGTGTAGAATAGCAAAAATTAAATTAAAAAAAAAAAACAAAAAAAAAAAAACAGGAAACTTCTTGTGCCCTCTGAGAACCCGCCAAAAGGCTGATGCAGCTGGACCTGATGTGTGTGTGTGTGTGTGTGTGTGTGTGTGTGTGTGTGTGTGTGTGTGTGAAATAAAAGTGTCCCTTGGAAGAACTGGTAATCAGAGACTGGTGTTCTTATGTCACATGGACAGTTTATTTTTAAATAACACTTATTAATATATTTAACTCATATGTTATAAAAATAGTATATATCCATTACAGAAAGTTTGGATAGGATAAAAGAAGAAAAATTAAAAAGACACCGGGTAATCCCAATATCTTGAAGTAACATTTTATGTTGATGAACTTTTGATATAAATATATATTTCAGATTATAGCTAAATAACAGTCAAAAAGAATGTGTATATTTAATATATATTTAAATTTACATTATGCTTTTTTCTATCTCGTTTTTGCCTTGACTGTAATAATAAGTTAGGAACATTTCTCTGGCCACAGAATATTCTATCATAACATTGTCAGCAAACTTTTTCTGTAAAAGCACACACAGTAAACATTTTTGACTTTTTGGAGCCACAAGGTCTCTGCCACTACTATTCAAATCCCTCCTTGTTGAGAGAAAATGGCCACAGACAGTATGTGAATGAGCGATCCAAGCATCCTCATTTTAAATGACAGTGTAATTTATTATATATATATATATATATATATATATATATGTATGTATGTATATAAATATATAAATATATATATATATATATGTGTATATATACATATATATATATATATATATATATATATATATATATATATATTTAAGTAAAAAAACAAAACCATGATCTCCTGTTGTTGAGCATTAGACCTTTTCAACATGGTGACAATGTGTGTTTTTGTAAATAAATCATTTAGTGTGTCTGTAAGATTTTTTCTCTTAAAATGGAGATTTGGGGACAAGAGCTGTGCAGAAGGCTGTGAGACATACTGAAAGAGCATCCTTCAGAAAAGCTAGGACAGTTTCCTACCAGAAGAGAGACCAAGCTGTATAAATTCCCAGGAGTGACAGTGTGAAATATTTTCGTGAGGGAGGAGGAATACTATGACTAGACACTAAAGTCCAAGAAGAGAAGTGGCAGCGACATTCACCAGCAGCCATTCTTGCCGCAAATATTTTTTGGTGTCTTTTTCTCTCTTCAAGAAGCTTGAAAATCAATACTTTCCTTCGTCAATACATGTTAAAGTTTTTCAGCCCGCAATATGAAAAAAAAATCCTCTTATATTTTCACAACTGCTCTTTAATTTTTGTTGCTATGTTGAAAACATTAATGCATCTGCAGTGTACTTTGTGGTTGGAGTTGAAGCGAAACTTTTTCTTACTTCCTCTCTATTTCTTTTTTTCTTTCTTTTTTTTCTCCTTTCCTTATTTACCTCCATTCCCTTTTTTCTTTTTTCTTTCCTTCTGATAGTTAACCAGTAATTACACACTATTGAATAGTCCATGTTTTTTTACTGATTGCAAATGCCATTTAACACAATATTAAATATGCATTTTTCAGTAATTATGGCTTTGTTACGTCTTTTAATAAACACCAAAATTTTTGAAAGTTGTCTTCATTACCTTTAGTAATTTATTCTTCTAGAACTTTGGTAAAATTAAGATTAAAAGCCAATCACAATTTTATAGTAATCATATTAATTTATAGATTGATTAGGGAAGAACCAACACATTTCCAGTATTAATTCATCCCATCTAGTACATAGTATATGACTCTTAATTTATTAAAATCATCTTTTAGTTTTTTAATAATATTTTATATTTTATTTCTAAAAGTTTCATATATTTTAATTAAATTTAATCAAAATAATTTTGTTCATTTTGGTAACATTGTGAATTGTGTGTTTTGATACTGTTATAAATTACATACTCCTTTTACATAGCCTATTTTTAAAATTATAGCAGATATAAAGAAAACGTTGAGATTTTTGTATTTTTTTTTGTAATTCATTGGCTTCCTTATTTAATAGTTTTCAACTTATTTCTAGGTCATTCTGTTACATTTCATCTTTTTTATACAAATATTTTCATTTCTCTCATTGTAGAGTGCTTTAAAAATGTTAAAGTAGTAATAGCAAAAAACTATATTTTTCCTCATATATTTAGTTCAACTCTATGTTTTTGACATTTAATATGAGTTTGCCTATTATTTGTTACATATATACATTGTCAGGTTAAAAAAATTTTTTTGTTCATGGCTTATGAAGAGATATTTTAAAATTATAAACTGATGTTAAATTTTATCAAATGAATTTTGCCATCTTTGAAAGTGAGCATATAGTTTGTCTGCTTTAATCTATTAATGTGATGAAAAATAGTAATATAGTCATAATATTCAACCATCAATATTTGACCATTGTTTTTTAAATTATAATTGAACTATAATTTATTTTTGTATTTATTGTAGTATTTAATTAGATGTTCATATCTATGTTCATAAATAATGTTTGGTTGTAAAATAGAATAAATTAAAATGTCTTTTGCTTCTACTATATTAAAGGAATAAAAAGCAAGTTGCAGGATTATATATTATGACCTTGTTTTTATTTTTGAAAAGCCCTATATATGAATATATTTGCATAAATATTTTAAAAATAGCAGGATGTATAACAGCCATTAGTTTTGCTTACCTGAAGGGTAAGAGAGAAGAATTAGAAAGAAGAGATAGTCCCTTAGCTATACATTGTATGCTTCTGTATGACTTGATTGGAAATAAATATGTGACATTGTGTACTACTTATGTAATAAAAGAGTGTGATATATTTCCTTAGGAAAGATAAAATTCAATAAAACACTCATGATAACTAAATTTCTCCCCAGTAAAGTTTTCTGAATCAGTTATAATCTGGCACTTCTTCCCAAGTAAATATTTGAGATAGAACTTCTTTTTTTTTTATCCAAATCTCTGAGATGTGTGGCATTATCTTCATTTTACAAGTGAAAAAAAATAAATTGTGTCCTATATTTCCATGGTTTTCTCATTCCAAATCCACTTTCTGCTGTCCCACACCACCTAGATGTCCCTGCTGGGATCCTCTCTGTGATACGTAGGCCAGATTTTTTTCCACCAACTTTCTATGTCCCTTTCTGTCTTGCTATTCTATAGATATCTACACTGTTGTGTAGTGGTTTTCAATCAAATAATCATATCAAGCACTACTTCATAGACTGGGACAGAAAATTAGCCATCTTGCTTTCAGAACACACATAGGAAGGATATGTACCCACACAATAATAACTAAACTATAAAGGCTTTTTATATTTCTCTTCCTTTACCTATTTTTCTTCTCTGATACAGGAAGGATAACTCTCAAACATGAGGGATTCATGTTCTTTCTCCTCAAATACGCTGCTCATACCATCCCCTACCCCATGACTCCCAAACCTTTCATTGTGACTCGTTAATTGTTCTGACCTCCCAAAAGCCCTCATTTGTTCCCCAGAGTATTGCCTTAGATCCACGGAACACTTTGATTACTTTCACATCTGGGATTCGTCACATGTTTGTGTTAACCATGACCATGTGCGGAATTACCCAGCAGGATTTAGGAGACACTCAGTCACAAAAACCATCCCTACTACGAACAACATCTGGAAAAAATTAAGAGAAGATATTGCCCATTGAGAATTCTTCGGAAATGTATTATAATCTAGAGACAGACAGACACTAGGACTCAGGAAGGGTACTACTTCTTCAGAAGATTCGTGAATTGATTATGCACCATAAAAATTCATGGTGAGTTTACAAATAAACAAGGAAGTTTTCTCACAACATCTTGTCTAGAATCAGGAGTTGTCTCTGATAGAACTGTCTCCATGGGCTTTTCTGATGCTATGTGTGTCAACAAATAAAGATTTTATAAAAGGGAGAGAGGCAGTGGGCCACATTTTCCTGAGTTGGTCGTTGAACGTCTCCAAGTATTTTTCTCAAACTTTAGGGTTGGTCAAGCCAAAATGGCTTTGCCAGCCATTTTTCTCTTAATGTTTAGATCCATGTGCATTAAATCAAATTTAATCCATATGTTTCTGATTCATTTACAGTTAACTCATCAGAATATTGTTTTGTAAGAGTCATTTGGCCCTCAACAGGACTGAAGAGCTTTCTTAGCAGCACACAAGCTTGCACTCACACACACACGTGGGACAATAGAGTATCCATACACCTATTCTTGGTTGCTTAGGATCAAGACTCATTGCCTCTCCCCGAACCCACATCCAAATGGCATTGACTTGCTAAATCGCGAGCATCTAATTTTATTTTAGGGTGCAGAAAGATTTACTTTTTGCTCTTCTGGGTGTATTTGGAATAAATCCTTTCAGGAGTCCCTACTTTAGGTGCTCACCCTGGCTCTGGATGAGTGGTTTCCTTAAAGAGTTCAGCCTTAAACTTTCTTATGTTTCTTTAGAGCAGTATACAATAAAAAATTGCCTTAAGTTTTAAAAAATGGACTATGGTCAGTTCAGGGCGATCAATGGTGATGATGAAGATGTAGGGAAAGGATGGATATGAGCCCATCCATGGAGAATAAGCATGAGGAAAGCCAAGTAATGTATATGAAGGTGTAGAATTTGGGGAGGCCGTGCAAGATTTTGTTTTGTTTTCCTAGTGTCTGAGCTGAATAAATGATTTTCTTGCAGTCCCAGATCATGATAAACATTTTAGAAGACTTGCTGATATTCAGACTTGGAAACTATCACAATGTATTCTTAAGAGAAGTAGTAACATGTGTGAGGCCACCTAACAGTGCAAATCAACCCAGTAGGATGGATGCCAGGACATCTGAATGCCTGTGAGATCCTCATCTAATACATTTTTCATAAGCCGCACCCTCCTATGTGGCAGAGGGGATTTGGGGGTGGTAGCAAAGGAGGTAGAACAGGGCTCAAGCTGCTCTGCTAGGTTGGAAAATGACCTCCATTTCTTTCCCCAAGGCAATCACTAGAGATTCTACTGGAAAAAAACAGACTGTTTGCAAAAAAACGTATCTGTGCCTGGTGGTGGCATTTTGACAAAAGAATCTGTTTTTTCTGTTATTAATATAACAATGTGTTTTCTCTCCCGTCTTCATAATTGATGTTTTACTCTTCTCAGGAAAATGTTTGTCATTCAATTGTGTTTTTCTAGTCTGACAGCTGGTAGTCTTTCTTCCCGGAGCTGCCATTTTACTATGGACGACTTTGTCAGTTTTAAACAGATTTTACTCTTTTTGAACATGGTGAATTTTCTTAAATATTTTATTTCAAATAAAATTATACTTTTTAAAATTTTGTTTAGGATTAAATACTATTTCCCTTCTAAAGCTATGGAACAGTGTACAATATGATGGTTTTTATAAAAGGAATATATTTAATAGCCAATTAAATTAATGATTATTTTTTTTTGCACAGAAAAAGAACCTGAAAATGGCTTGATTTTACCAAACTATATTGTATAGTTTTATTTTCTTAAAAAATCCTATTTTCTGAAGCTCAAGTTCTTCAAGTTTTTTTCCCCTTCATTTAATTGAAACCATTATTTTCACGGGAAATGAAATTAAAGAAAGATGACATTTTCTCAGTAGAAACTTGTGTGATGTGAAGTTGACATAATTTTACCCTACTTTGTGTGTGTGTGTGTGTGTGTGTGTGTGTGTGTACACAGAAAACATAGCAATCCAGAAATTTTACTTTTCCTAAAACAAAGACAATTAACAATTCCAAACTTTCAAGCTTTTCTTCTGATCTTCCACTTTCACTCGTTCCCAGACCTGGGCAGCTCTCCCTGTTACTGTATATATGATCTCTTTGGGCAGTTCACCTGGGTGTCCTGGAAGTGAAAGGCCTTCACCTCTTATTTCACCAGCAAATCTGTTTAGCTCATGAAGACTAGTTCAAAGGTCACGCAGGTATTCTTTTCTCACCTTTCATAAGAATTTACTTATCCTCTGATAGCAAACAATTATAATATTAGCCACCATTTACTGAGTGCTCAGCATGTGCCAGCACTTACTGTAGATGATAAGCTTAACGCTCACCCTCTAAGGGGCTAACATTACATGTTAAATAAATTAAAAATAGAATTATTTGTGCCTGGATTTGTTAATCCTACAGATTAAGACTCCTGAGATGAGATTAGGGATTGACAGACTATAATATACATGCCTACCAAAAGTTAACTGAGTTAAATATTAATATAATGAAATAAGCCAGACAGAAAAAGTTGAAAATCACATGCTATCACTTATATGTGGGATATAAACCTAAAAGCAACAAATGAACAGGACAAACAAACAGAGACTCATGGATATGGACAATAGACTAGTGATTACCAGAGGACAGGGGGGCCAGAGGAAGGGTGAGATAGATGGGGTAAAAGGGGTCAAATATGTGGTGAGAAAAAGAAATCTAACTCTGGGAGGTGAGCACAGTGTAAACATGTATTTCCCTTACTATTAAAGTGTACAGCTGAAACTTATTGGATTTCATTAACCAATGTCACGATAAAAATAAAATAAAATAGACAAAAAATATATTAATATAAAAGTTATGACAATGAAGCTTTGCGACATTATCCTTTTGAAGTGGGAAGTTTGGGTCCAGACAGGCTGATTCAATTTTGCACATCTAAAGTTTAAACTCTATCAACATGGAGTCCATTGTTATTTCATTAAAGAATTGATTCACACGTTCATGGCTCAATCATTCATTTACTTAATGAGTTGAGTGTCTACTTAGTACCAGCCACTGTTTTAGGTTCTTGAGATACAGTGGAGAACAGAGAAAAAAAATCCTTTGGCTTCATGGGTCTTATGTACTAGATGAAAGAGTCAGATAATAATTAAATAATATATAAATCCTGTATCAGATGAAACAGATCCTGTGCAGAAAAATAGGACAGTGTAAGAGATAAAAGAAATGCACGCAATGGAGGTCAGGGGCTTGCTGTGGAGTGAACAGGGAAGACCTCACTGGTAGAGGATATTTGAGCAGAAGCATGAAGACAGTGGAGGGGTGGGCCATGCCAACACCCAAGGCCAATGTTCCAGGCTGAGGAAACCACAGCACAACAGACCTGAAGTGGGAACACGGTGTTTGAGGAGCAGGAAACAGGGCAGAATAAGTGCAGGAAGGAGGGCAGAGTATGTACAGGGAACAGGGCAGAAGGGGGAGAGAACAGCAAGCGGGGGGCTGTGGTGGGAGATAAGATCACAGAAGATGGGTCCAAATCAGGGCGATAATTTAAGGTGAAGATAGAAAGGTGGGGAACTCTGAATAGGACAAAGATGGCTCTGACTTATAGTTTAAAAGAAACATCCTGGATGATACGTGGAGAGGAGACTGAAGAGGAACAAGGAGGAAGCAGACGGCCACGAAGGAGGTGAATGCAATAAGCAATCCTGGTGAGAGAAGCTGATGCCTCGCACTGATTATGTTGGAGACGGTGAGAAATGGTCAGATTCCAAGTAATCCTGCAATTTGAGTCAATAGGATCTAGGATATTGGGAATGTGGCCTTCAAGAGAAAGCGAGGAAGCGAAGATGACTTGGGGCCTGGGAAACTTGGAAGCTGGTGTTTCCATTTCCTGAGGCGGAGAAAATGGCAGAGGAAGGAAGCGGGCTGGGGAGGGGTGGCAATTGTCAGTGTCACGAGACAAGCTAAGGCCAAGGCCTCGGTGTAACTGACTGTACTGCGAAAACATCCTTTTAGATCCCAACGTTTTGTTAGTTACATAGATGGCAAAAAGAAGAGTAAGTCGCAGAGGCCAGTTCCCAGTGGTCCTAGCCCTCATGCAAAAATGATGATGACCCAGAAACAAAAGGACTGCATGTGGCAGTGTGAGGAGCTGAATCTTTCCCGAAGCAAAGTGGTTTTTAGTCTATAGCTCTGTTGGCAGGTTGACTGGGCAGATCGTTTCATGTCTCATCAGAACTCGGGTGGCCACGAGAAACTGTCTCATTACAGCCTCACAGAGGTGATAGGGAGGCCAGTAAGGAATGGCCTTGTAGCTGTTCCTTACGAGCCTTCCATCACCTTGTCTTCTGGGGGAATTACTACTCATTCTGCCAAGACCTACTTAGCTGTGGCTCAGTCCTTTGCCTCTATCACTTACTGAGATAGATGCGAGGTCGCCAGGGTGTCATGGTGTAGCCTTTGCACTATAGGAATCAAGAGTTTGGGTTTGGGATATGTTTGACAGCCACGTGGATATCTAAGATTGATGTGTGGATGGGGTGGGATATAGTAAGAGGGTCCTGGAGTTTGGCCAAGAGATTATACATTTGGGTGTCATTAGCATAGACATTTTAAATAAAAAGCAGGAAACTTGATGAGATCACGTAGGAAATGAAATGAAGAGATGAGGTGAGGTCTAAATTCAGTAAAAGCTTATCCATGCATCTGCAAATATTCCTTATTTGTTTTCCTTATCAAAGCGTATAACACACTTAGAATTAAGATTCTACGCAATTAAAATACTAGACAGCAAAAATAGTGAATTGAAAGAATTTAGAATTTATAAAAGAACAGGACAGGGTCAGAGGTGCACACCTCAAAAATAAAGGTATATCTCTGCTGCTTTGAAAGAATGAAAACCATAAAAAAAATTCTCCAAAGACAAATATGTGTAGAGAAATATATTTCATATTCTTACCTTCCCTCCTTATAAATTGCAATTAGAGCGAAAGCCTTCAATCTCTAGGCTTTAAGCCCCACCACACCTGATAGTGAGGAGTTAGATGAAAAGTCAGCAATCACTTCTCAGCACGTGGGGGGATCAAGAACCCCCTTCCCTGTTAGTATTAAACTTAGACCACGCTGCTGGCTGCGCATAGGCCTGGGCCTCTACACTCAGGTTTCAGTCACTCAGCTCTGGGACATACAGGCTTTGTGGTCCGTTGTCCACAAGGCACTATCCAGGACAGAGTCAGGCGCTGGCCAGTGCTCAGAGTGAACCTCTCGTGTGAAGCAGCATCCTGGCCTGAGACAAGAGAGAAAGTTTCTCTTTGTCCTGATTCCAGGCCTGCTAATTTCCTGCCCTGACATATCTTGCCATGGCAAGCGGCCCATCATTAAAAGACCAATGACTGCTGTAGGCAGTGACATCGCCTTAGCACAATGAGTCTTGGGCCCCACCTTGAGGCCCCTCCTGCATGTCGCCACTTAATTTTTCCTTGTTACCACACTTAGGAACACGCTCGAGGTCATCTAATCAGCGTTGTTTTTGGATCATGTTGCCCCTGGGGGCAGCACGCTAGCTGTTTTAAACTAGGGATTTCTGACTCAGATGAGAAATGTGGGTGGACCTTTTGGGAGGTTTTTAGACCTCACAGTGATTCAGAGTTCTTCCAGAAACCATGAGCTACAAACTGAACAATGCTATCAGTCTTTCAGAGTGACTCAAAACAGTGTGCAAAGCAATTCAAGGTCCAGCTGAGCTTACTGCCTGGGCCCCAGAGTCTCTTCAAATCTTAGAGGAGGTCACTGAGCTTCCTGAGGCCTGGGCTCAGGTGAGAAGAAGGCCTACTTAGCAACCATCAGCAGGGGCAGAGCCACCCAATGGTCTCTGCAAGCATGAAGGATCATGGAGATTGCAAATGGCAAGCAATCCGTGTCTTGAAATTTTCTCTCTAGTCTGAAAAAATGGGGATGTGGAAAGGATTTCTCTGATTGCCCTTTCTTTTCTAATACAGTAATTATGATATCCTAAAGGAAAACAAAAACAAAAAGGTTCTTATGTAATTCTTGATGAATGTTAACTAAACTTGTAATCAGTCTGTAATACATCAAAACATCACATATACACCTAAAATTAATTCAGTGTTATATGTCAATGGTAGCTCAATAAAATTTTGAAATAAAAGTTTAAATAAAAAAAATTCAAAAGATAATTCACACACATGTCAGTTGAAAAGCAAATAAAATCAAGAACCTTATTTAAAGGCAGAGTTTTTTCTTTGTTTGGTGGTCTTCAACTTATGGGTAATAATTTATAATTATTTATTTTTAATAATATTAACAATATTGTTGATATTTAATAATTATATTGGTGTTTTTACTCCATAATTACCCTATAATCAGAAAGGAACAATTGCTCTTAGCCCAATGGAAAGTGAAGAATTTAGGATGGCGATTTAGCCTTACTAACTTTTGAGAATTTGGGAGACTCAGCAAGTCACTTGACCTCTCAATTTTGTCAGCTTAAAGTTATGAAACTTATTTTTCAAGGATTCTGAGAAGACAGCGATGTTTGAAGCTTTTAGTATCAGACCTATCGTACACTATCATGCAAAATAAATATTACTGAGATTTTTAATCAGGAACATGTACTGCCTCATGCCCATTCTCCTTACTCTGTCCCCTTTTATGTTGTGAAGTGACTTCCTGGGATTCATGTCTTTTGAGTTCACCATCCTTGGTTATGTCACTTGTCATAGGCAGGTATAAAGAACATCTGAGTGACTTTCATGATTTTCTATTCTTCCCCTGTAACGCAGCCACACTGACTCCATCAGGGAGCTACACTTCCAATGTCCTTATGAGGACATTGATCACACTTGGTCACAATTAGCTCGAACAGATCTACTTTAGCTACCTCAGAGACACCACTGACCACTAGATGTCAGACTTGTTAAATAGTTTAAAAGGTGCTTTTTTTTTTTAAATTCCCCTACGACTCAGAAATCCCATTTATTTTTTTCTTTTTTTAAAAAAGTTTTAATGACTTTGACAATTGTTTTACGAGGGTCACATTTCTACTGGTTTAGAGTGTTTCAATCAGAGGATCGAGTTTATTTGAGTTTGTAAGTCTATGTTTCATGCCGGTATAAATTGTTTTGTTCAATAACAGATTCTGCTGTTTCTGAATCCTATTGGAATGCAGTGGATGACACACACTTGCCCATTGACCCGAGTGATATGGAAAAATAAAGTCAACTGCAAAGCCCTAAGGAAATAAAACGGTGATGAAAGACCAGCCTTAGAGAGTGGTCTGATGACTGTGACAGGCAGAAACTGCATCTGAAAGAAAATGTCTATGTGAAAGAAAAATGTCACCAAACTCTCTGTTTTAGACATCAAAGCTCTGGGACTAAAAGGCCTCTTCTTTGCATTTAATTGCACTGGGGACCAGTAGCTGGGCAACGGGCACGAGTCTGGAATCGCGAAGGGGCTGGTTCAAGAACTGGCTCGGGAGGCAGCCTACACGAGTGTCTTTGTTAGCAACTTTAGCGTCTAGTTCAAAACATATTTCTGAACATCATGATGGAAATAAGCTATAACAGACTTGAGAAAACAGTAAAGATGGAGAATGAATGACACAAGAGAGACCTCGGGGTAAGAAAAAACTTGCCAAGGCACACGAAAGAACTTTATGTTATATGGATTCCTGCCGTCTCAAAGTGCCAAGAAAGCGAATAAATTTGATGAGAAAATTATTCATTTAATTCATTTTTTCCCTATATATGTTTATAAGCTGTGAATTAAATAGGCAACTTACTCTTGTTTTTGTATGGTCGTACCCAGACTCAGTGCATGCCAATGCAGCTGCAACATTGTCCCTTAAAAGGCAACACTATTCTGATGATTCTGTCTTTGTATTTCACCCTCGTTCTTAAAATTCCGGAAAGGAACCCTAGGAAACACTTTTCTGGTGTTTCTGGTGTTCTGGCGAAGGCATCTTAGAGCACATCTATTCCAGTTACCTACGTTTTAAGAAAAAGAAAATACATCCCTGAAGTTAACAAATTAATTGCTCAAGACCCTATGTCTAGTTTTCCCAAAGTAATTTTGGAGATTCCTTTACTTCTTATAAACGATTTCATTAGTCACATGAGACAAGCATCCTACAACCTTTTACAAAGCAGAGGGTGACTTCCCCAGAATAACGCAGCACAGTTTATCTCAATGGTTAAGGGGACACCCTACTGTGAATCCTCAGAATCTGAGATCAGTTGGCAGAGTCAGTCCCCAAGAACATGCCCTCACCCAGAGGTTATTTATTCCTTTACTGATGACCTGGAGGATCTTAATTTTATAGTGGGAGAACCTTCTCAAAGTGACTCAAGGAAAAGTACGTTCTCTGTGCTGCGTGCGGTTGTGTGCAAATGCATGTGTGTGCGCACACATCACATACCTTGTTAATTATGTTATTCAAATCCTCTCTATCTGGAATGAGTTTTGCACCAGTCTTTGAAAGAGGCATTTGAGCTTCCCACTATAAGTATGCACTTGTCAAATTTGGCAGCTTTGTGTATGTTTTCAGGCTATATTATTAGCTGAACATAGGTCTAGGATTGTTTTAAGTTCTTGATAGATTTTTGGTTATTTTATCTCTATAGCTTTCTCTCGACTTCAGTTACTGCTTTTTATATTGAATTGTTTTTTGAATAGATATACAAACTTTGTTTTGGAAAGTATTTGTTTTTATATCATTTCCCAAAATTCTTATGTTCCATTCTTTGAGGAACATATTGTTTTAGGTATCTTTTATAAATTAAGTCCTGATGCATTTTTAGTCTAATCTGAGAAATGTTTATGAGATGATTTAAATTTATTATCTGCATTTTAATTACTAATGTATTTGAATTTATTTCTTCCATATTATTTTGTGTTTGTTATATAATATGTTGTTTCCTTTTTTTCCTCAATCGTGTAGGTCAATTTTTTTCATCATTTTCCTTTTATGCACTTAAAAAGGTACATTTTTCATTTCTATATTCATATTCTACATTATGTAAATATATAGTTAATAAAAATTTAAAATGTACATTTCTACCTAAAAATAAGGCTTATCTTTACTTCAGGTTTCACAAATAAGGCAAAAGAGTTGAAATATTTTATTTCCTCCTATTGTCTCTTAAATTTCAACTTCCAAGTTTACTTCCCAGGTTATAACTAAACACACTCAGTTTTATAATGAGTTTGTATGGAAAATATACATTTAGTTTTTTTACCCATTTCTTTGCTTATTATTAATTCATTTTCCACATATATTCTTTAGATTGCTTTTTCTTTTCTTGATAGAGATCATTCTTTGCTGCTTGTCAATGAAAACCTGAGACAAACTAAAATATGGCCTGTCTGAAATTGTTGGCAATTGACACAGTTGGATGATTTTTTTATTTAGATATAGAATTCTACAATCAGATTCTATTGACTCCTGACATTATACATTTCCCAAGACAAATATAATATCAATGAGACTTATGTTTCTTTCCTCCCTGGTAACGTCTAGGATATCTTTCTATTCTCTATCATTACCATTCTGAAGTTCCACTATGTCTGTCTCTGTAGGTGTGAATGAAATAAAATTATTCTGAGTCTTCTTGTCCTGTGCATTGGAAATAGTTTAGTTCTCCAATAATCTTGGGATGCATGTGAGGCTGTCCCAACCTCTATTCATGGGAGTGCTGTGTCTCACACCCTGAGCTCCTGAAAGGCAGTTAGTGTCAACTGGGATATAGCCATGGAGAAATCCTGGCCATGGCTCCTGCACTTTCTGCTTAGATCCACGCCCAGCTCTTCTGTGCCAAGTGATTTTAGTTTTGGCCATTAATTAACAAATGTTCCCTTTGGTTATTTTCTTGTAGGAAATAACTCCCTTTCTTGTTTTCATAATCAGCAATTATTAATTTTGAACTTTAAAAAATCATTTTCATTGCAGTGAGCGGAGGATTCGGAATATGTTTCATCTATCTTCATCAATATTAGCTTAGAGGAAGTTGAGACTCTTTCCAGTCGATCTCATGTTAAGGCCATTCAGACTTACTTTAAAAAGCAATAGGAAGAGAACTTTTGTACCTGAATATTTGAAGAAGGTTGGGAAGGCTAAAGGCAGGAAGAGTTTAGGGTAAAGTGATGAAGAATGAGCACTGCAGGTTAGAGTATGTACCACCATGAAGTTGGTTCCATACAACGTGTGCAGCCCAGAGAGTGCCTAGGAGGAATGCCCCATTTCTGTGTCATCACTCCACAGCACCAGTTTCAACTCGATGGCTTGGGTACAGCTATTCTGGCTACACTTTCCATCTCATAAACGAAATTTCCCTTAACCTGTACATTGCAATTTCACCTGCCAAATGCTCAGTTGCTACTTGAGTGAGACCATCATGGAGCCTGAATTGGACAGCTTTCCTGCCAAATACCTCAGCCATGGAATGGAGAGGTTTCAGAGTCTTTATGACCTCCCATCCCAAATCAGTCTTCCTATACCCATTGCATACTTCCCTGTGTTTTTCCAGGAGACCTCTGGAAATCAGTGTGTTAGGGGAGAGAGAAGATTCTACACTTGTACTCTGGGGCCAAAGATACTGTTGGAAACTCTGAACTGGGAAAGATGTATGATTTCACCCTGCTACATTAGCACTATCGTCTGCTCTCATATTAGCTAGGTTCCCATAAGACTTTCTGTTCCACACACACAGATGCTCTCTAAAAGGCCCCATTTATGTTCTCCAGAGCTGCGGTTTCCAGAATCCATTTGTTCAGGACACAGCCCCCTTGACTTATCAGTTTCACTTCTTAGTCACCTGTTTGGTCCTGATTCTTTGTGGACTGTATCTGGTTGGTTCCCAACCCAACATCACACCTGACAGCTCTCCAGATCATCCCTCTGGTCTCTGCTATCCTGATTCATCACTAATCATTAGCCATCTGAACTTCACCCCTGATTTCACCACGGCTGGGAAGGGTGTTTGGGCATGTCTTCTACCTTTATACAAAGATTACCTTTTGGAAGAAAAGAAAGGGAAGAAGGAAAGATAAATGTTATTTCCTGACTCTCAACTGTGTACCAAATACTGTGCTTGATAATTTAGATTCATTGTCTTAATCATTTCAACCAAAATTGGAGTTAGATGTTATTAATCTTAAAAAGATAGCAAACACACTCCAAATTATGTAATTTCTAAAAAAGTGTGAAATAATTAGGAACCTATAAGCTAATAAAAACATAAAAATTTATTACTCAGTTTATGAGTCAAGCAGTACTCATGTGTACATGGAACTAGTAACGTTTTGAAAATGAAGTTGTGATGCACTATGGCTCAGTTCCAGGGAAAATTCCCCAGGCATTTAGAGGCACATATGGTAGTTTCTGTTTTCATTTGATTTTGAAATAATGATATCTTATGTTTGATACCTCATTTGGAGTATAATGCATGAGTTTAGTTCTGTCTTTCATATTTATCAAATTCTTAACCATTTCTCACTATTTCTTAAAATGACTTAGGAGATGGATTGGTACTTTTGTTTGGCTCATGCTAATGTTTTAGAGCAGGGGTTCCCCATCCCTGTGGCTGCAGAGCGGTACTGGTCTGTGGCCTATTAGGAATGGGGCCGCACAGCAGGAGGTGAGTGGTGGGTGAGTGAAGCTTCATCGCTCTGCAGCTGCTCCCCGGTGCTAGCATCACCACCTCAGCTCCACCTCAGATCATCAGCCATTAGATGCTCATAGGAGCACCGATCCCGGGTGCCAAAGAGATTGAGTACCGCTGTTTTAGAGGGGTTGAGAGCAGGCAAAGAGATGGTCATGGATAACAGTAAAATCAGTGGATATTTTAAATGCGCTCTTTCAAGTATGCATTTAAGGACACAAAGTCCTATGTGTGGAGATAAATGGTGAATGTAGGCTGGACTGAATTCACGCTGATAGCAAGACTTGCCTTTCTTCATACATTCTCATTATAAAGTGAAGTGAGCTCTTATCGGGAGATAGTTGAATGGGAGATACAGCTGCAAGCTGACTAGCAGGACTAACTCATATCTGCCATAATGAAAAAGGAAGGTTTTTGCATTCATTTCTTTTCCTGCTTAGGTAAATTTTCTGACTACATTTCTATCACTCTAATTCAAGCAGATAATTCTTTGCAGGTAACATTACTGTAACATCAAAGGGAAGAATCTGTTCCATGCAGTTTAGAAGATGAATAAAATACTTTTGTAACGTAAGTGAAGGAAGTCCAGGCCACTACTTTGGTGGACAACTTTTTAAATTGCTTTAAGGTAGAAACCATTTTATTGGTTCTTATTTATGCTTACAAGCCATTTTATTGATTAAAAACTGGAGAGATGTTTACCTGTGCTTATAGACCAAACTGTCACAAGGTGGATGGGAGGCAGTTGCTGGGCCTGTGCGTTAACTGCATGAAACTCATAAACCTTCCTCGGTGCTTCTGAAACACCACCATCTTCGTATCCTGAGTATTGGCTAAACCATGTTAATTGGAATCACTGGGCCAATTAAAACTTTTATGTACTTGAACTCAGAAACTGACTCACATTTTTTTTCTGGGAGCTCCTGACTTTGGGATATTTGCCTGAGGGTTTCTCTTCTTGGCCCTCTATGGCCATCCATTTCTGTGTAAATCCATGATTTGAAATTGTCTGTAAAAAATAGGTTTTTAAGGATTGACCATTTATGAAAGATAACCACCAAAATAATCAATCATTTTTGTGCAAGGCTCATTGTTATGCATCCTATCCTAATAGGATTATGGTTTTCTTTCAAGTTTTAAGGAAGAACATCAATAAACTTAGTGTCGTTTGCACATTATGCATTATTTTTAAAAAGCCATATGGATATATAATTAAATCTTTCTTAAACTAGTCAATGTTCAAATTATAGCCTATATACAAATTTCTTCTGCTAAGTTTCTTTCATTTTGTAGAAGTTTTATAAACTAGTTAATGGACTTCCTACTACTGATTTCTCACCAGTGTTGGTAAAGTTTTAAGAATTTAAATTTATCTACAGTAATTGATAGTCATTAATAACTGAATCTCTTTTTTTAAATAATCAGAGTCTGCAATGCCTTGACAGATGTGAAAGCCAACAGGTAAAGCCCATGTCCTGGGTGGGCAAAATTTTGTGTCACTGATCCATTCCTTAAAGGGAATCAGTTTTTTCACCCGGGGTCCATGGATGAGTTTCACTGGATATTCTGTGACTGTCCAAAAATTCAGTGCAAAAGTTTCCTATGTGAGAATATACGTAAAGTTTTAATTAACTTTTTCAAAAAGAGGTTGTAGAAGATAGAGCAGCAGCCTGCCACCTTCTTGGCACCAGGGATTGGTGCTTCTATGAGAATCTAATGCCTCAGGTGGAGCTGAGGTGGTGACGCTAGCACTGGGGAGTGGCCGCAGGTTCAGATGAAGTTCCACTTGCATGCTGCTCACCTCCAACTATGCGGCCCCGTTTCTTACAGGCCACGGACCAGTACTGGTCCAGGGCCTGGTGGTTGGGGACCCCTGGTGTAGGGGGTCAGGGAGGTATATCACTTGTATCAGTATAGCAGACTCTGGAATCAGACTGCCTACATTTGTAGCCCAACCTACCACTTGGCTGTGTGACTTTGAACATGTTACTTAACGTCTCTGCTTTGTTATTCTCAAACTTGCAGATATGATCTTACCGGGTTGCTGTAAGGATTAAATATGAGGATTTTATGGGCATTTGAAGACTGTAATACAGTGGCAGGCACTGAGCACTCATTAAATGCTGGTAATTACCATTATGTTCTCAGAGGAATTTGTAACCACCAGAGTTGAGAGCCTCCATCCTTAGCATTTTTAGAATCATACTTTAAAAAAGATCAGTTCTTCAATTGGGCAGTCACAGTCAAACCTAATTGTAATATAATATTCATTAGCAAAACATAGAGATGCATATTCAGAATGAGGCAGAAAGACTTGCAAATAGCTCTGAAAGTGTGCAAGGCCAATTAGTTTTGTTTTCCCACGACACAAGAAGAAAGGGTTTCCCAGGTCCTTGGATTAGTCCCCAAGTGAAATACTTTCAATCTGTTCCTGATGGCTGTACCTCCCGAGCTTTCAGGGCAATAGTTCAAACTGTAACTCTACATTTGTCGATGCTGTCTCAGCATAGTATTTTTTTTGTAGTTATCATGGAAGTCAAAAGTTACAAAAGCAACGAGATTCTGAATCTTTTAATGAAAGATAAAACAACAATATAAACATACACAAATTTACAGAGAAGGAATCAACTTTAATACATTTGGAGTAAAAGGTGTTTCTTATTTAAATATGGTATAAAAATAAATGCAAGAAACATGAACTGAGAATGTACGAACAACAAAGATATGAGCTTGTTTCTGACTGTGGATATATTGGTGAAATAAAACTTTCTGTGCTAATTTATTGTTTAATAAATGTGAAGCCATACGTATACTTATTGATATATGTTTTCTTTTTCTTTTTCAATTCTTCCAGTTTGTGACTGACTGATTTTTCTGTGAACTGTGTGTCTAGCAGAAGCTTTAAGTGAAAGAGAAAGGGAAAAATAAAAGATTTACTTCACTTGAACTTGATAAAAAGGAAAAGACATGGATCCAGCTTAGTACAAGGAGGAAGTAAGCAGACAACACTTTGAAATGGAGGCTTTGAGATGGCAGAGTCCCTTGGAGATTGCAATACCTTAATGCACACAATGAAAGAACAATTCAGGTCCTTTGCTCATGCAACATCTTGGTCTAATGTCCTCTGCTCCAGGTAACAAGAAAGAGCTACAAAGTATATGCAGCGACTCAGTCTGTTTCCATGCTACAAGGTGATCCATTTAGTAAGACTGAACGAGGCTTGTTAACCTCTTTGACGTGACAGATTTCCCCTGAGAAAAAATATAAACAAGGATAAACAAAGCAAACAGAACGATCACCGAAAACCTGCTCATGAGAAACATCTATCTATCGCAGCTGATTTTTGTGCAAGGGTGAAAATGGAACTCATTAGGTACAGCTTAGTTCAGCCTTCACGACCAGCTTCCCTCCCAGCACATCAAACCAAATGAGCCTCCCCCCTGCCACCCTCCCACTCCTCCTGCCCACTTCCTCCCCACTGCAAACAGACTGATGGGTTCACAGCACAGTTTAGCAAATCATAAAACAAGTCCATCAACGTTCATTGAGGCTTAGCAATGATGCAACACCTAGGTTAGCAACTGGTCATAAACATTTTACAACAAAACTTCGTAAGTTGCTCTGAAAGATAGCAATGTGAATGCATCCTTGGTCAATCGCTGGAACTCGCGTTGCATTGATAAATATTCAGATAGGCATAGAGTAGGATTGAATTCAATAAAATGCATTTTTGAGGGTATGATTGGTGCAAACTCAAGATTGAGTCTGTTCTTTATCTTATATAGTAATGGAGACAAAGGTGCCAATTATACATCTAACGATAAAAGTCTATTTGCACCCTACTTCAAATTGTAGACATTTCCCTGTCCTATTCCATCTGATTTCCTCCAACCCCAAGCCCAGAAAAATTCCATATATACTGATTCCACATATTGTGTTAATATCTAGAATGCATATTCATTTTGGAGGAAAATCTTGAAAACCAAAACTGTCCCTGTTAATTACAAGTATTTAGAGAGAGAAGAAATTTAAAATTTCTGATCAGAATAGCAGATTGCTGATCGGTGATTTATGTTCCATCTTTTATTGTATATATTTTAGGTGGCCAACTTATTGAATGGAATCTGTGCTTCTTAGAGGTTAAAATAATAAGGGAAAAATCAAAATGTTTTTTAAGAAATATAATATTTTAGTACTAAACTAGTCACATAGTCAATGGTCTTGATTTACTAACTAATGTGGCTCAGAAAGAGTTTAATAAGGGAGTGGTGGTGCGGTGTTGAAAGGAAATCATCACTTATGACCACGTTTTGGGAAAAGCACAAGATGTTTAAGAAATCATTAATAATTCAAAAATCAAGCTTTCTTCACATGCTGTACAGTAACTGACAAGGGACTTTTTGCTGACTTGAGCAGTGGCAGCGAAAACCTAGCACCACTTTCTTTTAATTGGGCAAAAGGATTCACAACTTAGCTTTCAGCAGCTAACAGTAGAAGATGTCAAAGCTTAGCAAAGGTTTTTCTCACTTAGCTCTAATCGTTTTGTGGGAGGAAAAATAATAAAAGAAAAAGCAGATTACTAACAATATACTCTACATTATATATTGACCTTATAAACAAAATATGTTTTTTCTTCTTGACATTACTTCTGCATTTTTTTCTCATCCCTAAAATGTGGATATTAATATCACCTACTTTAAAAGCTATTTCTGAAGAATAAAAGAAGTAAATGGCTAAAATTATTATTGAAGCATTCTATATACTCTGTTTATATTGGCTATTTTATTAATAATGGTAATAATAATTATTATTATTCTGGTTATATGTTTTCACATTAGATACCAAGACCTAACTAAAGTCACTATTTTGACTCAAAGAAAAGCAAAAATTATAGCTGAAATTATACTGCTTTTCATCCAAAACATGGGCAAGTAGGTTATCAAACAATGTTGGAATCAAAAACTAGTTTTCACTGCTTGAAGACTATACTATTTCCTGTATTTACTACTGTGTTCTCTTGTGCTATTGATGTAAATGTATATATAATATAAATGTATACATATTCATTCTGAAGATAATGTATTTTTAAAAAGTGCTTACTGTTTCAAATATCTTTGGAGGGATGGGGAGGCATAAGAGTGAATTCTTATACAGTAGAAGAAGAGGGGAATGATATTAATATAAAACTATTTCTTTTAAACCCAGAGATTAATGTAATTTAGTCCAAACTATTGGGAAAAAAAGTGAAGTGGATACATTGAAATAGGAAGTCATTTGAAACTCAGATAAAATCATTTTTTTTACTTGGACTGTAAATGTAATAAATAGTAACATGGTTCTTTCAAATTTTTTTCCCCAAATATGCTTGAAGCTGGTAGTTCTTGGCCCAGTATGGGCTTCATTAAGAAGAAAGTGAGGTACAAGTTTAGCTTGATAGGCTGTTGTCCCAGGAGATAATTAAAAAAAGAAAAAATCACCTCATTTATGGAAGCTCAAAGAGAAACAAAGGCATACAGCAAACCTGGTTTTGTGATAATAGACAAACAGATGTGTAAAAATGGGAAATCTTATGCATACATTTTAATAGTCACATAATAAAACATTTTGCATAATATAAACTTATCAAATTTATAACAGGATATTTGTTTTGTGTATTGAGACAACTAAAAGGCAAATTTGGGTACAGCTAACAGTAAAAAGAACTTAAGAGCCCCAATCTGGGGCCAAAGTAAATAGCCCGGGTGACCAATGAATCATCTAGAGTTGAAGATCTAGAAAAATCACTTGGCTCTGTCTGTAAACCCTGTGCACATCCTGCCTTGTTCATACACCAGAAAGAAAAATACAAAGGCAATATTCTAGTGCACAAAGAAATATCAAGCACTCACTGTATTGGAAAATCTTAAATTAAAAAGAACATTGATCTTTTCTTTTAAGAGGGAAAGAACATATTGCAAATCAGCCATTTAGTAACAACCTTGTTTAGCTCAGTCCCTTGGAGGCTGTGTGGAATGAGCCCCTGACAATTATCTTTCATAACTTTTCCAAGTTGAAGAGGCTGAGAAATTTTTATAGCTAAATTCTAATCTTAATTTTGGAAACAAAAAGGGCTACAAACCCCTTACCAATAGCAATTTTTACCAAATTGTTTACAATTAAATTCTATATGAACGGTGGCTTTTTAAAAATCAAATGACTATATATTTGTTATGTGATTTGTACCCTTTCTTGCTAGATTTTAAAGGAAATAGATTACACCGTAAACAGAAATCTATTCAGAAAGACGAAGACAGAAACTCAGAACAAAATGACATAAAAATTTGAGATCCTATGAGATTTTGTGATACTGTTGTTGGTTAGTGAACAAAATGCTTGACAAAGAAGCACATTATCCGTTTCAGAACAGAATAAACCTCAGACCTGAGCTGGTGCCTACATGAATACAGAACATCCATCTAATTCATAATACAGTTATCATATAAACGAAGGAGGTTTTCTAGTGTCTCACAAC
Source organism: Cynopterus sphinx (assembly GCA_030015415.1). Lineage (NCBI taxonomy): Eukaryota > Metazoa > Chordata > Mammalia > Chiroptera > Pteropodidae > Cynopterus > Cynopterus sphinx. Next base: position 8,294,243 of record CM057394.1, read on the forward strand.
CAAACCTCACCTCCACCAAACCAATTCCTCCATATCTTAAATGCAGCCCAGAGATTTTGCTATAATTAGACAAATAAACCCTCCAACACAGACAACCCATGTATTTGTTCTTAACTTTTCCAAGTTAGCTATCAGTAGTTATGCATTTTACCTGATTTTTAAAATCTTTTCTGGTCTTAAAGGAGGAAGAGAAAGTTGTGCAGACCCTAATCAGTAAAGAAAAGGAAGTGGAGGGAAGCGACTTGGGTGACTAAGCCACTCATTTTATTACTGTTTAAAAGTAAGTACACAGCAGCCTCTCCTAGTCTACAGGAAAGTAAGCAGAACACGGAGAAGTGAAGAGAGAGACTTTTAGAAGACAGCCATGGAAGAACTTAAAGAGAAGAGCAGGAAAGTGTCTGCAGTAGAATGCCTCATAGGATCCAAAGACAATGGTAAAAGAATAAAAAGAAGAAAGGGCCAATCTCGTCATGGAGTTTCCTCTGGTGTATGTGACTCCATCGTATGCCCAGATGCTCAGCTCCACTATGTAATAGAAAGATTTGAACTTTGGTGGTAATGAGCTGCGGTTGGACCAGGAATAGGGTGTGCTGTTATGAGAAGCTGAACTAAAAGATGCTGTTTGTCTTTTTACTGTCATGTTGAAAAATGTCCCTGCTTCACTTATAAGTACATATGTCCTTGCCCAGATTTTAAGATCCTTCATAATCTGGCTTCCCTGGCATTTCAAGCTGTGTATTATCCCTCCACAAAAGGGTCCTGTGGCAGGCTTTCAGCCCAGGTCACCTATCCTGGCACCTGACTACCTGTTCAGATCCCAACCACTCTTCGAAAGTAAACTTCTTATCCATGTTTTGGCTGAAGTCTGTTAACTGTCCCCTGAACTTGTCCGCTGTTTGTCTCTCTGGACTCTTGCTCATACAATCAACCCTATACTACGTTTACATGCCATTTTGTATAATTCTCTAAGTCACCTGGCTTGGCAAAGCAATCTTCAGCTGTTAAACAATATTAATACTAAAGAAGTCCCCAAATACATACTTTTTCTTTCTTTCTTTCTTTTTTTTTTTTGCATGAGTTGAATTCCTTGGCTAGAAATCACATTTTAAGAATAAACTTCTAGAAACCAGCGTAACAAGATTCAAATGTCTTAGGATAAATAACTTTTAACTCAGAGGAGAAGAGGCACAATTAGATGAGGAATCAGGGGACACTGGTCACACAACAAATATTAGCTAATTAACTGACATGACAGAATCTGGGTCTTTTCAACTCTTGTTTTGCCTCAGTTGTCCCTATTACGCAAATGAACTTGGGAAGACCTTAGGAAGGAAATGAAGCTGAGCCAGGTGAGTGGAAAGCTCTTCCCTGATTTAAATGAAACCAGTTCTCCTAGGGACACCTGTACATGAGTTTACTGAAACAGTGAATTATTTTAGCAAAACTGAAGAGCGAGTTCTTAGAAAGTTAGAGAAAAGCTCAAATTGCTGAGACCTGAATAAAAGGAAGGAAGGAAAGATTCTCTAGCTAGTTTGGGCCAGTGTATTTAATGTTTAACACTAAAAAAAAAATTCTGTGGTATACTAAAAAGAAATAGTGTGTGAACATATTAACATTTAAATACCGAGTGAGAAAGAACAAGTAAAGCCAAATACTCTCATTTCCTTTACTAAAGGTATTTTCCTAAAATAAAAGTAGTGTATGCCCATTAGAGACAATGAGGAAAACATAGAAAAATATAAAGAAGAAACAATATTACCTGAAATACAGTTATTTACATACTAATATATCCCTTTACTTTTTTTATACAAAAATATGATTTTTAAATCTTATTTTTTTACAAAACTGAAATTATACTGTGCATAGTTTTATGGCTTATTATGACTAACACATGTATTAAAATGATTATATTTTGATCAATTATCCATGTTACATATATTTCTTCTAAAATGTTTCGTTCAAATTCATCGCATTAGTGGGTAACTCAACTCATTAAATTAAATATAATAGATTAGATAAAAATATATCAGAATGTGTTGCACATAAGAAAACATTGCATCTGAATTGTTATTTTAGTTCTACCCACATATAAACGTACACAAGTATGGTTTGATAGTAACACAATATACACATATATACACAAACACACACACACACACACAAAAGATGAAAACCGCTGCTCTAAAATTTAATTTTTAATCACTGCATAATATTCCATCAGGGAGATATACCTTGATGTATCTAAGAAAGTCACAATTGTCATACATTCAGAGCATGTCTTATATTTGGCAGTTATACAATCTATGTGAACGTCTGGGGTTTCTAAGGATTAATTATTAGAAGTTGAATTACTGAAAGTGACCGATTTCTAAGCTTTTGACTCATTTTTATTTTTGTATATAAAGAATTTTTAGGATAGACATTTACTGCTCAGAACTAATAAATGTAACCACTTGTAACCTACTGAGAAAATCAGAGAGCCTTTCTAATTTTCTTACTTCATTTCTTTGGAGTCCTACCAAAACAAAATTTCAATAAAAATGATTATTTTTCATTTTTCTGGGTGGAAAATGATTAAACCTCAACAATGGTGTCTGAAGGTTATCTGAAAATTAGCATATTGTATATACATGTGTGTGTGTCTCATGTTACTCAACTTCTCTTCCTTTGGTAATTCCAGCCATTTTCCCTTCTCCCTAAAAGGATGGTAGCCCTTTTCGGCCTAGTGAAATCCTATTTATCCAGTTAAATGTAACTTACTCTGGGAATTCTCATATTACTCATTCTCTCTTTGCTACTCTAAACCAAGTAGAAATAGCTTCTCGTTCTCCAGCATATCATTTTGATTCTCCCATTAGGTACCTGAGCAATTAAGGTCTCTACCTTTTCCACGTTTCCAAGACATAGCATGATGTTGGGAATACAGATGGCACTTGATGTCTAAATTACGATTGGAAGGTAGAGATGATGAAACTTCTCTTCCTTTTGTTTCTTATTGATCCCTTCTTAAAGTTTGCAGTGTACAACAATGTGATGCTATTTTTTAAAATTAAAGTATGACTGACATACAATGGCATATTAGTTTTAGCTGGACAACATAGTGATTCTACATTTGTATACCTTACAGTGTGATCACCACAATAAGTTAGTAACCATCTCTCCCCATACAAAGTTATTACAATATCATTCACTGTATTCCTTATGCCATACATTATATCCCAGTAACTTAATTATTTTATAACTGGAAATTTGCACCTCTTAATCCTTTCTCCTTTTACGCCTATCCTTTCTCACATCCCTCAAAATGAGAACATTAATCTGAAAAGACGTATGCACCCCTATGTTCATTGCAGCATCATTTACAATAGCCAAGTTATGGAAGCGACCTAGGTATCTTATCCACTGATAGGTGAACAGATAAAAAAGATGTTTGTAATTGTAAGAAACAATTATATATGTATATATAATTCAGCAACAAAAAAGAATGGAATTTTGTATTTGTGACAACATGGGTGGACCTAGGAGGTCTTATGCTAAGTGTACTAATCAGACAGAGAAAGACAAATACCATATAGTTTCACTTATATGTGGAATCTAAGAAACAAAACAAAACAAACGTACAAATGTGGTGCTATTTTAAGAGTTGAGAAAGTTGGTCAGAATTGGGGATGGTGTTGGAGGAAAGACAACCATTCTGTTTCCCCTTTCTATCTATTTCTATTGCATTATTATTTCTAATCACGTCACAGAAATTTCTGTTCTCATCTCAAGAACAATATTCTGAGAGCATTATGTCAGGAAAGGATGAATTTGAAACAATTTTTAAACAATACACAGAGCGCTGTGCACCTTTCTCCACCAAAATCTTGAGGCATTTCTTTTACATTGTTTTTATCTTCCCACGAAAGATATGAGGCATCTTATGAGGCATCTTTAGGAACATTTTGTATTAAAGGTCAGAGATTCCAATAAGGCCAGCCAGAATTTTGTGAAGTTCAGAGTGTGATTAATTCCCGGAGTCCTTCATTTTCCAGCCCTTTAATTTGTGCAATCACATTGAATGTTCAAAGTACACACTGCTTTGTAAAGTCTTTCAAATACTCTGGGCACAGGCACAACTGACAATTCACAAGGAGAACCGGTTAACCCCACCAACAAAGATCTGTGAAGGAAACTAAAAGCACACACCATCTTTTTCAAATCCAGTTTGCTTAGATTTCTACACACACAACTCCATTGAACGAGCCATCACAGCAAAAGCCACAGATGTGTGCACACATGCACACTCACACACACACACTCACACCCCAGCAGCAGCAGCAGCAGCAGCAGCAGCAGCAGCAGCATGGAGCTAACCACACAACTCAACAGACGATGCAGACAAACTTGAGTATAAACCAAGATTTTTCTACCTCTTTTCATAACAGGTTAGTGCTGGCCCTCAGTGTTGGTGTACAGTTTTTATGGCATGGGAAAATAGGGATGTTTCTGCCCTATAAAAATAAACGTGTGAAGGCTTTAGTTTGTGCTTCCACAACGTCAGAACGTTTTCAAGGCACTGGCACGATACAAAAAGAAAAAGAAAAAGAAAAAAGAAAGAACCCCACAAACATATCATCAGAACACATGGCAAGATACTAAGAAAACAGCTGTAGAAAAACGACTGGTTTCCTGGATGATTTATGCAATAATTTTCAACACCATCCTGAAATATAAAGAATAAGAGCAGCGTGGCACTGGGTCTTTGGTGGGGCCTATCTTGTCACCAACCACCATTCATTAGGTCACTTTCTCCCTGCGAAGGAGAAAGCGCAGACCCCTCCTTGTTCTTTATCTTTTAACCCTTAGAAAGAGCTAAGGAAAAGAGCACAGAAACACATACACTATCTTTAATAAAGAAAGGGATACACTGAATAAAACGAAAAATATAAAAAATAACTGTTCTTCATTTTAGAGATCATAATAGATACTTCTTTCCAAACCTGTTTGGTACGTGTCGTTTTTCACATGTGACACCTTCGTCTACTCTAGGAAGGGGTGAGACAGAAAGATAAGAAGGAACAAAGTCCTAAATTTGAATAAAGGCACTACCTTGGCTGTTATATCACAAGTTCAAGGTGGGCAGTGGGGACATTTCTTAATTGGTCTTAAGCATTTATAATTCCTCAAAAAAGAAAACTTACCACATTCTATGCAAATTTCTCAAAAGACGGTCTGCCATCTATTGAATGTCCTGACTTACATGTGTTGGGTGGGGGGAAGGGGGCAAAGGGAAACAGAAAACATAAAAAAAAAAAAGGAAAGGAAGGAAAACAGAGCAGAAAAAAAGAGGATGATGAAATGATGCAGCGGCAAACCCGGTCCTAAACCCCAGAGACTAGCAAGGCAGGAGGGCCGCTAAGGAGGCCTTTTGGTACACCGAGAGCTCTCTTTTTTATTGGTGATTTTATTTTTGTGAAGACAAAAGGTAATTTCAAGCAAAATTAAACTCCACTGAAATGAAGCAGATATGTGAAGGTTTTATGCTGACATTTATAAAGTCTAAATATTTGAAAACCTAGGGGCATAGCTTTAGAATTTCATCATAATTTTCTGTTTTAGATCCCTGTTGATAACAGTATTCACTTTATAAAGCACTGTTATCCACCAGAACGTTCTGAAAGAATGGAAATTTCCTCTTATGCTGTCCAATATTTTAGAAGTCTTTAGCTGTGACCATGGAGTACTTAAAATTTGGCTAGAATTTTATGTAGTCTTAATTGACTTAATTTAAATTTAAGTAACCCTGATGTAAATTTAAATAAGCAGCTGCAGTATTGGACAGGTGACTACAGGGTATCTATTCCAGTTGTAAAGGCAACGGGTGCGAAAAGTCACATTAATCTAAAATAATCATCATGAATTATACAAAATTACAATTTCATATCAAAATTTCAAGAAGCTGTGAACTTTTTTAACATTAAGAAGTAATGAGTGGTGTTGATGTTTATATTCAGATTTTCCATACCCTGTTACACTGATGACATAAGATGCTCTTGACAGTGAGACTTTGATTATAAACATTAATTAAATAATGTGGTCCACTGCAACTGCCAAAATGTGCTTGGTTACCATCTTAGGTGCGTAAAATTTATTGGGGGGATACCAAGTGTTTCAGAATAATTACCAAGTAAAAAATATTCAGAAGCAAACATTACCACATTTTGACAATTTTCATTGAAAAACTGAGTAATTTTAATTATGAGGTACGTAGCTGAAAACATACATTCTAGCCTCCTGGGCAAAGAACATTCTCTTCAAGTTTTTTATCTAATGACATTGTTCTTTTCCTTTTTTTTTATTGTAAATTTTGATTTCCTCGAACTAACCATACAGAAAACTAACATGAAGCATGAAAACGGCTTCTAAAAAGCTTCATCGAGCATGAACATCAACAGAAACAGATTTTTTTTTAAAAAAAGCAAATAAGCTTCAGCAAACAAACAAAAACAAATTAAATGGTTCTTTAAAAATGCAAAGGTTTGGGAGAGGGTTATGGAGTGTATTCACTTACCATTTGTCCAATACCCTGGGCCCGAGGGAAGGAACTATGTCAAATAATTACAACTGAGAACAGATCAAAAAAGGTCCCAAAGAACCATTACCTTTTTCTTTGCCTGTAGAAGCTCCTGATAGGCACTGGATCTTATAAAACGTGGGTATGAATCACTTTTCATCAATTTGTAAATGTGCTCCTAAAAGAAATAATGGTTCAGGTGTTTCTTTATTATTTCTCATGATGTGAATACCTTATCCGTACAGAATATTTAGATTCTCAAATTTATTATTTTATTCATAAATCAACATTTATACTGATTTAGGAGCTATAAGGAATGTAAATCATATTCACTCCTTTAAAAAAAATAAAATTTGGTTAACAGAATGTCATCAAGTGATTTCAAATGAAATAGTTGATTTATATGGATTACTTGCAAATATAAATAAATGTTTTCTTTAAAAATTACTCTGGGCCAAAAGTGAATGATGTGAGGTCAAGACTGAGTAATCATCCTAGATACCTTTGGCATCATATGTACTCGAAAGGTTCAGACTGCCCATATGAACCATCTCTCTTTGGTGCTAATTATAGGGAAAATTATCATCTTTGATAATTTGGGCCAGAGCGCAAGTCAAAAATAAATTGTGTGATATTTAGTGGCTATACCTCCCAATTACTGTGCTTTCATTTTTATCATTCAGTGACAAATCAGGTAAATATCAAAAATGTAATCCTAATCAGTCTGCAATGTTCTATTTAGATGATAAATATTGATGGACAAAGAAGTTGAAGAAAAAATGTATTTAGCCAAATCAGTGTTGTTAGCCCAATTTAAGAAGATCCTGCACTGGCGATTGGCATTCAAGAGATGATAAATGCTCCTTGGTTTTCTAGTCTAGTGATATAGCAGTTTGAAGTAGAGTTTTGAACTATTTGAGAGTTTCTGAATGTTCCAATCTCTTCTTATTTGGAGAAAATACGTATTTTTAGAAATGACTCAGTTTCCCTAGTTTCAATGTCATCAGTGATCATTTGGAGATACTGAATCTACTTCGAAACATTCAGGATTGAGCCTCAATATCATCCATCCTAAGTTTCCCTCCCAGAGCGTGATGCAGTTGGAGCTGTATCAGAGTTTGTCATTGGAAAAGTGGAGCATGTCTTATTTTGTCATCAAGCTTTTGGGATTCCGATACTATCTTGCTCGAGATATATCAGTTACAAAGTGCAAATTGAGACCAATTTGTTCATCTCTGTGAGCCTTAACTTTCTAGTGTACACAGTAAGGTTGCTGTGAGGATTAAAGAAATGATGAGTGGTCAGCAGAGGATGGGGCTGTGCATTGTGAGCGCTCAAGTATACTTGAGTTCATGCCAGGCACACTTCTAAGTGCTTGCCTGTGTTTATTAATTTACTCCTAACAGAACCTCGACAACGTCGGTAGCCATTCTCGTATCCATTTTAAAGATGGAGAAACTGTGGCACAGAGAAGTGGAGTATTTGCAAGAGTTCACGGAGCTCAGACTGGAACCCAGACTATTTGGTTCTAGAATCTGCTATCTTAACCATTACATTGCCCCTCTTCTCAGACAATGGCAAGGAATTTCATTTATATTGTTGAAGACATGGTTACACACACACACACACACACACACACACACACACTGGAGTTTAACATCTGAGCTTAACTGAAAGCAACGCCTAGTGTCAGGTGTTAATGTTTTCTATTGAAAACTATGACTTTTCTTGTTATTGAAGACCTACCTATTAAGCAAAATATCTTTAAATGGCAGAGAGAACACAAAATGTTCTTTTAAGACATCAGGAAGGTCATTCAAAACATTTTATACGCTGTTGGCTCTAGAAAAAAATGTTTGAGACTTTATCTTGAACTGAAAGAAAGGTAAATAAGCAGAGAAGTAAGCAGTGTGGCCGGAAATTTTCCCTGCTCTCTCTCTCATGTATCTCTGCAGAATGAAATTATTTCTACATAGAAGATCACACCAGTGCCAAGGAGAATGTGCAGTCAGTAGCTGTTCAGCTTTCTACACAGTGGCGTGTTTTCTTCAACCAAAGCCAAGGAGAAATGCATTTTCTATGTGAGTAAAAATAAAGAAGGACATTTGTGTATCTCATTCTTCATCTTCTATATTTTATTGTAGTAACACTTATTTAAAATGCAAGATACTTTCTAGAGTTAATATTCTTTTCTAAAAATGGTTTAAGAAATTATGAAATATTATGGTCTGATTTAAAAGCCAATTTCAACACATCATTGGGAAATAATATTCTCTCACTCTTTTTAGAGAAAATGGATATTGAAATTGTTTTTAAGAAGGCAATTATGTCTAGTTTGCAAAAACACTAAAAATTTGTTTTAGGAAGTTAATATCTTAACATGAGTTTCTTTTTGCAGATTAAAAAAAAAAATCTTGAAAATGGATACGTGCCTAAAATCTAGTATTTAATTCTATCATCAAAGGCAAAACTGGTTTGAGTTTGCCATAACTTTAAACTAATTTATTTTAGTTCTGACTGTTCATAATATCGAACAGTTTAGGAATATCAGAATCTTAGAACCTTTAAGGTGGAAGACATCTTCAAGATTTCAAGTATGTGTTACTGTGGTGGGGTCATCATTAGGAAAATGCTTGCTCACCTATTGGGTGAGAAACAGAGTAGAAAATGAAGTAATAGAAGTTTTCAAATAGTTCATATATTCCCCTTTAACAAATTTTCATGTAAAAATATACAAATTTATAAAACATCCTCAGGCTTTAAAAATAGGGCACTCTAAAGAAGTGTCTCTTCTCTTCTTGCTCAATTCGTTATTTTACATACAGTTATCTAAACGGGAATATTAGACACAGCTGCTAATTTAAATGAAAAAAGAAAGTAGCTCAACCACCATCTGCTCAGGAGCACGCATTGACACAACGTGAGGCCCCACGCCTGTACTAACCTGAGCATCTTCGAATGTGTATCGTCCAGGCTCCTTCACGTTCTGTGTGGTTTTGTCATAGCTCTTGGAATCCAAGTTAATGGCACTGGGGGCTCCTGGAGCCAGGAATTCTTGCCATATTTCCTGGACGCGGGAGGGGACTTCTCTAATAGGCCTTTTCTTCAGGTCCTCCACTGCTAGCCAGAACCTGTGCAGGACGGGACACCCAGCATTTACTCCCAGGTCTCATAATCTGAAAATCCTTCTATTATTGGGTGATCCTACAATTCACAATGATGCATAATAATGAACTCACTTTCTCTGAGGGCTTCCTATATCAGGCCTTTCCTGATTTTTTTTATTGTTTGTATTCAAAGGTATAAAAATTTTTGGAAGGAAATATTGGAAACAATCCCTTTTAAGTATTTGCTATTAAAAGCAGATCTGCCAGAACCCTAATTCTACACAACCTTAATTTTATTTAAGCAAAGTCGCACTGCTAAGGAACCATTTATTAGTGAGAAGGAGAAGTTTGGAGGGTTTTCAGGGTGAGTGGCTTACAGCCTATGATTGGGGAACAAAGAGATGCATTACGCTGTATTCTTTGGCTCTTTTGTCTATTTGAGCAATGAGGCTTAATATGGAGAGAATTTTCTGCTCCACCTGGCAAGGGCATTACAGCCAAGCTTTACTGGAGGCAAAAGAGGGCTGAGCACAGATCAGAAAAGAAATCAGGGCGAATAACTAACTTTAGGCTATTTAATTCAGGGAGTTATGGAATGACAGAAGCAGTAAGCTTTCACACACAATTGTTTGAAGGGCTTAAATTTGCAGAGGTTTCATAGCACTTTAGAAGCTCTGGAAGAAAACATAAATACATGTGGACTTAACTTCTAAATGTATAAATATATTATATATTATATATATATATATTATATATAATATATTTATTATATATTAAATATATTTAATATATTAATATATTAAAATGTGTGTGTATGTGTATATATATATATATATATATATACACACACACATTTTTAGTAAAATATATATGCTGAAGGGAAAGAACACCAGAATATATTTTAATTTGATAAGAGCAAATAGAAAAGTCCAATTATAAGGGGTCACATTGTATTAATGAGTTTCATCTCTTTGAATTTTGCTGCATGTGGTATCTTTTCTATTATATCTAGGAAGAGTTACAAAGGGGAATACGTATATCATAATTTGTTAATATAAAATATGCATGAAAGGGGAACTACTAGGCCTATGTTATCCTCAACAGAGACTGCTATTGCTCTGATGCCAGGTGTGATCATGCAATGGAGAAGGCAGTCCTGGAGTCAGAGGCCACTCCAGAGGGGTACAGGTAATAAGCAGCATCTTTGTAAGTGTTCATTTTTCACTTGGGCATTAATGAAAGGACACAAATAAACAGTAGAACTCGAATTAGAATACCAAATACTACTCACTCTAGCACTTTTCCAGGCTCTAGATATTATTTTCCCATCGATATATGTAACAGTAAGTAAGCCAATTTAGACAATGCCTTATGCTTTCAGAAGGGAAGGCTGAGGACATTTCTTCCTAAACTACAGATTTCGATTCTGTCATCTAAGAGGAATACCTCTGTGCACTCTGAGAGAGCCTAAGTGTTATATAACTGATGCTCATTTGAGTTAATCCCAGCACACTTTGAACACATCAATCAAAAGAAAGTATCTGTTCGCAGAGAACTAGTAGAGAAAAAGAAGATAACCATTCAGGTGGCCACAGCACAGAAAAGCACATGAGAGGTTCTCAAGAAATCACATGACCTCGACAGTCTGGGAGTGCAGAGCAGGGAGGGATCCCTTCCTCTTGGGCAACCCCTGGGCTGGAAAAGGGAGCTCTAGGGAGCTGTTAGAGATACAGTGACATCTTCAATGGACTTGGACATACAAATAAGATTCCAAAGAGACGAGAAGGTAATAATAACAACACCTACACTGATGTATAGGTGCAGGCACTACTCTAAGTGACTTAGCTACATTAATTCATGCAATCTCTACAACTCTCTGGAGCACATGCTATTATTTTCCTTCATTTCAGAGAAAAGGAGACTAAGAATAAGGGGATAAGGCCACTTATTTAAGGTTGCCCTCTGTGACTCACATAGCTGGGGTCTGTCCCTGGATAATTTGCAGCAGATAATGTGCTCAAAACCATTCCCTCTTATGCCACCCTAGGAACATTATTGTCTTTTTCAGCCTCAGCATTTTGTTACAATCATTGCAATACATTCGTAGAATAGAAAGGACACTGGTTAAAATCCCACTCTTCTTACTAAATTGTATGAGCAAGCATTTTAACGTCTTCAAAACTCAATTTCTTCATCAGTGACTTGGGATGATAATGCCTATCTCACTGGGTTTCCAGTAGATTTCATGAGATAAACTATGTAAAGGGCACTTTTGAAGTCCTTGACACATTTTTCAGGCACCCAACGATAAAGCTCACATTCCTACGGTTACTTAGTAATTTACACTACGTGCTTCACCTGAAAAAGAAACGAGCAAAATGGAGACCAACAAGAGAACACAGGTTGCATCTGAGAAATAAGTACTTAGCAATAAGCACTATTTCCTGACTGTTTTCATGTCCTAATACTTGAGGGCAATGCTCATATAGGTGCCACACTTCCATAAATAGCAGGTGCTTAGAGGTATGTGGCTTAGATAAGGTGCATTGAGGTTTATTTAAGCATAATTAGCTCTGTCAGCTAACTGAACTATTTTGTCTCCCTCAGTCTGTGATGCCAGCCAGATACTGAGGCACGAGCAGTGGGGCTCATATTTGGGGAGCAGTGAGAAGCAGCTTAGTATTGGTTTATAGAAAGCCTAGGATGCAATTACTAGCAATTTGACTTGGACAATATGCTTAACGCCCCCCAAACATATTTCACATATCTGTAAAATGGGCTAAGAACATTTACATTTCATTTTTGCTGTGATGATTAGATGTGTGATAATATAGCATGGCATACCTGTAAAAATAGTAGGTATGAAGTTTATTATGGCATAAGTAGGTGTTCAAGAATTTTATCTACATCTTTCTATCATCTATCTATCAATCTATCTATCTATCTATCTATCTATCTATCTAGTAGAAAACAATAATCATATGGTAGATATATGTGTGTGTATAGATATATACATAAATGTATACAAACACACATATATAGGAAATATTTTTATACATAGTTAATTAGTAGAGAAACTAGTGTGGCATACAATTATTCAGATAAGAAATGGATAGAGCTTGAACTAAGGAATCAGCAGTGATTCGATTAATTTATGAAACAAAGTTTGCACATGCTATTCCTGCTGCTCGAAAGCTTCTCCCCTTTTCCTTTTCTGCCTGGTTAATCTTCTTGCCACCCAGATCACAGCCCAGGAGTCCTTTTCTCCATGATGCCGTTGCTGGTCCTCAGCTCTGGGTTAGCTTACCCTCTGTCCTCCTCTGACCTAAATACCCATCATTTTGTGCTGTGTGCGGTCTGTTTTCTTCTCTGTATTCACCACTAGGCTGTATTTTTAATGAGATCAGGAACCAATTTTATTTGGTTAGATGATACTAGCGAGGCTCATTACTTGTTTGTTTCTTCATCATGATCTCTTAAGGTCAGCATTTTCCTTCACAAATTTACAGATTAGAGGAAACTCTGCTTCCCCATCCATCAAAATACTAAAAAAATCCTTTATCCCTGCCTCATTTTTATACATTCTTATACTCCATAATTGATGAGGTGACCTTGATATGTAGAATGTTTTCTGGCAGACCCAATAAAAATCCTTAGCAACGGTTAATCTCACAAACTTGAGAAGGGTTCTCATAAGCCTGAAAGAGAATAGGAAGCTGCATCCCAACCATCCATGATAGGCACACGTATATGATTAAATCCCTCCAGGTTTTGTCTGTGGTCATCATGCTTACTCCATGGGAAATCTGTCAAAGTTCTATGTATTTCTGAGTGTTTCATTATTGGTATTTGTTAAATCCCCTGAAAAGACTGTGACAATGCCTGGCATTGCTTAGGTCCAATAAAAAAAATAATAATAATTACTGAGACCTTTCAGGAAATCGATTTCATAGGACTGCATATGTCATGGGTAGCAAATTAGGGTATCATGTTTCAAAAGAATAATGAATGAAAGAACTTATGGAAAAGCATTTTTACGTAGTGGAAAGTTATCACTCACTTCAATGATCTTAAACAGAGCCATTGCAATATATCCCACTGTTTCACATTTAAAAATTTAATTTCCAGGTGCTTGCAAGTTAAAAAATTTCAAAAATATGTAAGGATGACATTTACAACAGATGGGAAGGATGCACATCCTCCTCTCACTAGAAGCTTAATGTGCTGCTGCTCTCAACCATCCTGAGGCTGCATTCTGCTTGCACAGTAAATGAGTTGTCTCCATAGTTCTGTCTCAAGTTATGTGATACAGGCACCCGACCTCTTTTACTAAACTTACTTGGGAAGTGATATGCTAAGAACACCAATATTGATAAACAAAAAAGATGATACTTTAATTTAACTGCCCAAATATTATTGATCATTTTCTACCTTATTAAACATTATCCTAAGTATTACACTTCTTTGTGGAGTCCATGTCAAAGAAATCAAATTTATACAGCAAAAAGATTTAAAAAAAAAACAGTCTAAAAATAAACTGTTATAAAAAATTGATAATGTTGGACAGAGTTTGTCTTGGTTACCTCTTTTTTTTCCTCCAACAAGTGGCAGAAATTCAATGTGTTCGTATCATTTTCCTGATGTTGGTGGGGTAGTAATTGGTCTGTTAAATTCTAAATAACCAGACGTATCACAGATAGGTATCTCTGGTTTAAGATCTAAAGAACATGTCTTACCTTAAGTTTTCTGAGCTGAATTCTGACTCTAGAAATTTAAGAAACTGTTCTCTCCCAACTGGGTCTTTCAATGCTTCATCCATGCCAAAACCCCATCGTTTTACCCTCTGCTGGCTTGGTTCTTTGCTATAGGAGATAAAACAAAACCAAATACATTCTTTTCATTACAAGCCCAATTTTTTTGCCATTACTTTTGCCCTCATAATCATAGATGAAGTTCCTATTTTTAACTTTCAGGGAAAAGAAAATCTCTGAATGATGACTCTGCATGAAATTATAGTGAGGCATAGGATAGGCATCAATGATAAAGTCTAACATTTATTGAGCCTTAGGTGCTAAGTGCTCTGGATGGATTCTTTTAGTTTTTTCAGAAACTTTTTAAGATAGATACGATTATAGTTCTCATTTTACATATGAAAATAAAACAAGGTATTATGGAGGGTTATAATTTGCCAATGTCAGACAGGTAATAAGAGGTAATACTGCAGACATTCTGACCCCAGAGGCCAATTTCTTAGCCACTATGCAATGCAATCTCATGGTGGTACCTCATCCCAAGAGAAAATGCATTGGGAACCAAAAGGCCTAAATCCTCTGCTGTCAATTAAATGTAACCTTGACCTGGTAGAGTAACACAATTTGGGGGTTCCAGCTTCCTCATCTAAAAGATCTAGAACTTATGGATGGAAAGTTCTGTATTTGTCAAGCATGTAAGAACCATTGGATGAACACAAAAGAAAGAGAAGTTTCATAAATCAATCTAGAGAAGTGCTACAGACTACTAAAGACTCACTCTGCAAAGTGATATTCAATGATCTTTTTGTGACTCTGTCAAGACTGATGCTCTAATTTTTCTTTAGCTCATGAAAGAAACCAGGAGCCCTAAATTGTGACTTTTTTTAAGAAATCAATCTCTTGTCAGTTGCTCTTAGAGTGTCTATTGATGGTCATTTTATTTTAAAATTGAATATATAATGGTATACTCGTATTAGGCTTAAGAAAGTATGGATTTAGCATTCATTTTATGTGAATAGATGAGCTTGTGTGACTATCTAGATTTTCAGGGAAGCTAAAAACAATGAGCTAAATTTAAAGAACTCTGACTAGTCTATCTTGAAACAGTTAAACCCCTCATTTTGTGCCAATCCTTCTGGAAATGCAAATAGTAATAATTTTCAAACATCTAAGCTTGAAAAATCATGACCTTGAATAAGAACTTTATCATAGGCTAATGTAGACACAAAGTAAAGCTACTTTTGCAATTAATCAGCTGTAGGAGCCTTTTTATGTCACCTAAACCCTGAAATAAGCGAAATATTTAAAGAGAAGAGAAAAATGCCACTTACCTTGCTTCAAGTTCCCAGAAAGTGGTATCATCAGATAGCCATGGGTTAGAAGGGTCAGGCGGCACAAGAAACGGGTCGTATTCTAAATACTGTTCTGTGTAACTTAGGAGACTAGAGAGAAGAAACATGTCCATCTTTTTGAGTTTTCTGGCTAAGATTTTATCCAGCTCAAAGTAAGGGCACAATATAAAATGTCTGGCCAAGGAATCATTGCTTGCTTATAGAATAAAATCCAGTGGCGGTTTTCACATTTCAATAACTTAAACGCATGGACTCATTTTGCTTCTTGGAAGACAAATGTGGCTAAGAATTCTGTTTGTCCATATATTTGAGTCACATAAGCCAATATTTCTCCATTAAAAAAAAGCAAAATGGAAGCGGTCAGAGTGTGAAGTTCCAGTCCTTGGCCAACAGTCCACTTACAGATGAACTGATTTCAGCCAACTTGGAAATGAGGTTAAAGAAATTTTTATAGAAAGTATTTATAAGAATTAGCTAAAAGGAGAGTCACTGACTAAAAATATTTTTAAAATACATATTTTTAAAAAAATTTTAAAAAGGAATGAGGACAGGAAGGGAGTTGAGGAGGTAGGATGTGACAATGCTCCAAAATGAAGAACGTGAATGCCATTAAGAACAGATTTAGCTGAAGAAATGGAAAATATCTGAAACCCTCATTTAATTCAAATTCTGAATTCATACCATAACTCAATAATGTGAATGTTCATATGAATTTACAGAAAGACTCCAAGTCGCCAAAAGGTAACTTCTTAAGTTGAAGGTGTCATTCCTCCCAGGAGGAGTGAAAAGATCCAACTCCTGGGAATTACCTTTTGTATTTGTTTCTGTTCGCACAAGGACTGGACCTCTAAAGCTTTTAGACAATAATGATCATTCTATCATTTAAACTACAGCAAAGCAGTTCCTTTAGAGTTTTCCATGTGCAAAAGAAAAAACAAAATAAAATTAAGGGTTTAACATTCCTATGAAAAATTTAAATTTAGATGGAAATCTTGAAATACTTACCTATCGGCAACTTTTGACATTTTTAACCGATGTCTATCTAACTGTATTTGCCAATATTTTATCTGAAAGGAGAGTTAAAGAAGTAGTTACAGACGTAGTAACATTCTCACAATTTTCAACTCTAATTTCTGATAGAGTTGGCAATTCTAAATGAGAATATGTTCTAAGTAAGCAAAATGGCAAAGTCTGTTAAAAAAAATCAAATGAGAGGGCTCTGAAAGAGGTCAAAAATTAAAATCTATTTGAATGTAAATATAACCAGATCACTTTAGAGCAGCAATGAATTTGAACATTCTGCCTGCTTTAACAAAATGTAACTTTATTTTAAAAGTGTTAACAAGACATTAAACATTTATTCATGGTGAACAACCAAATCAGAATTACATTTACTCCCTAAATTTTGAATTTAGACAATAAATACATTCTCTCTTTGTTATTATAATTTCAAAATAAACCCTGTTTCCTAATACTATCCCAACAAAGCGTCAATGATACACATTTGGGGAATATTTCTAGCACCATTTCAAGAAAAACACTCTTATGAACACAATCACACATGAAAAATGTTAAGACTCTGAAATACTTTTCCTTCATAATCATTATAAATATACCAGAAAAAAAGCATTGATAAATCATATTACAATAAAATATAAGGGAAAAGAATTAAAAGGGGGAAAAAAAGCTTCATGACTGAACCAACCAAGAAATTAATTATTATTTGATGTAAAACACTGTTGCTTGCTTAGCAATGCTAGTTAGGGACAAAATTACAGATTAATTGGTAAAACAAGAAGTAATATATACCATTCAGAGACTATTTTATAGGCCGACTCACCTGTTGTTGTAACTCATCTTCTGTCGGTGGTTTAGTTTCTGGTGTGGGTGTGTGGGTAGGACTGTGACTTCTGATATCGTTTTGTAAACCATAGACAGACTATATTAAATTAAAAAATAAATATGTTAGGACAAAATACCATTAATAGTCACAGACTTCCCAAAAGGTAATTTTGTGTTATGTATTCAGTAAGGTAACTTTGCTGCAGGTTTAATTAAGCTTCTTCTCAAAATTCAAAAGGTACTGCTAGCATAAATATCATCTGCATGTAAAATAGAAGGATAACTCTGAAAAATAGGTGCTTAGATTATTCACTTTGACAGAATAATTGATTATATGGAAAGAACATGGTAAGCGATAATAAAATTTGGGGGCTGAGAGGCGTTTTGGACGTGAGGATGAAGAATGAGGACATATTACAACTGTATGAACTTCACAATATTAAAGTTACCAGGTAGGTTTGAAAGAAACTTTTGAAATCAAAGGAGGGTAAATCCAGATGCTTAACTGAGCCAAATTTCAGAACCATCACCAACCTTACCAGTATTTCTAAATTCAAATGTGTTTTTCTGACCTGTTACCACTTCTACCCTTGCTCTTCTTAATGTCAATCTCTTGGCTCTTCACACTGACCCTTTAGACTTGTATTTTTTCCATTATGTCTTTCCATTATTTTGCTCTTAACCCTTCTTTCACAGATTTTGACTTGGGTTTTACTTATCTAAATCTTTGGGAAGTCCTTTGATCACCTCTCTCTTGTTCTAATTCCAATCTGGACTTCAGTTCCTGTCACTGGGCATCCATTTGAACCCAAGGAGCAGTACATATGCCGTGAATTAATAATTAACAGGACAGAGAGGAATGACTTACACTTTCTCTTTTCTCTCTTTTTTCTTTTCCTTTCTTTCTCTTTTTCTTTCTTTTTCTCTATCTCTCATTCATTTCTTTAAAATTTAGGGAATATTTACTGTATACTGAATATAGTTAGTGCTACTCATTCGGGATACAGAAGTAAACAAAGACAGAGACACTTTGTCCTCTGTTGGAACTCATAATCAAACAATCACACAAATAAATAAAGATTAAAAATGTGATAAGTATTAGGAAGGAAAGAATAAAAAGAGCATAGGGTCTGGAGCACAAAAAGTCTTAATTTTCCTCAAGGAAACAGAAAAGGTGTTCATGAACTACTACTAGCTATATTTGAACATGAGAAAATAAAACAACTTTCAGAACTCTGAAATAACAGTTGAGGTTGATTTTTAAAAATTAGACAAATCAATGATCACCAGTTATACAACAATTATACTTTCTACTGTTTGCTTTTTTTTTTCAGTTACATCACATTCATTTTTGGTTAAGGAGAATTTAAAAAGTCTCTAAGGCTTAAACTTTCCATTTTTGCTTACCTTGGTGTAATTTAAGGAATTTAATAAGAATCCACAGTTCATGTAAAAAAATGCTTATAGAATAAGATAGCTAAGAGTTTTAACAGTAAGTTTTTGAATAAGATGAAAAATAATTAAAAAGACCACTAGAAAAACACCACAATTTATGGTGTCATTGAAGTGAAAAGATCCCATGTTTTCTTTTATCTCCACGTTTGTATGATTATTTCAACATGTGTGTATTTCACATGTACTTCATGAAGTTCCACTGGGAAATGTCAATTAAATCTGACTTCCAACAGCCTGGTTATTGACTCTGAGGTGACTGTGGAGTTTCCATTTTTTTCTTACAAGTGCAAGTAAACGTCAGAAATTCTCCCCTTTATCAATCAAGGTGTCATTTATTTCCTGAGGGACAGTGATAGCTTTTACCTTTGATTCTTGGCTAGAGTGAAACCAGCCCTGAATAATGCAATTTTATGAACAAAGCAGTTAAGACAATCTTATTTTGGCAGATAATTGTGAGAATTATCTGCAATGTAAAAGAATTTTTAATATTTTAGAATAAAGAAATGTGTTAAAATATTGGCACAGGGTGGGTGGGATAGAGATAGCAACAAGCCAGGCTAGAAAAGAAGAGGAAGGAAATTGTCTGAATGTCAATATTTGCAGCTGGGGGAAATCAAATTAACGCACTGGAATCTATTCGAGTTTTAATTTACTAAATCAAGATGCTCTGTCTTGATTAACCTGTTTTTTTATTCCTCATGGTGCCTAGATCAGCACTTTTCATACATAGTACCAACCAAATAAATATTGGATAAGTTATTCATTAAATGAAGGAGATTTGATTTTCTACATATCTGTGCATATGTGATTTCTCTTGACCCTTTAGACATGACCTACAAAAAATTTTCTTTTTTCTTTTTTTTTTTGCAGGTGGAAGGAGCTTTTTAAAATAGAAACTAAAGAGTGTGAGAAGCTCGTATGCCTTTCTATGTGGAGTGCAATCTTGGGGATTTTTCTAACTGGTGACAGTGGAGAAATATTCTTTTCCCCAGGTTTCTCACCTCAACTAGGTAATAGATTGTGATTATGTCTGATGCTGTAATGGGGAGTCCAGTACAGAGAGCGCAGAGAAGAGAGACTGGAGAGGAGTGAGAACTCTGACAGTGCTGGTCCCTGAATTCAGTCTTCCTCAGGGCCTCTGCCTGCCCCCAAGATTGTAGCCTGTTCCCCATGTGTTATTCAGCAGATTTCTGTCGCCTGCCACTTTATGTACTCCTTACCAAAAACACGTTTTTATGGGTCGCTCTAAGCTATGAATATGTAGCACATTAAAATTTAAAATCACACATTTTGCATATAGAATTGAGGCAATGCCTCTCTTTTTTTATGTGTAAACAGCTTTTAACCACTGTATTCATAGGAGAAAAACTAGACAACGATTCATGCTTTTGCTAGCTGTTCTTCCAGGATGTGCCTATTAGCTGTTAACTAAAACATTAGGTGCCATAATGTCCAAAAAAAGATAGACAGGAAACAACTTACTGTTGCTTCAAAACCTGGGTTCTGAAGTTACAGGAAGCAATAGGAAACGTGGGTTCAGTCACCTGAGCACAGATGCTTTGGTCACTCTGTGTTGTTCTAGCACCCCTATAGCTACCAGCCTGAGATGATTAAGTTCATGTGTCAGTCTGGCTGGGCCACAGGGCTAGGGTGTTAATCAAACGTTATTCTGGTGTTTCTGTGAGAATGCAGTTTAGATGAGATTAAAATATAACTAGGTAGACTCTGAAAAATCAGATCGCTCTCCACAATGGGATGGGCCTCCAATCAAGGGAGGTCCCGAATAGAACAAGAAGACAAACCTCCCCCGAGCAAGAGGGAATTCTGTCAGCAGATGGCAATTCTTCCCTGGTGCTCCAGCCTCTGGCCTGCTGGCCCGCCCCATCAGCTTTGGGTCCCTCCAAGACTCTACAAGCCTGAGCCAGTTCCTAAAATCTCTGTCTGTCTGTCTCTCTGTCTCTGTCTCTCTCTCTCCACCCATTCCTTTGGCTCTGTTTCTCTGGAGAATTCTGGCTGACACACAGACTGACCTATTATAGTTAAAATTTTAGAAACAGTAGGAAGAACATGAGGTACACAAATCTCCTTAAAATTCGCCTAGATCAGCTCATTTCTTTCTGGTTATGCCAAACCATCATTCCTTCACTGAGACTTGAGAGTCTACCTATTCTTTTGTAAAGACAGATCTAAAAAGATAGATTTCAAACTTGACTAATGCCAAATATATAAAAATGTCGAAAATCAGATATACCTCTACGATTCTGTTCATATATTAGATAAACATGTTTGAATTCAACAATTAAATGTAACATCTCAGACCCTGCATTCTTTGGTTCATGTGCTAGATTACTGTGTTAGGGTTGACTGGGTTATTTATTTTTTATGACATATAGTCATGAGAAATAGCATTACAGCTGAATCCCAAAGAAATGAATAACGGCTCTGTTTGCTAAGGGCAGCATCTGTTTTTACAGTATAGTCCAAGGGTTCTGCGGCCTTACCAGCAGCAATGTAAGACGGGGGGTGACCTCACAGCTAAGAGAGGAGCCGAGGGCACAGACTAGGTCGTAGCAGAAGGCAAAAGCAGTTTCTAGAAGTGGTAGGCTGGCCTCTGCTGTTCCCGTCTAGGGCTTGCAATCCCACAGCACCGCCTGTTCCACGGGGACAAAGCTGTGAAACTCTCAGATGATGATGGAACAGGTTGCTGCTTTTGTCAAATTGTTCATTAATAAAGTGGTTTGGAAATTTAGAATCGCAAACCATCTAAATCCCCTTGATAGCATATTATGGAATGAATCGTTTCTCTTTAAAATCCATATATTGATGCCCTAATCCCCAAAGTGCCTGTATTTGGAGGTGGGGGTCTATAAGGAGGTAATAAAGGTTACAGCTTGGGATCTTAATCCAAGAAGCTGAGACCCCAGAGTGTTCGTTCTCTGCCCCCACTGCCCTGGTTGGAAGGTGGCTGTCTGTCTGCTGGTCGGAAAAAGGGATCTCACCAGGAACCAAACCTGCCAGCACCTGGATCTTGGATTTCCAGTCTTGAGAACTGTGAGGAAATCAATTCCCATTATTTACGTGACCCAGCCTGTAGCATTTTGTCGTGGTAGCCCAAGCAGACTAATATATAACACTTAACAAAATTGCAAAATTATGTCTGTATAGACATTGGTTTGTCTGCTTGTTCAACGTGTGCATTCTCCTTAGTCCATGAATTACGGGAGCAAGTTCAACAAGTCCCATTTACCACTACACACCTGACGGCCAGTGCATGCCTCGCCCACAGTGGGACTTATTCAGTCTGCTGATTAAATGGGTCATTACACTTCCTATAGCCAAATGTGAGCTAAAGTAGCAGTGGTGATAATTCTCAAAGACAAGTCAATACGTGGCTTAGCGTCCCGAAGCCTTCTGTGCAGAAGACTCCAGCAAACTCGACTAGCACTTCTGACTAGGAGAAGTTTCATTTATCGAAAGCTGAGGAAATCCATATTCTCAAGCTGTTAAACACGAGAGTACGCCTGCTTCTTGCTGTAGCTTTCTTTGGACCTTCAGTTTTCCTCTGTTACTTTCAGTGCTCTGTGCCAACTCCTGCTTTGCAAACTTTCAAAACGAATGAGGCCACGTGAATGAAGCACTGGGTGAGACCTCAGCATCGAGTAGGGTGTTAAAAAGAGTGTAAATGGTTATTATTTTTTGAGTTCTAGCTCATTAATCCCTCTGCTTTCTCTTCAGAATCAGAGCACATCTCAGCTGGAGGCTGTTGGGAAACTTGATACCAAGTAAGATATTATGAATAAAGAGTAACTTCAGAATTCAGAAATTCAGAATTCAGAAAGTAGTGGGAGGTGGCTTAGTGGACTTTTTAGAGAACTGATTACGTTCTTAATCTTGTTCCACAGTGTTAGTCACTGGTACACTCAGGATGTGCTGTGAGCAGAGAATGAAAGGAACTCAGGAGGCTCTGTCACCGGGGTCGGGGCAGGGGCGGCCTCATGGGCCTGCTTCCCTCTGGCTCTGCCTCGCTCTCTCAGAGAGTTCCTGGGGCACACGCTTTTGAGCAGGCATCTGAATGGGTTCTGAGCAGCTTTTCCTGCAGATACTTTATCCCAACCGTCAGGTACACCGCCTCAAGGAAGGAAAAGTTACTTGAACTCAGGATAGGGCCTTTGAATATGATATCTGCGTTTCTGGGGATGGAAGAAAAAGGACAACAAATAAAGAAATAAAACTACAAAAAAGAAAAAAAAGCACTGTTTTGTGCCTACTTTAAGGACACAGAAAGAAAAAGCCACAGAAAAAGTCTGGAAGTTTGTGGAATGATTTAGTGCAGGGACTGCGACCTCAGATGGTGTCCTCAGAGTGAGTGTTATGGGCCAGAAGTTCTTATATGTTCTTTTATAGAAAGGGTAATAATGCCTTCCACGTGTATGTGTTACTGTTTACAGAATGTAGGTACTACTACCGTGTGTTTCCAAAAAATTATTTAAACTGCCATTACATTCCGGAGAGCTTTTTCGTTGTTACGTGTTCTCTATGAAAGAGATGTCTTCCTTTGTGGATAGCTCTTCTCTCTAATGGTGAGAGGAGGGGTCCTCAGCACCTTTATTCTCTTCCTGTCAGAGCCAGGCCTGTCACAGCCACCTGTGTGCCTTAGGATGGGGTTATTTCCTCAGGAGAGAAGGACTGGAAGAAGACCTGGGCTTGAACCCTCATATTTTGTTATAGCCACGTACCAAGGAAGAGCAGGGATGCTATTCAAAGATGCTGTACGCAATGAGGGAGAAGACTTTTACGACTGATGCCCTGTAAACACTTCAACTCATTGCTAGGATCACCCCAGCACACGCTGATTTTACCTTTCGTGTTTTGTGTGGGTTTCTCATTCTGGATGACTTCTTAATGTCCACTTCAGTGGTATTTACACACCCAGGCTGGAAATGGAAAAACAGAGAGAAAAGGAATCTCAGGATGTGAAGCTTTTGATCGGGGCCTTGGTGACCTGCTGTCCAGAACCTGGGGAAATGCCACGATGAGCAGCTCTGCCTGAATGGCTGCTCCTAATGCTTTGCACGACCTTCAGATCCCGCTCCTGATGAACTCCCAGAGAAACAGAAAAAAGAGAGGCAGGGGCTTTGCACGTGAAAGTGAGGGTCGATATTACTAGTTGCAAACAGGACAGGTTTAGAACAAGAAAGGCCAGAGACCAAGTGGGGGCGGAGCCCCAGCTGCTATCCGCACGCAGCCTCGGTTGTTGGGCCCTTTCCACACGCCACTGTTAGTAGGTGGCTGCTTCCTTCCCAAGTCGGAAAACGACAATCAGTTGAGCCAGCATTCATCCCAGAGTAAATTGTTTTACTGATGATTTGTGAAAAATTCACTGACGGGGAATACTGGTTTTCCATAGACAGAATGTTCGATGGAGGCTGTGGTTAAAATGGGGCAGATGGAAAAAGAAATTGGTCATCGATACCCTATACTTCTTCCCAGAAATCCCCCATTTTTTTTTTCCTCTTCCTCGGGCAGGTGAACCTGTTTAAATTGGAGCGGGTGGGTGCTGGAGGGAGAGTGTGGGCAGCCTGCTCCTGGTTCGCTAACAACTGCAGGAGCATCATTTTGCTGGATTTATTGCTCTGTTGAACAAAAGCAGAGTGCTGTAAAGGCTTCTTATGTGTTTGGAAAAAAGAAGGGTAGAAGCAGGGAGTTAGAAAAGAGAGAGAGAAGAGAGAAGGAGGACAGAGGGAGAGAAAGGGAAGAGAAGGAGGAGAGAGAAGAGAGTGAAGAGGCAGGGGAGAGAAAAAGGAGATGAAATCTTATATCTAGGAAGGTCCTTAAACATCACTTTTCCTTTGGAAGTTCAATCTTTTTACAATGAGGACATAAGACATTTTCCTTAAAGAACCCTCTCCTGGTAGCACAGCGATTGCAACAAAACTCCACAATAATATTGTAAGGAGTAAAGAAGTACACGAGAAAAGGATATTTTCTTTAAAGCATATTTTCTCGATTTGTTTTCTACTTTGGTTACATTTGAAATATATATACTGCGCGCGCGCACACACTCACACACACACTGTACTAGAACATCAAATAAACTGTAAATTTGGTTTGCATATCTATTTAGGAGTAGAAATAGTTGGTTTAGCACACAGTCTGTCTGGCACTGTAGGGGAAGAAAGAGTACCCATCTGGGTGGGGTGTATTTTGTAATTCATATTACTTAAACCCTCCCAGAATCAGATCGATCAATATCTGATATTCCGATTAATTTTTCTGTGGCTCATCTGGGCATCAGAATTTTTAAAAAGATCTCCAGTGATTTAAATACCCAGCCAGGATTCACAACCTTCGATCTCGAGGTAACAAAGATAATGTTCAAAAATTTAAAGCAACGTGTTTTCCTTTCCTATTCAATTTACACTTTTTTGCAGCCTTCCACCCCTGAGTCTGAATCTGACAGGGAAGGGAGGCACTGACATCTTGTAAAGCTCTTATCAATATATCCAGAGCCAAAGGTGGCCAAATAGATCATAGGGATTTTCTTCTATGTGTTGAAGGGTGGGGATAATGAAGACACGAGACACACGGAAAGGAAGGCATGTCTTTCCATCACCTGGAGAAAAAGAGAAATAAAGGTAAGAGACTCAATAGGTGTCCCATTTTTCAACTCTGAGGAAGAAACACCAAGGGGAGGAAAGGGAATGAGTGACAGAAATGTCCAGGCAACTATGGGGCCTGTGAACTTGGGGGAAAGAGTGCCGGTCCCATTCACCTAGGAGAAGTCCCACGTGGCATTGTGTCCGACACGAATCCTTTCAGTGAGTCAGGCGTTGGTAGGGAAGATGGGCCTGTGCTAATACTTTCTCCTACGGACCATGTGCAGCAGGTGAGGGTCCAGAATGGGTTGCGTAACCCTGCAGTAAAGGGCACAGAGGTTCTGGAAGACTAGTGAGTGGACAGGAGCCTGTAGCTGGAACAAAGTCCTGACCCAGGACTGCACCAACATGTCTAAAGCAGAAATCAGCAAGGAGCTGCTTGGTGGTTATCCCTCCCTGCACATCACGTGACAACAAAATCTTTACACCCAAACTGCTATCCAAAAACAATCTTGCACAGCAATAGGGAAGGGGGCAAGAAACCCCAAAGTGTGATCATTGATCCCAAAGTGACTGAGTTACCTAATGGGTGATTTAAATGACTGCCGAGCACACACATTGAACCCTGTCTTTTAAGGGGGTTTCTGAGGAAAGCAGACCAATGATGGAAAATACAGAAAATGGATTTTCTTTACACGTCTGAGAGGTGTGAATGAATCCAACTTGCAAGCTGCTTCCGCAAGAAGCTGGACTTCTAAATCAATCCTGCTGCATACCAGCTGGGATCACTGACAAACGGCCCCAGAAATCGAAAGCACAAAGCGGAAAGAATTTTTTTCCCCTTTCCCATGAATATATCTGACTGCCGCCCCAACAAGAATTACAGTTTTCATCCTCAAAGTTCAAGATTGTGGCCATTTAGTGAATGAGCCATTAGCAGACAACGAACATTCTATCGGAACGAATTGTTAACACCCTGAATGAGCAAATTAATAAGAGAACATTGATCCTAAAAGTAAACATTATTAGCAACTGGGCCTGAGATAATGTTCCAAAGCTCTGCTTTTATCCCAGGCAAATGAAATTTGCCAGTTCAGAATTTTCTGTGAATGGCTAAATGGTTAAAAGCGTAAGCTGCACCTGGGATGCGGCTCTCAGGGGTCTTCCAGTTCCCTTTCGTTTCCGAAGAGCCCTTGCGACAGTGGCTAAACAGATCTCTACTTAACTAGGGGATTCCTAAGGATTACAAAGTTATTTACTGTATTTCTGAAAAATCAAGGTCATGACCTAGTTTTGATAACCCACGAAAGAACTGCTTTTGGAAATCAGGTGCTGTGGCAGAGGAAATACGGCAGGAGCTCTTTGAAAAAGTGTCCACTTTAATTCAAGAACTATGTATTTCTGCATTTAATTGTCGAATAGTCTGACAAAGGGTGAGATACTGAAATGAAGGCATGACGCACACCTGAATCACCTCCTCCTATAAAAAGGAGGACACGGGAATCATCCCAAGGTGGGAGCACGGGACTGGACAGAAGTTAGCACGGGGCGCCACATGCCAACAGAGCGATTCATACACCCATTCTCACCAGCATGAGATACATATGTTTTTTAAATTTTGTTTGAAAGCGCTTTTGACCTCATAAAGTCATGCTGTCCTGGGTTATTTAGAAAAGGCAGTCATCCTTCTGAAGCAGATACAACGTGTGCCACCAGCCGGCGCCAGAGCCACACGGAACGCCTAGCTGGGTTTTCTGCCCTGCTAACCATTTATCTTCCCAATACGCCAAAATAACCGGCATTACTACCAAGCAGGCACTCAAGAAAAAGGTTTGAATATGTGCTATTTGCCAGATATAATATTACGTTTATAGTACTGGGTTTAAGAAAGAATAAAATGCTATTCACATTGGCCTAGAAAAGAATCCTAAGTGATTTCAAGGTGAATTTATTTTCCACCGAGTGAAGCTTGTTGTAACATGACTACAATATTATGGATTCAAGAGTGGCATTTAGTGCCGCAGAATCCACTCCTGAAGGAACAGAAGGTGCACATTGTTGAGAGCTGTTATTGTCGTGGCGTTCAGGTGTCTTAATGATATTGGAGTCGTTATGATATTTTATTTAAAGGACTCTAAGTACCGTTTGTTTCCTCTCATGGTGTAATGCACTGTCAGTTACTGGGGCAAAAGGACATTCACGTTCGGCATAACCTGGGGGGACCTAATGGCTTTTCAGCCCAGAGCAGCACTGAGAGCCAGCGATGAGGACAACTCTCTCTAAATTCGATCACGTGTAAACTGGGCAAGTCAGTGTCCTAAAAGGCAAGTGAATGGAGGTACAAGAATAAGGTGGCAAATAGAACTGATAGCAAGATACATGCATATTCCTGGAAATGTTTTTAAAAGACATGATTCTGAGAAATTAAGATTTTTGAATGTATATAGTGATGTTTAAATTCAATTAAATTATTAAAAAAAGACTCATCCTTTAGTAACACAGTACATTTTAAAAAATTCAATTTGCAGTGTACTCTACCGCAATTAAAAGGAATCCTCACCCTTATAGAGAGTGATTATAGATTTTAAAGTGTTCAACCTCAAGGTGTCTTTTTAAGATCCACGTCAAGCTTTCTGTTTGGAGGCTCTTGCCAATTGATTTAACCTCTCGTCCTTTCAGCCCTGCTGACCCACCCACTTACTAGATGCTTCGCACAAGCTGAAGAAAGTTCTTTGCGAAAGCTATCCTAGATTTCCTTCCATCTGCCCTCCTCTATAATATTTACTCATCTGACTTCCACTCAATCATATTTGCTGGCGCAGAGGGAGGAGGATGTACCATGACATTGGAATGGGGGAAAGTGCTCAGGTTAGGTAGGAAGTGTAGGCCATGGTCAGGGCTTAATTATAAAGGATTTAATAATAAATATAAGTGAAAGTCATTGAAGGGTTTAAACACAGAAGTGACTTGGTATGATCTACTTTTAAAAAAACTCAGTATGCCCTTCACAAAACTTAACTTGAAGTGGATCATACACATAAATGTAAAAGGCTAAACTCTCAAACTTTGGGGAGGTAACATAAGAGAAAATCTAGGGGAACTTTGGTTTGGTGGTGATTTTTCAGGCACCACACCAAAGGCGCACACCATGAAAGAGATCACTGATAAATTGGTCTTTATTAAAATTAAAAACTAGTTCTAGAGTCTGGAAGTCCCTGTCAAGAGAGAAGATAAGCCAAAGACAGAGAAAGAACATGTGCAAGTGACACAAACAATAAAAGACTATTATCCAAACTATACAAAGAACCTTAAAACTCTACAATGAGAAAATGAACAACTAATTTAAAAACCGAGTAAAAGATCTGAACAGACACCTTAGTGAAGAAGATACACAGATGGCAAATAAGTATAAGAAAAGATATTCTACCCCATGCGTCCTTAGAGAATTGCAAATTAAAACAATAATGAAAGACCACTCCACAGCCATCAAAGGACAAGCTGAGGGAAAGAGAATAATTAATGACGACTCCTAGTTATTGGCAAAGGGGTGAGGGGGTGCCATTTACCGAGATGAGAAAGCCTGGGAAAGAAAGAAATGCAAACAAAGACAGAAACCCAGGATGGTTGCTGGAGTGCGTTTACACGCACTTTTGGTATTTACTGAATTCTCCAACCCGAAGGCAACTCTTTATGCAGAGTCACTGTCAAGATTCACGAGCCAGGACATCTCCAGTGTGAATGTTCGTACAAGAACCTGCTCCTGGCTCACTCTCCTGCATCATCATTGCAAAGCATCCCACTGGACAGGCAGCGTTGACAAATGACAGCCAGTTACCGACCGAGAGCCTGTCACTCCTCAGAGCCTCTGAGACGTTTCCACAAAGTCCTCTCCAATGACTTGGGCCACGTTCTCCTAATCTGCTCTGGTTAAAATAAGGGCACTTCCATTGAACATCTAGGGACTCTCTGTTCCCCCTGCCATGATAGTCCCTTTTCGTTAGACTAGTGGTTGTCATGCAGGCACAAACACAACAAATCGTCCCAGTTCTCAGCAAGCTACTGAGAGGACTCTGATGGGCGAGTTTGCCTGGAGCTTCTTTGCGATTGCTGACGTTGCTCATCGTTCATGTTTTCTTTTTAAATACTTAAAATATTCCCAGCTAGAATTGATTTTTTAAAAAAAAATCACTGGATAGTGGCTGAGTTGTCATACTTACCTGGAGCAAAAGATGAGATCCCTGAGGAAGAGATGAAGGCCGAGGCAGGTAGCACACATCGTTCCTTTCTGTCACACTTGGCCTTTCATTCATGCCAATGGCCGATTGCTCTCCCTTCCTGTGACTACTATTCCTTCCAAAATGCTAGTTGTAATTTGAGGATGTGCAAAGATTTTTCACTTGGGAGATAAAAGAGACCCCGAGATTGAACACACACACCACAACTTGCCTGCACTGTGGGGTCCTGGGCTGGATCCCAGCGGAGTAACCATCAGTGGGGTAATTTTGGTTCCTACTGGGTGGTTGTTCCTCGGGAATCTCATTTATAGGAGGGTGAGAAGCAACACAGAATTGTGGGATTCCTGGTCCATGAACTTAATTATCATCAATGCCTTAAATTTTTTTAAATTTAAATTCTTAAGCTATGTGTTGATTGCAGAAACGAAGGAATGAAGCCTAGGTCAGCTCTTGGGTGGCAATGAAAATCTCCTCGGTGTAAAATTTAGTTCCAAAATGTAGGAAAATTGATGAGTTACTGAACTGGTGAAAACCATTTTTAATTTTGTAAATATGACTGTTGTTACTATCGGTGATGTGACGGTATGCCAGAGTGGCTGAACAGAACCAGATAAAAATCCTGATGGTATAAAAAATTCACAGTAAGCTCAAAAGGCGCACGATAACCATGGAACAGCTAAACGTGACGGCTTCATGGAAATCACCATTTATTGGAATCACCCTTGAATTACAATAAGAGCACTGAATTCAATAGCCTTGAATTACAAAGGATATTTCTAGATCCTTCGGCTATCTCCTAAGTCACACGTTCCCAAAGAGGAAAGAGGCTTATTTCCCTTCACAGTCCAGATGCACAGGGAAAGTTTGCCTGGAACAAGCACCTCAGCTTAGTGAGACGTCTGTAAAGAAGAAGATGTATTTCCAAGACACGCTCTGTTGCAATAAACTTCATTTCCCAAAGTAGGGAAAGATAAGTCCTCTATCGAGCGGTGTCAGAAAAGAGAGTTTCAGATAAAGTTATTTTTCAGATCATCTACTTATTGCTAAGAGGCAAATACTTACTTTAATGTTACTGTTAGGGAAAATATTTCTGCATTTTTACACAATTGTTGCCAAAGCCATGCAATTTTTTCTTCTGGATTCAAGGCTATTATGGGGACTACACTTATTTTTGCCGCCCTTAACACAGACAGCAATGTCTGTGAGACTAGATGGTCCTAATTCTGAATGCTTTTTTAGCTTTTATGTAATTTTATGCCATTTTGAGAGTGCCTCTGCCTTCTCCTTGTCAGCTGTCACTTTTTGCTGCTTTCAGTGTCCTTGCTTCCAGCCCCATCCCATCATTTCCAAGTTGTCACTTGGGTTCTGACAGTGGTCAGCAAAGTAGACAAATACTTCTTCAACACAGTGTCTCCTAGTTTAGCAAATGAACCGATCAAGACACAGGAGTTAGAGTGTGGGAGCATGAACAATTACTCTGCCTTCGAATTATGAGATTTATTTCCTTGGCTGCGTTTTCAACAGAATTAGGTTTTTAGAGATGTAAGGTAGACAGTGTAAAAACTGTGTCAAATGAAGTGTAGACACATTCTTATCATACCTTTTGGAAAACTTATCAGGACATCAATCTTGTACAAGCTAATTAAATGAATCAGAGGAGATGACATCAAACATTTATCGGGGGTTCAAAGAGAGGGAATGGCATAAAGAATAGGAGCTGAAAATTAACTCTGGGCGCTGAGGGGTGGGAAGGAAGCTCATCAAAGTGAATGAATGACTGGGCAGCGTTCCAAGGCAGTATCTTTCTCAAATCCTGACAATGAATAAAGATGCACTCTGTTCTACTTCCAGGCTCTTGGGGGAAAAACCTTCTAGACACAGAACTAATTTTAGTTTAGTTTGGCAAAAAAGGGCAATGTCCAAACCAGAACTCTTAATTTCTCTCACCTCCGAAGAGAGACATTACTCCCTTCTTAGCTGGAGCTCCTCTTTTCTCTTTGTGGGTGACCCCAGCATTACCCACAGAGATAGCCAAGCCTGGCCTAGGAGTCAGTCCCTTACTTTTTACATTTATTCATCAGCAAGTTTTACTGAGGCAGCATAGATCCCCTAGGGACATCCCCTCCCAAACTCTGAACTTTTCCCTCTGTTCTTTGTCTAGCCAGCCCTCCCCCTATTTGAGTCCTGGCAAGGGGAGACAAGGAGATAAGTCCTTTCCAGCTTATATGCCATCTACGGCTGAGCCCTGACTTTTGGCTCCTTACAATCCCATCAGAATGTCACCTGCATTGCAAACAACGCGGCTCTTATCAGGCACCTCACACCACGATGGTTCTGGAAACACCAAATCAAAAGGAAAGAATGGGAAACTAAGTCTGCTGCCTGCTGGGAAGAGAGGATGAGGCTACTCAGTAGCACATCTCTGGGCCCTGACCCCAAGGAAAACAAAAGCCCATAACCCAGCCATCCTCAGTGGAGGCTGCCTGCGCTTCCCTCTTCGGTGTCTGCTTCACTTTAATAAACTTTGTGCTTTCCTTGTTCATCTGGCCTTGAGTTTTTTATGGTGACATAAGACAAGAACCTGGTCATCGGAGCTCTGGGTTGGGTCCTCACTTGGACTTCTGTCTTCATTGAGTTCTCCAGGGTCATGATGAACTTCGCCTTCCAACAGGTCCTAACTGTATCTGCTTCCCTCCACCTGCAGCACTACTACCCTGGTCCAAGCTGCCATCATCTCCCATCTGACTGTCCCAGCAGCTTCTGATTTGTCCTCGTCATTCCTTTCTGGCTTTCTCCACTTAACCTCTAGTTGTTCTCTACATAGCAGCAGCTAGAGGGACCTTTTAAAACTATAGCCATATCATCACTGTCCTTTTCAAACCTCTATACACTTCTCATCACCCTCAGCGTGAAAGCAAGCCCTTTGCCACGTCCTCCAAGGTGGGGCGTCGACAGCCTCCATCTACCTTTCCAGCCCCTCTAGCACCTCTCTGACTTAGCTCACTTCACTCCCAGCCTCGCTGGCCTTTCTGTTCCTCCTATGAACCAGGTTCCTTCCTCTCCCCTCAGATATTTAATTGTCCCTTTGCCTTTTGAACTTCACAGAGGCCCTACTTGGCCTCAATAGTCCCCAGTCCTTCCCAATCACATCACCTGGCTTTTATTTTTAGCACAAAACTGACCTCCACCTGGAATGTTCTCATGTCTTATTTTTGTTTATTCTTTCTTTCTCGAGTGAAAGATAAAGTTCCTCAAATATAGGGACTTGGCCTGCTTTGTTTAATCTCTGTCACCGGAGATGGGAATTCCCTATACCTAGTAGGTGTTTAACGAATGTATACTAAATAAATGAGTGAAATTACAGATTTTACACAGTAGATCTTTCTGAACACTACCCATGTTAAAAATACAAAATGGGTTTTATTTACTGTTTTTTTGGGGGGTGTGCACATGCATGCGTGTGTGTGTGCATGTGTATATGTGCATGTGTGTGCTTGAGAACACTGGTCCCTATAACAACTTCCTGGCCAATTGGTCATCGCCTATCATTATTACCTGCATTTTTTTAACAGGAAACAAATGATCTTGTTTTTTTAGGCTTAAAGGAAATATTTCTGGCACATAAAAATATAGCTCAAATGCTTTTTTTTTCTTGCAATATAATTAATCTATCAGTTGATAAATATAAACGGCTGATAGCAGATTGCTTTCAGAATATATGGGAGTTGACTACTTAAACAGCAGCAGTACACTGGGAACTCAAAAAGGCTCTGCTCTAGAGAAGGCAAGATAAGGACAAAGAGAGCTCCTCTGCCTTTAACATTTTGTTTAAAACTGTCTCTATTTTGACCTACAAACATCCTCAAATCCTGACAAATGAAAACTGTGCCCCGTGCTTTTTCCCCACCTGGATGTGCAAGGGCACAGCAGGGTCAGAATAAAACAACTGATCTATACAGCATAATAACATGAATCAGATTAAAAACACATGGGTTTTAAAAATATTAAGTTTTTTAAACCATGAATACTGGTGGTCTTTACACTTGTTTGTACACAGGTCAATTTCTTTCATCAATGTTTTGTAGCTTTTTAAAAAATATATAAGTTCTTTACCTCCTTAGTTAAGTTTATTTCTAAGATTTTCAAAAAGTTTTTGGTGCTATTGTAAGTGGGACTGTTTTTCTAATTTTCTCTTCAGAAAGTTCTTTGTTAGATATCACAACCCTTGCACACGGTTGGTGGGAATGCAAAATGGTGCAGCCACTAGGGAAAACAGTATGGTGGCTCCTCAAAACTCAAAAACGAACCTACTGGGTGACTCAGAAATCCTATTACTGGGTGTTTATATAAAAAAAATTGAAATCAGAATCTTGAAGATACGTGGTGTCTAAAAGAGCCAAATTCACAGAATCAAAGAGTGAACTGGTGGTTGTCAGAAGCCGAGGTGAAGGAGAAACAGGGAGTCGCTAATCAACAGGGGTAAGGAGGATGAATGTGCTCTACTGATCTGATCTCATGTTAAATATTCTTAATATAGTAGAACAATTAAATTAAAAAAATGGGAACTGTAGACATAGGTTTCAAAAGCTGTATTTCCTCAGAACTCATTGTGTTTTCCATTGCTCTGTGTTATGGAACTGAAGATTAAAATCCCATATAAAAATCTTCATTCAAAAGGTAAAGCAATAAAAAAAGAAAGATAACAGCTCTTGTATTGTGAACTACTTTGTTGTCTCACAACCACAGCTATTATCTAATATGATTTTCATAAACATTTCATAAACTACACAGGTCAGCCACTACGGATGAAAGCATAATATAGAGGACTTGAACATTGGACAAAGACATAAATATTTTCTGGTTGAACCTAGCACCCAATTCGTGATTGCTTCTGACAACTGCTATGACAAGTGCCATTCGACCTTAGCTGGAATGCACCCTTTCCTGAAATAACCATCTGAGCAATACTTAGAATATAGAAAATCTTTGATTAAGTTGAAGTCATATTTTTAAACATTATATCACTTTTTAAAATGTTACTAAGATACAAAAAAGAACAAAACAACATGACTACAAAATCGTTAAATTTCCAGAAGAGGGAAGCAAACTCTCTAGGCCTTGGTGTCCCCTCTTTGCAGTGACTGTAACAGTGACAGTACCAGACACACTGTACCAAATGTTTGTCATGGGTTAGCACTGTTCCCAACACGGAGAGCACGCGAGACACATGCTGGCTGATATGACTATGAGCAGTATAGACTGATGTGAGAATAACTGTCACATCACAAGGGACTGAACCTTCCTGGCTTTCAGACTGTCAGGATTTGAGGAAGCTGCTGATTAAAAAACAAAAACAAGTTAAACTACGCTGAATGGAAGGAAAGCAACGAACTTTAGCAATTTAAGGCCAGATATCATATTTAATAATAAACAAGTCAGTCTGTTTGTGAGACTAAATATATGGTGGAGGCGGAGGAAAAAGTGCAGAACTCGGCTCAGTTCAAAACTCCTGAGATACGTCAAATCAGGCACCAGCTAATATGTTTGAGTTTCATTTCTTGGCGGCTTCACGTTTTTCACTTCACAAAGGGTCACTACTAATTTTTGAAAATGTGTAATGAAAGATGTCTTTATGTTGGAATTTCTATAATAAAATATAATTTGTTTAGAAAAATTCAGTTTTTGATTGTGAGAAGGTATACAAAATTATTGAGAGGGAACTGGCAGAGGAGGAGAAACTTTCTAGAGGTTTCTGGGTTTGAGATTTTTTTATTATTCAGATTGTTTTTAATTTTAATTATTTTTTTCTTAAGAAAAAAAAAGTTCACTTGAAACAGATGAGAACACAGTGTTTCTTTCTTTTTTAAAATAAAATTTGTGTGCCTGGGGAAAAGTGAATGAACAGGGGGAAAAAACCCCAAATAATAATTGCTTCCTGTGAAATCAGAGTTCTTGCTGGCCTCGTGAGAATATTGGCAGATTGAAACCATCCCCACCCACCACCACCAGGGAGTCCTTTAATGGAGACTGGAAGGTGAGGTGGCCCCCCACCCAGTGTTGGGGAACAAGAGATCATTTTTCTTTTCTCAGCCATCCACTTAGAGACTGTGTGCATTCGTGTGTGTGTGTATGACTATGTGTGTGCACATTTTTACCTTTTTACTTTGATATGATTTCAAACCTGTAGAAAGAATTGCAAGAACAGTTCAAAGGACTCCATAGGCTCTACTTCCAGATTCTTCTACTGTTAATATTTTGCATTATTTACTCTCTTTCTGTCTATATTTAAAAGATTATTTATGGATCCTTTCTACGGGCAAATAGAACTCTACTTCAGCTGTAGCCAGAGTGGTCCATGAGACTCCTTCTCAGCAGCACATCAGAGCGGAGGTTGCCACTCCTTCCTGACATTTGCCCAGGACCCTGAGATGCATGCACGGCACTGTCAGTACTTGAGATCAATATTCTTCTCCACCCACTGTCCTGAGAGGTGGCTGCTGGCTAGCAGGGCCCCAGTCACAGCATCAGTCCAACCACTGTTCACATGTTCAGTGTATCAGAAACAAACAGAACAGAAATCTGGGAGCATCGCTTTGAAAAGGTGCCAACCCAGAGGATATAGAAGCACCAACTTAATAACAGGGAAAGCAATTTTATGCTTGCTCTACCCATGGCTTACATTAATAGCATCAGGTATTACATAATAATAGGACATTATTGCCAAATCTATTTCGGAATTAAAAAAACAGACAGGATAAAAGATGCAGCCAGGGGAAGAGAAAATGTTCACTCCTAGAGGTTCATGATAGCCACATTTTTTCCAATCTAAAAAAAGAGATCAGAATAATAGACAGAAATGTCCTTTTTTATAACGTAAAAGTTTAAATTCGGGTTAACATGTTTTGGATTTTCTAAAACAATTTTAAAAAATCAGTAATGAGATCGGGAACTGCTGTAGAGGGGACAGATCTGTGAGCGTGGGCCCTTCTGACCATCAGGGACACAGAACTGCATCATCGCTACTGACTTTGACATGTTTCTCGTGAACCCCACAAAACCCACAATCCCAAAAGTTACAGTAAGAATATCGCTGAGACACTTAAGAAAGGTATTAGGAAATATATTAAAGTTCTGCTACTGCTTAAGTTTGATAAAATCGAGGACAGAGACCTTATCTGGATGTAATGAATTTTGGGGTCTGTGGGAGGAGCTGGGCTTATGGGAGGTGCTCCCCCACCTGCTGTCAGAGAGCTCAGCAGGGAGAGCTCTGCCCCAGAGCCCTAGGTTGTAACGGTCCCACCCCTGAACTTGCTCTTTCCCTCTCTGAGTTCCTCCTCCTCAATCTTTGTCTGACTTCCCATGTCTGCAGGAACTGAGCTGAAATCCTTTCTTTTTGCTGACTATTCCTTTTTGGTGGTGAAACACCTACCTAGTTGAGGCTATTTTTTCTAATGGGCAAGTTCCAAATGAGCACATAAAATTATGCCTGAAAATTACAGATGCAGCATGATTTCAGAGGCAACCCCACCCTCTGTATCTCTAGACCACTATACCTGCTGGTGAAGGCCCAGAATCAGACCTGTGGGTTTCCAAGTGTTACACCTGCTGCATTTATATGGAACATGCCACTTTGTGACTTTCCCAGCAGCTTAGCATGGCTGATCATGCTTAACTACCTCTCAGAGATTCTGTGACAACAAATATATACTCCCTTGGGCTTGCTTCAGAGATAGAGCAGATGTTCGAGGCACTGTGGACCATCTAACACATGAAAAGTCCAATTAACTGACAGGGAGGGCAGAATATGCCACCCTAGGATGTACCGCTTTGGCATGTAGATTATTTAGGCTGAAGACAGTCAGAGACCAGCAGACTCAGGATGAACTTCTTACCTACCCCCCTAACGGCCTAAAAGAACTCAGGTCAGAAAGAAATCTATTACCAAATA
This sequence comes from Cynopterus sphinx, assembly GCA_030015415.1. Taxonomy (NCBI): domain Eukaryota; kingdom Metazoa; phylum Chordata; class Mammalia; order Chiroptera; family Pteropodidae; genus Cynopterus; species Cynopterus sphinx. Next base: position 8,332,085 of record CM057394.1, read on the forward strand.
TATTTTTTTTACATACAACAGATTTATTTCATAACATGGCAAATATTTGTTCACTAACCATCTGCTCTTCTCAGCTTTCTGTAAATTGTCTTCTTCCCCTTTGAGACCCCAGATCTCATACCCACTTCTCTTTAGATCGAATGGTATATAAACCTCAATTACCTGTTAGGAAATTTTATATTTTCATGGGACTCCATATGCATGAAATTTGCTTTTTTTCCTATTAATCTGTCTATGTAGATTTAATTATTAGACCAGCCAAAGAAACCAGAAGGGGAAAAAAGAAGTTTCTACCCCTCCATAATTGTCTTATTAGAAACAAACAAAAAAACCTATTTGACTGTACACATCCAGCCCTGACACCCTGATATACTTTGCAAATTCACAAAGAAAGATTGCATGCTACTTAACAGAGATAACATGGGATTGTGGAGCAAATGCCAGGTTTCAGTCAAATGTAAGTATTTGACTCAACTCCTCAGTCTTGCTTTCTTTTGTTTATAAATTAAAGACAACTATTACCCGCCCTACAAGGTCTCTGTAAAGAATAAGCGACCTAATGAATGTAAAAAGCTTTTGCAACTAGAAACCGCAATAAAGGCTCTAAGCAATGTTCTTATTGTCATCAATAGTAATTCACAGGTATTGTTGTTATCCCACATCCTATAGAGAAAACCCATGGGGTATATGCACTTCACATTTGTTTCAGTTGAATAATGTACATCTGAGCAGAGGCACAGCTTGAGCAGCTAAGTACCTGGAGTGCAGGGACAATGCCTGGAATCAGTGAGCCCATGGTGGCTGGCAAAGCTCTCTTGGCTCGAATCTGGTCGCTGATGCTTTGCTTGGTTCAAATGTCAGAGCTCTGTGACGGAGAAACCTATGTGGTTTAGAAACTAAGGCAGTTTGTTTAGTGTCATCTAGAGAAGCGTATGCAGGGGAGCGGGAGAGCAGGTATTATGAAGTCACACATGAATTCAAAATATTTCTATCAAGTGTCCACTAAGTGTCTGACCCTGGGTTGAATAGAGTCAGGTACAAGTGAGGCCTGGTCTCTGTCCCCTTCAGGGGACAGTTATTACCTCACACCCGTCATCTCATTCCCATAACAAATATCATTTGCATAAGGTGATTTTGTATTCACCTCAAAAATGTTGCTTCGTTCAATCTTGTGAGAGAGACCGTTAGCTCTGTTTTAGAATTTTGAAATTTAAAGTTGAGAAAATTTAAACAACTTGCCTAAATGTTCGTATGATTACCAAAATAAACTTAATTACCAGCTATTGAGCAATGACTATGTGCCAGGTACATATAAACAATTTACATATATTATCTCAACATATTCTCAACAAATCTATGAGGAAGGTATTTTCATCTATATTTAACAAGCAAAGAACCTGACACTTGAAGACATTTAGTAGAAAATACACACCAGGCATTAAGTTGATGCCCATTGTGCACATGGGTTAACCCCAGTGGATGCCTGCAACTGAGATAGAACTGAGCCCTGTATACACTATGCTTTTTCCTATATTCACACAGTAAGAGATTAACAATAATAACTAATAATCAAATAGAATAATTATATTAGTATTCTGTAATAAAAGTTATGTAAATGCCATCTCTCTCTTTTAAAATACCTTATTACATTCTACTCATCCTCCTTCTTGTGATGACGTGAGATGACATACTGCCTACACGATGAGATGAAATGAGACTTGGAGATGGGGAACAAAAGGATGATCTATGCCCTGAGCAGGATGCAGTGAAACAGCATAAGATTTTGCCACACTACCCAGGATGGCATACAATATAAAATGTACGAATTGTTTATTTCTGGAATTTTTTATTTAATATTTTTAGTTCGTGGTTGACCATGGGTAACTGCAATTGCAGAAAGTAAAACTGCAAATAAGGGACGATGAGTGTATCTGAGCCAAGTGTTTTAGCTGCTGTTGCTTTCTGGATGCGTGGCTGTGCCAGCTCCCCTTCAAGCCCTTGGCATTTGAGATGGAGAAAACAGAAATGGAGAGGAATGGGAATAGAGGTGAGAGGCACGACATTCTTCTCTATTAAGCTTTGTGTCATCTGTTGTTCGGACATCTAGCTCATGGTAAAATGCTGCTTTATCCTCTCCCCTTTTCATCGTAGAGGTCTACATCAGAGAAATAATGTAATTCTTCATGAGGCTTTTCCGAATCATGGAAATGTATGCCAAAATGAATACCACTGCCATTCTTTACAGTAAAGATTTTAGTACAGAAATCAAAAAGAAATCTAATATCAGCCAATCTCACTTTTAAATGTCCATGTCAAAATCCTAAATAAATAAAAACAAACAAAATCTAATATCACATTGAGAAAACACATCATGAACCAGTTGAGTGTATTCTGGGATTTTGAGGATTACTCTAGATTACTGAATTCACAAATTATTAATAGATATAAGGAGAAAAAGAATGAAGAGCTTTAGAAAAAATTCATCAATTATTCCTACTTAAAAAAACAAAACAAAACAAAACAAAAATTTACATCCTCTACCAGCAGTTCTCTTTCAAGGGTTCTGCAAGATCCAACTATTTGGATGAAAATACTGTGATGTTATTTGTCTTTTTCACCATCATTTGCTTAAGAGTGTACAGGAGTTTCCCACAGGGGATGTGGCATGTGATGTAGAAATGGATCGATGGGAGAAGCGGACGTGAGAATGGATGCAGCGATGTCCTATGCAGCTAAAGACTAAAGTGTAAACAGTTGACGTAAGTGAACCCATTTTAAAATGATGCCAGAGCAGCAGTTCCAGAGAAAAGGCTGTAGGTCTTGCTCTTTGAATCTTTGGAAAGTTTGAAATACACAAAATGACCTTTAGACCAGACCACACCAAACTGTCTTCCAAACAACTGTTTGTAAGCTAACAGAAAATCGGACCTTCTGACAACAAGGACCAATGATTCTGAGTTCTCCCAGGAAGGACAATCAGGCAGCAGCCACGCACAGCTAAAGAATAACTCGGCCTGTCAGCCCCAGGAGAAACTCCTTTTCTTCCATGCATGGAAATTATCGTCTTCCTTTTTTCATAAAAAGCCCTTGCCTTCACCTTGTAATTAGGAAATTATCTGGGTTTCTGCTTCAATTTGTACTCTCCTAAATGCAATTCGTAATCCCAAATAAATATATTGCCTTTCATTTCAGCTTTTTATTTTTAGGTTAACAAAAATGATTTGCAAAAGTGTAAAATAGTGCCACTCCTTTCACTAATTTTCCTTTGATAGTTAAAATGTGTGAGTTTTTCATTAAAATTGTGCAAATTAATTAATTATGCAATTGGCTTCCTATTATTTAAATGAATCAACAAATAAATATTTTTTAAATGCCTCAGTTTTAATTTTTAATTTGCTAAATACTTATGATATTGTGATTTATGTTAAGAAATACATATTTGGTCTTCACCCCCATTTTTGGCAGAGCTCCTAAAACTGAATTTCCTAAGTATTGACAGTAATAAAGGTGTCTAGCTTTATTAATGAGGTGCCTTCTGGATCCCACCTGTGGATGGGGACTGCATGTCAGGAGTATAAACCCTGTGATTTAGAGGGTTGGAGCTTTCAGTCCCACCCCTGACATCTGGAGAGGTGCGATGGGCTGGAAGTTGCATTCATTATCAATGGCCAGTGATTTAATCAATTATGCCTTTATAAAAAGGCTCCTTAAAAACTCGAAAGAACTAGGGTCAGGGAGACAGTTGGTGAAGAGCTAGAGATTTGGAGAGTCTGGAGAGGGCATGAAATTCTGCACCCCTTCCTATGTGTCTTCAATCTGGCTATTCTTGAGTTATATCCTTTTATAATAAAAGTAAGTAAAACGATTCTCTGAGTTCTGTGAGACACTCTAGCAAAGTGACTGCACCTGAAGAGGGCATTGTAAGAACTTCTGATTTATAGTTAGTCCATGTCACAGTGCAAGCCTAGGCTTGCACTGGCATATAAAGTGGGGCAGAGGGGGTTCAAGGGAGGTTAAAGATTGTTCCCTTAGCCTGTGCAATCTCTGGGTAGATAGTGTCAGAACTGAGTTGCTGGTCGTGCTTGCTGCTGTGTGGGAATTGTTGAAAATTGAGTTTCAAAAACTAAAGAATAACAATAGATAAAACTCACATAAACAAAAACTCTGAGACTCACAATAGTTTTTAGAACTGAAAAGGAGTAGGAAGGCCAAAGCGTTTAAAAATTGTACCTATATCAAATACCTGTTAATTTCCATTTCCTTAATTATATAGTTTTTAAAGATACAATAGAAAACCCTGTTTATAACACGATTAAGAGGAAAAAAAAGAAAAAAAGAAGAAACCTAGCAAGAAACCTATAAAAGCTGCATGAGAAAAATTTTAGATGCTCCTGAAAGACACGAAAGTAGATAGTAACCAATGGTTAGGATGACTCAACTTTATAAAAAAGTCAATTTCTCCAAATTTAATATAAATTTAACAAATTTAATTCAAATGCCAAAAAGTATGTGTGTGTGTGTGTGTGTGTGTGCGTGTGTGTGTGTCTGCTTGTTTTTTGATGCTAGACAATTGGTTCCAGAGTTCATATAGTAAAATGATTACAAAAAACCTCTGAGAAAAGTGACCACTCACAGCAAATAGGGATCAAAACCCCAAAAGCTCTGTTACTGGGCCTTTGAGCCGCTCTCCTCCTGCTCGGTCCCCTTCCACGTCTGGAAGTGTCCTATTGCTATATTCTCCCTTCTAATAAAGCTATTTTCTGTGCATTTCAGTGTTTTGCTAAACCCTTCGTTCGAGACATTGAGCCTGGGTGACACATTGAGAAGGGGACCACATTCTCCTGTAACAGCATCTCTAAGTCACATAAAAAACCATTCAGGGGATCCCTGGGGGGTTAAATGTTGCTTTAAATGCAGCTTATCAGAAACTCAAGGTTTGGTGAAGGAAAAGACCAATTTTAGGCCACCTGGATTGTAAGCACTATTGTCTGTAATTATCCTCGTCGATGTGGTGAAATATGAAGCGTTAATGAAGGAGGCTGAGAGTAACCACACAATCACACAAATTTTTCTAGCACATTTTTAAGTATTTTAAGATGAAGAGTTAAAATGTTTGACGTCATACAAATAAATAAGATATACTTGTATGTTTTAAGAGATGTCTAGACCTGATATCCTCAGGGGAAAAAAAATACAACTGCTAAATACATTGTCTCCTGAAAAAAATATTATTTACTTTGGTGAATACATCCAAGTTATGATCAAAGAATAATCTTGTCAGAAATCACTGTGGTGGAATATAGACTTTTTTAGAGAAATCTTTTACCTCAAGATAATTAAACATGTTATCAATATTAAAGATTTTAAAAGGGGTTCTATGGAAAGTAAGCTAACAGGGTGATCTGATCATAAATTCCTAACTGGGCAGGTCATGATGGATGGTTACGACCTTTCTCCAGGCGCATAACTTTTTAGTAAAAGGTTTATCTTTGCCTTAAGCAAGCCTTGTCAATTGTTTCTGTACTTGTAGGTTAATACATCTTAGAAATTAGTCTTAACCACACTCAAGAAAGCACATAATCTTGCTAACTATCCTGTAATCCAAATCCCACCTTGCTCTCTCTCACCTTCCTATAATCTTTACCCTCCTGCCTAAATTTCAAATTCATCAAAAGAAGCTGCAAAACTGTTATTCTCTGGAGCAGTTGAGAACTTGCTCCTTTGCTATTTGTCATCAGTTTTGCTCAAACAAACTCTTACAAAAATTCTCTATAGGTTTGGACAACATAAAATAATTACAACAAAATTGTATTTTTTTTTTTTTATAACAGAACCCTCTCAAATGTAGGATTCAACTTCTTGGTCCAGATCAACACAAAAATGGGATAGAGACAATTTAGATGATTGCTTTCACGTATATGAAAATCACACCCTAGTCTTACTAAACAACACATCATTGGCTAAAGGAGAAGCATATATTTCACGTGGAAGATAATAGACTTTGGTAATAGGGAAAATGTACAATCAAGAAGCAATCTTCACTGCTAATAATGTGCCAAGAATTTAAATCTGAAGCTCCTTTTCTTCTCTGGCTCCTTTACTCCTAGTGAGTTTACTATCATATATAATCTGTAATACACTTAATTTAAAATTCAAATTGATAAAAAGGAATTATGTCTCTTTTCACTAAGTTGGTTGAAATATTATGCTCTCAAATTTCAGCGTGAAGTCTTCTATTAATAATTCTCCAATTGCAACTTCTCCTAATGAGAAGCACTGAATCTTAAATGTGGAGGGAGGGCCACGCAACGACCCAGGAGAGATAACCCTTATGTCACAACCTTGGGCTTTTCAGAAAATAGAGCTCTGTTCTGTGATGCCATCCACTGGACAATTAGAAGGATAAAAACATTCGTTATTCAAAATAAATCTACTTTTAATAAATCTACATTCGTTATTCAAAATAAATCTAAAGCAAAGTAGGATAATTCTACTTCTTTTCATGTGACAGCTTCTTAAATACTTGAAAACAGATGAGCATTAAGTAGCACCTGGCTTCGCTGCCCTAATCTTCATTCCTCAGATCCTCTCACTTAATCTCACACATTTTACCACCACTCCCCACCCCCATACTCAATATTCTGCTTACTCTGCTCAAAAGATGGCCAGCACTTCTACGTTTTACCCTCTAAATGCAGTACTTCAGGCAGGTGATACCATACATCCTCCAGGTTGTGTTTGTACTATTTCGAAGCAGAGCAGAAACCTTGCCTCCCTTTGGCCCAGATGTTATGGGTTAGTTAAATAGATCTAAGAATATTTTATAATGTATAATTTTTCAGAGTAGAAATATGACACATATTCTTTGTAGAAAATTAGAATTAACTGTGACATTAAAAATCTCAGAATGATTATATGTATATATGTATGTATATATACACACACACATACATATACATATATATTTATTATATATATATTATATTTTTATTAAAGTATAGTTGACATACAATATTATGTTTAGTTTCAGGTATACAACATAGTGACTTGACATTTATAGACTGTACAGTGTGATCTCCACACTAAGTCTACCACCCATCTGTCACTGTGCAAAGTTATCACAATGTTACTGACTATATTTCCCATATTTTTGAACAAAATTTGGATCATATTATATATAACTTTATGTGCAGAGAACATTCATTTTATATTTCAGCAGAGTTTTCTCTACATCTTTAAAATTCTTTGAATTTTTTTATTTTGAAAGGCTATATAATAGCTTGTGGCTATATCCTATTTAACCACCTTTTCTTATTGAATACTGAACTTTCTTTGATAGCTTTGAATAAGTTACCCTACTTGTGCAAAAGATTTTAACTTTTTATTCATGTCATTAAATTTTTTTTAGAAAGGTAACATGAAGGAGTGTGGTCGGCAAATTGCTTATAAAGCATCCACAAGATAAAGGTGGGCACATAGGCCATGCCTAGGGAATACCACAACTAAATCCTCAGAGAAGTCAGGTCAGGTGAAAAGACTGCTGCTCCCAACTTCTTCAGTGCCTTCCACTCCATCTTTGGATGTGTCGAAAATCATAGTGAGATGGAAATTAGGAGTAAAGAGGCCAAATGAGAAAAAAAGTAGACACCAATAATTGCCTCCTTCCTCACTTGTAGAACCCAGGGAAAAAGAAGTGTCAATTTTAAATTAGGTATGTAGTTTGATTATGTCTTGCTACTGCATATTTAATCAAAACTATGTCTGGGACTTAACGTGACAATAGAATACTTCAGCGAAAAGTGACCAGAGAAGTAATGGGCCCACGAAGGTTTTTGACCAGGTCCTAGAAAAGAACTACCTTCACAGAGTGGATTTAATAGAGGGAATGAAGCCTAAAAGTTACTTTACAATCACTGGCATATACCATGCCATTTTCATTCAGCATGTTTAAGCCACATGTTAGCTATATTTGATAGCTTTTCATAAATAAGTGAAAGATCTCTGTTTCCTAAAGTCTTTTTCCTCCCTCATGATAATCATAACTAACCAATTACTCCAGCATTCCTGTCCTTCCCAGAGCACTATATCATCACTCTATTATAGATCCCACTATCATATTTGCAAGATAGTCATCCAGTTAAGTCTCCATTCCACTCAGCCCTGGACTAAAATTTCTCAATCACAGAAACAGTGTTTTATTTACTTTGTGTTTTTTGCCTGTAGTGCAGCAAACCCCTTAAATGTTGAGTGAAAAATATACTAGGTGAATGAATCGGTAAAGGAAAACATATTTTTTAATAAAAATCAAATAAATTAAATATTTTTACTTTATTCCATTTTTTCATGTCAAACAATTCTCTATTTATTGTATGTTTAGAAACATTCTCTACTTATTGTATGTTTATTGCACAGAGGCAATAAAGTCTTGTGCTGTATTCAGTTATAGATGTACTCTTAATTTTTTATCATGCCTCAAAATACCATATGGGGTATACACATTACAGTAGTACAACTAATCCTTAAGCAACAAAATTTTCAGTTTTTCTTATTTTCTGAACAAGTCTTCTCATCTAGAAGAAACCACTGACAGGATCTCCTAACCCAATATGCATAGGAAGAAAGTTATTTTTATTATGAAACATTAGCTTAATCCTTCCAAGAGGTAAAAAAAAAAAAATCTGCAAGTCATTTTTATGAGACTCCTTTTTTTTTTACCACTCTTATTGTGTCAAAATGCACCCACAACATATGGCAAATAAAATCAAGGTCACTGAATAAAACAGAACACCAATTAATAGGCTTCATTATATTCTATTCCAAGGTCATGATTATATAGTGCACAAAGGCACAATAAAAAAAAAAAACCAGCAGATTTTCTAGATGAATGAACTTGATGTTATATAAATAAAATTTATTTTTACCTGCTTACCATATGACTCTCGTATGTTTATGGTCAGAGATTTTGTTAGGCTCATTACTTCTATGACATGCCCTCCATTCCACTTTTTTTTTTAATTGCTATGCTTTTTTATTTTTAAATAGACTATTTTTGAGCAGTTCTAGACTACTTTCATTCAGCTCCATACCTTTAAGTTTCTTACATGTCGTGTTTGTGTCTTGACAACTCTTTTCTTTTCATCGCTTAAAAATATTCCAATGTATGTACATGCCACAGTTTTCTATTAAAGAACATCTTTGTTGCTTTCAAATTTTGATAATTGTGAATAAAGCTTTTATAAGCAGTCATGTTTTTATAAGCAGACACAGAAGCCTAGGAAGTGTAGAGAATCCCAAACAAGATAAACCCTAAGAGGCACATACCAAAAAGCACCAAAATTAAAATGGCAAAATTTAAAGACAAAGAGAGAATCATGAAAGTAGAAAGAGAAGGCAACTAGTTAATGACAAGGGAGCTCCCATAACAATGTCAGCTGCTTTCTCAACAGAAACACTGCAGGCCAGAAGTCATTGGCACAAAATATTCAAAGTGATGAAAAGCAGGGATCTACAATGAAGATTACTAATCCAGGAAAGCTAACATTTAGAATCAAACGGCAGATAAAGATTTTCTCAGGGTGGAAAAAGCTAAAGGAATTAACATCTACCACGCCAGTGTTACAGGAAATGTTGAAGGGAATTCTTTAAGAAGAATGAGAAGAAGAAAAGGAACATAAATATGAATAATAAAATGGCAGTAACTATGTACTTATTAAGAATCACTTTAAATGAAAATAGATTAAATGTTCCAGTCAGAAGACACAGGGCAACTGAATGGGTAAGGCATGCCATCAACAAAGGATGCACTTCAGATCAAAAGACACACAAACTGAAAGTAAAAGAATGGAAAAAGATATTTCGGGCAAATGGAAATGAAAAAGAAATCTGACATAGCAATATTTATATCAGATGACAAAGACCATGAGAGAAAGGACATCACATAATGATAAAGTGATCAATTCAACAAGAGGTTAATACCCTAGTAAACATTTATGCATCCAACACTTAAATATATAAAGAAAATACTGATGGAGATAAAGTGAGAGACTGACAACAATACAGACATAGTAGGGAATTTTAACACCCCATTGACACCAATGAAGCAATCTTTTAGACAGAAAATCAATAAGACAGAGTCCTTACATCACACACTAAACTACATAGATTTAATTGATACTTTTAGAGTGTTTCATCCCATAGCAACAGAATATACATTCTTTTCAAGTACACGTAGATAATTTTCCAAGATAGATCACATGTTAGGCCACAAAACAAGTCTCTGTAAATTTGAGAAGATTGAAATCATATCAAATGTCCTCTCCAACCACAATGTTATAAAACTAGAAATCAATTACAAAAAAATAAAAAATAAGAAATACACAGACACGTGGAGGCTAAATAACATGGTACTACACAATGAATGGGTTAACAATACAATCAAAAAAGAAATTAAAAGATATCTTGAAGCAAATGATGAAAACACAACAACCCCAAATTTATGGGACACAGTGACAGCAGTCTTCAGAGGGAAATTCTCAGCAATACAAGCCTACCTCAAGCAAAAAAAAAAAAACCTCAAATAAACCATATAACTTTACACATAATGGAACTAAAAAAGAAGAGCTAAGTCCAAAATAGGTAGAAAGAAGGAAATAATAAAGATCAGAGAAGAAATAAATAAAATTGAGTCTCAAAAAAACAACACAGAAGATCAATAAAACCAAAAGGTAGTCCTTGAAGAGATAAACATAATTGATAACACTTAATCAGACTCATCAAGAAAAAAAGAAAGGACCCAAATAGCTAAAATCAGAAATGAAATAGAAGTGACAACTGACTCCACAGAAATACTAAAGATTATAAGAAATACTATGCATAGTTACAAACTACCAAATTGAACAATTTGGGGAAAAAATGGAGAAATTTCAAGAAACATACAATCTTCCAAGGCTAAGTCAAGAAGAAACAACATCTGAACTGACCGATTAGTACTAAAGAAATCAAATCTATAATCAAAAAACTTCCCCAAAATAAAAATCCTGAACTAGATGGCTTCATGGGTGAATTTTACCAAATACTCATAGAAGGATTACCACCTATGCTTCTAAAACTATTCCAAAAAAATTCAAGAGAAGGGAAGCCTCCCAAGCTCATTTTAGGAGGTCACCATTATCCTGATCCCATAACCAGACAAAGACATAGCTCTAAGTATAAGTCTATGTAATATAAATTTCCCAGTAAAATCTTAAAATATACTTTAAAAATTCTCAGTTGCTTTTTGAGATTTTCTTTGTTTCTACTACATTTCTGGCTAATGGGTTTCAACCTATTTTTGATTAAATAAATGCCAGAGTCAAACCAGATCAAATCAAAGCAAATAGAACAAAATGTAATTTAGCAGATCACCTTTACTTAAATAAATTAAAGTATAGTAAAGATGAACTGTTCTCTGTTACAGTTTTTGAAAGGTTTAATAGTGGGATCGTGCAAGACAAAATAAAATTTAAGAATTCAGCAAATAATACTGTTATGGTAACTCCAATTCTAAATTTTGAAAACAAAAATAATTTATATATTGATGAAACTAAATCAATCCAAAAAAATGTAATTATTACTTAAAAGTTTCAATTACATGGTGTTCTAAATTTGTGAAATTTGAATAGAGAACTTATGTTAATGAGAATATCAATTTCTAGACTTAAACTCTTAGTAGTTATTTCATATTTTTATAGTGTTTTTCAAAACTAAAATAAAAATAATGGTACACTCTCTGATTTCTTTCATATACTAGTGATTTATGTAAACTAGATATACTTTTACTAGATATAAATTAGATATATATTTATATCTTTATAAAAATTTTAGATCCTTCTTGAAATAAAAAGCGTGTGAATTGCATAGGATTATTCTAAGTATAGGAAATAGTACTTATTAGAGCAACACTGTTGAAACTTGCCCTTTGTTGTGCATATTGTGTAACCATCCTTGACTGGGGTGATGGTTGCCCCTAGATAAGGAATGTGTGGCCCACAATGTCTGAAAAATGCTAAGAATGCTGGGCTTTTGAAAGCGGCAAAAGAAATTAAAGTAGGATATTTAAAAAATTGTGAGTAAAATACACAAGAAAAATGTACCTATAATAAGATGCTCTAAACATAGCTGTAGCACATGTGGAATACTGCTATCTAACGATTTAGCCCTATTTTTGCAGGATGGATAAGTAAAGTTAGGATCTCACTTTTGCTAAGGTTGTTTTATCTGATTGGAGCTCCCCTTCAAGAATTAAGCTGTGCATTAGGAGTTATACTGGTTCCATGCCTGGCTCTGCCACTACCAGCTGTGTTTATATATGGGCAAGCCATGTACATGCCATGAGCATCTGCATTTTGCCCAAGAAAACAAATGGTGCAGTCAGACCTATCTTATTAAGTTAGTGAGTATGTCAAAAAATGCTTTCCCTGGATGTGAATTTTAGGAATCAAGGACTATGTTACAATCAACTTTTTATGCTTGACCTTAGAACAATGCATGGCACATATGGGTGCAGAATTAATGCTATTGTTACATGATGTTCGTATTGCAGGAAGGGTGGCATGCTGAGGTTTGCTCTGTTTCATGAGGTTAGAAATGGCTTTTAAAGGAAATAGTGATCAGTCGTTGCATTAGCAGATGGCTCTAGTACTGACACCCTTAAACAAAAATGTTGGAGAAAAAGGCTGTACCCTATGCAATGCAAAAAGTTCCAGAGGTGGGTAGGGAAACATTTCTTTGAAAAGGAGAGTTCACACAAACAGACTTGTTCTAAGCACAGTGGAAGTTCTAGGTACCCTAAGGAAGGCCATGTTGGTGTCATTCTTGTATTTCCTAAATCTAGGAAACAGACTCCAAGTTTCAGAATAAAGGCCTCAATAAAAATAGCAGTGTGGGGGGAATAAAGAGTTAAAAAATAAAGCTAGATACCGAGAGAGAGAGAGTGCACAGATTAGCTGCCTCAACATCAGTAACCGCAGCCAGGGAGCAGCAGTCACACGGGCCAGTGGTGAGGGAAACACGCTGTCATGGAAGGCAAGATGAGTCGGCACCATAATGACAACCTCGGTGCCGAGTCAAGGTCAGCCCCTGTCATGTAATGTACATGCAAATGATGCTGAGGCTGAAGGAGCAGGGAGACTGCTGGGGGAACGGTCTCAGGGTTCTTTTGGTTGTGACCCAGAAACCGAGAAGGAAGATTCTGAGTCTCCTCGATGGGGAGACCCTGGTGAAGCTGACGATGCAGGTGTGATACTTGCTTGACCTGTTGCTCAGTTTGCTTTTGCTATCCTTTTGCATGTCCCTCTCTGCCTTTCCTCACTGAGGAAGCTGAACATTTATTGTCTTCCATGTGTCCAGTGACATTCCGGCTGTCCTTAATATGATCCCATAATATTTACATCAACATTGCAAGGTAAGTATATTTCCGCCTTATAAATGAGGCTTCCCTGACTCAGAAAAGGTAAATAATTTTCCAAGATGGGCTTAGTAAATTACGGGCTCATGTCTACCCGACTCCAAAGGGCACGTACTTCCCACTCGGCCACAGCTCTCCTCATGGCCTTTGGCCACTGGTCATTGGCCAGCATGATGACAACTGAACAGTAGTCTGCCATATACTGACACACCTATTTGTGAGGTGCGATGTGCAATGGTAAGCCCCACACACCCCAGATTAAACCTCAGGACGGTCGGAGATTTTGTCTGATATTTTCCTATACACATTCTGGGATTCTAGGTTTTTCAGATAAAAATAACTTGGGGTCAGTAAGTAAAATCTGGCTTCAATGACCCTGTTTGGAAGACATTTAAATTTTATAAGATGACTACCACAGGGTAGAAAGAGTCTTTTGTTACCGTCACAGTCAGAAAAGGCTGAAACTCAGGGACAGAAATAGCTGTTAAAACTTGGACCTTGGGATACAAGATTTCAGCTCTAAATATATTGATTTGGAATTCATCACAATAGCTGCAGAATTGATTTCTAGATATAAACACAAAAGCGTAGCCATCCTCAGAAACGGGCACACACTGTTTCTATATCGCCTTTTTGTTTTGAGGAATGGTTATCTTAGAAAGCTCTTCTTACCATCGCTTCGTTAACACTTCAGCCGATGAATAAATATAGATACAGCTTCTGTGTTTTTCTTTGAGAACAGCCATTGAAAGCTCTTCTAAGCGTGCTGTGCTGCTAATGTGCCTGCCAGCATCATCTTTGTAAATCAGCCCTCACTAAGGACACGGAGCTCTAAAAACAAGAAACGAGGCAGCACCGTATGGCTACCACAGCCTGCAGACAAGTGGCAGCACTTTACACATCCTTGGGACCACTGCAGAATGTTAGCTTTCCTTCAAAAGGCCAATGCAACACAAAGTGGTAAGAAAAAAAATTCATTGAAGGGAGAGCCTCAGAGACACAGATAAACTGAAGCTCATTTCTTTTCCCTCTAGAGAATAAGTGATGACTACGTATTGTAAAATACGTTCATTTCAAGTGATAGAAACCCCCTCCGAGGCATCTATGGCTGAATCAGGGAATGGAGCCGATGGCTGTAGGGTGATTTCTGTCTCCAAGAGCTTCTTGACATGACTTTCCAGTCAGAAGCCTAGTAAGGGGTGCAGGAGAGGACCCCTTGGAGAGCACTCATCTGTACTCTTTGCTGAAGAGACACAGAGGACAGGAACCTGACTATCAGTGGTTAGAACAGAACACAGCCGTGAACAGGCTCTGCTTGCAGCAGGGCACAGTTGGAGAGCAAGGGACTGGCCGAGTAAGTCGGGCAATGGAGCAGGGAAGTGTGTTGAGGGGAGATCAATGTACAGCAGGTCTTCAAATAACATTTCACTCGAGGTGGTTTCATTACATCATGGATGAGATTCCCTATGGACTCAACTCTCATTTACATCACTCAGGCTCTGGCAGAACTGGCTTTGTTATATGCTGTTTCACTCAAAGGTGCAGAACCTGTTGACAACGTTAAGTTGTGTCCTATGAGAGCGTGAGTGTTGGCTGTGAAATGGATGTGGGCAGTGCAGGGGAGCCGGCATGGGGTGAGTCTTCTTGGATTGCCAGAATGCAGGCCATCGTGGCTGAAAAAAAGCTAGAGATGGGCCACTAGAGGCTCAGGGGCATGGAGTAGATAAACACGGGGATAATGGATTGACCAGTTTCTAGAGATTGTTTGAAATCAATCAAAAACAGACTCACAAATATAGAGGACAATCTGGTGATGGTTAGAGGGGAGCGAAGCTGGGGGGCTGGGAGAATGGGGTGAAGGGTTAAAGGACAAATTGTAGTTGATAGTAGGTCACGGGGATGGGGAGCATGACATAAGGAATGCAGTCAGGATTAATGTGATGGCTAGGTGGAGAGCCAGAGGAGAGAAAGAGCAGTTAGGGGGATCGTTTTATAAACTATATAAATGTCTAACCAATGTACTGTATACTTCAAGTAATAAAATAAAATTAAAAAAAAAAAAAAACAAGCAAAAATCCTGTTTTATATCCTCGCAATACTTAAGCGTATGGCTTCATAATTCTTTTTTCACTGTTTGCAATAAAACTCAACCTGCATTTCAAGCAGGGAAGCCAGTTAAATCTCGATTCTAATCTTCTGCAAATTCAAAAGGGAACACACTCAGAGATTGTAACAACTGCATTGCTATCTGAAACTGAAATGCAGCATATAAAAACAAACTTTGGAAGAGAGAGATATTTCGGTCAGGACCTGAAGATAGTTGAGAAGACAATTTTACGATATTCTCAACAATCTTGATTTGTCTGATGCTTTGAACCTATTATTTATTCTAATAATAATTCTTATGCAAATATTATTCTCTAATGCCTTGTCTGTATAAAGGAATATGCAGAAGACAAAGATCTAGGGTTAAAATAGAAAAAGAAATATATGAGATTACACATACTTTCTTATAAATGCTCATGAACGTTGTTCAGTGCCTTCCACAAAGTTTTTGGGTATTCGTCAAAGACATTTGTAATTTGTTACTCTAGGACACCTAGTTTAACATTCTTGTGGAAGGAAAAACAGCTAAGTTACTGTATGTAGGTCCGATGATCGGGTTCATCACTAAAAGCACAAGCCGATTTGAGTCTGAACCATTCCAAATGTTTGTTCCTGAAAGCTGATATACAATGCAGGTCATTATTAGTTTTTTTAGAAAGAAAAATCAGGGATGGGACATTTTGACTTATAGTTTTATTATAAATCCAGAAAAATGTAAATCGTAAGCCAAGGGAAACTGCTTTGCTGTATTCTTTTTTCTCACACGTGTATGAAAACGAGCCCTCAGATGCTGAGAGTGAGGAGGCAAGTGGAAAAGGCATAGTTTTATGAATTAAATGTTACATTATTGAACTCTGGTCCTCTTACACGAAAGTGATTTTTCTTAATTCAAAAGAATTGGGGGGAAGAACCATGCGATTCACACGTTCTCCTCTCAGTTTCTCAGGGCATCCCTCACTTTCTAAGGCCGCGACTATGAATTTGAGACCATGTTGGCCCGTTGGCTTACCACAGGCCGGTGTACATCCCAGAACGCCCTCTCTTGGCTATCAAGGATCTTCCTTTCAATCTTGTCTCTCTTCTTGTCCACTCTGTCAACATGGGGACAAAGAATAATAAGTAGTGTTAGTGGTAGTGCCTCTCTGAACAAAAGGCCACGACTTGAATAAATCTTTGAAAAAACTCACAAGGACTCACTTTGCTTGTGCTTCGGCTTGCATAAAAATGAACTCCCACTTTCGGGCAAATGCTCTCTGCAGCCTGGCCAGGCTCTCCTAAAAAAGACACCGCAGGTAAAAACACACTGGTTTTCATCTCCACTACTCCCTACCATAAGATTTATCGAGAAAACAGGTAGAGGATTGCTCAGGTCGTGAGTGTACTCTGGTTCTGAATGACAAGTCATGCTCACGGAATACAGTGATCTTCATATTAACAGTCATCAAGAAAACAGGGAAATCTATTACAAATATTAATTTTCATAAGTAATTGACTCTAGAGAACACAACTAAAAATCTAAAATACTAAAATTACCTTGCATAAATAAAGTGCTCAAGACTAGTCCATTGGAGTTTTCTGTGCCCACTTCACTGAGGAACTGGAAAGTAATAGGTTTCCACTACCAATCCAGTCTATCCAGTTCTTAACAATAATGTAAACCCTTGGCAGCCTACGACCCATGTCTACACAGGGTCTCACAATCAATAAATCACAACAGGGCAACTGTCTGACCTGATGACATCAGATTAATTTTTTCTGCTGATGGTGACCAACCTGAAAGTTTTCCAAAAACCATTTTACCAGTATAAATTCTCTTTAATTCTGTTTGTATACCTTCATTATATGTAAGTATATGTCTAAAGTTTTAACACTTTAAGTTAATTTCTACAAATAGACTATCCTTCCCCCTTCTACTCTGAGTCTGTGTATTTAGGATTTCACTGTCCTCAGTCAGAATGTGAGAAAGTGAGCAAGTCAGAGACTGATTAAGTCACTTTGCTGCCTAATCCCTTGGAAATCTGATTCTTAGACTCATGAATGCAGAAAGTTAACAGAGTGTCCACAAATGACTATGGGACTCAATCCTGTTCATTTCACAACTTTCTTTGCCAGAAAATCCTTAGTACTTACGGCTTCATAGTCTGCTAGCTCCAGCCTTGCCTTGTTCTGCATTGTCCTCTTGCAGAGGTAAACCGCTGAAATAAGAATTAAAAAAAGCAATTATTTTTTTCTGCTTATTAACATCGAGGCACTAAAAATAAAAATACAGCATAACAAATCAAGACAGTCTTGTCTTTGTCACTTTTTTTCCCAAGATGAAATTATAATTTTCATTATCTTTTTTTTTTAGGCAAAATAAATAATTTGTCACGTTATTACTGAAATTCAAACATAGTGGTCTTAAAGGTGTTATAAGAAAATTAACATGTTGAGAAACTTGGCAATCATTTATTTTTATGAAATAGTTGTCATGATTTTAGCTTCCTCAAAAAATGAAAGGAAAAAGATAACGCCTTTGAAATAAGACATCAAATGAACTTAAACATCTGCGTGTACAAATACCACCTTTGTGTGAAGTGGAATTGCATGAAGAGGGGATCATTGTTGGCATATTCAATTATTTCTGCATTCTACTGTCACCTGAAAGAGTCTATTAATGTAAATTAAAGGTTTACTGGCATCGCTGTGTCATTTCTTAAAGACCAATCATCAATCAATTGCTTTGTCGCCCATAGAGAGGAGAGTACAACGTCTTACCTAACTACAATACAACTACCAATTAATTCCATTTTCCTGAGGACTCGGTCTTCTTGCTTGCCAGGGAAAGTCATCTGAGAAGCAGATTGACAGAGGGAGGGAGGGTGGTGACAAGAGTATGGCCATCCAGCAGTCGAATTGCTTGTTATTTCGAGAATATCAGTGACTCTCATAATAATATCAATATCCATCGCCATTTTTCTCATAACATATGATATTTGGAAAATATGCTATATCTATTCTAGATGCTGAATGAATTTACTGGGTGAGAACTATTAGCTATTGCTTTTTGTACGGCTAGCTCTGAGATATGCCTTATAAATATCATCTTTGTACTAAACTGTACCACCCTCGAGTTTTCATAAAAAGTCTAGCTACTGTCCCTGAGAAAATACCTTCCACAGAAAACTTGAGACCACTGCAAACATCGATGCTATTTGTTCAATGTCTGCCTTCTAAAGTTCCCTGTTTGAAGGTCAGGGCAGAAGAGGGAGGCAACCACGGAATGATGCTAACATGGCAAACACTAGGAACCAAAGGTATGATCTGAGAACACATCTTTCTACAACCTACCATGGTAATTTTATTTTTTTTCTATTAATATGAGTCATTTTCAAACGGCAATTTTCAAAATTTCTGATTTTCACTATCACTGATTTCCCAAATTAGTAAAAGTCAAACTTCAAAAAACCAAAATGACCTGATGTGCTCATATTCTTATCGCCATAGTCGTGCTCCCTCTTGAAGAAACGCTTACGATGCAGGCCACTGAGATCTTAACAAAATATCCGAAATGTTCTCAGCAGTTGGTAAAAAATATTGTAGTGTATCTGAATACCCCTGAGGGTGTTTCTTTATGAGAGAAAAATTGAATCTCTTTAAATATCGAATTAAATAATTTCAGCTTTCCTGGACAATTACCTTTAATCAGATTTCAAGCCCCAGATAAATACCCCATCAGTCAGTCTTCCTTCACCTCTCCTCTTGCATCAGCCTCTACGTGCTTTACTGATTCTAGTCATTTTAATCTTTGTTCTTTTCAAAATAAGACCCCTTTTGGAAAATATATTTCTCAACTCATTAAGCAAACTAAGGAATCAAAGCAAAAAGAGGATGATTTTGGGGGGCTGACTCTTCACTAAGGAGTTATGCATCCTTTAATAGAGGTGTCCAACAGTACATTTTCTCTAATTCTCTAAAAAACAGAATAAAGCTGTGGACAGGCAGCACCAGGTAGATAGTAATTGTTTCTTTCACATGTATTCGTTGGATGAGTGAGGTAGTGAACGAATAAATGAGTAGGATCTTTCAGAAGGAGTTATTTAGAAGTTAAATTTCTACAGTCTCTTTGGTAAAGAGAGAAAAATAAAAAATAAAAAAAAAGGCGAGGCTGAGCCAGCAGAGCAGGGAGCACTCTGAACACTGCTGAAAGCCAAGTCAATGTGGTCACAGCTGGAAGGCCTCAAACCTCCTCAAGCTCGTCTAGACACAGCACAGGATTTTGACAGGTGCAGATGACACTTTTGTTTTTTATTTGTAGAGAGCATCAACATTGGGCAGGACGAGGGTCAGATGAAGGTCCAAATAGATGAAAAAAGGTCTAAATTCTAGGAAATTTCCCAATTGATCAAAGACAGGAAAACATGAAAACAGGCACAGTTAAAACTATGATCCAGGCTAAGTGTTTCTGTACTGATCTCCGATTACTTAGGCAGCAATGGTGCTCTCTATGGTGTTATGCACAGACCTAGGCCCAGGTAGAAAGTTTGAATTGTTTTTAACACAACCCTTGAATTTTCTCTGTGCTGCCAAAATATTGAAAATAACAACTTAAAAAAAAAAAAAAAGCCCACCATGTCTGGAGTGCTAGGTAAGATGTTTTCCCCTCTCAAAGGTTTAATTTCAATTTCAGGTTTAAATATGTCTATCTGCAGTCGTTTTCTGGGGGACTAAAATGAGACAAGGATCAAACAAACACGTAACTAACTAGAAGGCTACCTAGCTAAGGGGAAGAAAGTTCGAAAAGGCCGCAAGTTCTACCTCAGCTGAAATAGCTGTGTGGTAAATGCACAGATCTGGCTTCCACATGACTGAGGATTTAGGTGGAAAGTCAAATTTCTGGATCACATGTCTAACTGAGTAGAAAGTGAAGGCTGGCATTCCTTTTTCTATTTAATTTCATAAAGCTCCGGAAGGTAGTCTATCATACAGACTGAACAGTTCATGACAAAATTGTTCAGAGTTGTATCACAGAAAAATCACTAAGATCCCAATACGTAAGCATGGATAAGCCATGGTTATGATTTATAAAAACTACAAACACAATTGTAAAGTAAATATTTGAAAACTACCCAGCTTATAACCAAAGTGACACAAATGTGTCACTTATTGTCATAAGGCAACTCTTTTTTTTTTATTTTTTAAAGTTTACTTTGTGGAAAAAACTTTCCCTTGTCTCTGAATAAAAACTCAAGCAGCTACCACAGTCTTGTCTGTCACTCTCAGGTAAATCAGAGTCTCCATTTCGTAACAGGAATGTCCCTCCCAAGTAATAGTTGAAACAGCAAAGTTGGTTTAAAGTCTTGGGGCCTTTCCCTTTCCCCCAGCTTCTGTGGGGAAAGAAGCATGAGTGGCTCCTTTCTCCCCCTTGTTCTCCTGTGCCCACCCCACGTGCTGCTAACCAAAGCGTCTAGTGGAAGGATGGAGAGGGAAGGGGATTGCCGACATGCTTGCTTGACTGATGCTACTGCAATGATCTAGTGCTGCCCTTCCCTGTACTTGGCAGAGGGTTAGAGCTTATGATGCTTCTCTTGGTATTTTGTGATGCTTTAGAGAACCGCTCCTTCTGCACTGCTGGGGACCTGTCATCTGCAGTGCCCCCACTTGGGCTATACCTCTCATCTCTCTCTACCATGCTGTCTGCCCCTCCAGACTGCCATCAAGGACCAGACTGTCTCTCACCCATGGCTTAGACCATGGCTAAGAGGAACATGCATGCACTGTTTCCCTGAACCAAGGTCACAGAACAGCCACGTCCCTTCCAGCAACTCCGTGCATGGCTAGCCAACCTATCTCTTGCCTGTTATAACTCCATTGCAAGGCCTCAAATTTCATGGTCCATCGTGTCTCCAGCAGTAGGTGACTCCTGTTAAGAAGCCCCTTGACGTCTTTGTCACTGGGCTTGATGTAAAGGACACTTTCCACCACCCATCCCTCCCGCTCTGGGCTGGTTGGGTGATGACTTCCAACATGCCGACAGCTACAGAATCAGTCTTCAAGCTGACATCCTACCTGTCATAGCCCTCAGTGTGAGCTGACATCAACTACCGTGGCAATTTGTATGTCAGTCGAGCACAGAACTTTCATATCTGGTCGTGATCCAATTAACGCTTTGGCTGGATTTCCATTTTAACATCTTGTTACAAAAAATCACTTTCCACTCATTAAAACAGCAAAGATGTTACAAAGTGAGAATAACCTATTCTGTCAAGAGGAGAATAAAAGAGCACAGCTGGTGGGCATGGAAAAAGGGAAAACTTCTGAGAAGGGGTTTTGACAATGAGTAATAAACCTTAAACCATTCATGGCCGTTGTGCCAGTGGTTGCTCTTCTGGGAATATAACCCAAGGAAATAACAAAAGACAGAGAGATTTAAGGATCCATGATATGAAATATAGGAACACAATGAGAAATGGGCAAGAAAGCCATGCATATGCATTCAGAGACTGCCATTCAACATGATGTGTCCAAATTTTTTTACCTCAGAATTGAAATTTAATTTTAAAACCCTCAATCTTCCATTGTAAAAGTTCAATGTCGAAAATAGAAATATTAAAGTAGAAAAATCACTTCTCTCCATTGTAATCTCACTTCTGTCATTATTTCCATGTACAATCTGAACTTTTCCTTTCTCTAAACATCCACTAACATACACATGAATACCTGTATTTTTATTAAGAATCTGAGGGGGAAAATGGCATAGATAATAGAGGCTCTGTTCATCCCTCTGGTGATCAAATCAAAGTTGTGATGGAAACAAGGAGCAGCAGCAAGAAAAAATCACCTGGGATCTAGCTGAACAAGCCAGACAACTAGAAATCACCCTGCAGCGGCAGAAGGTAGGATGAGGGGAGGACATGGGGCTGCTGGTCCTGAGTGACTGAGGGAGACGGAGGCTGTGGCAGCAGCAGACACCTCTAAAAGGGGCCATGTCCATGAGTGGATTTTCAAGGTGACGGACCTGCTCGCTCTGAGCATCGGTGCCGATTTGGCTGCATGCAGGGGGCACCAGGGACTTACAGGGAGATGTTGTCGGAGTGAAGGCCAAGGCGAAACATGCTCTGTACAGAAGTGCCAGCCAGCGGTGTCCATTGTTCCCAGCTGAGCACTCCTCGCTCCCAGTGTGTGGATCTAGCACTCCCATGGCTGAGAAGCTCTGCCCAGAGGATTCCCTGAAACCTGCGCCTCCCCCAACTTACAGCCCCACCCAAGTCACATCCTGTATAGCCTCAGCAAGTCAGGTGCTCCTTGCTTACAGGCACCTAGACTCACACTGGAGGCAGCTGGCCTCGGTTTCTGGTGTGACCTTTAGAGGCAACTATAAGCACAGCAGGTGTGGATTGTCTGCTGAGTCTTAACAGGTGACTCTGGAGGGGAAGAGACTTGGGCTCAACTTGGCCTGCAGCTGAGCCCCTCTCAGGATTGTGCCACTGGACACCTACTTCACAAATCCACACTAATGAGACCGGGAGGCTGAGGAGCTTCACTTAGTACATAGAAACAGACATGGAAAGGCAGCCAAAATGGGAAGACAAAGAAGCAGAAACCACATGACAGAACAGAGCCGAGATCCAGATATAAGGGAGTCAAGTAATCTAACAGACACAGAGGTCAAAACACTGGTTATAAAGATGCTCAATGAACTTTTGGGAAGTGGAGATAACTCCAACAAAGAGATAAAAATGGAAATGGAAGTTATAAAAGGGAACAAGTCTGAAATAAAGAACACATCATCTGAGATGAGAAGTGTATTAAATGGAATAAACAAAGTAAATAAAGAAAAGGATAAAATGCCCATTCTAGAGGAAAGAAAAGCCAACCAGGACACTCAAGAAAAAATATGCCAAGACTATAAAAGTAATTTAAGGAGGATATGGGACATTATTAAGGCTCCAAATATTTGTCTCATTGGCATAACTGAAGAAACTAAAGATATTGAACAGCTGTTTACAGAAATGATAGAAAATTTCCCTACCCTGGTGAAGGAAATGAACGTAAAACCCCAGTGATCTCAGAGAATTTGAAAAATCAGAGATCCAAAGAGGCCCACACCAAGACACATCATAATTAAAATGCCAAAAGGTTAAATACAAAGGAAGAACATTAAAAGCAGCAAGAGAGAAATAAATAATTACATATAAGGGAAAACCCATAAGACTGTCAGCTGATTTCTCAAATGAAACTATGCAGGACAGAAGGGCCTAGCAAAAAACATTTGACAGGATGGAGACCAAGGATCTAAAACCCAGAATAATATATCCAGCAAAGCTATCATCCAGCAAAGTTGAAGGACAGATAAAGAGCTTCCCAGACAAAAATAAGCTAAAGGAATTTATCACCACCAAGCCAGTAATACAGGAAATTTTGGAGAAACTTCTTTAAGAAGAAAAAACATGTATCAGAAACAGTAATAAAAAATGGTAACAACTACATTCTGATCAATAAGTTCCTTAAATGGAAAAGAATTAAGTGCTCCAGCCAAAAGATAGAAAAGAAGAAGAAAACTAGACCCCTATATATGAAAAAGAAGGGGCTGGAAAACATTGCTTTCATGGACAGAGAAGGTATTTAAACCAAACAGAGAAAAATAAACACTATATGATTCACGTATGTGCAGAATCTAAAGAATAAAAAGAATAAACTAATCAAAAACAGACTCACAAATATAGTGGATAATTTGGTGTCAGACAGGGGAGAGAGGAGTTTGGGGGGCTGGGAGGATGGGATGAAGGGCTAAAGCAGTACAAATTAGTAGCTGATGGTGGTCACGGGGAAGGGGAGCACGGCATAGGGAACACAGTCAGCAGTAATGCGTTGGCCAGGAGGAGGCTCAGGAGAGGGAGGGAGTAATCGGGGGGATCGTTTCATGAACTATATAGATGTCTAACCAGTGTACTGTATGCTTGAAACCAAATAAAAAAAGAATCTATCTGCACGTATTAATTAAAATATGCTCCAGCTATACTACATGTTATTTTATAAACTTTTTCTTTTGATATACTGACTACCATTTCTCTTTTTTAAATGTTTTATTTTTTCAATTACCGTTGGCATTTCATATTATATTAGTTTCAGGTGTACAACATGGTGATTGGACATCTATACATCTCACCTGACTCCACACAGTTATTTCCATGTTACTGACTATGTTCCCTATACTATACTTTACATCCTTATGACTATTTTGTAAATACCCATTTGTACTTCTTAATCCTTTCCCCTTTTTGCACCCACCCCCCATCATCAACCCGCTCCCTTCTGGCAACTACCAAAATATTCTCTATGAGTTTATTTTTGTTTCATTTGTTTATTTTATTCTTTAGATTTCTCATGTAAGTGAAATCACATGGCATTTGTGTAACTAACTTTCATACCAATAAGTGCTTTTCTGTAATATTCTTAAAAGTTCTTTCATGATAGTCCATTTCTGAGATGCATGATTTATTTAAACAAAACTCTATTGTGGGACACTTGAATTATATCCATCGTTTTGTGATTATACACGAATACTTCTGCAAACGTGCGTGTGTGTGTGGAGGTATGTATGCGTGTATGTATGTATCTTAAGTTTTTAGAAATTGCTAATTTCCTAAAAGCATTATGGCCGAACCTGGGAGGATGATCATTACAACTGAACACCACAAAGTTTAGACATTGGCGAGTCTTATACCCTCTCCAAGTCTAGAGAGTCTATTTTCAACAAAGCAGTCACTCTGTTGAGAGAGAATTCAGAGTGTCCCTGCGTTCAAACTCTTCATTTATCCTTTAATTGTTTCCCATCTCACCTGCCTCCAGGTAAAGGCCAAAGTTCTTGCTTACCCATCACTTTACCCTCTGACCTCAGGTCCCACTGCTTTCAGGCTCTGCCTGAGCCCTGCATCTCGGTCCCCTTCAGACCTTTGCTCCCTGACCTCTTTCTGGAAATCTCTGGCTCTGCCCTCAGGGCTGAACTGCCATTCTTTCAGAAATCTCTCCCTCTAGACACTTTCTAGCCCCTTCCTATCCTCTTCCTCTACACAACTTCTTACCTCTTAACATACAATTTATGTACTCATTTATGCGGTTAGCTTATTAACTTACTATCTCCCTCCACAACTCCCACTAGAATGTCAGCTTCAAGAGCACAGAGATTTCACTTGTTTTGTGCATCCCTGTACCTTCCTGCCTGGAACAGTACTTGGCGCATAGCAGATGCTCAAAATATATTTGTTGAGTGAAAATATCAATGAATATTAATTGACCAGTTGATTATTTCTTTTTCTTTTGTGAATTAGCCCTTTCTATTGGGGATTTGACTTCTTTTTATTAACCTTAAGCCTCATTTATATATTAAATATTTAAGATATATACAAAAAAATTATAATCTTCTTAGGCTTTGGGGAGGAAATTTAATAAATGACACAAACAATATTGAATACATTTTAGCAAACATGGATTTAATTTTAAATATTATATATATCTATATCGATATCAAAATATTCTCTCTATATATATTTCATAGCTATACCTATTTACATATATCCTCCACAATACATATTCTGCAACCTACATTTTTTACTCAACATAACATTATTGAGATTTACCCCGGCTGTTTAGGTATAGATTGTTTCTCTTAACTACTGCAGTCTATTCTATGAATGTAGCACGTTATTTAGACATACACCTATTATTAAATCCTTTATCTTCCTTCCTATCTTCCTTCCTTCCTTCCTCCCTCCCTCCCTCTCTCCCTTCCTTCTTCCTCTCTCTGACTCTATGTCTCTGTTTCTCTCTCTCTCTTCCCTATGACAAATAATGACTCAGTGAGGGTTTCAATTATCATTTGTACCTGGAATTGGGATCAAGGGTTTGTATGACGGGCACAGTTTAAATGTTAGAAGACACTGTCAAGTTTCTACTGGTTGTACTTTACCAGCGATGTATGAATAACCTCACCCTAATGCCAATCTGGAACTTTTGCCTCTCTAGCTTGAGAGAGGAATATTATAGTCTAACACTTTTCATTGTGTTTCTGTGCCTGTTTTCTTATATTTCCAACAGTTTCCACACCACAGATTATAATGTAAAGATTTCTATGGAATGCCCCCTTCATTAATTTGGCTGCATTTAATACTTTTTATATTGAATTATTTTTCTACGTGTATTTGCTTGGTATATACCACCTCACCATTTATTATAACTCAAAGAGACAGCTTGTTCCCCTTGGGTTTTTTTTGAGAATGCATATTGTTAGATTTTATTATGATCTAACCTAAAGATACTTTTTTTTTTTATAGACAAGTGTCCATATTTATATTTGCCTTTGTAACAGGTATTGTTTGATATTTCTTTTCTCACCTCTTGCTTACTCTCTGTCTCTGTGTCGGCATGATTGCATTTCCTTTGTTTTCTACCTTTCACTCCACAGAGAATTCTTTAATTCCTACTTTGGTCATTTAGAAGTAATAAAACTTGGTACAATTCCATTAGTG
This sequence comes from Cynopterus sphinx, assembly GCA_030015415.1. NCBI lineage: Eukaryota > Metazoa > Chordata > Mammalia > Chiroptera > Pteropodidae > Cynopterus > Cynopterus sphinx. The sequence continues at coordinate 8,359,142 of CM057394.1, forward strand.
TCCATTCTCATGTATTTGAATAAATGCTGAAATATATATTGCTTACATTTTAGTCTCAGAAATTAAACCCTGCCTAATACTTTCCTCCACAAAGGATTATAAAATTAACACATCGTCACTTCCTCCTGCTTTCCTAATTATTTAGTGACTAGAATTTATTCTATGCTGTTTTAGCTTCTTTAAATTAATTATAATATTCGTATTTCATTGGGAAGCTATGTTTATCACAATTATTTGGATCCTTGAGGAAATGCAGAGAAAGCTGTTGTCTTGGTTTTGGAATAATTTTTTTAAAAAATCCAAATTGCTGTACTTTACTGTACTTTACATCTCCATGTCTATTTTTATACCTGCCAATTTTTACTGCTCGATTTTTCACCTTTTTCACACAGCCCCCCAAACCCCCACCCCCAATCTGGCAACCATCAGTTTATTCTCTGTATCTATGAGTCTGTTTTTATATATTTATTTATTCATTTATTTATTTGTTTTTATTTTTTTATTTTTATTTTTTTTTTTAGATTTGACACAAATGATCCTGAATAGCTACAGTAATCTTGAAAAAGAAGAAGAAAGTTGGTGGTATCACACTGCCTGATATCAAACTATTCTCCCTTTTGTTCTTAAGCTTGTTCCCCAAATGTCCCAGAGAGTCTGTGCTGCTTTATGAAATCTAGGTTAGGGACAAAACCAAAGAAAGGCATACTGAATGGTCAACAGACATATGATGCCCAACTTCACTACCGATTAGGGAAATACAAATCAAAGGCATGATGAGTTACCAAATACCACCAGTAAGAATGGCTAGCGTCAACAAGACAAGTAATAATAAGTGTTAGAGAAGTTGTGGGGAAAAGGAACATTTCTATACTACTGGTAGAAACATAATTTAGTACAGCTACCGTGGAAAACAATATAGAGGTCCTTCAAAAAATTAAAAATAGAATTATGACCCAGCAATCCCTCTTCTGAGTATTTACTCCCCAAATTTGAAAACATTTATTCATACAGATATACATACTCTAATGTTCACTGAAGCATTATTCATGGTGGCCAAGATATGGAAACAACCAAAGTGCTCTTCGATAGATGATTGGATAAAGGAGATGTGGTACATACATACAATGGAATATTACTCAGTCCTAAGAGAAGATGAAATGCTGCCATTTGCTACATGAATAAATCTTGAGATTATCAAAAGTTGAGAACCATATAACTTCGGTCATATGTGGATATAAAATTAAAAGCAACAAATGGACATAACAGAGATTCATGGACATGGACAACAGTTTAGTGGTTACCAGATGGAAGTGGGAAGGAGAAATGTATATAAGGGTAAATGGGGTTAAATACATGGTGATGAAAGGCAGTTTAACTTTGGGTGGCGAACACACAATCCAATATACATATGACTTCTTATTGAATTGTACACTTGAAACCTACATGATTTTATTTACCAGTGTCATCCTAATAAATTTTATAAATAAAAATAAGTAAATAAATACGTCATTCCTTCTTTTGGGGAGCAGGGAGTCAGGATAGAAAAGAAAATAGAATTCACTGGATTTTTCTTAACAACAAACATTAGGCCTGTTGTTGGTACAAGTTTGGTATTCCTTAAAGCATGGTTTGCTGCATTTTTTTTGTGTGGTCCATGTCTAATAAATATTCTTTAATACATAGACATATATCCATATGTGAAAAATAACCATAAAGTTATTTTCTTCTATAATTTTTGAGCAAGCCTAGTTATTTAGGGTCACAACTTAAGTATTTTTGTTGAAGTCTGCTTGTCACCTATAGTTTTACAAAAGGATGACATTTATTCTCTCTCTTCCTATCTCTGTCTCAAAATCTCTGTCACTTTCAAATTGTTCAGAGAGATTAAGCAATAGAAATCTAAATTTTATAACTCTGCTTTAAAAAAAAATACTTTCCCTCTTTTAAGTTGGGTAATGCAATTGTTCTTTCTTTTAGAGTTCGGAAAAGATGGTCTGGAAAATTTTATGTGCATTGCCTGACACAGATATTGATTATTAGCCAATAAAACTAAATAATGTCTGGTATTAGACTTAGAACACATATTTTTTAAAACACTGAATAAAATACAATTCAGATTCTTTTCCATTTTAGTTCATATTGCATATTATTTGAAATCTTTCACACATTAATAAATATACAAAGATCATAAATGATACTAAAACCTTGCAGTGTGCCTACTATTAAAGATTACCAGTAGTTAATGCTTTGCGGTTCAGAGGGCAAAAAATTTACAGACTGTGGGTGCTAAAATGATCTATGTCACTACGACTATAAATCTTGAAACAGAATGCACACTTTAAAATCAATTTAAAGTTTCCAAGGAAACCAAAGAAGATATTTCAAGTAAGAATAATGTGATTTGCAAATCAAAATCCACTTACGACTGTTGCCACAGTATTGATTTCACTCATATGTGGGGTATGAACATAAAAGCAACAAATGAACCAGACAAACAAAACCTCATAGACAGGAAACAGTTTAGTGGTTACCAGAAGGAAAGAGGGGAGAAAGGGAGGTAGAAAAGGGTAAATAAGGTCAAATGGATGGTGACAGAAGGAGAGTTGACTTTGGGTAGTGAACACACAATGCAATAAGCAGATGGTGTATTATAGAATTGTACACATGAAACCTATATAATCTTATTAACCAATGTCATCCCAAATAACTTCAATAAAAAATACACAAAAGAAAAAAGAAAACAAATAAAAATGTGGTGGAATTAAACCCAGTTCTATTAATAATTTGATTAAATTAAATTGACTATGCACTCTCATTACAAAGCAGAGATTGTGAGACTGGTTAAGAAGCAAATCCCAATTATATGCTCTTTATATGAGACATATTTTAATGTAAGTACATAACTGGTTTAAGGTAAAATAATGGGAAAAAATATATCATACACACACTAAACATAAGAAAGATGCTATAGTTCCTAAGAGAGCAGATCTTAAAAGTTCTCATCACAAGAAAAAAATTTTGTAACTATGTACATTGACAGATGTTAACTTGACTTATTATGGTGATCATTTTGTAATATATACAAATATTTAATCATTTTGTGTACACCTGATATTAAAATGTTATGTTATATAAATTATACTTCAATTTAAAAAATCTGATTCAGTGAAAGCTGTGCTTAGAGAGAAATTATAGCACAGAATACATATATTAGAAAAAGAAGAAAGTAAAATCAATAAACTAAACTTATGATCTGGGAAATAAGAAAACAAAGAGCAAATTAAATCCAAAGTAAGCAGAATAAAAGAAATACTGAAAAACTAGAGCAGAAATCACTGAAATTGGAAATAGGAAACCAATAAAATTCAATGAAACCAAAAGCTGGCTCTTTAAAGAGAGATCAATATTGATAAACCTTTAACCAAGATCACTAAGAAATAAGAGAAGAACTAAAAAATTATCACTACTGATCCCATTAACTATAAAGCCATAATAAAGAACTATCTAGCCCATAGGTTTTAAAACCTGGATAAAAGAGAACAGTTTATTGAAAGACACACCTACCAAAACTCACACAAGAAGAAAAGAGATAATCTGAATATTTATATCTATCAAAAAAATTGAATCAATAATTCATAAGTTACTATAACAGATAATATTAGGCTAAGATGGTTTCACTAGTAAATTCTACCAACCATTTAAAAAAGACATGATATAAATCCTCCACAATTACTTCTAGAAAATATAAGCAGAAGGAATACTTATTAGCCCTATGAAACATGTATTAATTCTGTATATCCTTTTTAATATTATTTTAGCATGGTTTTGACAAGTGGCACTTGGTGTTGTCTAGTTCCTCTGAGGTTACTAGGTGTCGTCTTTCTTCATAAACCTAAAAGCCTGGAGACAAGACCAGCTTTGACTGAATATTTTCAGGGTGCAAATCATCATCCAATAAGATACTGCAAAGTTCTGGACAATTTTCATTGTTCAAAGGTCTTTATATTGAGAACACATCTGTCTTCTTGCAACTGTCATGAGCTGGTTTCAGTTGCATTACCACTAGGATGAGATGAGTGAGGCACTTGCCTAGGTGGCAGAAGTTAAGGGAGTGCCCCCAAACTCAGTCATCTGGAAAATTTAAATTTTAATGCAATATGGAAAAAATTAATATTAATGCAAAAAATGAACAAAATACAAATATATTAAATAAAAACATGCTCCAACAGGACTAGGATTTGGGTGAGGTGAGTGAGGTGAGTCATACAGGTGCAGGGTCAGCTCCTGCCTTTCTTGGGCATGGTCAATTACTTGTGGTTAAAATCCTATTTGGACACTGAATATTCAGGCCTCAAATGAAGCCAGACTACAGGTATCGGTCGATGTGAACTCACTGACAGAAACCTTGCTGTGCAATGCCTGTGCCTAGAGATACTAGTAAACAGCATTTGTCTGACTTCTGTTTGAGTTATCCACCACTGCTACTGCCTCTACTTTTTACCTCCGTTCTCTCCAGACCTCATTGGCTTCCAGACCTCATCACAAGCCCTTTCTGGTACGTCACTCTTGGTGCAAATGCACCTGGGAAAATCCATTCCTGACTCAAATTTAATAGGCTTGGGTTAAAATAGATTTTGTTTACAGGTAAAAAAATATCACAAATCAGACAGAAAAAGTTGAGAACCATATAATTTCACTCTTATGTGGGATCGAAAACTCAAAGCAACATTAAACAAGATGAACAAACAGAAACTCATGGTACAGACAACAGTTTAGTGGTTACCAGAGGGAAAAAGGGGAGTGGGGAGGTAGATAAGGGGAAAGGGGGAAAATATATGGTAACCGAAAAAAATGTAACATTGGGTGGTGAATACGCAATGCATTATACATATTGAACTGCACACTTGAAGCCTATATAATTTTATTAACCAATGTCAGCCCAATAACTTTAATGAAAAATGATAAACTGTCCCAAAAACACTTGTAGAAATTAGATTTTAAACCCATGCAATCTAATCTTTGAACACTGTAGCCTCCAGAAAGATGTAAGGAGATGAATACTTATCAGAGAACTATTTTCTTGAAGAGCTTAACTGAAATCATGATTGTTAAATCAAGTTCATCCTAAGTTCACTGAACTTGATTCATTACAATTAAATTTTCTATAGTATTTTTCTATTGATTATAATTGACCTCTTCATGTTTAAGACAACCCTTCACATAGAGAACCATAGGATGCCTCATATTATAGTGAGAAAAATTAAGCCTCAGAGAGTCAATGGACTTACCACAATTCATACAGCTAGTGGGAGAGGTGAACTAGAATTCTGGCTCTTTGAGCCATTCTGTGACTCTTTCGAGTAGACCAATGTGCTATGGAAAAATAATAACATCCTTCTTGAAAGCTTGTTTATAGTTCTTTACCCTATTCAGAAGAAAATCTATTTTTCTCTAATAGTCTCACCAATAGTCAGTGGACACCATACCATGGAAAAAGCTGCAATCAGTTTTGGTGATTTTTCAAAAAAAATAAAAGGCCATTCATAGATTCGATGTTAGAAATATTAACCCCACACTGACAACTGTAGCTTTATTTTCTCAATGACAAAACAATAACATGCAAGCACATGTTCAGCTAGCCATACTGGCTGCTAAAAATAAAAGGATATTGCACTGACCGTAGTCTGTGTTTTCTGGCTCCCAACAATTTGATGGCCAAAAATAGGGTGTCTGTGGAATGAAAAGAAGTGAAACCCAGATTAGACACAAAAACAATTTAAAGAGTTGTTGGTTTATGATCTATGCTTATATTTAGCAATCATCTAGAAGAGTTTGCTAAAGATTTGTTTGTAATCCAGAAAAAAAAAAAAAAACATCCAGAAAGGTTTTTCTTCTACATTTTCTGTGTTGAGCAATTACTCAGCATCCAGATACGTTCAGCACCAGCAGGTATTTAAAGATGTCCTACATTTGCTGTGATTTTACATGAACTGACATAGAGGTAATAGGTCTGATTATATAATTCAAGCATAAGGTTTGAGTCCACCATGACTGAAAGCAGAGTGCTATACTCAGCAAGACTCTGGGTAAAATATATTTAAATAAAACAAATTATTTCTGTGTTTAATGTATCTCAACATTGCCTTTAATAGATCCAAAAGCTCAACCCTCAAAATATTTCTCTAAGAACTGGCAATCAATTGCCTGGTTTTATTAATTTATGTAATGCATATCTCAACATTAGCAAACCAGATTAAAACAACCTTTTCTCCTTCACTTTAAAACTATTTTTTAATAAAGATGCTAATTGTTCCAAATTTTTAAACTGTATAAGCCAGGGATCATTTTTTTTAACTAATAATGTTTTAGTTGATTGATGTGTTAACAATACACAGGAAACTGATTCTGTGAAATCTAGAAAATGACCAATAAACCTATAGAGAAAATGCCTGATTAGGGAAACCCTATTGTTATCACCAACATTTTATATTTTCTAAAAGGGTTTTTTTTTTTTAATCTCTGCTAGCTGGACATACTTGGCTCCAGACCATGAGGAAATTTGATGATCACCTGGTTAAACTTTGTTTTCTCAGATGATGACGACTCCAGGACTCAAAGGAACAGTGACTAAAGACATCAGCCCTGCAGACTTAATTATAGTCATTAGTCAATTATATTAACTATCTGTGCATAATGAGCATATTTGGGGCAAATCTATGATTCTCTGTTTGATAATTCTACTTTCTAAAACAGGGATTCTCAAGAAGGGTAAATAGATAATTGGGGAGAACTATGAGTTTCTGGGGAGAGCCTTTCCATACTGTTCAAGATTCCCAGGAGATGTTGATCATCTCTCCGCTCCTTGGCATTTGCTGCAGCACCATAAAGAAAGCTACTAATATTGGTTTTGTACACATGTGAATAAAATAGAAGAGAAATTTAGGGGGAAAATGTTGAACCACTAGACAAGGAGGATATCAAAGCTTTAAGTGAGCCCCCTCACATGAATCCTGCTTGACTGCAAAGATGAATCTTTGAGGATCTGATTTCGTAATAATTTTATTGGGTAAGGATTCTAGGGAAATCATTGGGGTACAAGTAATTTCAAGAGGGCTGATAATTTCTGAGATACTTCTCATAGAGTCCTTAATTCCTGTTGGGTGGCTTCTGTATTTAGGAAGGTGTGTGTGTGTGTGTGTGTGTGTGTGTGTGTGTGTGTGTGTGTGTGTGTGTGTGTGTGTGTGTGTGTGTACACACACACATGCACATGCACACATATCTGTCTTACTTTTAAAATACTTATTCTAGTTAGATTAGTCAGGTATGTACTTTTCCCCCCTCCAAACCACAAGGAATATTCTTGCTGCATTCTTGTAATTTTTCTTTATTCTATTATCATTTACTTCAGTGAGAATTTCCTGAATGTAAAAAATAAAACAACAAACTATTTTATTCTGTAATATGTGGAAATGTCATAAAACCAACATTCCTCACTAATATTGCAAGATTTTTTTTTCTAGGAAAAAGATTGATTTATACAAAATGCAGTTTAACAAATAGCAAGCTCTTATAGTTTGCTGGAATTTAAAAATAGACTTTTACAGTTCACATAGGATTTAGGATATTATAATGTATGGGTTTCTCTGTCAGTACTGGCTTCTTGGGCTATGATAAAATTGATTCAAAATTGTTCAACCATTTCTCAATTATCTTTGGCACATACATTACTATGATGAAAGTCATGAAAAGGACCTGCAGAATGATGTCAGATCCCAATTTTAATTAGAAGAGGATAATTAGACAATTATGAGTTTATATTAATACAAAACACAGGATTAAAATATACTAAAAGCTGAGACAAATTTACATATTGTTGCATGCCAATGAAATTAAATTAAGAGTTCTGTTTGTCTCAAATTCATGCCCTGAATGTTTGTCAGATTCTTAATGATGGTTAGAATCTCAATCATTCACTGGAAAAATTATAAACATGATATTGCAAGTTTTCCATTTTATTAATTCATGATTTTTAAGATCTAAGGAGTTGAATTTCAGTTCAATATAATAAAAACTTTCTGCTTCTTGGAACGAACACAAAAATGGAAGTGAACACCTTGAACATAATGTGTGTCCTATTAATAGACATGTACAAATATGGACTGATTAATGAATGCCTTGGTAGGTATTACAACAGGAATTGAATTTGTCCTACTTTTCTGTTTTTTTTTTAATTTTGGTTTAAGATTCTATGATTATTAGATTACAAGTATGTCATATTTATATCTCATTTCAAATGTGGCTGGGTCATTAAAATAGTTATTAATATTTAACATTACACAGTGGATTTTAAAAGATTGTCTTCTAGCTAGGCATGTTGAACTTGATAACCCCTTGCATATACCTAGTACTAATGTCATTCATTTATTATTTGGACCTATTCCTTTGCTTTGTTCTAACACTCTTTAAAAAATAGTTTCTTATTCTCTCCGAATGAATGCTGGTCCATATCCAGCTCTACTAATTTTTGACCCAAACAGAGGAATAAGATATTTAAACCTTGTCTGCCTATTGATTTCAATCTGAGAATGACAAGAACGTAGTTTAAGTTTATACATTATGCTAATTCAAGCCATCATCACTAATTTGGGGCCATGTCTGAGCTAGTTTAAGAAAACGTTTTGAATTTGCTAATTCTCGAGACAGACTATGCTTCTCTTCAATGCTTCTCTTACAGATATGTTCTTCTACGCATGCATGGTTTTACTTGTAACAGTGTGAAGATGGATAAAAGTTTATATATAAAAAAAACTTTCACTCAGAATTGTGAGAATTTTATTAGAATTTTTATTAGAGATTTACTTATAGTCTCTATATGCAAATGATATATGAAAAAATGTAATCCTGTGATAAAAAAGTAACTCCTTTAAAAATCAAAAAGTGTTAGTAACACTAGAATAAAATGTTTACTAATCACCAATGTTTTTATTTACTAAAATGTTAACTTTAGGAATCTAAGCTACTCTAACATAATAAACTGTATTGAGCTCCCATGACTTTAACTTTAACTGCACAAAGGATATATTTCCCTTCTTTTAAACTCTTTTAAAATTAAGTAGTTTAAGTAATTTAAATCGCTTGAAGACTTAGGTCAGTATCACAATTTAGGGAGATTGCTTTATTTTCTATCTTTTCAGTGCAAAAAGTTCTATGATTATTTGTCTTGGATAAAAGAGTCGAAAAGAAGAGGCAATGAGAGTGTTCTGAAGGGAACTATGATCTTTGAGAACAATATTTAAATAATATACAAATAATATTTAAAACAAATGAGAAGGATGTGCCAATGTCTGAAAGGTGGACAATAGTGAGACTCTTCCAAAAATACCTATAGGAATAAGGCTAGAGTTTGAAAACTGGCCCTTTATGAGCCTTAATATTTATTTACTTATTTACTTACTTATTTACTTATTTGACATATATTTCTATTTTTTAAATTATGGTTGGCATATAATATTATATTAGTTTGGGTATACAGTATGGTGATTAGACATTTGTGTAAGTGAAGTGATTACCCCAATAACTCATCTGCCACCATACATAATACAATATTATTGACTATATTCTTATGTCATACTTTACATCCCCATGACTATTTGTAACTACCAATTTGTACTTCTTAATCTCTTCCCCTTTTGCACCCATTCCCAACCCTTCTCCCATCATATGGGCTTTAATTTTATAGGTTAGAAACTAGTCAGTTATTAATGACTCATAATGTCTAATAAAATGTAGAATACATCTGAGATAGCTCCTTGTGGATTCATGTCAACTGCATGCTCGACGACTGAAATAAGAGACCACCATCATTTCCTGACAGAATAACACCATGTCTTATTTGAAAATGACCCAGAATGAGTCATGTCAGTTTGCAAGTTATCCATGGTGTCCCCTTGTCTCAGATGAATATAAACAAATAAATCATCATGCATATCTTCTTCACAGACTTGTAGAAATGCCTAGAGTTTGCTTGGACTAAAGATAATTCTGGATCACAGGTAGGGTCTAGAGTATAATAACTTCAGTTACATATCTTAATTTCCTTCCTAGCAGGTAAGTGTAGCTTACAGATGAAGAACTCTCCTATTTTCGTTAACTCCATTAAGTTATTCTCTGAATTTCTTTCATCTTTTATATAAATTATAACTTTAGTCATCACACAATTTAGCTTTCACAAATCTTAAGTAAGCACATTTCACTTTTCTTTGTTCTATTGATTTATGTCTTTGATTGAACAGTTTCTAAGTAGCCTTAGTTAAATAAGTCATCGTTTTCAAATTTTCTGTCAAAGCAATTAACAAGCAAAATACAGACTTCTATTTTAGTGTTAAAGACTATTTCTATTGAACTTACTTGAAACCGGTAAAAGGTGCCATCGTCCTTGAGGGTGAGGACATGATCTGAGATTGGAAAGAAGTAGCCATGGGCAGCCATTAATGTCCCCAGATGAAGGGCCTCCACTGTTTCATGAAAACAAACAAAAATAAAAACTTTAAAAAATATATTGGTTTACAGGAGTGTAGGGTTTTGTCATGATCTCTTTTGAACACATTCTTTCATTCAAGTTCTCAGCATCCTGAAAAACCGTGTTTTGTACTTTTTCTCCTTCGTGCAGCTCTTTACACAAGGTACTAAAATGCTTCAGGTTCCTGGCAGTGACTGTGCAGTGATTGACCTCATCCCGTGAAGACAAGCCCATAAAAACATAAGGTTATGAAACACTGAAATAGGAGGATTTTTCTGAAGTCACAGAATCCTTCATTTTATAGATGGAATATATCCTGTATGTTCATTTTCATCCACCTGTCCACAAAAAAATTTTATTTGCCATTCATATAGCACTTTATAATTATAAACGTGTTCACACTTGTATCACCCCTGGCTTGTATAGCAAATATCAAATACTCTCAGCACTTTTCTGATGTAATGTTAACAGGGAATGCTGAGGCATCTCGAACTATTTATGCGGCACTGAAGGGGCCTACAGCCTTGTGATCATCCAAACTGCTCTTGCTTTTACTATTCTATATCCAGTATTACAGATATGGGCCAGGAAGAGGTGTATTTGACAAGAAAAACATATTTTCCCAGGAAGAGGTGTATTTGACAAGAAAAACATATTTTCCCAATCGGCTGAGAAGTAGTTGGAATGTTGTAAGCCATCCACCTCCATTAGTCAGCAATTTCTTCCAATAAAAGGATTAATAACATTTAAGAGAGTTATCACTGCATTTGTGCAGAGTCAACATGTTTGCTAACTGGAAGTCTAGAAAACCTGAAACTACGCAAAATAGTTTTTTAGTCTAACTTAAGTATATGCGTATATACAAATACAAAAAAGTTCGATGTGTTTCTGTTTCTGTATTTGTATGCACAACTTATTAATAAGTTTATTTCTGTTTCTAAAACAAGGAGCTAACAGGGTTCTTTAACTCTAGGATTCCCATGGCAGTTCCAGAACTATGGGAATTTTTGTCTCAAGCCATTGATCATGGAGGGCGACTAACTGTGAGAAGTGGTCATGATACAGTGCAGGGGATGTGTGCAAGAGCTGATCCCATTGAAGAGGATTTGCTTTAGTGGGTCTCTAGTGCCTTCCAAGTCTGCCCTTTGTGTGTGTGCCATCTGTGGGGGTGGTTGCGAGGTGCTATGGTGGGATTCCAAGCTGGCTATTGAGTGTGTTCATCCTGGGACCTCGTGGGAAGGGCTCTGGTCCAACCCAAGGTAATCACTGCCTGTACCCTGCCTGGGGCCACTCTGTATGAGATACAAAGTGATCTTCAGATGGTTGCCACTTGTGCTGGGCTTGGAGGTGCCTGGGAGAGGCTAATCTGCCAACCGAGGCTGGCTGCCACGAGTGTCGGGATTGGGGCCACTTAGCAAAAGGTACAGAGTATGCTGAAGCCAGAAGTTGCTTGTTTAGGTTCATAAGTCTTTGAGAGATTTTAGGAAAGTTCATAGCATAAGCAAAAATAGGCCCTTTGTGTGGAAAAGTCCCTGAAAGCAGCTTGGATGGGACTGCAAGTTGGGTGGGGAAGGGTCTCAGGGAATCACCAGGGCAATTCGAAGGGTGCTAGATAGATTCATGGAGACTGAGATATAAAAGTGCCCACCTGCATTTGCAGGTCATCTGGTGGGAAGGTACCACAAAGGAACAATAGCTTCTGCCAACACTTCTGTCTGGGAGAAACTTTCCCTTCTAGTCCTTGTCCTGACGTCAGGTAATTCATTTCCTCCCCATATGTGCTTGCAATGTCCTCTGGTTGTCACAGCCAGAAGTTATGGAGACTTATCTTCTCAGCACTGAAATCCTGAGTTGGGAGCCCAATGTGGGACTGCTCAGAGGAGACCTCCACAACCGAATTATCCCTCTTCATTTTTAACCACCACATGGAGGTATGGGGCCTATCTGTTCTATGCAATATATGGTAGCTATTACACGTCATTATTTACATACTGAATGATTTTTCCTTCTCTTCAAAGTACTTTCAAGAAATCTTTCAAATTTGCCTTCAATTAGGCTGAACGCAAGAAACTGGCAGTTCTAATAGCATCAGCCACTTATACCTCCTTTTTGTATTGTCTATAAAATTAAAATAGTAAGAGGATCTCCTTTTAAACTCGAATACACAATACTTTATTTTTGTTTGATTTGATCATATAAATTCTCATTTCACTACCCTGCCAAGAGATAGTCATGCTTCCTTATTTTATTAATAGGAGAAATGGTTTTGATAAATTTTCAAAATGCCTTGAATCAGCAGATATGTATTTGTGGGGGTATCAATAAGATAAAAATTTTGTTTCCACATGGTTCACACATACCACAGATGTAGTGATCAAACCAAACAATTTAACATAATATTTAAGAGGATTCGATGGGCCTCCAGAGAAATAGTACCAGAATAGGATAAATGCTCAGATGAAAAATCAGGGAGCTGGGGTAGATTTTCTGCGTCATTTAAGGCTGTAAGTTTAGTATGGCAATAACAAAATAACAACTGAATCAATATTTGCTGAATGAGTGTCTAAGAAAATTTAAAAAATGACACAAAAATAATATGAAAAACATGAAAATTACGTTATTTTATGTTGTAATGACGAAGAGCTTATTTAGATCTTCTAAGATTATGTAAATGTTCATGATCTTCTTTCAAAATACTTTTATAAGCTTTTGAGGTGGAGCTATTGTAGGTATTCTATTATGGGAAAAAGAATAGTGATATAAATGGCATTAATGCTGCTAAGAGATCTTAGAGTGGGCTTGAGGTAGTGTTGTCAAGGTCGAATTGTTTATTGTTAGTGATAAACACGAAGCTAAACTTCCCAAGAGCCCTGCTGTTCTTGAATCTCAGTACTATTTTAAGCTAATAAGAATCCAAAGACCGCTGGTGGTCTGGGAACAAAGCGTCGAAAGTTTAATGAGGGAGCCATCAAGATCACCCTCCCAATAATGGCACACCAGATGGCTTCACAATATTATGCTCGTCGGCAAAATAATCACTAATTAATCTTCTTGTACATGTGACATTCACATTACCCACACCTACCATAAGATTTCAGTTTCTTTTTCCTTTAGATATTCAAACTATGAGCAAACAAAAAAATAAAACTCTATTTTCAAATAATTGTTTTCAATGTGACTATCCCTGTGTAGTTTTAAGCCTGATGCATTCATTATATTGCTTCACCCCAAAGCAAGAGAATTATCAAAATCCCTTAAAAGCAAAAGGAATTCTACATAGCATAATTTGCCTTTGGACCACAACTACTTCAGAAAGTTAATAGGATTAAAAGCACATTATAAAAGAGGTTTGTGTATTCAGTATCATATTTTTACACAGACATATATATTTATATATTTAATGCTATATTTAGAACATACTTTTAGCACTCAGTAATATTTTCCTTGTTCAGAGGCCATAATTTTGAAGTGATAGAAAAATGCTTCTGAGTCGAGAAAAAATAGTAATAATAAGCTCACTAAACCCTTTATTTTTTATTCCTGTCATGAGTTATTTACTTTTATTTTATGTGTGTGTATTAAAAAGTGTGATTGTTTTATTATCGACACAGGGCACACTTGATGTAGCAAATATGATTAGTGTTGGCAGAAAGCATTTTAGAAGAAAATCCACTCAAAATAGAAAGAAAAAAAAAAAAAGACAGCTGATGACAGTGTACCAAGGATGTCACGTGCCTGAAATCCACTGTTTGCTAAGATGCCTCACTCCTGTTATTAGCTACAGATGTGTTGCCACCAACACAACTTTATCTAACTTTTAGGGGCAGCCCATGCAAGCCATGTTCCCAAGATTTGTTTTTTGGAGTAAACATATAAAGTGAGTGAACATGTGTTAGAATAAGCATGATAATGAGCAAAGGCATGACAAGCAGCTGCCATGAGGCCTTCCTTCTCTGTGATACCAGTGAGGAGGGACACTCAGGTGCCCAACACGTATAGTTGACTGCTCCCATTTCTCTTGTATAGGGCTTGGTGGAACTCTATGTGTGTGATCAAAGGCAGGTTAAAGTATTTGATTAAAAAGTCTTCCATATTTTCAAGAATTTGTTTCTATTTACGGTACTGCATCAGCGACTAAAAATTAATTAAGCTGCCATTGCACATCTCTTAGTAAATTAGGCATATTTTCAAATTTGGAGGTATAATGGAGAGCTGGAAAGCATTAACAACACCTAAGGTGCATGTTTATTTAAAAAAAAAAAAGGGCAAGAGAATGCAGATTTACCTATCAGAGAGGAGCAAAGCATTTTTCTTCTTTAATTTCTGTTCACCGCACAGTAAATTGGGTAGAAATATCTCAGAAGAGCAACTCAGAGCTTTGTGTGATCACATTCACCATCTCTACCTTACATCCTACTATCCACCAACATAAATCTGTTATTCCAAAAAGCCAACCTAATCACTTTCCCTGAACTACAGGGAAAAAAATCTATAATTGCTACTTTTCTAAGCTGGAAGCAAGTGGTCTGATCTTGAATCATGTTTAAAAAGACAGAATTTCTGCAAGACATCACAATACTTTTCAGTGGCTTTGAAACTTTTGAAAAACTCTCAGTAGAAAAAAAGTATAAACTAAAGCTGTTATTTTACTTAATATAATGCACTTAGTTTAGGCCTAGAGATAAATTTCCAACCAATAAATTTGTCTTTTGATGATATTTATGAGACTCTTGTTATATCCTTGCTATGCCTTTGCTTCGGTTTTCCAGGGTGCTACAATATTTCAACCAATAAATCATGTTTTGTTTCTAACAGACTCATAAAACTCATTTTTTTTCCCCCATGGAAGTAAAGCAACTTCATTAAGATGTCTCAGAACACTTAGAATATTTTCCTGCAGTTGCCTTTACTTAGGGAAAAATAGATTATTTGTAATCTATTGATTAGTAATTCTGGGAAGCTTCATTTTCTCTTCTACAACTAAACACTCTCTGTGTCATAGAGAGTCATGGGAGCCTAGAATTTTTTCACTGTAATAAACCTCCATCTGGAGCTTGAACCATGAATGTGGAAATGCATCTTATATAGCATTAAATGAAGTAAAAAGATAAAAACAACTATTTTATGTTAATGTTTTCTTTGTTGGGTATATTTAATTCAATAATATTTACTGAGCACCCAGTATAGTCCAGGCACACTAAAGATACCAGAGACAGAGCAAAGAACAGAACCAAGTTCTTCTATTTATGAACTTCACATCCTAGGGAATATGTGCCTCTGACTTTGGGAAATGGCCTGAAGTCAGATCATCATGTAAAATGGAAGGACAGTCTATATGCCTGTCAATGGTGTGGTATTATGTCAACACGTCTTTCTTTGGAAGAAGTCAATCCTGAAATGTCTTGGGAAGAGATCAGTTCTAGAGTCAGATACGAGAATTCAAAACTGTGGCTAAGAGTAAGATGAAAAAAATTTACCCTTTTCTCACTGAGTTAATTTAGCCCAGACTCTGGGCTGGAATATGCCTGGAAGGTTTTCAGTATTGGGAATGTGGGCCATTGTCCCCAGACATGCGGAGGACAACAGGGTAATGGCTTATAGAAGGCTCAAGACGAGATCTGGATTATGAAGGAGCAATAGTTACTCTCTGTGATAATCTGTTTTCCATCTACTGCCCCCAAAGTTAAAAAAAATCCTGTGAAAAGTTAAAGTCTGGGAGACAATAGGGGAAGTTTGTGAAAAGGTACAGGCTTCATAATACCCTAAGGAGGAGTGGTGCCCTTGGCTGAAGTCAAAGGGATGGTTGCAGAAGGCCATTCTGCCAGGACATAACAATCTTAAAAGGGCAATGGAAGCTGTAGCAAGGATGTAGGCCTCACAAACAGGCAGGGGGAAAGAACATATGATACTGGTTCATCAGTGGCCCAGGAAAACTATCAGATATGAGAAAGAGAAGAAATTAAATGGGACTCATTCCGATAATAAAGCTAGAGAGACTGGATGAATGTGCCATAATTTTAGCTGTGACTACCTCAGAATGCTTTTCAGGAGGGCTTTTCAGTTTCCTCATTACCTTTTCCCATATTTACCAAATCATCTATGGTAAATTTATATATTTTTAAAGTGATTTTTATAATTCAAAATATTTTAAGAAAAATATGTGCATTATAAGGTACTTCATGTAATGTCTGACATCTACCCCTAAATAAAGTCTTTTGAATCACCTACCAAGCAGTTATTAGGAGACACAGTTATTAAATAAAGATCCAAGAAAGAGCTATCAGGTCATTTAATGAAGGCCAAAGTTTCACCCATTAAGCTGCCAGAAGCAGAATAAAGTAGTGGTGGGTCCATCATTGCTCACACATAAACCCACAACTACCCAGACCACAAATGTGTTCATGGATGAACCCAGCAGAGGGAGAATCAACTGTCATGTTTGTTGAAATAAACAAATAACCCCTGATAGTCTGAACCTGTCACTTCCTCTTTCCATGGGCATTTGGTAGGATCAAAGTGTGAGTGGGCATATAATTTTTGACAAAGGAGCTAAAAACACACAAGGGATTTTAAAAAATCCTCTTCAATAAATGGTGCTGAGAAAATTGGAAAGCCACCCAAAAAGAATGAAACTAGACTGCTATCTATCACCATATACCACAATTACCTCAAAATGAATCAACGACCTACATCTGAAACATGAAACAATAAATTTCATAGAAGAAAACATAGGTACTAAACTCATGGACCTTGGTTTTAGAGTGGATTTCATGAATTTGACTTCAAAGGCAAGGGAAGTTCAGGCAAAACTAAATGGATGGGTGCTATAGTGAACTTAAAAGCTTCTGCACAACAAAAGAAATCATCAACAAAACAAAGAAGTAACCATCAGGTGGGAGAAGATATTTGCAAACAATGCCCTCAACAAGGAGCTAATATCCAAAATACATAAAGAACTCATACAACTCAACACCAAAACAACCCTACAAATAATCCAATTAAAAAAATGAGCAGAGGACCTGAACAGACACTTCTCCCAAGAAGACATACAAACAGCCAGCAACGTATGAACAGATGCTCAGCTCCCCCAGCTCACACCTGTTAGAATGGACATCATCAACAGGACAAGTAATAAAAAGCGTTGGAGAGGTTGTGGGGAAAAGGAACACTCATACACTGGAGGTAGGACTGTAAATGGGTATAGCCATGATGAAAAACAGCATGGAGGTTCTTCAAAAAGGGAAGATTAGAATTACCATATGACCCCAAATTCCTTCTTCTGGGTATCTATCCAAAAAAACTTTGAAAACATTTATCCGTAAAGATATACACATTGATATTCATTGCAGCATTATTCATAATGCCCGAGATATGGATAAAAAACAAAGTGCCCTCCAATAGATGATTAGATAAAGGAGATGTGGCATGTACATACAATGGAATATTGCTCAGCCATTAAGAAAAGATGAAAAACTGCCATTTGCTACAATGTGGACGGATCTTGAGATTATCATGCTAAGCAAAGTAAGTCCAGCAGAAAAAGTTGAGAACCATGTAATTTCACTCATATGTGGGATATAAAACTGAAGCAAAGAAACAAGGCAAACAAACAAAAACTCACAGAGACAATAGTTTAGTGCTTACCAGAGGAAAAGGGAGGTGAGCGGAGGTAAACAGGGTAAAGGAAATCAAATATATATGGTGATGGGAGATTTGACTTTGGCTGGAGAACGCACAATGCAATGTTCAGATAATGTATTATATTATTGAATTGTACACTGGAAACCTATATAATTTTATTAACCACAGTCACCCCAATACATTTAAAAAGGTGTTAGTCATGCTGGGCTGATTTTCTTCCAAAAATTTGGTTTAAATCAAAAGAGCTGCTACTTATAGATAGTGACACAAACCCCAACCTGAGCATGTGTCTCATGTGAAATAGAATTAATCCAGGTCCCACATGAACAAAATGTACTCTAAGGTCCTCAAAACCCAGGTATTAGTGAACAAAGTAAGAAGGGAGGGTTTTGGATAATTCAAGAGGTGTCAATCACCTCTTATCATTATGATATAAAACTTATCAAACTGCAAAACTTAAAAATCATAACATACGTTCCCTGCAGTTTCTAAGAATTGTTATTTTTAAAAGGGTGAGTTTTGTTTGTTTGTTTGTTACTATGGAAGCAGTAATCTTTATGTATGTTTTGCAACCAAGTGATAAATGAAGATATGGGAACATGTATGCCCTAGCAGGATCGTATTTGAGCTACGAAGCTTCTGTCTGCACTCGTGTCGTGTCTTCTGTACTACTGTAGCCAGCCTTTCGCATCATTCTTAGCTGGAATCAAAGGAAAAGCTTCGTGAAATGTGTCACAGAAACAGAACAAGCAGCACTGCTCTCAACTCAAATATACAGGGAAGAAAAACCTAATTCATTCTTCAGCTGGGAAATAGAAAAAACACTATGCTATCTTTTATAAACTATAAAGGGGACTGACTTTTCAGACAGCTCTTACACAACTGTCTGCGGCTTCCCGTGGAGGGCACATATCATCACCTTTCCTCGTCTTTTTCTAAGCAGCCAGTTCTGATGAACAGGCATATTTTCAGAGGATAGCATATGCTCTCAGCCTTATTAGCTTTGCCAAACCCTTTTATTCTTTTGTTTCCTTCTTTCGAATTTCTTTCTTCCTTTCCATCCTTTTCTTCCTTTCCATTCTTTTCTTCCTTCCCTATTTCCTTCCTTCCTTCCTTTTCTATTTCTTTCCCAAAGCAAAAAACCAGGTTGGCTTATAAAAGGAACATGTATTACAAAAAGGTTAATAAAATAAAAAATGAAGACCTAAAAAGAAAAAGAAGAAAAAAAAATAAAAACAAATAGGTCAACCAGCTACAGAAGAACTAGACAATTCCTCAGGGCGATTGTGCTTTTCTATTTAGCCTGCAGAGTAATCTTTATTTTTTGGTTGTTCTAATAGTTAGGCTAGAAATAGCAAGCTCTGCTATGACAGGAAGGGTTCCTCCTTGGAGTTTATAAACTATTTCAAAAAATATTGAACCCTGGTATCATTATGCTAGCTCAAGGTTTTCAGGAGAGAAGACAACTCCCATTAGAGTCTCAGCTATTTTTAGTATTTTCCTTAATAGCTCGCAAGTCTAATGACAATAATGATTTTTATAACATAAAAATTCTTCCAATCAGATAAAAATGAGAGAGATAACATGACCCTGAGACCGGCATTCACAGATGCTCATGCTAGCCGGCACAAACCGAGAGAGGGAGCTGGCGTTGCAGGGGCACCTGCTGGGCCTGACAGGTGCACTGGACCAGCACCACGTGTGACACATCAGGCGTGAATCCCAGCTCCACATCTCATCTCTGCTCTCCCCTCTCATTCGTAAAGTGAAATTGTTACAGCTTGAACTGATCTGAAAGCAAATACATCTGGGTTTAAATACTGGTTCTGTCTCTTAATTTTCTGATCTATCATGTACTTCATGAAGTTTGTCTCTTTTTTACTTTAGATTAAATAATACATCTCAAGTTCTCGAACATGTTGCTTGGCACACAGGTGGTGTTCAGGACATGTGAGCTGTCTTGTCTCCTTCCTGTGTCCAAGAGTTAAATAGGACAGAAACATCCAGCAGGGTAACTATGGGCACCCACTTAATTAATGTTAATGCATTACAGTCCTTTTCCACTGTCACTGCAAATAGTCCCGGGGGTGGGAGGCGATAGCAGTCAAAAGTCAAAACCAAGGAAAGCCTCTATCAACAGGAAAGATGGCCTGCATGTGGCTGAAACCACAACAGACATGCCGGCTGTAATCCCCTGCTTCTGGCCACAAAAACTGTGATTTACGTACTTCATGAGGACTTTTCGGTACATTCTGGGCTTTGAGTTTGGATTGTGTAGAGTGACTGCACAATTATCTTAGTCAAATGACAACCACAGTCGCTCTTTCTATTACAGAGTGTGGTATCTGAATGTAAGTGAAAACCCAAACAAACAAATGGAGGGGAGAGGAAGAGCTGTGGCAAGATATTAAGTTAAATGAGACAGTTGATCCCAAGAGGCTGGGTGCATTGGGCTGATTACTTTGAATGCGATATCTAGAGTAGGGATTTCTAGACTTTTCATTTTCTGTTCTGCTAGGGTATTCTCAAGGGGCAAGGGCCACCAAAAGAGAGGCTCCTGTGACATCAGTGCACAAGATACTATGATTAAAAAATAATTACTGGAGTACTAATGTAATATATGTGCAAAGGGAAATATTTCTCTCTTCTGAGGAGAAACTAAGGCACTAAAAGGAATACATAAAGGAAACCACGGCTCTGGCTCATCGCACAGGAAAACAATTAGAACAACATATTTCCTAGTACATAACCACGAGCCTCTGGCTGTGGTAGCAACCATGTGAGTTAGGAGCAGGTGCCCGAAGATAGGAGGAATTTTTAGTTTTTTTTTTTCTTTATCACAGAAAATGCACTTTTACAGGATGTATGCTTGGGTAGTACCTATTGCTTTGAATCAGGTCAAACTAATCAATCTTGTTAAAGGTCTGTGTGATGGCTTCAATCTCCGATTTGTTGTATATTATTGTCAGGGTGTTAAATGATGCCTTAGAAACCCAGGAAGTTTTCCTGTAATGGTTCACTAGCACCGATAAAAGGGCTACTTTTATTTACTTAAGTGACAGGATAGCTTGCAGAACGAATGATAAAATTTGTATTTTTGTAGGCTCAGAAGGTTCTTATTTATTGGCAAGAGTGTTTTAAAAGCTTCTATTTTCCTTCTACCCAAGTAAAACTGTCTGAAATAACTTGAAGAGCATAAAAAAATATCTTTTCTTTTACCTGTAATACATATGCATTGAAACACGTAAAAAATAGCACTAACGAAAGATCTGCCCAGGATGCAGCAGGTAAATATAACACCAAAATCAAGAAAACCAATTACGTTATTCCAAAAGACTTTATGTAATGGATCATTTGGTCGGGTGGGTGCAGGCTCCTCTCATGACTGACAACCTTTTATGGAAAAGTAGACTCTAGGTCTGAAATAGTTGGGCTAAAAGAGTGGGCACACAGGGTAGAGACTGAGAGGCAAGGTTTTAATTCTTTAATCAAATTTTGTTGTGACTCGGTATTTGTGTTTTCTCAGTTGACACTTCATGCAAAATGAATGAAATCTCTGGCTGGCTACTCATGAGATTGTTATGGTAATCAAATGAAATAATACATTTTAAAATGACTTGGAAAGGCATAAAATTCCTTTCAAGTAATAACATTATCAAGGATAACAGGACATTCTATACTTTCTCAATTCTGATGTGTCCCCAAGTTCCGCAGGCTGTGGTTTCACTGGCAGGCGAGCCAAAGCCATGGAAGACAAAGGCCATTTGTAGCAGGGTTTTATTATACCTGTCAATAGAATTTAGGCAAATTTCTCCATAGGATTTGCAGAAGGATTGGGAGGTAAATGACAGACTCTGTATACTAGTGAGCATAATGGATTGATTTAATTAATTCAATGACAATTAAGATATTCAATCCAGTGTGATGATATATAAACAAAGCATCTGGTTGACTTGTCTGATTCTCGATCTTCACTCATATTTTTATAACAAATAATACTTCTAGAAGAAGAAATTTTTGCAACTATTCAAAATTAATTTTTAATCCTGGATGAACTCATATTTATCCCTACTCTTATTCTGTTATTTGCATTTTAAACCATTTCTTACACCGAATTTTGTTTTTATGAAAAATAATTCATTTAAAAATTTTTCTCTAACTTTTTCACATCTATTTAGGAAAGTTTATACTGAATTATTGGTTACCATAACTTGTCACTTCAATATATTCTTATTAGTAAAAAATCAAGTAATTTTTGAAAACTGATTGATCTTGGCACTTCTGTCTTGGAGAGGATGTGTGTCCTCTGCCATTATGCTGTTTAGATTCAACTCAAGCAATAGGACCAACACGTGTGAAATAAAAAATAAGATATAACAAAATTAAGCAACCAATTGAGTATTATCAAATGTAAGTATTCTTGGTAACTATTCAGGGTAAAGAAAAGCCAATGGGAGCTGAACTATAGAGAAGTTCATGAAATAGGTTGAGCTTCAATGCCAGTATTTGAAAAACTGCATGCAGTTTTAAAAAGGATTCTATTGAGCTAAATGTGCTTGCAAGTGTTCAGAGATTGGAAAGAATCTGGCCTAATAGAAAATAAAATCAAGATTTTGGCACACTTGCATGTTGACTCCCTTAAGCTTCATAAACACAGTATTAAGAGCATTTTACTGATGAAGAAAAAAAAAAAGGAGAGAAATCAAGTAACTTGCCCAATGCCCCATAGTCAGTAAGTAATTGGATCAGGATTTGAGCTCAAGTCTCTCTGCAAAGCCCATGATCCATCTTCAATGTCAGGATACCACTCAGGGAACATTGAGATCTCAAGAAGCATGGGCTGATGGAGAGAAGGAGAAAGCTGGAGCAAGCAGCGTGTCACTCAGGTAACACAGAAATACATAACATTCTTTGTTAACACAACATGCTATGATTAAAAAAGAACTTGGGTAGGGTAGATATAGAGAACAGAAAAAATAAAAAAATAGACAACTGAAAAAATAAAAAAATTATAATAATTAAAAATGCAATAATAGATTCTCTATTATTAGCAGAAAAGACTTGAATTAGAATAGATGCTCTAACGTACAAACTTAAGCTTACCTAGATGGAGAAGGAAGGAAAAAAAATCTAAGCGAAGGAGAAAAAATAAAATAATAATTGGGGTGTAGAGTTACATAAAACATATTACTAAATGTCATTTCAAAAGAATAAACCAGAACAAGTAAACAGAAAAATACTTAGATAAACAAAAATGAATTTAAAAACTAATTATTCATATTTTCTGAGCAATTATTATGTAATAGGTACAGTAATAATTGCCATACATATAAAGTTTTTTAATTTTCAGG
This sequence comes from Cynopterus sphinx, assembly GCA_030015415.1. Classification (NCBI taxonomy): domain Eukaryota; kingdom Metazoa; phylum Chordata; class Mammalia; order Chiroptera; family Pteropodidae; genus Cynopterus; species Cynopterus sphinx. Next base: position 8,382,653 of record CM057394.1, read on the forward strand.
AAAGCACTAAGTAGTAGGTACAATTATTAAAACCATTTTAGAAAATGAAGCTTAAGTAATAGAGCAGGAAATTTTTTTCATCTTAAGAAAACCTGAATCGAGAGGTTGAAAGGATTCAACAGAAAAAATAAATACATCCCCCAAAATGAAAAGTGTAAGCCCCAAGCAATTATGTACCTATATTTTGATTTTCAAAGAGAGGGAAGACATTACAGAAATCTAGGCAAGGGGAAAACATGTATATAAAAAATTACATATGTAAAAAATATATGTACATGTGCCTATATATTAAGTGCATGAAAGCAACGACTCAGTATGTATAGTGTTTTAATGAGGAAAGTTTATCTCATCTATTTTTAGTGAAGTTGTCAACATACTCACAGGAAATAAGAGTTACTGTCAGATATGCAAAGGCACAGAAATTTAATGACAACATAATATCCGATAAACTGCTGGAAGAAGTATTCTAGCTTTACAATATATTAATTAAAAATACTAGCAAAAATAAAATTTAGTAAAGGAGTGATATGTAAAATTAGCATATGTAAATTAATACTTTGCATTTGTACATTCAACAATTAGATGTAATAGAGAGGAAAACCCACATAGTAACACAAGATAATAAAACTAGGAATATGCAAAACCTATATGAAGAGACTTTAAAAGACCACAAACTAAACTTGAACGAATGGGAAGAGCATGATACTGGATAGAAGACTCAACCCTGTAAATGATCTGGGGAAGACGAGAAGGAGTAGGTTTGTGAAGGTAAATCAGGTTGGATTTTAGTGTTGAGTTGGACCCACGGGCATCAGACAGATGCGTATGGAGCACCATGAAGAAGTCAGCACAAAAGCTCTACATCTAGGAGTCCTCAGCACATGTCACTTAGCAGTAGTGTGCATATGGAGAAAAGAAAAGTACCTAGGACATGCCAACATTTAGAGATTAGTTGGGGAACAGAGAACCATCATGGAAGACTGAGGCCAAACCACGTGGGCAGTGAAAAAAGAAGGAAACCCCTGATGGTGATTCTCTGGAAGCCGAAGATAACCGAGTCATTCTTCCTATATTCTCAGTGCCTGTCCCACAGTAAGGATCCAGAAAACGTGTTAAATGAATGAAAGTATGAATAATACAACGAAGAAACAAATTTTTCCAAGAAAATATAAATTGTGAAAATAGAATCAAAAGGTAGAATTAAACGAAAATTTTTGATTAATCTTGTATGTGCTATATGCACATGGAAATATATGTATGTGTATGTAAACATAACTAAGAATAATCCTAAATTGGGATCAAAGGTTCAACTATAGCTTTATTTTTCATAAATAATACAATATGACCAATTGTCTAATAGTACCAAAATCTCTCGAAAATATCCAGCCAAATGTACACTGAATTGCTGTAATAGAAATGAAAATCTATTAAGTATTCATTAACGAAATATTGAACATCAAGCATACCAGTAATATGGACTCATTGGTCCTGGATCAGACCCTGAACATCATGCCACCCTCTCCCTGTCTCCAGATGGGCCATCACAACCTGCTCCTTCCAATTTACCACGAAATCTTCTTTCAACCAATTGTTAATACCTAGAGCTTCAGATAATCCCAGAGGTCTCAAACAACTATCTGAACATCAGACAGACTACAAGAAAGAAGTCTGGCATGGGTTTCTCTCTTATTTTTAAATATTTTCAGAGAATTTATAGGGTTAAAAGTAGAGTAGCATTATAATAACTATTTAGTTTCTCTTCGTGAGCAATTCCAAGACTATGATAAATTTCTCGCATACAAGCCATCAAAGTAACTTTCGTGGCATCATCTATGTTCTTGACCACACATAATTAGAATCATGCTGCCAGGTTGATTCACTTACTGTGTTATATCTGTTATATTCTAGAACAAACATATTCATCTTAAAATCTAGCACAGGGCCTTTCAGTCTGTAGGTAGTGAATTAGTTCATTAAAAAAATCCAACCAATCAACCAAAACCAAATTTTTCGGCCTGTCACAAATATGACCGAAGAATATATGTGGTCCCTCCTGAATACTATTGATTTTATCCTTTCATATATATTTAAATGCAGCTTTCAAAGATTCTTAAACTGTTAAGCAAGCAAACAAAGTCAGTTTTTACACATTATAACTACAATATCATGCATAAATTATAAACAATAATTATGTCTTACTAGCTTATTATATCTGTATATTTTCCCTGCTGCTCATACTGTCACTGAAGTACACTTTTCATCTTAACTTACGAAAAAATGCTCTTTGGAATTCCTTTCACCCTTTCTGCAATATTCCTCTTCACGACTCAGTAGTTTCCTGGTTATCAATGACTGTGCCCATTTTTTTTCTTGCACTGGAGTCTTTCGTTTGATGCTACAGTTCACGAAGTCAAGCATGCCACGAACGTGAGGCTAAATTGTCAACTTTGTAAGAATGTGGCTTTCTTTCCCAACAATTATCTCCCCTTTTCACTTCATACTAATATGATGCTGGCAATAGCTGCTTCATCTTATTTAATTGTTTTAATCCCTTTTAAACTGCTAGGTTACGTATTTTAAAAGCTCATGTACCAAAGGATCAGGAGATGGATATAAGCATTTACACAGAGAACTGGAGCTACGTTTTATGATAGTATAGCTTTACCAAGTTAGCTTAAAATGAAGAAAAACAAAAACTTTGCATATCCATGTACTATTATTTCAAAACCATTCTAAGGTGGTGATCACCAGGGGCAGGGAAGGTGTGTCATGTTCTCAGTGTATTGCCATCTTCCTCTGCCATGTCATTCTAGCACTGTACCCCAATCTTTTTTCTCAGCATCTTCTCTAGAAAAACACAATACATCTGATTTTCATTTTAGTGATGTGAATTGCTTGCCACATGCAAGTGTTCTTACAAGATATTTTTTAAAAATCATTAAATACTTCACATACATAGGAATTTGTTCTGGGGAATGTAATACTGTCCTTAAACTCTGCAAATTAGCCTCATACTGGCAAAATAGAGGCGATGTGCACCACAAGTTAAAGGATCCATGACTTAAGTGAGTATTAAAAAATCATGTAGGCATGATAGAAAATCAGAATTACAAATAACTGCATTTTCAAACCTCATGCAAAATGGAGTTAAGGCAAAATTTTAAATGAATGAGATTTCCTTTGGGTTTTATGAAAGGAAATTTCATTACTTCATAATTACTTGCTATGAATTATATGTACAATTATTTATGAACATGCTCATAGCTCATCCATTCTAACAAATGCCAATCACCTGAATCAACATTAAAAATGTGGAAAATTGTAAATATACACTAAGTAAATTTTAGACAAATATATGTTGACAACCATAAAATTTGTATAAATGCTAAAAGCACAGTTAAGCACAATTATAATTTTTCAAGTTTGTTTGGTTGTCTACATCAGCTTCGAGTAGACAAATTTCTTAAAACTGCAAAGAAAATAATTCTATCAGTGGGAAAATGATTTATTTACCTGGGTCTTCTATAGTTAAGTTCTTTATTAACCATTGAACAATGTCTGACCCTAGAAAAAAGAAAAACACAAATATATGTAAACATTTGTTTGTACACATGAACTTTAAGAACCCTCAACTTCTGGCCCTCATACGAGTAGGAATGTATCTAATCATTACAATAACAAATTAAATATCAGGCGTATGTGGAGTATTGAAAACGAAGTGTGAATGCACAGGTTTCCTTCAATGAGCCAAAGTGCAAGCTAGTAAATTATTAAATATGAAATAGTTAAACATGAAGATCTAACAACCACTAGTGGATACAGTGGTATATTAATTCATTTGTTAATGGAATAAGTGTTTATTGAGTATTCACTTATTTCAAGCACAATTCTGAGTGTGGCCTAACGAATACTTTATAGGATGCTCCCTGTCTCGTTTTTGGGAGTCCCCATCCCAGTTTCTACCTGTTCGTAAGCCAAGCCAGATTCGATGTCAGTTTTTGAACACTCCTGCATGTTTCAAACCTCTGTGCCTTTGTGGTCCCTTTCTCTTTGACTGAAATGTCTTTCCATTGTTTTCGAGACACTTAAGATCCAGTTACACAATTGAACTTTCCTTGACCCTCACCTTTGTCCACTGAGTTTACAGCACACTGCGTGGGACTTCACTGGAACCTGCGTGGTTTTGTGTGGTAGAGTTGATGACACAATGCCACGGCTTTTTACTTGACTCAATTAAAGCTGTAAAGTGAGCACTTGAAGAAGGGCATTGTATTGATCTTTGTCTATTTGGAGCATGGGAGAGGCTTAATAATGTGTGATAAAGAAAAAATACACATGTGAATTTGCTTTCCATTTCACGGAGAAGAAATGAGGGAGACTGCATCAAATGTAATGTTCGAGGTGGATTTGGATCTATGCACAAGGCAGAAACTTAGTTGCTGAAGGGACCTATGTCCAAGTTAAAAAGTGGAGAACATTCAATAAAAACCACGTAAAGCACACTTCCTACAGACTAGGTGCTGGAAACAATAGGACACTGCAACTAACAAAAGTGTTCCTACTGCATTCAGCAGGTCTTGAATTTCAGGCTAAAGAATTTGGAAGTTCATATATATAAATTAGGCAGAGTAAGAGACGTGCAGCTATTTTTGAGCAGAAGAAGACATTATCAAAGCAAATTTTAAAAATCTGACCAGCAATGTGTGTGGCAGGCTTGAGGCCAGTGGGGAAAAAAGCAGGGCCTCTGAAGTTCTTGCTGGCTGTGAGTCAGGACTGAAAGCCTGAGGTTCTGAACTAGTCGGTGTATAAGTGAATTAAAGCCAAATTTGAGATTTGTTTCAGGACTTTGGTCCGCAGGAGAATTAAAGGAGAACTCAAGGTTTTCAGTTCGGCAGCACCACGGATGAACTAAATGGTGAAAATATGAGTAGAAATGGGAGTTCAAGGAAAAGGAGGTGATATATCTTGGATGCTCATTTCTCTTAGATTTAGTCCATTTCTACATAAGTTGACAAAAACTTGTATGAAAATAGTTATGCATACATAGTAGGCTGCATCAGGGCTGCACGAATGACATTTTGTGGGACTGAGGTTCCACTTTTACCTTTCTCGGAGACTGGCCAAGTGCAGCCTGCCCACCTGAGATCTAGCAAATGAGTTACATAATCGACGGCTAAATAACTCTAGCTGCTCGAAGCAAAATAGTTCAAAGCTAATTTCAAAATACATTTGATTATCAAACTTGGCAATTATGTCCTAAAAGTTATGAATATATTCATACACAACACCGATTTCGATACGCATGCATTTAAAAAGAACTTCAAGTGGTGACTGTAACTTGTATTCTTTTGTAACTTGTCCTTTTACAGCTACCATTGATTTAAATGCATTTTCAGATGACAGATTTACCAAGATCCTCAAAGGAGCTCTGAAGGAAGGAAGGAAGGAAGGAAGGAAGGAAGGAAGGAAGGAAGGAAGGAAGGAAGGAAGGGAGGGAGGGAGGGAGGGATGGAGAGAGGGAAGGGAAAGAGGGAGTGAGGGAGGGAAGGCACTCAGGAGAGCACAGGCATTGAAAGTGTGTCCACCCTTATAACCTAAGTCGTCTTGAGGCATGGACTTCACTTGAAAAAAGAGAAGGAAACTGTTTTCCAAATATGTATGTAGTGAAACTTGACCAGTGTGGAATCTCAATTACTCAAATCTTATGCAATATCCAGGCCCTCTGCTCATCTCTCACATTTGAACATCCATTTGGGGGATGTATGTGAGCAGCCACTGGGAAAGTCTCATTCTTTCGAAGAGAACCAAACATTGGTTCCCAAACTATAATATTTTCATAGTGTGAAAATTTATTTCTATTTTAAAAATACTTTTGGAAAAAGTTTTTTTTTTTAAGTTTCATTCTATGTTTTTTTTTCCCCCCTGAGGAGAAAGAAACACAGAGAAGCATAATTTGAAATTACATTTAATTAAAGAAAACTTCCTGGCCTAGTTTTGGGCATTTCTGTCATGGTCGCTTTGCTAATGAAGCTCTGAAAGAGTCAACTTGACCACTTGTCAATATCCCTTAGCAGATGCTGCAATGATTTTATTGCTGTTTAATCATTCCAACATATTAATGATTTTAAGTTGGAACATTATGAGTTACTATTTTCTTGTTAAATGTATACCCAAACTCACCATTTTCATCTACTCTGCATCTACGACAGTAAGATCTTTACTCCCAGTGGAGAGAGGTAAAGACGGAGAGAGAAAAATTCCAGCCTTTAGTGGAGCCATAAGATAGAAAGACAAACGTGCTATCATAATCATATTGAGAACTGACTCAAATTTAAAAGAGAGCCTTACAGTCAGGAGGGGAAGAAATAGTACCTTTTTTAGCAATTTCTCAGCCTTGTGTTTAATGAATAACTGGGCAGATGTGCTAAAATTTTCCATGTACAAATGTACATAGCTAGAATAGTTTAGAGTTCCATTCATCTTAATTCTGAGGCCCTCAGAGTTACAGGCAGGATTCTGTTTTTATTCTTTTCTGTTTTGTTTTAAACAAGTTTTCCAGATGCTCTTGATGAGCTGCAATAGAAAACTCATTAAGAGATGCAACCATGTCTTCTATCCTAAGAGAATAAAGAAAACCTCTGCGCTGCAGCCTCTGGCAAGCTCAGCCCTGATCAGTGCCCATACTCTGACTTCTTGGAGGCACATACCACATGTGGGGTTACAAAATTACGTGATCCCTCTACTTAGCAGAAGCAGGATAGGTTTTATCATTGTATAATCTCCGTAGTCTAGGATGTGAAATTTGAAAAGCGAAAGAACAGTAAAAGTATTCTTGACACACTGCCCGCAGCTCTCCACATGCCACATCCTTTCTTACTTTCACGACTTTGCTGATACCTCCCAGTCTCTCTTTTCCAATGGGCTAACCCCAAATGACTCCATAAAGTTCCGCTCTGTCACCCTCACATCACCTTCCCAGGTACAGTGTGTCTCCTCTATGTTCTTTTAATATCCTCCTCATCTGATACACTTATCTTGATTGTCTATTTTCTCCTTTGCATCATGAGTTCCTTGAAGGCAGGGACGTGTTTAATTTCTCTTTGGATTCTGAACACAGAGAGAGACCAGTGCCTGGATGGCATCTGCCACACAAAGGTTTGACTGCATGCAATTTTCTGTAATCTCCCCGCACTATGATCATTTCCCTCTTCCAAGGCTGTCACTTCACTGCTCCATCTATAATTCAAGCAAGTAAACCAAAGACATGTAGAAATGGATATTATTTCCTCATCCGTGTTATGGACTTGAATAGAAAAGGAGTAGTAAATGGGCTTTCCCAAGTCTGCCCCTCTGCAGAGTGACAAGACCTGGACGAGGCTCTGTTCTGAGCCTGTATTAGCACCATCGTAGTCCATGCCCCCTCTGCATACCCTGAGCCACAAGTGTCAACTACAGCTATCCACACACCCTGAACCTGAATTTGAGATTCACACACACACACACAGACACACAGAAAAACCTATGAAATTTTTATAAATAGGATATATGAAGCCTCTCTAAGAAACTAAGTGCTACAATTTTGATTTGTATCCTTAAAAAAAGTATAAACTATCTTTGTAATTTCGGTGAAAGTCATTAAGGAAAGCTTTACATTCTAATCACAATGAATGAGGCCCAAACATTCCTGGGGCAAGACCTTAACCTGTATAATATATTTCTATCAGAAAAATGGATAGACTCTTTGTATTACCCAAATAGTTTTGCTGAACCTTCAGAACCAAATACCTTATTTAATGAACGCTATAAATAATCCATGGTTCTGGGGAAATAACTTTCTCAGTATCTCTAGCTAAATAGAAGACATTCTACCTATGTATCTGGATACTATTTTTCCAAAACTATTCTTAGTTTCTTAAAATAGGCACACTAAATGTTTGTCATCATCATCATTAGTAGTAATAATGAGGATTTATTGGGTTTCTGTGGAAGTCTGGCTGTAGACCTGCAATTTTAGGGATAAGAAGGAAAGAATGTGGAGTGAAAGAGTCACTGTTTTGTGAGTCCATTGACAGGAGAAACACTGTACTACTCATCACATTCCCCCCATGTTCTTCCAAGAGCTGCAACACAGATCAACATTAAATATTTCCTGAAGGTATGCTCAGTGTTTATAGACATAGATTTTATGCACAAAGGAACCAAAACACTGACAAATCAGCTGCAACCGTGTGTCCCATCCAGCATTTTATGACATCCTAAAGTATCGCTAATTGTTGTAATTTTTGCAATTCTTCATACAAAAATAATTTCAACTCAGTTTAACTTTAAAATCTAACAAATTACTATTCGATCTGAAAAATAAAGGGTAAGCTAGCATATTACCCTTTTGTAAAGCTGAAAGAATTAATTAAATTTTTCTTAATTTTTAAAATGTTATTGCTAATATCTAGGAAAATGTTTTGTTTCTGGTGATTACAGCTTGTTGATACATTCTGTCTCATTTTAAATGCAGTTGAACTGCCCTTGGCAGGCCTGAGGATGTTTTCGACAAGGTATTCGAAGTTCAAATGCTATTTATATTACCTCTCGGTTCCCCATGATGTGTGTTATCCCCACTAAAGGGTAATAAACTCGACTTGTTAGATCACAGGTGTATTCCTGGTGGGCTGTGACTAGAGGACACTGACCCTTTTTTTCCTTCCTTTTTCTTTGTTAAGATAAAATTGACATATAACATTATGCTAATTCCAGGAAAGACTATAGCATAATGATTCAATATTTTTATAAACTGCAAAATGATTACTACAAGAAGTCCAGAGTAACACCCATGACCATACAGTTACAAAGTTTTTTTTCTTAGGATGAGAACTTTTAAGATCTACTCCCCTATCAGCTTTCAAATATACAATAGTTTTATAGTCATTGTGCTGCACATTTTACACTTAAGGTTTATTTATTTTATAAATGGAAGATTGTCCATTTGGCTACATTTATTCATTTCACCTTCCTGCCCTTCAACCTGCTCTGGTGACCTCCAATCTGTTCTCTGTAACTACGAGTTCAGATTTTAAGTGAAATTATACAATATTTGTCTTTCTCTGTCTGACTTATTCCCTTAGCACAACGTCCTCAAGTTCTATCCATGTTGTCACAAGTGACAAGATTTAATTATTTTTTTAAGATTGAATTATATTCCATTATATTTGTACCACATCTTTAATCATTCATCCATTGGTGGACATGCAGGTTGTTTCCATGTCTTGGTTATTGTAAATAATGTTTCAATAAACAAGGGGGTTCAGATATCTTTTTCAAATTAGTGTTTTCATTCCCTTTGTATAAATACCCAGAAGTGGAATTGCTGGATCTTATGGTAGTTCTATTTTTAATTTTTTGAGGAACCTCCATTGACATTTTTAAGTAAGGAAATTGCTAATACCTAAGATTAATACAGTAATAACAAAAACTGAGTTATTTTATTAGGGCTTTTTAAAATGATATATAGAGAGCAATCTTAGAGGTATAAAAATCAATGATGAAATGAAGAAATTTACTGAAAGACATCTTGAAGCAAAGGGAGGGGACACATTTGGGCTTCAAGGACAAATAGAAGCAGAACTCTGCTGAAATCAGATGCATCCCCCTGTTCTCATCTTGGTTCCTTTATAGACATATTTCTCTCTAAAAGAAAAAAAAAAATAGCCTTTGTTGTTTCCCATCTATAAAGTGGGTCATGAGGCTCATGGCTCCTGGGCTTACGTCACCTCCACTGAAGGCAGCAGGCAGGAAGAGGCTCAAATCCTGTAGTCACAATTCCTAATTTCTGATGGAGGGTCTCAGCTTGGGGAAGGTATCCATTCCTGTTCCAATCAACTGTGGCAAGAAAGGTGGGATCATAGTGCATGAACATAGCTGTGCTGGTGGGAGGGATAGATAAAAACAGTTTCCAGAAAAAAATGGGTGCTCGGCAGGTAAAAAATAGATGTAAACTATAGCTTCCTTCAAGTTCTTCAGCTTTTACATTTTTTACTTTAAAATAAAAGCAGAAGAGAGAGGGGAGATGGAGCTCAAAAACTTGTCAAATTTCTAATGAAATGAGCATGGTGTTTGCTTTGTTATGTGTTTTGTTCTTTGAAATTATATTTCTGAAAGGCAGAGTGTAAATCCATATCTTTGTGTGAATCAAGCCACATTTTATATGCACTAAAAGAATTCAAAAGAATCTCAGAGTGTGTAATTGTGTGTATTTATGAGTGTGTATCTTTTAAAGTAAAAAAATTGTTTGATAAAGTAAATAACTGATATCCAACTGAATACTGTTATGTCTAGATTTTTATGTATTAACTATATTTAGAAAAAATTATCCAGTTGCCATAGCATTAAAATTACCTTCTGATCACAGTTTGGAACTGGATCAAACTTCTAATGTTAAAGCACATCTTTCAGTCTCCCATAGCTCATAATTCCTCTAAATTCCAGAGACCAACATGAGAGTAATAATCAAAACAGAGATTATTCCTTTTTTTAAATCTGAGACACATTTTAAACCTTAGTCTAATGACATTTTAAAAATGCAGAAAAGATGACACTTAAAGGCATTTGTAGCTGTGATGGCAAAAAAACAAATTATCTTGTTGATTACATTTTTTTCCAGGTTCTTGCTCTTCGGAATTCTGTGGCCTTTGCCATGAAAACAGAAACACAGAAAATGTTAGCTTTCGTAAACATCACCTGGTTCTGTAAATCAGAGGGTCAACAGCCCAGATATTTATTGCAATTACTACTAGTGTGTTCTAAAGCTGGAAAGCATAAAAGTACATTTCCCTACCTTCTGGCAAAGCACAATGAAATTAAGTTATTGGGTAGAGGTCCTCAATTGTTTTTGAGCAACTATTTAATCAAGATCATGGGGATTTATCTGGATTTTTAAACTTAGTTGTATAAGTTCCATAAATTATAAAAGGTTCTCTTTAGGCACAAAGTAAGAATTTTGTGCTGCTGCAAAGCCTAAGAAGCTTTAAAGATAGGCAGCAAAAACAGCAGGGCAGAAAAGATGACCAAGTTAAGGGATAAAAGGAAATTAAGATGACCTTAAAAATTGTTTCTTACCCTCTCCCAGAGCTCAAGATGACTATTGATTAACCACAGGAGCTTTTTTCCAAATCATGTTCTGAGAAACACCACTTGTGTCTCTTGTATGAAATGGTGATAAGTATGGGAAATGCTACAGAATTAGATGAGGTTAAAATTGGTTTTTTGATATAGCCTTTATTGTGATAAAGAACACTAGAAAATTAAGTCAGAGTAAGTTTTCAGTGCTTCTTCAGGATGGCAATATAGAATCCCTCTAAAGAAAAAAAATTACACTCACTTTTTTCCTGATTCTGAAGTTCTTTTAGACACGTAAAAAATGAAATTAGCAATGTAGAAAATGTGCAAATATAATTATGAATTTTCAGTTAGCTAATATATTGAAACTATTTATAATAAATGATTTATTTATTAATCAAATAATCAATTCCATATGCTAGCTGCAAGCCCTAAAGAAAAATCTAGCAGATTTGTTCTCAACATGTGTTTTTAAAGTTATAGGCCGTGACCAATTGTCAAATTGTCTCCATGAGGGACACGTGAGATAAAGAAGATGTTGATTAATACATAAAATTTTCTCTTAGTGCAGTCTATAGCCACAATAAGAAGAAAGAGAAAATTAACACCTACTGAGTTTTTGTTGTAAGATATGCTGGGTATTTCATATGAGTTTCCACTAAAATGGAAAGGTAGAGACCTTGGCTTTCAATATTAATTTTTTAGGAATTCAGTAAATGAAAATTTCTAGAACTAGAACAGAAAGGAACCATCCAAAATGCATGTTTAATTATGTTTCTTCTCTCGGGTCTCACCCTTTTCTCTTCTAGATTTTATAAGTTAAAATCATCAACTTAACTTTCTTTAATTATATATAGAGTGATGTTTTATTCTTCGTACTTTTACAAGTGCTATTTATTCTGTTTGGAATAACTTCCTCAATTTAAGACACAGTCCGAGTGTCACTTTCTCTTGAAAGTTGTCTTAGTTATGACTTCCCTCACCTCCTGTTACATACTGAATTAAAGGTTCCTCCCCAGGATCGTGCCTTGTCTTCCATTACAACTTATAATGTCGAACAAATATTATCTACACATGTATCACTAGACCGTACTTCAAGGACTAGAGCACAGTACCTGGTAGAGACTCAAAAACTACTAGTCAGGATTTGAACTGAATTTCTCAAAGAGAAACTCAGAATAGAATAGTCGTTAATACCTAGAATCTTTCTGCATTTTGAATTAGTATTGGAATTCTTTAACTGTCACAGCTACCTACATAAATGTTATATTTTCAATGCCATAAAGTTAAGAATCATTCGATTTCTTTGGATTAAAAATATTTTGCAAAATAACCAGACACATTTAATACTGATTTTTAAATACAATTAAAAATGAAGTAACTTTTGAACCGTACCTTTTAAACTAGAAATTCTCCACTTTGACAAGAATAGCACTATATAAATAAATGCCTGTGTCCTGTTTTAGATGATATTAGATGATATTTACTTCTATTTTACCATGGCCAACAAGGTTATTATATTCAAAATGGAAAAGTACATGTGATCCACACTATATTTTAGGTAATTTTACTTATTAAATTTTCTTAACAGACTTTATTAGGTTTGCATAATGTCAAGCAGAAGGTACAGAGATTTCTCAGGTACCCCCTGCCCACACACATACACAGCCTCTACTATCATCAACATGCTCTGCCAACGCTGAGCATTTGTTATAATGGGTGAACCTACACTGACACATCATTACCTCCCAGAGTCCCTAGCTGACGTTAGGGTTCACTCTTGTACATTCTATGAGTCTGAGCAGACTCATAATGACCTATATCCACTATTATAGTACCATGCAAATAGTTTCACTGCCCTTGAAATCCTCTTTTTTATCTCACTTTCTCTTGCAACCCCTGGCAACCTCTGATCTTTTTACTATCTTTTCCAGAATGTCCTACAGTTGCAACCATACAGCCAATAGCCTTTTCAGATCTGCTTCTTTCCTTTGGTAATATGAATTTAAGTTTCTTTCATGTCTTTTCATGGCTTCGTAGCTCATTTCCTTCTTAGCATTAAATCACATTCCATTGTTTGAGGGTGTTAAGAGTACAACGGGGAAAAGATAGTCTCTTCAAAAAATGTTGCTGGGAAATGGGATAGTCACCAGCCAAGGAATGAAATTAGATCCTATCTTACATCACACACAAAAATCAACTCAAAAAAGGTTAAAGAGCTAAATGTAAGAGTTAAAACCATAAAACTCCTAGAAGAAAATATAAAAGTTCCTTGACTTTGGCCTTGGCAATAAATTTCTTTGATATAAAGCTCAGGAAAGCAAAAATAAACAAGTGGAACTATTTCAAACTTAAAAGCTTTTGTACAGTCAACAATCAATAAAAAAAAAAAAATCTACGAGTTGGAAAAAAAACATATTTGCAAACTGTATATCCAAAATAACATATTTGCAAACCTTATATTTCAAAAAACATAAGGAACTTATATAACTCAATAGCAAAACTTAAACACATCAATTTAAAAAAAAATGGCCAAAGGACCTGGAGAGACATCTTTCTAGAGAGGGCATACAAGTAGCCAGCAAGTATATAAAAAGGTGTTTATCGTCACTAATTATCAGGGAAATGCAAATCCAAACCATAAGGGAATTATCCCCTGAGGATGGCAGATAGATAACTAGTGATTATGAGGATGTAGAGAAAAGAAAACTCCACTATTGGTAGGAATGTAAAATGGTACAGTCAATAGGGAAAACAGTTTGGAGATTCCTGGAAAAAATAAAAATAGAACTACCATATGATCCAGTAATTCCTTTCCTGGGTATCTTCCCAAAGGAAGTAAAATCAGTACCTCAAAGTGATATCTATACTTCCTTATTCCTTGCAACATCATTCATAATGGCCAAGATATGGAAATATCTTAAGTGTCCATTGATAGATGAATGGATAAAGAAAATGGAATATACATAGCACAAATATTCAACTTTAAAAAAAAAAAGGAAATTCTGCCACTTGTGACAACACGGATGCACTGAATGACATTGTGCTAGGTGAAGTGAGTCAGACATAAAAAGACAAATGCTGCCTGTTCTCAGTTACAATGTGAAATCTAAACTAGTCAAAGTCAGAAAAGCAGAGAAAAGAATAGTGGTTGCCAGGGCCTGGGGGCGAGGTGTGAATAGGGGGTCAAAGCATACAAAGGTTTAGTATGCAGGATTATATAAAATTCAGTGCTCTAGTGCCAAAATGGTCACTATAGTTAATAACTGTATTGTTTAATTAAAATTTCTTGAGAGTAGATATTAATTGTTGTTACCAAAAACAAATAGTAGTAACTATATAGGCAATGGATATGTTAATTAGCTCAATCGTGGTAATCTTATCAGTGTATACATAAATTAAAGATCATGCTGTACACCTTTAATATATACAATTTTTGTTTATCAGTTATACCTCAATAAAGCTTAGAGAGTAAAAGGAAATATAATAAGAGGCCAGAGAACTTCCCTGTCCTCTTTGTATTGTGTGAAAACATGACAAGAAATCAGCAGTTTGCAGCCTGAAAGAGAATTCTTCCCAGATCTCAGACTTCCAGCCTTGAGAACTGGAAGACATAAATTTCTGTTGTTTATAAACCACCCAGTTGGTGACTAAGCCCAAGTCGACTAAGATGAAGGGCATCTTAATTGCTTCCAAGTTTTGGCAATTACGAATCAAGTTGTTATAGGCATTCATGTGCCAGTTTTTGTGTGGACATGTTTTCTACTCTTTGCAGTAAATACCAAGTGCAATCATTTGATTATATGGTAAGATTATGTTTAGTTGTGTAAGAAACCAGCAAACTAGCTTCCAAAAGTGGCTGCACCATTTTGCGTTCCCATCAGCAGTGAATGGGAGAGAGTTCTTGCTGCTCCACACCCCCCCTGGCATTGCCAGTGCTCTGGAACAGGTGTGTAGTGGCATCTTCCTGTTATTTTAATTTTCATTTCTCTGATGACATGATGATGACATAAGCATCTTTTCCTGTGCTTATCTGCCATATGTATATCTTCCTTGGTGCTGTGTCTGTTAAGGTGTCTCATTTTTTAAATCAGGTTATTTCCTCATTGTTAAATTTTACGAGTGCTTTGTACGTCCTTTATCAGATGTGTCTTTTCAAGTATTTCCTCCAGGCTGTGGTTGATCTTCTCATTCTCTTCACGTGGTCTTTTACAAAAGGTTTTAATTTTAATCATGTCCAGCTTATCAATTATTATTTTTTTATGGATCATGGGTTTTGTGTTGTATCTAAAAAATCATTGCCATACCAATGGCCATCTAAGTTTTCTCTTATCTCCTAGAAGTATGATAGGTTTGCACTTTACATTTAAGACTATGATTGTTTTTGAGTTAATCTTTGTAAGGAATATAAAAATCTATGTCTAGATTTATTACTATTGTTTGCACATGGATGTCCAGTTGCTCCAGCTCCATTTGTTAAAAGGACTTTCTTTACTTCAATGTATTGCCTTTGCTCTGTTGACTATATTTGTGCCGTTCTATTTCTAGGTTCTCTATTCTGTTTTATTGATCTATGTGTCTTTTCCCCACCAGCACCACACAGTCTTTATTACTACACGTATATATGTCTTGAATACATAATATAAATATATATAATATTTATAATATAAATAATTAAAATATATTAATATAAAATACATCATATATTAAATATATATTAAATTTTTATATTATATATATCAAATATATATAATATAAAAATATATAATAAATTTCTCTTATACTATTTTTTTCCCAAAGAATAGTTTTTTAGTTATTCTGCTTCCTTTGCTTTCCACGTAAATTTTAGAATTATTTTGCCTGTAACTACAAAACACTCTTACTTGGATTTTGATAGGAATTGCATTAAACTTGTGTATCAATTTGAGGAGAATTGATGTCTTTAGAAGGTTCTGGCTTCAAATCTATAAATATGATATGTCTCTCCATTTTTTTACATCTTTCTTTCATTTCTTTCATAAGTATTTTGTAGTTTCAGCATGTAAGTCCTATACGTATTTTATTAGATTTATAATTAAGTATTTAACTTTCTGAGTGCTTGTAAGTGGTGTTATGTCTTTAATTTGAACATTTACATGCTCATTGTTAGTATATAGACATAGAATTGACTTTTGCATATTTACCTTCTATCTTATAAACTTGGACTCAATTCTTAGCTCTAGGTGTGTTTCTGTGGATTCCTTGAGATTTTCTATGTAGAAAATAATATCAAATAGACAATTTAAAAATCTTTTTTCCTTTCTGATATATATATGTTTTTTCCTTTTTTTGCCTCTTTGCCTTGGCTATAATTTATTGCATTATGTTGAATAAATCCTTGCCTTATTGCCAATCTTCCAAGGAAAGCACATAGCTTTTACCATTATGTACAGTGTAAGCTGAATATTTTTTTGCAAATGCTTTTTATCAAGTTGAAAGTGTTGCCTTCTATTCATTTTTTTTAGTTTATTTGTTATTATGAGTTAAATTTTGTCTAATGTTTATACTGTATAGTTTGATATAATCATGTAATCTTTTAGCCTTTTATGATGTATATTTCATTGATTAATTTTTGCATATTTAAACAGCCTGCATCACTGAAATAAACCCAGTTGGTTATGGCATATAATTATTTTGATATATTGCTGATTTCTATTTGCTAAACGTTTGCTAAGGCTTTTCACATCTATAGTCATGAAGGGTTTTTGGTCTGTTGTGTTATTTTTTGTACTTTCGAAATTTTTCTGGTTTTTGGTATTAATTTTACTTTTTTAAAATTAATGGGAAGCATTCTTCTTCTATTTTCTGGAAGAGTTTATGTGAAATTAGCATTAATCATTTTTTAAACATTTTGGTAGAATTCTCCAGTAAAGCTAGATAGGCCTGGAGATTTTTTAGATAAATTTTTTAACTATGAATTTAATTTTCTTAATTATCAGGTTATTCAAATTATCTGTTTTATACGGGACAAATTACTGCAGTTTATGACTTTTAAGAAATGGATCCATTTTGTGTAAGTTTTCAAATGACCTAAGTGAAGGGGTTTGTGGTATTATTTTATCCTCTTGATGTCTGCAGGGTTTGTAGAGCTTTTTGTTCTTGAAAAATAGTAATGTGTGTCTTGTCTCCTTTTTCTTTGTCAGTCTTATACAGATTTGTCAATTTTATTGATCTTTTAAAGAACCAGCTCTTTGTTTCATTGATTTTCCTGTTTTTATGTTTTCAAGTTGATTGATTTATGCTCATATCTGTATTATTTCCTTCCTTCTGCTTGCTTTGGATTTATTCTCCTCTTCTTTTTCTAGGTTTTTGCATTGAGAGTTCAGATTATTGATTTAAAACATTTCCTGTTTCGTAGTGTACATATTTTTCTTATTAATTTCCCTCTCAGCACAACTTTAGCAGTGTCTCACTGGTTTTAACATATTGCATTTTCATTTTATTCAGCTCGATTTATTTTTTACATTTTCCTTGAGGCTTCTGCATTGACCAATTGATTTTGTAAAACATGCTGTTTAATTTGTGTTTAGAAATTTTACTGTTAGCTTTCTGTTATTGCTTTCTAATTTGATTCCACTGTAGTCAGAGAACATACTTCTTATAATTTCTAAAATTTTAAGTTTGTTCAGCGGGAGTTTCTCACCCAGAATATAATTTGTCTTTGGTGAATGTTCTATGTGTGTCTAAGAAAAGTGTTCATTCGGCAATTGCTGTTTGAGATATACTACAAATGCCAAATACATCTGCTCAGAGATATAATTATTACTCATCCTGAAGATACTTTTAAAGTTAGAATTTCTATTATAAATCCGAAGATCGTCAGTGTTATCAATTTTTGTTTTTGCTTCATTTTCGTGACATAAAATCACATTAGGAAGCCAACCAGTGCAAAGGGAGGTGATATCTAATTGGCAGATAACTCTTTGTCTACTTTTTCTATTTTAGCTTTTCAATGATAGCCTTTCACCATATAAGGTTTCCTACAATCTATTTATGAGATTTATCTTTGATTCTTTCCTTTAGGAGATCCTCTTTCCCCTTTCTTAATGTCTATTCTATTTCTTTTCTTGAAGTTTAAAATTTGGCTGCATATTATTTAAATACTAAGTTATTTCATTTATATATAACTTGCTAGGGTCCAATAGTTACTCATCTATTGAAATAATAATTGTTGCCTCTCAGAGTCTCAGCATCATTTAAAGAGAAAATACATTTTAAGCATCTTGCTAAATGCCCAGCCATCATATTTACTTCCTAAATCATTTCCAAAAGAATGCATTGCCTATGGATCTTAGATCCTCTTCTAGGAACTGGCAATATGGCAATGAACAATGTCCCTGGCTCTAACATTCTATGGGATAGACAGACAAGAAACAAATAAACATGAACATATCTAATGTATTAAGTGATGATAATTACTACTAAATATATATATAAGCAGAGTAATGGGGGCAGGAAGCTTGGAATTGGTGGGTGGATGGCATGTTGCCATTTTTTAATACAGTAGTCTGTGAAGACATTTCTCATAAATTAATATTTTAGCAGCAATCTAAAGGAATCAATGGGATAAACTGTATAAATGTCTGAGGCAGAATATTCCAGGCAGAGAACATAAATTCCGAAATCCGAAGACAGAATCCTACTTGGCATATAGAAGCATCAAGGAGGTAAGTGCAGTGGGAACAGAGTTAGTGAAGTTGAAAGTGAGAGGAAGCAAAGACAAAGAGGTCATGGGTTCAAGTCACAAAGGGTGTTAAAAGCTATTTAAGGACTTGGGGTTTTACTCTGACTGAGCTAGATGAGGCAGCACTTGCCTACTCAATGTGACTCTTGTGTCAAAGATAGAGGGTGGGGGCCAAGTGTAGTAGAAAATATGAAAATAATTAATAATAATAATAATAATAATAATAATATGATGATGATGATGATGATGATGATGGTAATAGAGAATTAACAAAAACAATTTTAGAATTTTTAGCTCTTTAGATCTCTTCCCCTCACTGTCTCCTCCTTTTCTTCTCCTAACTCTCTTCCACGCTGGATGATCACAATCCATCCTGTTAAAGTGACTGAGTTATAGAGGAAAACACATTATGGAGGAATGTTAATGGTACAAACTAACCTTCATTGTGAATTCAGGGTGCTCAAAATCACTAGGAAACAGGGTATCAGGGACAAAGTTCTATGGGGAAGAATAAAAAGGGTAAATCTCCATCTTCTCTAGCAATGTGCCTTTCCACTTACTACCTCATGCCTGAGAGGCCCAGTCCCAGGCCTTCTGGGTGAGGAATGTGTTTTTTTCCTTCTTAGCCTGGGAAATAAACAGCCTTCACATAGAGGAATGAAAGGAAGCCACCCAAATATACCATCGTAACAGACTGTGCAGGATTAGATGCCAAAACCTAATCAGTAATAGAGTATCCCTGTTCCTTGGCATATATATTACAAGGAAAGCTGATTCTGTATCAGATTTCTGCCAAGAGGCAGAAATTAAAATAAAACCTGTTGATCAAATCTTAACTTCTCATCTAGAAATGTATCCACACATTTATAAGATTGGCCGCTTTGTGGTTTTGTGACTTTTTTGACCAATGCCTTTCTTGACCAATGTTCTAGTTTCCCACTGACCCTATCAATGGGTCTTATCTGGGAATTTCAGCTTTTAGATGTCATAAGAAAAATATGCAGACAGGCTCCTGAGGAAGAGGTGGTGAGCTCCACTAAATGCTTGATCCTTTCACCAGAAATACACCCATCATCTTTCTTCCCACATGGATTTCCCTGTATTGAAGTGGCTCCTATACCTGGTAAATCTGTATAATGATGTCGTGTTCATAAATCACAAGTAATCAGCACACAGGTTGCTTTGGCTTTTAACCAGAATGACATGTGGTTTAACTAAAACTGAATAGCCAAAATTAATGATAGAAAAAGGAAAGTTTGTTTTGTTTCAAGCAAAGCCTATAAAAGAAAATTGAGTGTGTGTGCTGCCTGGGAGAGGTAATCCTTTTGATTCAGTCCGAAAAACATTAAAAGATTTTGTTTATATTTTGAGTTATTATACTGTAATAATCAGCAGAAAGTACTGGTTGATTGCCACAGGAGAACACATCATTCTAGAATAATCCATATGGATTTGGGGATACAAAGGCAGAATGGTACATGTGCCACTTCCTTCTTGGCTCCAGGGAAGGGCCCAGCCTCATGGAATGGGCAACATCAAGGTGGAGGAACAATGGAATCTGGTGATGTTTGCCTAAGCGGGGACCTGTGAGGTGAGAGAGATCCAAAATTTCCTGAAGCCCTTGAGTGCTGGTCATGGACACCAGATGAGAATTAAAAATTATGCTACTAGGGTCCTCTACAGTATAGAATGAGAGGCCTGTAGATAAGCGTTGCCAGTTACAGAGATAGTGATGGTGGTGGCGACAAGAGGGGAATGCCTTAGACTGACCCTGCCCGAAGAACAGACCAAAGGCTGCAGCAGTGCTGGAGAAATGTGGATGCAGCCAGGGAAAAGAGAAAGACTCAAACGTGGTAGGAAAAGATACCTTAGCGAAGGTCAGCGAGAGCCTGAGGAGCGACCAAGGACCAGAAGTCAGTGAGAGGTCCAAAGGCCCACAAGTAAACAAAGATGTGATGTCATGTGACCTACATCCCCACACCAGAAAGTCATCCAAGATAGTGAAAGAATGGAAGGGGACTTGGGAAGAAACTTTACCCAAATCATAGTCAATGAGCAGGAAGTGACAGGATGAATAACGACGTGGTCTAGCTATATAGAACAGGCGAGATTCCCCACACATCCAGTCTCTCAGTGTCCTCCTTCCCGACCCTTTATCCATGACATAAGTAGGATTTATGAGGACCTTCCGGTAAGTTATACAGAAATAAAAAAGACGTACACTCCGCTTATTGTCATTGTGTTATGGTAACTTTTTAAAAAGCTGCACTAGGAATTTGGTAGAAAAATTGCTTTCTGTTTCATAGCTCAGAAGGCCTGACTCTTGCCTCCTCCCTGTGAGTGAGAAAATCCTGCTCAATAAATGAGCCTCTTTGCACTCACACAGAGCACAATAAATTGAAGAAGCTGTTACCTTAAAAAGGAACAATAGAGAAGTCGTTTACATTCAGTTCCTCAGCGTCACTCTACAAAATAAAAACAGCCACACCATAGCATGTTAGTAAGACATAATGTCAGGGGAGGACAAAGCAAGGTAATGTCACCTCTGAGAGTCAGCATATTAACAGGATCTTTCCGCCTGAGAATGCAATTAACCTTGTTAAGTCCTGCTTTCAGGAAAATTTCAAGGAGCGAGAGATACAAAGAGGGCATCCTTCCCAGGTAACCTCACCAGTTGTGAAGGTGTTACCTTGAAAAATGGCAGTGCTGGTCTGCTCTAGGTAAGACGGTAAAAGACTGTTTCTGAGAAGTCTGAGTCGTCAAATATCAGGTTTATGTCCCCAAGCCTACATGTTTTTACTTCTTTTCCTTGTGAAATAATTTCTCTCTTCTTTCACAATCTCATTTTCTACGTTTATTGAGCGTTAAGTCTTAAAATGCAAAGTCTAGACCACATGGGAGCACCCAAATTATTTTCCTCAGTGCATGCTCTACGCTGACGTCCACCCCTCAATTTATGAAACTTGAGACTGACCAATAATCAGATAGCACTGTCTGGATGTGTGGCACTCGCCTTGATGCAATGTTCTCTAAATTTCAAATTTTAAACATTAATGAGTTTGCTGATTTTAAATCAACTGAACCGATGCACTCTATATTGCTTGTGTATAGGTATCTGCACAATTAAACTTGCGTAAGCTCTCTCCAGTCGTTTTGACTGTGGTTCAAATGATGTCATGGGAAGAAGGCAGCAGAAATTACTTGTCCCACCATGTAACTATAGAGTCATTTCCTAAACATAAAAACTACTCAACTCATCTGTTTTTTCATTAAGACTCTTTAAAAATTTATTATGTTCCAGGAAGCACCATAATACTAAGATGCCTACGGTTATATGAAGGAAGCAAAACATAAATAACTATGGTATAAAAGTGGCGATGGACATGGGATGTGAGTGGTAGAAATAGCTATGACAATCTTGGGAAGAAATTAATAATTCCCTGCTTCAGTGATAAGAAAAGGCATTTCGGCCGGCCTTGGGGAATGAGGTAGGTTTTCACCAGTCTGCGAGATGAGATCCCCATATGGAGAAAAGCAGGTTCTACAGTTTACACAAAAAGTAAACTTTTAAATGGAAACAACATGTGATCCAGTTCACACGGAACACAGGTAAAGAATGTGAGACAAAATTTAAAAATTTGCCAGATTTCAGAAGATCTTTTAATTCTCTTGAATATTTACGAGCAATGAATTGTGAGTTTAAAAATTCTCCCATGTTCATAATTCATGATCAAGATGCCTCTAAATCTAATAATCCACAGTTTCAAAAAGTTTGCATTTTTTATCTTTGGGCTCTCATAGAAAGCACAAGATCTCAACCAATATCTTAGAAGTGTAGGAAAAGCTACAAGTTTTAATGATACATTTTCATTTGACCTGAAACTTTTAAGTTTCATTATGTTTATCTGCCCTGCTACAGCGAGATAGGCTCACTGTCCTGTTATAGCTAGAAGACAAAATACAATGCAGAAATCATTCGATGAAACTTCTCATTCTCAGAGTTAGGGTTTTCACCCCTTTTTCTTGGTTACTAAAGAGGTAAAATGCATTCAATTTTCATATTAACTTTCACAATTAAGAAATCTAATATACAAGACTTTAACTCATTGATTATTATAGCCTGATTTTACAGAGATATTAAAACCTAAGTAAGCACATGCTTTGAGCTGAGTTTGCTTTCCAGAAGGCTATGGCCTTATAAACTGTAGATTACTTGGTTAATCTTGTACTGATTTACAGTACTGAATCCATAAATGTCAGCCTCCATTCTTTTTATTTTAGTTCCTTCAAACTGTTTGTATTTTACCATCACCTACAACTGGATGTATCTAAATTAATTTAACTTAAAAAATGGTAAGTATATAGTTAGAATATTTTAATTTAGATATTTTATTATTTTAAGAACAAGTATTTTCTTTCTTTCCAGTGATCAATACTAAGACAATATCTTTTACAAAAGTCAGGTCAGAGCACACTACGATGTTGACTTGTTCTGACTCCCCATGTTTTAGTTGTCTCTTCAAGTCAAGAAACAACCAAGTTTTGTGTCTTGTATTATACCAAGATAACTCACATTCAAACGAAGTCACAGAATTTTAGGATATTTATATAATTTGGTCAAGCCATTTGCTGAGTCTATAACTGGGCCTGAATTTATTATTTAATTTTTAAGGTTACTAGAAAAATGCCTAAAAAGGGTTAGCCTGGAGTTTGGCAGACTGATCTTAAAGACTACAGCAGAAATCACTTATAGGATAGGAGGCAGGATTGGATGACATGGCATATAAAAAATATTGCAGAGTTGGAACCTGTGTCGGAGCAAAACCACGTTTAAATTCCTAGAAAAAAATTTCCATGAAAACTCATAACATGAAAATAAATAGAAATAAGGAAATGAAGTCCAGAAATTTTAAGTGACTCTATAATGCATGTCAATTTAAGGAGAGACTTGGGTTTGACTCTCTTTCTCTTTCCTGCTACGTAGCATTTACTGAGTCTTTATATTCAAAGTGGAGGGCTCTTTTTTTTTATATAGACACTATATTGTGGGGTCTAATTTTGTATTTCAATCTGACAATCTCTGCTTTTATTAGCTACTTTATACGATTTACATTTAAAGTAATTATTGATATATTTGGATTAAAATCTACCTTCTTTCCAAGTTTTAGATAATTTTTTTTTCAATGGAGAAAAACACACATCCCTTTCCTTAGGTTGGTTATGTTCTATACAGGGAAGGCAGGCAATAACTAAAAATGGGTAATAGGTAATTAAGGGAGTTCTATGATGAAAATAAGATGATGTAATAGAAATTGATAAGGGTGCAATTAGGTTGGGTGGCCAGGAAAGGCATTACTGAGAAGGCCCTTGCTGAGTTAAGCCTAAATGACAAGAAGGGGACAGATGGGCAAAGATCATGGGGCAGACTGTACCAGCACTGGGAATATTAAGTACAGAAATCTTAAGGCAAGAATGGTTTTGGTACTTTTGAGAAGCCAGTGTGGCTAGACCAAGATAAGAAGTGAGCTGTAGGAGCAGCCAGGTAGCTCCCTAGTCACTTGTACTCTTTATATCTCATTTTCCTGTCTGGTGTTGCATTAGATTATCCCCGAAGTCCAGCCCAGCTCTGACGTCTGGCACCCTGTAGTCAGCAGGTAATAGTAGAAAGAAATGGACAGCCTGGTGCAGTGCTTATTCTGCTGTTTCATTCTGTTCCTTTTTCATAGCATCATGAGGGAGAGTGAGATGCATAAGGAGGATTGAAAACTTGGCTAACGTGAGTTTTAGGGATATTTCTGAATTCCAATTATCCAAACGATTTCATTCTTCCTAGACTTAAGCTCATGAAGAGAGGCATATATCACTGTTTATTCTTGAAGGTAAAAGTGAGTCTATACTTGCTAAGTTAAAATAAAAACCTACTTCTGAGGTATTTAAACAATTCTAGAAAATAAGTGTAAAACTTTCAAGTGGATACGCACACACCCCTTTTGTGTATTCTTTGAAGGAGTGTCTTGTTCCCTTTGTATCTGGAGTACTTAGTAGATGCTCAATAAACATTTTTGAATGCATGAACCCCTACATCTCTTGCATGGCCTCCTGATATTTATCCATTTGTATAAGATTACAATGTTACTCATGAATGTTCAGTAAATGCTTGATAGAAATGAATACATTGAATTGTTGGGTTGGCAATTTGATTTTCATTTTTCACTATTTAGATAATCCTGTACAAATATTTTTTTTGCACAAGGTTTCTCCCTTTATTTGAATTGTTTTCATGGACTGTACTCCTATAAGTGGAATTTTATTCACTTGACAATATTTACTGAGTTTCTAATATGCCAGGCAAAGCCATGGGTTTTAAGCATGGCAGTAACATTTCTACTCTACTTCTGCTGCTTTGGAGTTTATAATTTTTCTAATTTTGTTCTATTGGTTATAGCTATTCTAACATTCATTTAGGTTTGCTTTTACTTCTCTTGCCTTTGAGGTCAAATTCACAAAATCCTGTTTAAATCCAAGGGCGAATGGATCATTTTCAAGACAAATAGACTCTAAATTCCATTTGATAGGCTTGAGGACACCAAATGAAAGATTTAATTATGAGGTACAAAGTGAAGTTCAGTCACAGAAACTAATTTGTACACAAAGTACATAGTAAATTGTGGAGAGAAATGTGTATTTATGCTCAAAAAAGACCTTGCAGCTCACTGATTTCATTTGGATATGAATTAAGCCAGCTTTGTATTATGTCACCATTAGAAAAGCAAATGTGATACTCAGATCCTTTAATCAAGAACTAGAGTAAGACAAAGTGATGATAATTGCTAATTAAGATGCTAATTTCTACCCATTTTCGATAAATTGAGAGCAACTGATTTTAGGAAGTTTCAAGTGCTCCAATCGTTTTTATTCTACTGAGTCCTCAGGAATTAGCCTCAGGAGCCAATTGGTTTCGTTTTCTATGCTGAAGAACGTAAAAAGCTGAAAGGAAGAGATAATGCCATGTCTTGATAGAGAGAAAAAACATATTTCAAATTAGGAAAGGCAAAGTATTTTATGTCATGTAATGTGCTCTCAAATGTACACAAAGAATTGAGGACAGCAGCTTTCACAAGAAAGTGAAAATACACCCAGGCTGGAGAGGGTAGGCCAGGGGTTAGTGGGTAGGCGCAGTAACTTGTAGTGCTCTGTAACCTTTGTCAGAAGCTTACTAAGGCCTTACATGTGTTAGGCATAATCCTCAAGACAATCCTTTAATTAACAGGATTCCCATAACCCTGTGTACAACAATCTCTCGTTTACAGCCAAAAAAAAAAAAAAAAGTAAAAAAGTAAAAGTGCAGCCATTTGCCCAAGGTCACACAGCTAGGAAGGTGAGATGAACCTATGGTCTGATACCAGGTCCATGCTCGTAATCAACCAAGATGGCACATACAGTGAGGGAGACAGGCAACTATAATTTTGCATAAATGAAATTATCCAAGGGTCTAGGGCTCTTGGGGCTGGGGCAGGGAATTTTTCATATTCTATATTGCTGAAAATCACTAAAATCAAATTTGTGGCAAGAAAGATTATCCTTTTCTTTCTTCTGTGCCTGGAGAACCAGAGAGATAAAGGATGTATAAAAATAGGAAACTGTGAAAGCATTTCCTTGAATAGAGGAAACTAAAGTTCATAATAAGAGAATTATTACTGTGGGGATCATTTCTAATGAACTCAGCCACCTAACGGAGCTCCTGGAGAGGAATACATGCCTAGAGGTTTACTAGATAATTCCCAAAATAAATACTATAATGTAATTGATAGTGAGGGCAGGCTGACATTACACCTGAATCGCCTTGGGATGACAAATCACTCAGGTGTCATGTCACCTAAATTCTTTATGCTATCGACTCAGCCCATAGTCTGAACAGCATATGGAGATGGAGGCAGACATTCTAAACGTGGCCGTACTGGATGAATATTGGCAAGTTGTGTCTTTAATATAAAATACGTTTTCAACTTCTTTGTCGTATTCAACAGTTTAGAAATAATTCGCTGAGCAATTGTTTGTTTAGCATTTGCTTTCACCATCCAACTATTAAGTTCTGGATGAGCAGCAACCGTATTTCTGACGATGAACCAGACACCCAATTACAGTCAAGTCCCATCCAACTATGATCCGGAAGAGCCAAAGGGAAAGATGAGCTGGGGAAGCCAAGGAGAGCATCGAAGGATACAAGGCTTGGTCTGTGTTATAAAGAAACCAGGAATCAGAGAAGTGGAGAGACGAAGCAAAATGTTACAGGCAAGGGGTTTGGCCAACATGAGCAGGTGGGAGAAGCTAGTTGCTCCACTGAGCTGCAGTGCAAGACTTTTCTTCAGAATAATGGAGCATATGATGAAAGAGGTAGAGGTCAAGGGGATAAGGTTTCTGGGGGGTGGCTCAGCAAGACTAGGATGCGGTTTCTGAATGGGGGAAAAAGCAGAACTCAGAGGGTGATGTTCTAGAAGACGGCACAAATCCAACCATCTTTCCACTGACAAAATTACCATGAAAAAAAGAAAAAGAGCAGCAACCTAGGGAAATAGATGGCACACAATTTCTTTTAGCTTCAGACATAGACACCTCTATTTATTTTCAGTGCTCTTTTCTGAAGTTAAAAAAAAATCATGGAATTATATCCATTCATTTTAAATATACTGCCCCCTCCCCGCCCCACACACACACAAGGTAGCTTTCTGTTTCTTTTAAAGGCTGGCATGGGGCTTGGAATGGTGGTTTAAGACAATTTGGGTGACAAGTCTCACATTCTGGAAATGAGTTTCTACACTCTGCTATCTGAGCAGGATATTCTGAATGCAGTGGCATGTGCACAACGAGACACTGACTATCTCCAGCCTTGAAGATGAATGTTACAGCATCTGAACGAGAATAAGCACCATGATTGTTCAATTACTCTGCATCCCAGGGTCTTTTGTGCCATCAGGTTTCCCAGCGTGCTGATCTAGTTACTGCTAAATTGAATAATTCCACCTAAAGGAGGTAGTGGACTCTTACAGACAGATTGTCCCTAACCTCCCTGATTTCACAGCGTCGATGCACAGATACGCTATGAGGAAACAGTTCCTTGTGTGCATTGGGTCTGATGGGAAAAGCAGCTGCCGAAAAAGACTGCCTTAGCCTAATCTCATTTCATTTCCTTTTGGTGGTATTTGCCTTTTAAAATACAATTGGTTTTGGCTACGTGTGAAACAGAGAGGCACAGATAACAGACATCTCCATTATCCTGGGGATGGTTCTGCCACTTTCTCCTGAAGGCTTTTTGGACTGATGTGTCACACAACATTACAGCTTCCGTGTTTGTCCAACAACATTTGATTAAACTGTTACACTGAGCGTACAGATTCTCCTTAGATCATCACTTTCTCACTGGCGTTTGGCCCTGTATTTAAAAAAATAAGCTCGGTGTAGGGTTTTGCCTCCTTCTCGGTCAAGACGGTGGCAAACTGGATTGACTGTGATGTTTAAAAGTGGTGTCTTTTCTCTTTGGCCTCAGCCGTGGTCTGTTGAGACCACAGATGCATCTGATACTAATCAATAGATGTCCGTTTCTACTCTCCCCCAGAGCATTGGAATAACCTTATTCTAAGCTGGTCTAGTTTTACTGTAAGTTATGTAATTTAAAAAAAAGTACACACACACACACACACACACACACACACACACACACACACACACACACACCCCTCAGTAGATGGCGTGAACTTCCATCAGGTGTGCAAATCCAAACCTAGAGCCTCCTGGACCTCTTTTCCTCACAGTTCCCATCACCAACAAGTCCTATTGACTCTTGCAGTCAAACAATGTCAAAACATGACTCTCTTCACCTCTGTCACACACCTAGTCACACACCTAGTCACATCATTTCTCCCCCGAATATACCCTGGGGACCTTACTGGGTCTGCTAGTTCCTACTCTTTCTTCTAAAGCCATCCTCCACATAGCACTCAAGGTCATCTTCCGAATCTGCTCCGCTTTAAAAAATCCTCTCCACATAGTACTCAAGATGAAAGCTGGCATTCTAAGGTTGGGATTAGGGGATGGGGAGCTCTGCTTGGTTAGTAGAAGTCATACCACATCCCTTTGACCAAAAAGCACAGTGAGCTCCCCACAGCACCACCGGAACAAGCCACACTGAATGACTTCTCCTTAAAGAAAAGTGGGGGTTCTGATACCCAGTGAAAGAGGAAAAAATGCTCCAATGGGTACATGTGACAGCTTCTTAATGAAATTCTCATTAGATTGAGAAAAGTAAAAATGGTATCTTAAATTTCTCTGAAGGTAAATATATTTAACTTTATAAAGTTCTTTGTTTTGTACTGCCCTTTCTAAGTATTTTTGTAATAAAATGTGCTTTTAATAAATTATAGTAAAATCAAAGTGCAGTTTTCATTTTACGTCTTTATTGGCAAAATGAGATTAGCAATTCCATGATAGTCTCCTAATATGTAATTTTATGTACACATAATATCCAAATCTTTGGGAATCCTTAACCTAGAGCACACATTTCCAAAGTGCATCATAAACTGCGACTGAAGTTGGCTGCAAAAAAAAGGATGGGAGGAATTTATTGACAAATATGCTCACAAGTGCCTGGTCAAGAAATAGATTTTTTAAAAATGTTCTTACTACAGAACTTCTCAGAACCTTAAAAATGCTCAGTACATTGTGAACTCCAAAAAAATAAATAAGATACAGTATAGAGCACATCACACAATTATTTGATGGAAAATTTCTTTCATGAAGAATCATCTCAACAGACTTGTCCTGAGAACTATTAATCTAGAGATTCACGAAACATTTCACCATGTATATGATGCTTGCAGGGAAGTATAAATGCATCATTATGCTTTTTTATAGAAAGGGACACAACTGAAATTAAGATGCAAATCCAGACACTGGGTCATGTCACCTTTGGCCACAATTTTAGTGTTTTCAAAATATTATTTTCTTAGCTGGACCTGTACATTTGTGAGAAATAATTCCCATTCACCTGCTTAGATTTTCACAAGTGACTTTAAAATGTCAAGCCATTGTGTGAATTTAAACAGGATCTTTAGATCCTGACTGAAGATGTGTTACTGTTGCCAGAGTAACGATCGAGTATCCCCAGGCAGGGGAAGACAGACAAATATCTCTTTAGAAATCAGGCATTGAATAAAGTAAAAGGCTTGGAAATGTGTGATGGAACAGGGTGTTACCAAACTATTGTCCTGGTTCCTGTAAATCAGAGCTAGCAAATTTCATTCGATGACAAAGAGTCATGAGACAGTTATACAGATCCCCTCAGAAAAAGCATGCTGGTTACATAAGAGGACACAAATAGTTTCATAATTAGCACTTGTTTCTAGATGTCTTAGGCGATGTCATGCATGGAGTGGCAAACTGAGTTCTGATTTACTCACTCAGATAGAATGCGTTGAGGCCATATGGAGAAGTGAGAGAGCCAGTATACTTACACTAAGAAGACTGGGCAAGGGGCCAATAATTAAACCCAACACAATGATGGAACAATTCATAAACACCTCTATTATTGATAGAAAATGATTTAGAAACATGGAGGAATACTTATTCAGGAGATTCGATCACCCACTCTATTTCCTTCTTTTTTACTCCATTTAGCCCTCCAGTTCTTCTCATGATTAGTATCGACAGATGCTCACAGTAGAATAAACTCTTTTTTAAGAGAGAAAGCAGTGAATGGCAGAGCCCGAAGCTAAATTTTATGCCGTGATCTCAATGCAAGAGAGGGGGTAGGTCTCAGGGTACAAGGAGGAGAGGCACCATCTCTTTCTGAGGTAGTGTTTGGTGGCAGGGAGTTAGTTAGAAGAGTAAGAACAGGTCACAGCACGTGAGAGTCAGGTAATGGGTAGCTCAGTTATTGCTCTGAAATCAAGCAAGGTGACATACAGGGAATGTCCATGCTCACCCCGAGGATTTCTAGGCCACAAGAAAACCGGGGCGCAGGATTTCTTCAAAGATGCATACAGTGCATTTAACCTTGAGCACAGGGATCAGATAGAGGATATTAAAACACACACACACACACACACACAACAACAACAACAACAACAACAACAACAAAAAGAACATTCTAAGAGCATTTCAAAGAAGGATCCAGAGAAGGAAACATCATTTCTGGTTGAGATGGTAAGGAAAATCCTCAAAGCTGGGGTAAAGCTCAAAATACCCTCATACCTCCACCCTTATTACCACCACCATCACCATTAACATGACAATCACCATCACCACTACCACCACTATCGTCATCATCATCATCATCATCATCTTAATCATCATTATAGCTAACATTTAATAAATTCTGTGTCTATCATTTTTATAAACTCTTTACATGAATTAGCTATTTCAACGTAGCCTTCTTCCAAAATTCCAGCTGAAATGCAACTTCCTCCTGAGTATGTCCCTGACTATCCTGCTCTCATTCCCTCAATGTGATTTCTCTCTTCCTCTGTAAACGTAATTCTTCAGTGGCAAAGGACATTATTCCACATTGTGATATAGGTGTAAGTTACTTATTTACATTCTTGTAAGGCGTATTGTGCCTGATTCCCTGCTACAACTCTCATAATACCCATCCCATGGCCTTACTAGTGATTGTACAATAATTTGTTTTTGTTAAGTGAATAATTAAAAAATAATTCCCAATGATATATTTTTTAGATTGACTCTCATTTTGAAACGTAAACATGTCTTTAAGCTATGTCATTCAAAGAAGTCAATGAATTACCTTCATCTATCTCTGTCAAGCCACATGTCTTTACAATTCCTAGAAAATAATGGACACATTACATATGAATCTGGTTTTGGTTGTGATACCAAGGTAAGAGCTGCTCATTAGCACAGTGAAAGGAACACACATACTGAGAAGTGAGGAAAAGTATATAGCACATTAAAATAAACATAGAAAAAAGTGCTATTGGACATTTATACTATACAGCAAGCAGCCACGGTCACCTTAACTAATGTATTTGTAAATGGGAGTAGGATGCTGCTATAATAGAAAACTTAAATTGGCTTAGTCATGTGGTACATGGTTAGAAGTCATGTATCAGGGGCTGGAAAGATGGAGATCTGTGTTATCTGGTAAGTCTGTCACCTTCAATAACTTAAAAAACCAACTAAATGCTCAATCAGCCTCTAACTTGGGGGAAGTGAATGGAGAAAATTAGAGTCTTGGGTATTTACTAGCACTGGATGCCACCGGCCCCACCACCAAAAAAAAGTGATCTCAGGTAGAGTGAGACGGAGCTAGAAGTGCCTTGTCGCATTGAAAAATGTAGACTGTTTATGTATAGCAAATAGCAACAGATAATACTGAAAAATTTGAGTAAAAAAATGTTTCAATTGGAAAACCTGATTCAGCTTTGCAGCCAAAACCAGTTTAAAGATGTTCCCTTCCTACTCATGCCTGCCCTTTCACAAAGCCACAACACATCTGCAGTGAAGCTGAGAGAGGGGATGGGAAAAGGAGCAAAGAAAGCAGATTTAACACACGTATTTAGTAAAAAGTTTGGGTATGATCGAGGGCATGTGGAACTCACTGGAAAGAACAAACGTCAGAAACTCCTAAGTCTTTGAGGAAATTATCCTGCCAGAAAAAAAAAAACCTGAGCATAGATTTTGAACCTTAAGACAATGCTCAGGTCCCCAGATGTGCACTAGCAGGTAGTGGGCAATAAAAGCCTACCTTTTAGCCCCTCAGGAGAGACTATTTCACAATGTCCACTTCTGATGCGATCATAGAGAATGAAATATCTAAGTATTAGGAACCAATCAACAAACTTCCCCGACTTCTAAGGCCGGGCCTTTCCCAATCCCTGCCCAGCAAGAATAAGGATTTGCTCTGGTGCAGGGAATGCTGCGTGCCTCCCATTCTCCACTTCTCCAAGTAGAAGTGTGCATGGCCTTACCCTTTCTCTACTGCAGAAATGAGCATCGCTTTGAGGTGGTGGGCAGCGAGGAGGGGATAACTAATTGTCTTTCTGTTCACAGACCACCAAAGAGCAAAATTATTTGAAACAATCTGACCTTAACAAAAGATCATTAGCATAGCAAAACTTACTTCCCAGGAATATTTTATAGTTTAGAGGAATTCATAAAACTGAAAATTGAAACAATAAAATTAATAAGCCTCTTTCAACATTCTGTATTTCTGAAGTATTTTTTTCTTTCAAAAGTTAATCAACAAAACAAAAATATACCTTAAAAGTTATACTTTCTGAGAATTTCACAATTTAAACTTTGAATTCATGAATCCTAGCACAGTCATATCGACTTTTGATTCTGAAATGTGTATTTAATGGAATTTATGCACACATACAGTCCTGCTGGATAAATATAAAGATTTTACTTAAAGAGTTGTGGGGACATGTTCCTATGGAGGAATAATATATTCTGTTAGTTATTTAGTTATTTCTGTTAGTCAGGATGAATTTTCTGAGAACAGGAAAAGTTTTTTTAAAAGTGGAAAATGTGAGTCTACACAATTTTTCATAATTACCTGTGCATGTCAAGCTTCTTGTAAAAGAACCTTGAAGAAAGAACATTCGGTAGAAAAAATCTGTTCATTAAGTGCTCCATGCCTATGTATGTCAAATATATTTAGAAGCCCATTGTAAAAATTAATAAAACTCGTTGGAAAAGAATCAGTCTAGTCGTGGTTTGGGCATAAATGGTTGCTCTTTACTTCTGCAGGGTCTCTATCTCATCAAGATTTAGTTGGAGGCTTTCTAAAGAATGGCCTCTACTTACAGCACACACTGGAAGGCCAACAGGGGCCTAGAGACTAGCCTTCTTGAATTATTCTTCACAGTTTTCCTGTAGCTAAAAATTTTCTGAAGGAGACAGGTGACTGAGATTTCTGGTGAAGATGGCAGAGTGGGTTAAGTTCTGTGCTCACTTCCTCCCAAAATTACACCGAAATTACAACTGAACTACAGAACAACTATCCCTGAGAATCAGCTGAAGGCCACTTAAACAGAATTCCTGTAACCGAAGATAGAAAGAAGCCAGCCACACTGAAGCTGGTAAGAAGGGCAACTACATGGAACAGGGGAATCTCACAACCCAAGTGTGGCACTTAACAACCGGGAGGGACATTTTGGCTGTGGAGGACCCGTGAGGAGCGAGGGGCCCCAGCCCCAAACTGGGCTCCCCAGCCAGTTGCACAAGAAACAGGAAGAGGAGTTCCCATATCCCTGGTTGTGGACACCAGGGGAGAGTGCATCTGCAAAAGACAAAACAGGAGGCCCAAACACACGGTTCTAAAGGGGCCACCGTACAAACCCACATGGTCAAAACTCACTCCTCTAAGCTCCAGGGCAGGAAAAGCAGCTCAAAAGCAACTAGGACATATGGAGAGGAACTAAATTTACTAACTTGACGGTGAGGATTGGAGAGACAAGGGTCAGAAAACCTTTCTCCGAGGTTGAAACTGCCGGCAGGTCCCATCGTTTGTTTGCTGAGCCCTCCTTCCCCCTAAGCAGACCGGTCACATGGGGGTGCCAAATGCCTGCTCTCGGTGAACCTGGCCGACACAACTCACCATGCCCTGGTGACTCCCTGAAAGCTCGCTCCACACTGCTCTTTCACTCACCCCGAGCTTTCCCCAGAGGCTCCTCCACACAAGCTACCTGCTTTGTTTGGTTCACTGTATCGCCTCTCCCAAAATCTCTTAAAGGTCCACAGAAGCCGCATACCAAGGCAGGCCTTGGAGCTACTTCTAAGTAGGCCCAGGCCCAGCACAAGCAGTGACCAGTTCCAACTTGCATTATAAGTGACCCCGAGTCTGGCATAAACAGTATCCAGTCTTGGCCTGGTATAGAGTTTTCATTATGTAGCCACAGATCAGTTAGAAGTGGCAGCTGGCCACAGCTGGCATCTTTGTGCCCACCAAAGATGAATCCAAATCCCGTTCTGCCACTAGGTCTAATTCAAAGACAGCCATCACCCACTTTCAGTTCATTAGACATACAATACAGTATATTTTCCGAGTCTCCGAAATGCTGTGAATCTTCTAACTCATGTCGTCCTATCTTCTTTTTATGTGAACGACAACACAGTTGCTTATAAAATACTTTAATTATACTATTCTGCCTCCAATTTTGTAGATGTTGCTGCACCATATTTTGGGATACCCAGTTGCAGAGGTAAAAGTTTATATCCGAGCTAGTTTTTTCCTTTATACTTTATTTTACTTATATGATTATAGAAATATTTATATATTCTTTCATCTCAATAGCCTAGCAAGATTGTATTTTTTCTTTTCCAAGTTCATTTCTATATAATTGACAAATAAAACTGTTTATATTTAAAGCATACAATGTGATAACTTGACATACGTGTGCACTGTGAAATGTTTACCACAATAAAGTTATTTAATAAATCAATTACTTCACACAGTTACATTTGTGTGTGTGTGTGTGTGTGTGTGTGTGTGTGTGTGTGTGTGAGTGAAGCGACTGCTTGAGGTCTACTTTTTTAGGATATGTCAAGTATTCAATACA
The DNA here is from genome assembly GCA_030015415.1 of Cynopterus sphinx. Taxonomy (NCBI): domain Eukaryota; kingdom Metazoa; phylum Chordata; class Mammalia; order Chiroptera; family Pteropodidae; genus Cynopterus; species Cynopterus sphinx. The sequence goes on from CM057394.1 coordinate 8,418,059, forward strand.
GTATTATTAACTATAGTCGCCAGGCTGGATATCAAACCTCTAAAACTCATTCATCTTACAACTGAAAGTTTGTACCCTTTGATCAACATCTTCCCCTCCCTCCCACCTCCAGTCCCTGGCAACCACCATTCAACCGTCTGTTCCTATTAGTTCTACCTTTTGTTCAGATCCCACATACGAGCAAGATCATTCAGCATTTGTCTTTCTCTGACTTATTTCACTTAGCATAATGTCCTCCAGGTTCACCCACCTTGTTGCAAGTGGCAGGATTTTCTTCCCTTTCAAGGAACTAAACTCATGGGGCTAACACTGATTGACATTATCTAAATTTCAGGTGCGCAACTGTATAATGCAACATCCGTACACTCTATTGTGTGCTCAGCACCCTAAGTCCAGTCTCCTCCCATTGCCATGTATTTGACCCCTGTTAACCTCTCTGTCCTGCTGTCACCCTTTTTCCCTCTGGTAACCACCATTCTGTTGTCTGTATCTTTGTATGTATGAGGTTTTTTTTTTTTTTATTTGCTGCTTTTTGTTTAATATCTCACATAGAAGTAAAATCATCTTGTTCTTGCCCTTTTCTGTCAGGCTTCTTTCACTTCATCTTGTCCTTTTCTGTCAAGATCCATCCATGTTGTCAGAAACGGCAATATTTCATCTTTTTATGGCTGAGTCGTATTCTGTTGTGTGTGTGTGTGTATAATATATATTTTTAAATTTATTTTCCTTTCCCAATTGCTCTGGCTAGGACTTCCAATGCTAACGTTGAATAACCGCGGTGAGAGTGGGCATTTCTGTCTTGTTCCTTATCTTAGAGAAAAAGCTTTCAGTTTTTCACCATGGAGTATGATGTTAGCTGTGGATGTGTCATATGTGGCTTTTATGACTTCGAGGTACTTTCATTCTATACCTATTTTGTTGAGTGTTTTAATCATAAATGGATGGTGCATCTTATCAAATGATTTTCTGCATCTAATAATACGATCATGTAACTTCGTCCTTTATTTTATTTCAAGTGGTGTATTACGTCAATTAATTTGCATGTGTTGAATCAGCCTTGCCTGCCTGGAATAAACCCTACACCTGAGATATTGGCCTGTGTGTGTGTGTGTGTGTGTGTGTGTGGGGGGGGGGGTGTGTGTGTGTGTGTGTGTGTGTGTGTGTGTGTGTGTGTGTGTGTGTGTGTGTGTGTGTGTGTGTGTGTGTGTGTGTTTTGTCCTTGCCTGGTTTTGTTATGACGATCATGTTGGTCTTGTAAAATAATTTAGGAAGCTCTACCTCCTCATCAATTTTTTGGATGAATTTGAGAAGTATTAAATCTTTTTTAAATATTTGGCAGAATTCACCAGTGAAGCCCTCGTGTCTTGGAATTTTGTTTTTTGAGAGGTTTTTGATCACTGTTTCAAGTCTTTTGACGCATTTCTTGCCAATTAAAATACCTCTGGGGCGAGGTACTCCAGGATGGCTGCACGGTCCATAGCAGCTGTCGCACCCACACGACCATGGCTGGCCATCCTAGATTTCAGGTGTCAGTGAATATGGCCCACCAGAAACTGCTCTCTGCGAGCAGGAAGCTGCCTTTGTCTCTGCCCTTCCAGAGTCCTTCCTAGACTTACCATCAGTCATTTCAAATTCTGCTGAAGCTCAAGCAACCAGGACAACCCAAACACCCACAGATCCCACCCCTACTACTTCACTGCACCACAATTTAAACTGCCTCAGTTTCCTTATTAATGTCAGTCTCTTTAGGTTTTCTCATTCTTCCTGGTCGGTATTGAAGATTATATATTTTTAAGAATTTGTCTTTCTTCTAGGTTATCAAATTTGGTGGCATGTTGACTTTCATAGTCTTTATAATATCATCTTTGTGTTTCAGTGGTGTCCACTGTAATTCTTCTTTCATTTTTGATTTTGAGTCTTTTTTTTTTCAGTCTCACCAGAGATTTTGTCTCTTTTATTTATCTTGTGAAAAAAAAATAGCTCTTCACTTCTTTAATTTTTTTCTGTTGTCTTTTTGTTTCTATTTCATTTATTTCAAATCCAATTTTCATGACTTCTTTGTACTGACTGTGGGCTGCATTTTTTAAAATAGTTCTTTAAAGTAAAATGTTAAATTGTTTATTTGAGATTTTTCTTGTTTCTCAAGGTAGGCTATCAACTTCCCTCTTAATTTGTTGCATGCAAAAAGTTTTGGTATGTTGTATTTTATTTTCATTTGCCTCTATGTATCCTTCGACCTCTTCTTTAGTACATCACATTTTTCTGTGCCTTTGATTGGTGAGTTCAGTCCATTTACATTTAAGTTGATTACTGATATATGAGGACTTACTATTGTTACTTTATATTTTGTTTTCTGATTGCTGCATAACCCCATTGTTTCTTATCCGTTGTGTTTCCATCTGCTATTTTAGTTTGGTGGTTTTCAGATGTGTTTGTGTGTTGAGCAGGGGATTCTTCATTGAATTATAGTTGTCTAACTTATTGTAATTTTTAAGGGAGAAACAAAAGATGTCCTCATGCTGTCATGATGCTGAAGTCCATAATCACATTTTAAAATATAAGCTGAGTAATATCCCACTGTATATATGTACCACCTATTCTTTATTCGATCATCTATTATAGGACATTTCAGTTGTTTGCAGGTCTTGGCCACTGTGAACAATGCTGCTATGAACACTGGGGAGCATACATCTTTATGGATAAATGTTTTCAAAATGGGGTGGGGTTGGATGACCAGAAGAGGGATTGATGAAAAATATTTTTATACTTGTACCGTTTTTCACTGTTTAAAATAATGTTAGCTACGGACTTGTCACATATGGTCTTTATTATGTTGAGGTAAATTTCTTCTATACCAAATTTCTTGAGAAATTTTATAATAAAATGATGTTGAATTTTGTCAAAAACTGTTTCTGTCTCTATTGAAATAATCCTATGTCTTTTATCCTTCATTATTTTAATGTGGAGTACCACCTTTACTGATTTGTAAATGTTGAACCACCCTTGCACCTACTTAAGCATGGCATTAGACCCTTTTACTGAGTTGAGAATTTAGTTTGCTTGTATGTTATTGTGTTTGTGCATCTATGTTCATCAGATGCATCTAGTATTTTATGCTTCTGTGTTAATTAGGATTATTGGTCTATAATATTCTTTTCTTGCAATTTCTATATTTGGCTTTAGTATCAGGAGAATGCTGGCCCCATTAAATGAGTTTGGAAGGGTCCCCTTCCCTTCAGTTTTTTGGAAAAATTTGAGAAGGACTTAATTCTTCTTAACATGTTTGGCAGAAGTCACCAATGAAGCCATGTGGTCCCAGGTTTTTCTTTTTTGGAGAGGTTGTTGATTGTTGACTTAATTTCCTTATTTGTTATTGCCTTGTTGTTTGGTGCTTTGTAGTAAACATGCCCAGAACATTTTGATTCATTTTGAGCTATAGGTTATGATCTAAATTCATTTCTTAAAAATGATTTTTGTTTTTCTGTTTGGTTATTACCTTCTAGTATAATGATAATCCATAGACTTGATGTTCATATCCTGCCTCCATGTCTATAATACTCTAACTAAGTGAATTAACACAAGAATTTAGAGCAGTTTCTTACTTTGGATAAATACTCAAAATAACAATTAATATCATTGCTTTAATGTTTTATTTTTCCTTAAATTTAAGATTTTTTAGTCTTGTTCTCTACCACTGACTCAGCTCTGTGTTGATTCTTCACTTTGAGTTTCTAATGAGTTTTTAATTTCTACAGTGGCAATTACTTCATTTTCCATTTCCCTTTTCAATATGAATAGCTCCCTTTACACCTAATTCTCTTGCATTTTACATCTCATCTTTGACCTTTACATTCAGAACTTTAGAAAATAGGTTTTAAATTTTATTAAATTCCTTCAGGTAAAAAAACACTTGTTTAGAAATTTTTTTTAATTGCTTGAATGTTCTTTTCTTCAAAATGTGTCCTTAAATCACTCTTTCGTATGCTAGACTCCTTTCTTTGAATTTTGTGCTACATTTTACATAAATTTAATGCCAGTGAGTTATATTATGTCTAACTATCTTTGAATAGTAAGGAGCATTTCATGTGGACTGCCTTTTGCCCAAAACTGGAAGGGATGGATTGATTCCTCTTAAAACTCATCTTTGATTTTCTGTATATTTGAAAATTCTCTTAAGAACATAAGCAGGGGGACTACAATACATGGTTTGTATTCTTTTAAAAAGTCTTTCAAGAGGGATATTGTCAAGGGATTGAAGGGACTCTGGGTAGTTACAGTCAGAGAAGTCTCTATCTCCTCTCTCCTCCATCAATGAATTTGAATCCTCAGCAGCATGAGTCAGCTCCACAAAATCAAAGGTTTGCCCTGGTCTGTAGAAGGAACCTTTGAGATTTTGGCTTCTTTCACTGCTTGGGGTCAGGCAGCCAAACTTTTTGTGGGATCTTTGTAGTTTATGGGTTTAGAATTTTTCATATTCCCCCCAACTATTTCATTTTCTGTTGACATTTTGAGAAAAGCTGTTTGATCCTTAAATATTTTTAAATCTCTTTTCTTAGCTGGAGAAAATAGTCAGTGATTTGTTGTCATTTAAACAAAGGCCTTGGAAAACAATTTATCTTTAATAGAGAGGAACAACTTCACATGAGTTGTTCTATATCTACTTTGAACAACACACCCTCATCTTGATGCTTCAAAATTCAAGAATACCAGTGATGCTATTTTCAGAATTCTTTCTTAAAACTCTCCTCTCATGACATTGATCTCTACAAATGGTAAATATCTATCAAATGTGCATATATTTATTTTCGTTAAATACAAATTGTTCTAAAGCTTAGTGATATTGAAAGCCTGTGATGTCACTGAGAACATTCTTTAGGATGAATGTACATTTGAAAATATATTATTTCTTTCTATTCTTTCATACAATATTAAGAGGATAGATACCATGAGCTTATGTATAAAATTATAATTTTTTTCTGAAAGTTCTTTTGAGGTTTATTAATACTCAGAAAGCTTTACAAAGTAGAGAGGCAACTGGGTAGATCAGATGAGGCAAGTCTTTATTGAAGAAGAGAACTTCATTAAGAAGAGTGACTCCCAAGGTTGTTGGAGAAGCTGAACTACTTCTGGCAGATCATCTACCTACTCCCCAGGGCATGTTTGACGTACTGCCTTTCCTCTCCTTAATTGTTTCATCTGACCTCAATTATTTATGCTAATGACCGTTTTATAAATATGACATCATTCTTACATATAAGAAGCCTAAAACCCACAGTGCTTCCTTTGGAAAATTCTTTCTTTCTGACCCCAGTTCTGCCATGCTCTTGACAAGGACCTAAATCCATAGACCTACAGTCGGCACCTGAGGATTCTGGAATAATTATGGATCAGGATTATCAGTGCTTCATTAAACTGCCTTATATAATTTGTAGGCTGGCTTAAAAACTGAAATTCTCCTAATAGCACTTGCATCATTGGAAAATACATTACATCTAACAAAATAACTTTTGAAAAAAATCTATTCATAATTGGGCACTTGTGTGTTTTATGCTATTGTTTCCTGAATGTTCCTTTATCTCTTACAAGTTGTAAGCCTTATGGAGGGAGAAAATATCCTACTAATCTTTTATCATCATCCACATATATTTTGCAGAAAAAAAATAACTTCTCTAAAGAGCTGGGGCTACATTTTAAAGTGTTTCATTTTTATAATAGTTTCTTACTTATCATCTCACTATTCTTGATTCGTTCACATAACAATAATTATACCATCATGGGAAAGGCAAGGTCATGTGAGAGCCGTGTAGTGGTTTCATCTCCAAAATAGGCTTGGAACATGATTTAGTGAATATTTTAATTCACTGTAGACAAATGCTTAGGAACCTTTGGGCTTTAAATGGTACAAGTATAAAAATATTTTTTTCAGAAACAACAATTACTGAGTAAAAATTAAAAATAAATTATTGAATAAAAAATAAATATTGAACTCCTTGAAGACCTAGCTGAGAAGTCATTTCCTCTCAAAATCTTTCCCTGACTCATCGGGCTAAGTCAGCATCTTAGGCCTCCATAGCATCCTCATCATAATTCTGTCTTATCATTCACCACATTATTGAAATTACCTGAATATATGTCTCTCTCACACACACACAGCTCATGGCAGGACAAAATTCTATTGCTCTTTGAACTCCTAGTGCCCAGATGCTACATGTAAAGATTAATTCTCCGTTAGAAGGAACTTGAACCGTCTATACCTCAGATCTGTAGAGAGAAGGGTTTTATGCTTCTCCTTAGCCACTGGGTTTTTCTCTTCCCCCTTATCCTTTTCAATCTAGTGATTCTCTGTAAGAGGGATATGCAGTAGCCAGTGGTGTGGTTTCAACTCACATGAGTTTAAGATTTGCTACCCACTATGTTCCCAAACAAGCTCAGAAGGAAGAGAACGAGGAGAAATTTTAGGGTTCTTCCAATGGCTTGTCTTTCCAACAGCAACTAATTTTCTGAGCAGCAAATGAGCCCCGAGTCTGAGGGTCAGTCCTACATCTCCCTCACTCAGAGGGCTTCAGGGACTTAAAGCTTGTATTTATCATCTTAATTACCTTTTGGTCAGAGAAAGGAAGACGTTATAGATAGAACCAGTCCCTTTGAGGTTTGGACTGAGGCCACAACTCCTCTGTGTTGCTATCAACTGACTGACCTCAATAAAGTTAATAAAAGGGCCATTTTGGGAGACACGGGGCACTTTCATTGTGCTTTTAGCTTGAAAACTTCTAAACGGCCTCAGTAAACTTTTCCTAGGATTGCAGTGGAGTCTACAGTCCTTTCATTCAATCTTCCTTCTTTTATTCTCTGATTTTCCAGTCTTGCTCTCCCTATCACTGACTCAGCTCTGTACTGTTGATTCATCGCTGAGTTTCTAATGGTTTTTAATTTCTGCAATTTATTCAGTCTATTTCCTTAATATGGATAGCTCCCTTGACATCTCTTTCTCTGGTATCTTATCTCATCTTTGACCTTTCTATTTATAACTTTAGACGATATGCTTTTTTCCCCCTTATTTCTTTTCTTCTTTCCTTCCTCCTTCCCTTCCTTCTTCCCTCAATCTCTTACATGGGGTCAGAGCTCTTTCCTGGTCTTATAACCATATTTCACAAAACAATGCAAATGCTTCAAATGTTTAAACTGTATCTTTATTCTACTCTCTAATGTACTTCAAACACAGAACTCTGCACTCAGATGTCATGATGAGTACTTACACTTAATTGAAAAGAAATGCTCTTGTATAAGAAATTAATTCATTTTACTTGAATATTCAGGCCACTGAAAGCTATGCAAATTAAAATCTTCTCTGTCAGAAAACTGTTTATAGTTTTCAAAGGCCTGTGAATGACCCCTATAAATCATCGTGGCAGTCTACTGTGTGTTTGGCGTGTGTGGCAACTACCAAGTTTGAGAGAGTCTCGAGGACATTCCTCTGACTCCAGGAAAAAGTGTCCCTATGGTGTTATCATGTCTAAGCTTTAGGTCCATCAATGTTCATAGCCCCAGGACGGAGTCAATAATCTGGAAACCATGCTTAGCTTTCTTCATGTATGAGCTTACTGAGTCACAGAAAAAAAATAAGTTTAATACCAGTTCCCATGTGCCCATAAGATTTTAAAATATAAAAACTTTTAGATACTTTTCTTAAGAAGTGAATGAATCTGCTTCCCTTATATTGCACTCCTGACCCCACAACTCCAGTTAACGCTTGCATAAATCTGAGGAGAGAAGCCCAAAGAGAGATTCAAATCTAGCCTGGTTAAAATGACTAGGCTGTGGCAGAGTCTATTCAAACCGAGATATTCTGATTGCTAAGTTTTGTCTCTGCTCAATAGACAGAAATGCCTCAACCTGAGGGTGCCCTGGCTGAAGCTGTCTACTCTTTCCCATTGCTGCTGTAAGAAATGACCACAAATTCAGTGGCTTACCCAACTCAGATGTATTCTCTCGCAGACCTGGAGGTCATAAATGGTTCTTATGGGCTAACAACCAAGGTGTGTGGTCAGGGCTACCTTCCTTCTGGAGAATCCAGAAAATAGCTTATTTCTTTGACTTTTTCCATTTTTTGAGGATGCCTACACTCCTTGCTCATTGCTGCATCACTCTGACCTCTGCTTTTGTCATCATCTTTCAGGCTGTTCCTCTGCTTCTGTTGTCACAACGCCTTCTCTGACCCTCCTGCTCCCCTCCCTTCTTATAAGGGCCCTTGTGATTCAACTGAGCTCAGGATAAGCTGAATAACCCAGGATGATCTCTCCATCTTCAGGACAGGAGTTTAGCAACCTTAATCCCCAGCCCCACCTCCGCCCCAGAACCTAACATATTCACAGGTTATAGGGAGTATGGAATAGATATATTGGGGAGTCATTATCCTGCCTACTATAGGTCGTGACCACCTAAACTTTGGTTTCAGCAGTCCTTTAGATATCACACCAGGTAGGACTGGAATGGATTACACTGTAATTACACTGGGAAAAAGAGAAAAAAAAAATCCTTGGAGAAAGAGATTGAAGAAAACGAGCTGGTAACAGTAAAAACAGAGACTTCATGTCCAGGTGTTTCCCCTTGGTTCATTTTTTGGTCAAGTCTCTCTCTCTCCCCCTCCCTCCCTCTCTCCTTCCCTCCCTCCCTCTCTCTCTCTCTCTGTCTCTGTTTCTTTCTTTTTACTTCTATGTGTCCTTGTCTCTGCCTATCTTTCTCTCTCCCTTTCTTCTACATTCTTCCTCCCCACCTTCCTCTCTAACTAGTCAACCCATTCAAACTGTTTAAATAGCTCCGGCAGATAGGCAGAACTTAAAATACGAAAGCTAAATGGATTTTCTAAGTGACACAAAAAAATCAAACAGGGAACCAAGATGCATGATGCCCTTGCTTGTTGAAAGACAGGTAACAGCTAACACGTCTTAAGCGTTTCCCCTTGACACCACGCTAAGCACTGTTCATGTGTTATCTTATTCATTCACTGCTGTTTCCTTATTCCGTCGGTACTATTACCCCAAGTTTATTTCACAGATGAGGGAGCTTGGAAAGATTAAAAATCTTGTCTGCAAGCACACATGTATTAAGTGGAGAAGTCAGTCCTCAAATCCAGACTTCGGAGTCCCACACTGAGACCTCATGGCCACTCTCTAGGTCCACATTGTGTGGCTTCAATAGGACCTTATCTAGGAATCCTCACTAAGCTTGTCCAGGGATGTGAGCATCCTTTATAAACGTATAATCCACAGTGGGCATGACCAGCTGGTTCAAATCAGTTCCAAGTTTCCCAAGCCGTACATGGACCAGGCCCTGATTTAGATGCTGAGAATATAAATATGAATAAGAAAATGTCTCTCCCCTTGACAATATTATAATTTCTTATAAAATGTTCACAAAGTATGTTCAGTGCTAGAAAAGAATTACGTGTGGTGTATCAGGGAAGACCAATGGTAGGGCACTCAACCAACATCGCTGAGAAGGAGAAAAGAAACAGGGTTAGGGAAGAGAGTTCAGGTTTCCAGGGGAAGGAACACTTCAAGATGTATCTTAATGAATGAGTCTAAATTTCATTAGCCAGGGGAAGAAGGCATGGAAACTATTCCTATCTGAGGATAGCAGCAAATAGCAGCAGAGATATCAAGGTTCAATGGCAGGGAAATCGTGGCCCATCCATGGAGCCACATGTCACTCTACCTTATTCCAAATCCTTTGCCACACACACTCTGGAAAACCACATGTCTCAATCTGACTTTCTCTATTTAGATAAACGATAAACTTTCTCCTCCCTCGGATGCTTCATGTCAAGGTTAAAAAATCATCTACCTTATTTCAGAATTGACCAAGATGATTTAGCCTTAGAGATCCCACAGCAAACCAGATCTAATTCTTAGCAATTCCAAAGAAAACATTAAATTAATCTCTCTCCCCTGATGCAAAGCAATTCTCTCAGGAAAATTGGCCGAATTTTACTGCATAGTGTGAATGATTTTTTTTTTTTTGACAGAACGCTAATTTCTGAAAATGAGTAGAAAGCAGCTGTACAGCGGAGCTTAAATATAACCTAATCATGTCATCAGTCTGCCAGAACAAGGTAATTTTTTCACCCTAATTCTCATCATCCTCTTCTTGACGTGAAAGACACCTACATGTGTTTGCTGAAATTCCAGGTGTTTCAAAATTTATACTATTTCTTCCTACAGGTTTATAAACATGGAAGGAGGCATCCATTATCATAAAGCACTAACCCTGAAAATTCCTCTGGACATACATTTAGACCTTCAGAAATAAAATGAAGATTAATGCTATACATTGAAGTGGTTCACCAGAACTCAGGGAAATTTGAGGCCAAGTAAACTTTTCAAGTGAAAAAAGTACCTTTTTCTTGTTCTTAGACCTCCCTCCTCATTTCCTGCTCAACACAAAACAAACTAAATTGTTATCTTGAATATCTGTAGTGAGGCTATTCTGGACGGATGCCCATGCCATAAGACAAGCAGAACTCTGCTCAGTTACCTGCAAGATACTCACCCTGTGGCTTTATAGACATCTACTTAATGTGCTTAAGTGAATATTGCCCATACTGACCCTAGAAGTTGGACAATTTGCCCCAGGTTTTCCTTGAGGAGTAAAAAAGTTATAAAGTTAATTTTGGCCACTTAAAAACAAAATTTTCATTATTATTTTTGTCTCAAAAAAGACAGCAAATTCCAATTATATTACAATACACCTTTTGGTCGCCTATTAATTCTAGACTGTGAATACATTTATATAATCCCACTTCTGGGATCTTACCTAGCAATAAGGTGCTCACTGTAATTATCATGAGGTTTTTGATACAATATTAAGTATCTACTCTTCTGTGATCAGAAATGTTCAATGACATATGACTTGTCATGCTCAATAAATAAGTATTGCATTAATGAATATGACAGAAATAAAGGGGTAGAAGAGAGATTTTGACCTCGTTGACTTACAATCAAGTTATGAAGAGAATATAGAAAACTGAGGATTCGTAAATGATCCCAGAACAATATAAAGAGCCACTAAGTGTTGAACTGTGTTTTGGTTCTGATTGTTTAGCAAAGGGAGAGGCCAGTGTCCAACAGAAGAATCAGAGGATGTTATATTGAGAACACTGGGGACATTGAGGAAAAAATTCAGAAGAATGTAATATAGGTGATACAAAAAAGAAACAGAACAAGCACCAAAAGAAAAAATTTAGAGCCTTGTGGACTTCCTTAACCTTATATTATCATTTAACGTTACTTTCATTTTTTAACACATGTAGGGTTCTGTTTTGTCTTCCCAATACAAAAGGCCTCTAAAAGTCTTAATCCATCCCTAAAAAGTGCTAAAATAGAAACATAAATAGGATTTTATGGGAGCATACAGAAAGGTAATTAAATTAGGTAAGGTAGGGGAGGACAGGAGACAGGAGAGGGGACAAGGCATTTTCGAGGAAGTGATGTCTGAGCTAGGGGTTGAGGGACAAATTAACAAAGTGAAGGCTTGGGAAACTGGGGGACACAGGCAACCCCTATCGTAGGGTCAGTCCATCACACTGAATTACATCCTCTAATACTTCCTATTAACCTAGACCGTCTTCTGTTGTCGCTCTGTATCTATAAATCTGCCACGCTGAACCTTCACTCTCTGCCGAGGGCTGAGATCGTACTACTTATGAAGTGCATCTGGTTCTAAGCCCCATGTTTGGCTATGTCCCAGCATCCCAGAATCACAGACTATTAGCTCACCCTTTCTATTTTTTCTTTTCCTTTAATCATCATCTGTACTTTTCTTAGTCATTAAACAAATGTCAGATGGTATCATCATCATCATCTTTCAAAATCTTATTTAAAACTATCTTCTATGAGAAGTCTTTCACAGCGGGTAAAAGCATGTATGTAAAGGGCGTCCTTCCTTCTAAAGAAAAGTGAATAATTCATATTGTGTAAAATTATATGTTTATAAATACACATCTGAAGAAAAAAAAATGTGTGTATATATGGCTAAGCCTGAGTAATGTTATATCCCTAAGACCGTAACTTCTAAGCTGACTTCATCTAATTATTTGTCATTGTTTCACATGGTCCCATCATCCTCTCAAATGCACAGTAGAATGATGTCCACACGGTATAGTTTCAAAGGTTCTGTGATTCCTCACCTAGCTTTTCTGTAGCCTTACTCCCTCACAATTCTCACCATCATTAGATTGCTGGCAGGATTTCGATCGGGGGGGGGGAACGAGATGGGAGAGGCACAAATTATTTAAATCTCTTGATGGAATTTAATACTTTTGAAGAAGGAGAGCATGTCGTATGGGAGCCATGTGAAAATAGATGACCTAGAACTAAAGTTGCTTTCCCCAGAATCTGCAGTTACTAAATTATCTCCTCAGGCTGCTAACGTCTTTTTGCAGCATTTTCTGAAAAGAAAAATAAACAAATGTAGTCCACTTTTTCCTCAGTCACTCTTGGCTCCCCTGTGAAGACAAAGGCAACATTTCATAAACTGTATGTCTGAGACCACTGATCTTGTGAGGTGCTCTGGAAAGTGGCTTTTATTGTGTGGGGGGAGGGAGATAACTTTGGAAAATACTGCATGGTACAACCTTGTTTGAGATGCACAATGAACACTATCATGTTAAAGATCGTAGCATTCCAGGAAACAGCCTAATGCTGCTTTGTTAAACCCTTCCTTTCACAGGCATATTTAAGAACTGAATGAATTTTATCTCCCCACAGTATCTCTATCAACACCACTGCAGGAAACATCAGATTGAGAAAAGTTATATCGTCCCCTCCATTAATTCATACGTTGACAGTTGAGCGCTGTGTAGTCTGAGGCATGCAATTCTACTCTGTATAAGAATTTAAAGTAGGAAATATGTATTTGATGTTATTGTGGTTGTGATAAATAAGCACAAAGCAGACAGTTCTTCACTTCTAGGTGTGTACTTACATAAACCTAGTGCGAAATATCTCAACTTTTATAATCATAGCAGTTACTACTGGGACGCAGAAGAAGCAAAAGCAAAATAAAATCGAGTTTCTAAAGAATGAAAACACTAACATCAAACCGTAATGCTGTGGTTGAAACACACATACTATTTTTGGGTTGACAGTGAAAACAAAATGGAGGTTCCATCACTTCTCAATCACTCAATATCCTCCTTTAATAAAGGGCAGTAAGAGTCTTGTTTCTGGCTTGGATTAGGGCTCAGCCAACTGCCAGGAGAACTACAGGCTTCGACACAGATATTCAGAGCAGAATTACTACCTCCCAGCATGAGAATCCCAGAAGACAGGTGATTTAGTCAATGGGCCCCAGAGCAGCTATTTTAAACTTAGGACCTGTTCTCTTTGAAGGTACTGGCTTTACTTATTTGAAAACTATTTAAAACTTTCTACTTTCAACTACATTACCTGCATTTCTATGCCATCCTATTTCCAGGAGCTACCTTAAAATAGCAATTGCTAGAGAAAAATTAAATCTTACACCAATATATAAATTATACAGACAGAAAATTATTACATAAACGGACCATAAAGGAAACATTAGACCACATAATACAAATAGATATATACAGAACATTCCATCCAAAAACAGCAGAATACACATTTTTTTAAGTGCACATGAACTACCTCCAGGATACTAGTCCACATACTAATCCACAAATAATCTCAGTGAATTTAAGAAGAATGAAATCATATCAAGTATCTTTTCCAACCACATGGTCTAAAACTTAAATAAATTACAAAAAGTAAACAAGAAATAAACAAACAAATGTGAAGACTAAGCAACATGCTCTTAAAGAACCAATAATATCAACAAAGAAGTCAAAGAGGAAATTTTTTTAAAAACATCTTGAGAAAAGTGCAAATGGAAACACAACAGCCAAAAATTCATTTGACACAGCAAGGGGATTTCTATAAGAAAAGTTTATACCAATATAGGCCAACCTCAAGAAACATGAACCTGAAATAAAAAATCTAAACTTATACCTAAAGGAATTAGGAAAACAAGAATGAACAAAGTCCAAAGAGAGTAGGAGAAAATAATAAAGATCAGAGCAGAAATAAGTAAAATAGAGACAAAAAGCAATAGAAAAGACCAATGAAACTAAAAGCTTGTTCTTTAAAAAGATGAACAAAACAGTAAACCTTTATTCAAACTCATTAAGAAAAAGAGATAGAGCCTAAATAAATAACATCAGAAATTAAAGAGGAAAATTGACAACTGACACAACAGAAATACTAAGGATTCTAAAGGAATACTATGAACAATTATATGCCGACAAATTGGACAACTTAGAAGGTATAAATAAATTCCCAGAAACATCATCTTCCATGACAGAATCAGGGAAAAAAAAAACAAACAGAAAATCTCAACACTAAATACTCATAATGAATTTGACTCAGTAATAAAAAAAAAAAACAACTTCCAACCAATAAAAGTTCATGGCAAGATTTCATTCTTATTCATGGCTGAGTAATATTCCATTGTATATATGTACCATCTCTTCTTTACTCATTCATACAACGAGGGACACCAAGGATGCCTCCATTTCTTGGCTATTGTCAATAAGGTTGTAAATAAAATTGGTGTTTTGAGTTTTTTTTTTAAATATCCAAAAGTGAGATTACCGGGTCCTTCTTTGTCTCTCATCACAGCCTGTGTTTTAAAGTCTATTTTGTCTGCTTTAAGTATTGCTATCCAACTTTTTATCTGTTTCCATTTTCATGAAATAGTTTTTCCCATCCCTTTGTTTTCATGCTGTCCCTATGCGTCTTTTAGTCTGAAGTCAGTGTCTTATAGACAACATAGGTAAGGGTCTTGTTTTCTTCATCCAGCCACCAAATCCTTTGATTGGAGCATAATCCATTTAAATCTAAAGGAATTGTTTATAGATAGGTAGTTATCAGCATTTATTATTCATATTTTTAAAAATCTCTTCTTCTTCTTAAAGAAGTCTCTCCAACATTTTCTGTAAACAGTCTCCTTTAGTTTTGTTTTTTTTTTGTTTTTTTTTTTCTTGGAAGCTCTTTTTTCTTTTGATTCTAAATGATAGTTTTGCTGCTAGAGTAATCTTGGTTGTAAGTCTTTGCTTTTTGTCATTTTGAATATTTCCTGTCAATTCTTTTTGCCTTGCAAAATTTCTGATGAGAATGAGCTGACAGTTTTATGGGAGATCTCTTATAGGTAACTAACCGCTTTTCTTTTGCTGCTATTAAAATGCTCTCTTTGTCTTTCACCTTTGTCTTTTAATTATGATGTGTCTTGATCTTGTTCGGGACTCTCTGAGATCCCTAGGCTTATATATCTAGTTCCTTCATCATGTAGGAAAGTTTTCCATCATTATTTTTTTTTTCAAACAGGTTTTCAACTCCTTGCTCTCTCTCTTCTCCTTCTGGTACCCTATGATGTGACTGTTGGTATGCCTGGTGTTGTCCCAGAGGTCCCCTAAACTATCCTCATTTTTAAATTATTTTTTCTTGTTCTGATTGGGTGTTTTCTGCTGCCTTATCTTCTAAATCACTGATTTCATACTCTGCTTCATCTAATTTACTATCAATTCTTCCTAAGGTTTCTTCATTTCAGTTATTGTATTTTCCATTCTCCATATTGTCTGTCTCTACTTTTATGTTTTCTGTCTCTTTGTTAAAGTTCTCACTGAGTTTGTATACTCTTTCCTTAAGTTTATTGAGCATCCTATATGAGTTACATTGGATGAATTATTTCTTAACCACAAGCACCTCAAGTACTGTCATAGCACTGATGTGGGGAATAAGACAAATCATATATATCACATAACAATATCTAGCATTTGGCATGGTCTAATTATACTATTTAGTATTATTTACCATATAAAAAATAGTTGTCAAAGACACATGACAAAAAGTGTATGCAAACTAACATAAATCACACATAAAAATAAGTGCAGTATGAAACATGTTATAAATGAGTAATGTAGTAAAGGACATTTTCATTTATTTCATCTTAGGTAAGAAAACTCAACTGCTACCTTTATGTAATTTTAATCATGATATCATTCCTAACTTTAACCCATAACTCGTGAAGGTGTTCCTTATTTACCCTCCTTGAAATTGTCTATATGAGTAAATGGGTGAGCAACCAGAGATGTGCAGACAGAGAGACAGATTAGATATAGATATAGATAGATATAGATACAGATTTTAACATATGATATAGATATAGATGATAGAGATAGAGACAGAGAGAGAGAGAGAGAAACAGAGTTAGAGATAGACGTAGATAGATAAATGCTAATAGACCTCTGAATCATCTAGTTCATTCTAAGATGGTCTTCACTCCAGTGGATCATGCGGAAGCAAATGAGACATTTCAATCTGGTCTCTCTAGCGTAGACAATGTGAATAAGGAGTCACAGGACCTTTACGGTTAAGTGGTTAGTTGAACAGCTCACTTCTGTTTTCTTCTTCCTACCCATACTCTGGGTTCATTACTGTTAAAAACCAAACAATGTGAGATCCTGATTTGACATTTACAATTAGTAACACTGTGCCCTCAACACATAACTCCTGCAGCCTTCTGTTTTCTTAAGGACCCTCATCTCTCTGGCTTAGCCCAAGTAATTCTCTTCTCTGGCTTCTCAAATAATAATGGCCATCACATCTAAGACTCACTTAAAGACCTTCACTTAAGCTTTTAAATGAAGATACTTGATTGACTTAGAAGCAAGAACACCAAAACTGGAATCTATTTAGATGTATTATGCAGACAAATATGGCAAGTCTTCCTGAATGTTAAGGCGAAATGGAACTACTTGTCCCTTACCTTGTTGTGGGAAGAAATAAGGTAGAATTTTCAGACAAACCTAGTTGTTAAAGGAACTTCTTGGATCAGTGAAACAAATAACCTTATGCAAGATTTTCACTTTGGTGGAAAGACAAGAAAAGAAATGTTTCCTTTCTGGACTGAAATACAGTGTGTCCTACTTTACAGTTTAGCATCAGGGGTTTTGGATTTTTCCAAAGGGTTTAAATAATAATTAGCTTGTGAAGTTGCCAGATGAGTGTTGTTAAGCCTGTATTTCCCCATTTCTGGTGAAATGCCATTATAGTTAAGTCAAACTAAAGGAATCGTCTCTATTATGTGTTGGGACTTGACTTGGCTATGTTCTCCTTTCTATTTCTATTATAACATTTACAGCATTGTGCTATGAATATCACTGCATATCTGTCCCCCACTAGACTAGAAACTCTTTAAGTATGGGATTATATGTGATTTAACACTATTCTGTGATCCTATCTTAATCCTTAATAGACAATTGATCAATGTTTGCTAAATAAACAGGGATCACATGAGGGCCACTGAAAAGCATCTTTAGATGCCTTAAATACTTAGTGAACATTCATGAGAAATCAGAAACCTAGTGAGAAATGATAATTTTTTTTCTAATAATAAGATCCACAAATAGGTTAATTACAGAGATCATTATAATCAGATTAAATTTATATGTTATGGATAACTAGTTTCTCACCTAAAAGTTATGATGCATTGAGAACTACATCCACTTAAATGATCTGAACAGAAAGTAGAAGGGATGGGCTGAGTCCAAGAAGATGTATAGGCCTACACTAAGGTATTTTGAAAAGCAACAATATGGAATAGGGAAGACTTAATTGCAGCTCATGAGTTTTGTTGCTGCTGACCGCAAGCTCTCTGGCAGTCAACAGTGGGATGGAGCTAATAAAGAAGCCAGCACATTGCATTAACTCAGTGGATAGATCAGTATGTTGATCAGGGAAAGTAAAGGTTTTTGAGCTTTGGGGTTCTATCCATTTATTATAAATATTAATTAAATACTATTTGTAAATCTAATAGTTCTTTAAAGATCCATATTCTAACCAAAGCTAAGTAAATATAGATACTATGGATTTCCTTTAGGGTTTTTTTCTTATTCTGCTATATAATAGTTAGTAGCCATACCTAAAACTTTCTGGGCATTTACCACCAGCCATATTATTACATATATTACCTCATCTAATTCTTAAAATCACTATCACTCTCTTTTTGCAGATGAAGAAGGAGAAGCACAATAGAGTTGGATAACCTGTCCAAGGTCACAAAGTTCATGGATGGAAGAGCTGGGTTTAAACTAGGGAATGTGGCTCCATAATCTACACTCCTTATCGTTACTTCATAGCGCCTCTCCTCTTGAGGGAATGGAAAATGGAGAAAAGCATGGTCTTGGCAAGAGGAAGAAAGATATTTAAAAGATTTTTTTTCCAGTTTTTGTCAATATCGTGTTCTCTATATTATCAGATACATACAGATGTTTTCACACTAGTAGTGTACTTCTGTATAGGTAATGCCTTGATAACTTGATTCCTCCAGGAATGAGATTTCTCCAAAGATGCAGTGTTGATATTTGCCTAATTTAAAAGCATTAGCATCCTAGAGGTTATTATACTGAGTGAAATAAGTCAGACAGAGAAAGATAAATACCATATGATTTCACTTATAGGCAGAATCTAAAAAAGAAAAAAGAAAAGAAACAGAACAAGCTAATCAAAAGCAAAAATACAGAGGACAATCTGGTGATGGCCAGAGGGGAAGGGGTTTGGGGGTCTGGGAGAATAGGGTGAAGGGTTAAAGAAGTGCAAATTAGTTGTTGATAGACAGTCACAAGGATGGGGAGCGCAACATAAGAAATGAAGTTAGCATTGATATATGGAAGGTGTAGAGCTGGAGGAGAGAAAGAGCCATTAGGCGGATTGCTTTATAGACTATATAAATGTCTGCCCAATGTACTGTATATCTGAAACTAATAAACAAACAAACAAACAAACAAATAAATAATAAAAGCGCTAACATCTAGCAGTGGGTGCCTCGAAATACTATCAGATCCAGAGACACTCCCTCCAATAGATCAGAGAAATAGAGAATAACAAGTGAAAAATTTGCTAAGACAAGTTATAAGTAGAACCACTTACACCTTGGTAAATCTTCCCTATATAAACTCAATAAGAAAAAAGTAAAAAAAAAATTATATGAATGAAAATTTTAATAAAGAGAAGTTGTACAATGGCTTGTTGCAGAAGTTGTCATTCCTTTCCCATTTATTCAGGTTTTCATATGTGGCTTTTTAAGTACTGAAATGGCAAAGCTTCCATGAAGAAGACATGGTGAAAAAGGATGCTGGGGATGTATAAAAAGGCAAGAGAAACACATTGTACCTTCTTGCTGACCTATTTCTGAGAATCTGAAAATGTACTAATCAAAAGTGAGCTTGATGTGACTACAGCTACTGGAGTTGTCAGCACATTGAAATACTTCTATATAATGAATAGCTGTACCGCTGTTGATGAGTAGCTGCCACCACGGGGAGCCTTCTGCATGCCCACCACCCGGGGACTCCACAGTCTAGCAGCTGAACCTCAGAGAACGTCAGCTTCTTGTATGACTGTTGCATGCCCGTGTAATGCCAATCTTAAAACACTTTGAGTATCACCCCATGGGCGTTAAGAATAAAAATGTATTCTCAGAGGTAAATAACTTTTTCAATTAAAAAAATATGGACCATCGATGACAATATAATCACTGATGTAGTGGCAGATTTGGCAAGAATTAACAAAAATGATTCTGAAGTTAAGTTTATAGACATAGCATCATATGTGAAATGAATTCACTGCATCGTGCTAGGTAAGCTTGGGCAAAATCAGTTGAATCCAGAAGTAGGCAAAATGTGTAGAATGTCAGTAATAGAGTTAACTAACAAAAATAAAACTGGAAAAAAAAGGTGCCCTTAATAGGAACAGGATATTGGAAAATTACGTTGAAACAAAAGTAGATGACAGAAAAAAAAATAAATCAAACCAAGTCTGTATTGGGAGGAATTTATATATCATGAATTTATCTTATGTTCACTGGGTACACATATACAATATATCCTTATAAAACTTTATATCATATATAACACAGGGGCTTACAACAACTTTATGAGAATGATATTATTTTCTTCCCTTTACTGATAAAAAACTTAAGCCTCAGACACGCTAAGTACTTTGTCCCGTAGCACATAGTCAAGCAGGTTTCAAGGCTCAGAGGACAAAACCTCTGACTATGACAATACAGGGCCAAAAAAGGACAGTACTCTCTCTGCCCACGAGATTATCAGCTCATCAACTACCTAACCCCAAAGTGAGGTGAGCAGGTAGATGGAGCTGGGAGGGCACCTGAAGAGGGTCTGCAACGTCCAGAAATGTGATGGGGAGAAGTTCACTGGGAGCAGCTGAACCAGCCACTTTTATGAGAGAGAAATCAACCAGTTGCTTACGGATAATTTGCAATTCCATTACAGACAGGATAGTAAATAAACCTGTGGAATTCTCCACGGATTAGGAGAAATGTAAAAAGCCTCCAGACAAAAAGGCAGGAAGATAGGCCAAACAAAATCCATTAATTTATGACCTGTCATTTTCGTAAGCTAAGGAGTTAACAGTTTCCAGTGTTCGTCAAGGAACTGTTTTCTAGCTTCCTTACAAAACTGCTTTTTTAAGTTCATCTTGACCTGGAGAGATGACCTCGCAAAATATCAAGTTGGGAAAAATGTTGTTTTCCACACAGCTATGTGTGCTGTGAGAAGTTGCCTCTTCAGGCCTTGATTAGGGCCTACTGGAGCCTGCCAAAGAGAGTGACCACACTGCGGGCTGAGCTGTCCCACTGGGAGGCAAGCACTGAAGCAAACCCAGAGGACAGGCAGGACAAGCTGGGAATGGGCAGTATTCATATTAAGCATGGCTTTGGCAAGCCACCACAAGAAAATATCATCTAATGAGTCCAACAGGAAGCCACCTTAGGGTAACTGGCCACTGAGCACAACGTGAGAAGCTCTCTGTTTAGAAGAGAAAATGGGAGAGAACCCACTATCTTCACATTGACTCAAGGGGATGAATAATAGGGATAAAAAATGTCCCCGTCACCTTTCAAAATGTTTGCCAAGAGTATTGGGCTTCCATTAGATTCACATTTTGTGAAAACCAAATAAAAAAAAATTCTTGCCTTTATTTTTCCGGTATTTATAAAAATGTGTTCTCTAGCTCTCTTGGTGGCAAGAAGCATCACGCATAAAAAGCTAGCATTCACGACTAATTTCAGTTTTTCCCTATCATCGTGGGAATTTCACCTTAGTTCACAGCTGGAGGAACATACTCTGCAATTTTACTTTTCTATTTCTCTTGGTCAGTAGGTGGTTTAGGACTGATTATACTTTAGGTAAAGGGTATTTCTCAGAGCCAGCGTACACCTTGCCAGATATTTTGAAACTCATCACTAATATGAAAAATATCCATTTACCTTTCATAGCATTAATTTAGGAGACATTCCGTGGTTTCTGCTAGGAACAGGTCCTGAACAGAGGCTGTTTTGGTCTAAGAAAATTAAATAACTTGGTTTAATTAGTGAACTCCTTAGTTTCTATTTTGTGCCTGCATTAGTCTTCTGTTAGGGCAGGTGGCTTAAATAACAGAAACTTATTTTTCATAGTTCTGAAGTCCAAGATCAAGCTATGGGAAAGTTTGGTTTCTCCCGAGGCCTCTCTCTTTGGCTTGCAGATGGCCTTCTTCTTGCTAGGATCTTATGTGGCCTGTTCTCTATAAGCACCCATTCCTAGTACCTCTGGGTGTCTTAATCTCCTCTTTTTACAAGGAGGATCAGATTAGAGCCCACCCCGAAGTCCTTATTTAAACTTAATTAAAGACCCTAGCCCAGTATGGTCACATTCTCAAGTACTGGGGGTTAGGATTTCAAAAACAAAATTTGGAGCACACACAATTCAGGCCATAAGAGTGCCATAGAGAAAATGTGTGAAATTGAAGATAATTCCAACTAAGTAAAAATATGCCAGGACTCCTTCAAGTCTTATTTTCATAATCATTAACAGTGTGATTTTGGTCAGGATATTTTTGCTCTCTGATCTTCATATAAAGTGGTGATAAAATCAGCTGTGCTTACCTTGTTAACACTCAGGTGCTAAATTAATTTTAAAGTATAATTTTCCTAAGAATATTTTAAGTATGTATGAAAGCACACTGTGCTACTTAAATTTCTATGGACTCTTTAATTTTCTTATCTGACAAAATGCAAAGAACAATTAATAATCAAAGATCTAATCAAGAAATCTAGGCTGAATGATTTTCTGTATCAGTCATTCTCTAATGTAAATTAAACCATATCACAAAGCACCTCTATGCATCGATGAAAGGGGACTGTGCCATTTATCCCAAAAAGGAAAAAATGAAAGATGGAAGGGAAGATAGAAAAGAGAAAAGAAGAGAGGAAGGATAGATGGTCTTCGCTTTGAAAATGAAGTCACATGTAACACCGACTCAGTCTTCTTTTACAAATGAATTTTTTAACACATTGAAATTACACGAAAAGAATAAAAGTTGAAATTGTTACTTTAAGAAACGAATAGAGCTCACCAGTAGTATCTATGGCATGTCTCAGTGTACAGCCACAGTCTAGTCATCTAAGAGGTAAAAGTATTTTGAAATGCACCTGATACACACAGCATATCTGATGATAAGCTGAGTGGAGGTAAAACTAAAGCTGTCCCTAAAGTATCACAGTGCCAGAAAGTCCCAGAAGGCCTTCAGAAGTGGTAAATGCAGTGTCCTGTGACCTTGCATGTCCCCACAGAGACCCATTAAACCATGTCTGGGCAGAATGCTCTCTGCGGTCCTTCCAAGAACAGCAAAATTGAGAGGGCTGAAAGGGCTGGTGCACAGCCTCCTTGCAGGAGGATCTAAATCCTGCAGCAGCCTGCCATGAGGCTGTTTCCTGTCAACCCCCTTGGTTTCAGTGAGGCACGGAATTTTCCATAACATCCTTCTTTGGGAGGAAGTGCGGACGATAAAACCACTCAGCTGCAGGATGACACTGACTTCTCAACTGCAGAGTGACCCATCGCCTATTTCATGTGTCATCTGGTCCCTCTCGCGTGGTGATGTTTTGTGGGAACAGGGACATTGGGTGCTGACACCATGCTGATCCTGCTTTTTGCTGTCTCTTAAGCGAAGACAGAATATATTGGGGTTTGTTGTCTTCTTATTAACCAAATCTTGGACATGGGGGAAGCCAAGTGTTTGAAATGTACCCAGAGTGTGTTTTTATCAGGTTTGGTAAGATATGCAACCACGGAAATGACAGTCACAAAAGAAAAGGTTTTTACCCCAGTCCCCTGCAGGAGGCATGCCATGGAGGACACACAAGGAGGCACCAGGATCAGTCACCAGAGCTAGTCAGGAGGGAGGGAGGATGAGGGAACAGCATGGGCAAGCTCCTCATTGTGGATTTCATGGAAAAAGCAGGTAAGACAGGCTGAGTGGAATTAGGAGTTGTCCTGTAGCCAGCTCTGGAATGATTAAGACAAGGAGACTGCACAGCCCAGGAGGGTAAGAGCTCTGTGGCAGCCAGACAGAGGAGGTGCTGTGGGCACGGACGTCGTACTGGCTGGTTGTGTGTCAAAGCTGCACTTAGAGAGAAGCCTTTTATTATCTGTAGAATCCAGATAGCTCCAGGAGTAGCAGTGTCGACCAAAATCAGCAAGACTTCAAGATGTCAAAGCATCAGAAGATACAAAAAAATTAAATCGTGATTAATACACCGCACTAAGAGCTGACACTGTGCTCCTGATTAGGGACTATTTGACTGGGCAATAACAGAAATACAAAAAAATGATGCCATGGATATTTAGCCTCTCTGTGTATGGGGATACAGTAGTGGATAAGAGTAATCAGACCACAAATAATTAAATAGAAATGGAATGCTGGATTGAAAAAAAAAAATGTTAAAAGATGACCAGAAGATGATCAAAAATCTAAGAAGCTAGCAGTGATTTTTTAAAAAATATTAAGAAAAACTCAATCCATAAAAAAATGTTTTAGAGACAGGAAAAGGTATACCAATTTTAAGTTATCTTTGAAATATGTAAACTCGGAACCATTTTTTCCCTGATGAAAACCACTATCTGTAAGCGAAAAGCCCAGAATATCCAAGTTGAAAATGATTGGAAATATACAGGTAAACAGGTTTTAGGTCCCATCGTTTGCTCTCTAAATTCAGAAGAAGAGGACACCTCTCTCCCAAGCCAGTCCTGGAGGCAGGCTGGGGAAAGAGACAAAGTCCCCGAGTTCACTACTTATAAGACTTGCAGTTATTTGCTTTTTCAACCTGGAATTTTCAAATCAGGAGCTTCCCAGTATTTGCAAAAAATAAACTGTGACTTCACCAGGAGGTGGGATGGAACGGGAAAGGGACCTGCAGATTCAGCTGCTCTGTCGTTTCAACGGATCCATCTCTTGGCAGCCCTGTTCCTGAAGTGTCTGTCACAGTACTAAGTCTGATGGGACACACTGGCTCATTCCTCCCTGGTGTCCCATGTTGGAAGGTGTGTGATTGCTCTGTCCACTCTGCTCAGTGTGGACGTTTATGTCTCTTCTATCACTTTCCTTATTCTTTTCCCCGTTCCCCACCCTCCCTCTCCAAAAAAACTACATCTTTCACCCATTGTTTCCTTTCCTTTCTGTTCTCCTGTCCTTGTGGGTTAACACTTTTCAAACCTTCCTTTATTGGCCCTTCTGTGGGCTTGGGGAAGTAGGACACAGACTCAACGTGAGTTAGTCTTCCACGTAAAGTGAGAAGATGCCTCCTCCTTTTGGTATCATCAAAAAGAACCTGACAGTAGAAGGTGCTCCATGAGAAATCACTAAAGAGGCAGCTACGGAGAACAAATGTGCACTTTGCTGACAAAATCAGCTAAACTAGTTTGGTTCAGCAGTTGTTTTCTGAGCACACTGGATATGAGGACAAATGAAACACAACTCTTACTTCCATATCGTGGTCCATATTGTGGTGAACCTTCCTTAGTAAGAGATGAATCTGTATACACTACCCCACTTTGTTTTTAGTGTTTCTAGCATCTGAGAGGGAAAGAAAGCCACAGAAACCTGATAATTAAGAAGTTAATGGATAAGACCTCGTGGCGTCAACGCACCCTTTAACATCCTTTATAAATGCCGTCTCTCTTCTTTCGAATCTCTGCACCTGTGGCCGAGTCGAGGCCACAGGCTTCAGTGATAAAAGCAGATGATTAACTGTCTTTGCGTCTTAGTTTGTTATAATTTTAGAGGAAAAAAAAAGTTTTAATTTGGTTTCGTAATGCAAAGAAATAAAAATATTCAACTTTCAAAGGAAGTTTTCAACCAAAGGGAAAAAGTTCAAAGTAACAAAGTTTGGGGTCAGATGCAAAGAATCTCTTGGAAATAAATGAGGATTGAAGATAATTAAGAAAAATGTGTCATTCAGAATGCGAGACCTTCTAGAAGCCCAGGTTAAACCAACTTACGTAAAGCGGGAATGTAGAGGCTCAGTTGTTGAAAAGCTTCAGGGTTCAGGTGCCTGAAAGTTGTCAGGACCTAATTTTGCTCCATGGTTCTGCCCTTTTCTGCATTCGTTTTACTTTTAGACAGATTTCATCTTCAGGTTTCCACCTACTCGCTTAAGATGCAGAAAGAGAGTGTGTCCCCAGTGGTCCAGACAGAAGTACCAGCCATGAATCTCGAATGTGCCCAGCTTAAATCGCATTCCTTCCCCCTTGCACTTAATCCAGGGAACAGGCTGCCCTACTCAAACCACAGGGACTGGGAGTGCGGTGAGGTGGTGACCCCCTCAAAAAAAATTCAAGTAGATGGTGCCAAGAAAAGGGGGATGACTTTCAAACCATCGAATATGGTAGCTTGGTAGAAGGTGATGCTAGCCTTGGAGTTCTGGCTGCATGACCATTTGTAAAAACTCTAAGTTCTGAAACCAGCCAGACCACTTAGTGCTGATCCTTTTGAGTAAAGATATTTTAAAATGTTTAATGATTTCTCACTGCATTTTCTCCCAGCAGCTATTAACATCTATTTCTTGCTAAAAGGCCACCTGACCAGAAAGGTTAAGAGACATATTCAATAACCTCTAGAGAAAGGGTAGAATACTTATTTTTAGCTTTCTGGTATTTTATCATAACTGTTTTCAGCCTGGAATGACTTCAATGAGATTTGTACATCTGAAGACTGCCAAAAAGAGCAGGGGGAAAAGTCAAATATTAAAAGAGCCTCCCTGCTCTCATCCAAAAGAGGAGGATTCTTTAAACTTTTAAAGAAAATATTAGTTTTATTTTTAACTCCCTTTCGGGGTTCTCTAAGGCTTAGGCTAAGAAGAAAATAGGTCTGGTATCAGAAAGCTTTAAAAACCAAAAATCACATGCCTGGACTCATTAACCCTTTATTAATAAGAGAGAACAGCGAGGGAGCAGGTCTTTTGCATGCAATGTAGGCCTCGCTAACCTCAGTTTCTTCCACAGATGGGTTCGGGAAGATTTTTAAAATGGAATTTGTTCTGGAGGAGAAAGGGCATTAGAAGCACAGGATCTCGTGAAGATGTACGGTCCATGAAAACTGTCCTTCCAGAAAGCTACCAAACAGCTGGTTACATGGAGATGCCACTATCCGGGGAGTGAGAGTAACCAGTGGCCAATGATTCTTCACATCAAGTTTACACCGAGCTTTGCTTGCAAACACTTTATGTCATCGGTAGAACGCTTTGGAATGTGTCCTCTAGGTGGACCCTTGGAATGATACATCCGTCACCAAAGTCTGCTTCTGATTCATTCGCAGCTGTCAGTTTTCAGGTTTCAACTTGCAATGGCTCAACACTAAAAACCGTTTTAAGACGACGCTGAGCATAGGCAAGCCCGCCTGGAAGACGCCACAGAGAGGCCATCGAAGTATGAGGGATCTGTGTCTGCCATGATGTGTGCAATAAACGATCCCATTTGATTCGGGGTCTATGTTTCTCAGACTGAGCTTCTACTAGGATTAGCCCTTCATTTGCCTCCACGTCTCTCTCCTTTTCCTTCATGAGTTCTTCCCTGATCAACCACCTCCTTGATGGCTTCCCTCTGCTTTGAAGCCCCATAGACACGAATTTAGCATTTAGCAGTATACCATCTTACATTCCTCCTTAATTATTTCAAATGTGAGCTTGTGCTCTCACTTTAGGAATTTTATTCTGGCTATAATAAATTCTTGCTGATTGGATACCTCGCTGAGCAATCTCTGAACAGACGATCTGAAGCTCGATATCTAGGCGTTCTCACTGCATCCTTCGTTTAGAGTGATTTTTAGAGTTTAAATTCCTGGGAGTGTTAGGAGGTGAGAATTTATGACTCATCCCAATAATTACTAGATCTAGAATGACATTCAACTGACCTTTGAATTTAGTGTCTGTTCCTTTAGATATAACACAAGTTTATAGTTTTCATTTAAAGGAAGAGCATTTTGTCCTTGATCTGTGCTACACTTAATAGGCCATTGATGTTTACTTGTGTCTTGGTGATTCTTTGCACATTAGCTTCTTTCATGCAATAAACATAGGGGAAAATTTTGCTCAGTGAGGTGCTCTGATGCTGCAGATGAAAGGGTGTCGCTCTCAAAGTTGTCATTTTTGTTTACATGGTAAAATCTGACCTTATATAAATAATTCCCCAAATCTCCAGCTACAGAGAGAGATCATGTTCTAAGTTTAGTCCACATTATAGGGACAAAACCGAAAGCCCAGCATCGTAACTTTCCTTTTTTTGACTCTCCCTGGTCACAAACAAACCCTCTTAAATCAACTGTTCTTTCTCTGTAGAGGGCTGTTTACAGGGGAAAACAAGGGATTTGCTCAGAAAAATAATTTCGTACCAGAGTTCCACAAGAAAATGTTTTTAAAAAAGAAATTTAAAAACAAACAGCTACCTAAATTATTTCTTTGTAACAAAATGGGACAAAGAAGATTTTATTGACACAGAAAGCACAACTGTTTCCTTGGAAACAGTCTGAGCAGTTATGCCCTTGATATGAGTTAATAGAAATCTGAACCCAAGAATCAATGAAAGAAAAAAATGGCTCATCGGGATACGAGAATGTTTTGAGAGTTGTGTGGTGTGATCATGGTGGTATTCGGACAGAAGCAATGGATGTGCTGCTGTGAATGCTGGACGTGTCAAGGCCTAGCCCAAGGTCTGGGGACATGAGGTGGTTTGTTCCTGCGTCTGCTGCTCAGAGTCAGCGGAAGGGGAAAGGAAGGCGGGGATGGAAAACGCAGGTGAGCTCCCTGCATTTGGTGAGGTGCTACGTTTAAGGGAAATAAACCCAAGTATGAGCGCACCTCATTTCATTCTACTTTACTTCTCAGGTGTGTTTCTGACAAATTGGAGGCAAGACTCTCCATCAGAAAAAAATTGTAATTCCCTTTCTCGCAGTGATCTGAAACTGAAGCTGCCATATCTATCAGTTGTCGTGTGAGCCCTTTGACCGTTGTTCTGTTTATTTTTGTTCAGTTTTTCTTTGTTTTCTGTTTCCTTCCACCACACTGTTCTCCAGCACAGCTCAACATGCTAATTTCCTTTTCTTTATTGTCTGCTTATATCTCCTAAATAAACATGACACTTTCTCACTGGATAAGACACCAGTGGACCAAGGTGGATAAACTGATGCTTATAAAATAATCAAGTCTCAAAAAAAAAACAAGGAAAGCCAATTGTTTATTAGTTGTGTCACCTTAACCTGCAGAAGTTCCTTACAAGACTGATTTCTCCATAAAGAAAAGTATATTTTGCAAGCTAAAGGCAAAACGAAACATGAAAGGATAAAGAGCTAAACTACTTTATGGAATGAAATTATGGTTTATATTATATATGTGATATAAGATATATCTTATGGACAATATTCCAGTGGTCTGTGCTTCTCAACAATTTTATGGACTCCGATTATTGAGTCAGATTACGGAATCTAGATTAACCTAGATTCGCATGCCAATCAATTCCACTGCTTACTAAGAGTGTCATCACCTGGGACAAGTTATTTAACTCCTCTGAATTTTCCTTTACTTATCTTTGTAAGGACACCTATATATAAAATAATATATCTGAAGAGCTAATATTTGTTGAATGCCAAGTACATTTTCAGCATTCAGTAAATGCCAGTAGCTGTTCTGATAGCTGTTATGACCAAAACACACCCATATTCATATGTGCACGAAAGCCAGAGCTATCATTCAACATTTACTGTTCTCTTTTGCAATAAAGAGAAAGAGGACTAAAATGCAGGTCTCTAACACCTGTGTATACCCTTTTCACTATTTCAGACTGGCTTTGAAGATTGTCTACAATCGAATATGGGAATGTCCAATATGCTAAAAAAATAACTTTAAACTAAATAAGAAAACTTAAACTGAGAGTGATTTGGGACTCTCGAGAAATCTTAAAATTATGTTTAATTTCCTGATACTCCATTTTGAAACTCATCAAGCTAGTAATAGACAACAAAGCAGAGTTGCCATCTTTCTAGTGCTCCCCACTGAGATAAAAGCATCATACAGCGCTGGATGCCAACAGAGCAAATAATTAGACTGTGTCTCTTTCCATTGCTAATGAACTCAGAAATGAAATTTGTGGTGGATGTTAACTGAATGTCGGGGACGTCAGCTATCCTAGGAGAAGTCGTTAACATTTGTTGAGTGTCTACTATGTGCCAGACACTCTGGGCTACAGAGGATGCGAATTGAAATGAGAGATTATTCTTCATCTCCAGGTATTTACAGTCTTTAGTAAGAACCACATCATATGTCCACTGAGAACAAACTTCAGGTAAAATAAATTCCATATGGAAGAACATAGAGCTAGGAAAACCCAGAGACAGACACGGTTAATACAGGCTTGCCTAGGGTGAAGATGAATAGTAGTGAGGACAGGGCACTTCTCCATCCTAGTATTACTGGCAGGTAGAAACTTGGAACCCTTCTACATATGTTCCAAGAGAGAGATGTGAAGAGAAAACAAGACAGTGTCAACAAAATTAAAAGGCAATAAAAAATGGTAAATTGTACATGCACCTGCAACACGCTGTGCACTAAACCATTACCTCACAAAAACACATCTAAACTAACAATTCAGTCATCGAGGTTTACTTATTCTGGGGATTAATGAAGACTCTAGCGTCATCCTAACTTAATGTCTATCTCTAGGGTTAATTTTGCTCTCCTCTCAAAAGAAAGCAATGTTAATGCATTAATTCAAAGAAGTAAAGCTTCCGTTTTATAGGCTTTTCTTTAGCAACCTATCATTCCTACAATTTGAGAAAATAACTCACCAATGAACACAACTAAATTTTCCAGGTCTGTTGCTTTAAAAAAAAAAAAAAAAGTCAACATTTGTGCAAAACAATTTATATAGTAGATTACTACAAAATGAAAATTTAATATGTCTTCATCAGTTAAATCTCCCAGGAGCAATGTGCAAGACTGCCTCTGACTTTCATTATTTTATCCTTTCAGTAATTGCCCAGATGGTACAATCTGCTGAGTATTGACATTATAATCTCAAAGAAATTAGTGAAGTAAGTCAAATGTGATTTATTTAAGGAAAGAATCAATATCAATATGAAATGATCTTGAGTTCAAATGGTAAGATATGAAAAGAGCAATTAACAAGGCTTTATCTCTTTAGAAAATTTCAGTTTTATATGTATAGTTATTTGCTGTGCGGAATAAGAGAGGATATATTAAAGTGTTAAAAAGCTATACGGCGCCTTGAAAATATGGGGAGTGACAATTATTTGATGAAAGTAACAAATTCAAAAATGTATTTTTTGAGTACTTACTAGGAAAACAAGGTGCCAGATGCTACAGGGCATTCAACATAAATCTCTGGTTTTGTAACAGATTAAATATTTAGTCAGGAAGGGAATATCCAGACCTGGGTCTAATCTGAGCTTTTAAGGTTGTAATAAAAGTCATAATATTTATGGTAACAACTATAATAATGTGTTTATTTTCCATTTTCAATGTATCACACAGAAATATTAAATTGCTGATAACATCAACATTAAAAATGAGAATAGAGCCCAAATATTTCATTATTTGCTTGTTCCATCTCTTATGCATTTATTATCTATAGTTATCTAACCCTTGCAAACTACTTTATATTTTTAACATGATTGGTAATGAGTTCTAACTTTTAATTACTTATGCTTTCTAAAGTGCTAATGACTCTTTTTTTTCTAAAAACTGTCTTTTCAAGAAATGCCCCTTTATGGAATCTTTTTGAACTCTGTTAGGTCGACATTGAGGCCGGATAAAACATGGAATGAAATGGTTCTAATTCTGATTAGCTTATATTCATTTGGTTTTAAATATTGGTAGGACAGTTTTCTATTTATATCCAATTTCTTCCCATATTACACTTATTTGACACCTCCTGTGGTCTTGGTTGAAGGAGCAGAACAGAGCAGTGACTTTAGGGACCATACTACTGGTGACTCTTTGGTTCCTTTCATGGGTCTTAACTATTAGTGGGGAAACCTGTCCTCCCAAAACTCAATTTTGCATAATTTTTAAAATAAATGTATTACTTTCTACTTGAATAAATTGTATCTTTTTTGATAACTTTCTGGACATTCATGTATCTTGGTGTTTTCATCTTCGATTTTTTTTTTCTTTCTTGGCTTAGGTTTTTATTTTTTTAGTACACTCTGTCATCATTGCAAATCTCAAGAGTCCAGATGCCTATAAAGATAACATTTAAATGCTAAGATAAAATTCAATACCAGCTGGGATTCTCCAGACTTGCAGAGAATTGCTTGTTTATGACTGCACTATGTTTTCTGCCTTTTATATGGTTCCTTAGCCATTCCTAAATAGTCCCAGTGCTGCCAGGTACAGTTAATTTTTTGTAGAAATACAGTAATGGTTTTTGGAATTTTTAAATAAAGTATATCAATTACTTGCCTTTTTCCCAAAATCCAAAAAAGATGTTATATATTAGTGGGGTTCAGTATCTCTTAACAGAATCTTGTCTACCTGTTCATGCATTCACTCTGAATTTAACTGTGGATCCTGTCAGATGAGAGAACTACAAGTTAATCTTCATGGCTTTTGGAGTCTCTTCCAGAGAGGGCCTTACAGATATAAATCCGGTATTCTTATAGGCATAGTGACATATGTCCAGTAAATTATGTATTTTGACCCATTTTTAATGATTTACTCTTGAGTTCTGTTCATAACCTTAACTAGAACAATTCATCTTTGGAGATTTACTTAACAACTGTTGGTCATACCACAATAAAATGATTCCATTGTGTTGGGAAGAGTCTTCTACCAAAGACATCCCAGGGAGAAGCCATAATGTTCCGAGTCAAAGACAAGGTGACAGAACTATTCCAGAAAACCAACACACTTGGTAGTCAGAGAGAACTCTTATTTGTAGATTTTGATAGAAATTTTTATGTATTTGGATGGAGATTTACCTCTCTAAAATAGAGTTACTTGGAGAACAAAATCCAACTTCGATCCCAAATATATTCAGTTAAAATATAAAATAGCAAGCACTGCAGGGAAGCAGCACCACCATCTACAGTTATCTTGAAACTGAAAACAGTTCCTTGGTCTAGTCTGTATAGCTATAAAGAAAACTGAAGCTGAAACAAAACATTTAGATATTCCTGAGTTTTTACCATTTTTTTCCCCTAGCATTTTGGTGAAAATAAAATAAATAAGAGCATGCTTTTCATCTTGGTCATATCAAATTGATTCAACTACATTTTAAAATAAATTATTTCTGCACAAATACAGTGAAAGTCCAATAAATAGCTAACCTTATCATTTCTCAGTGGCATTTAGTTATTAGAAAGATAATTATCTAAAACATATGCCAGAGAGTCCACGAGGCTTAGACTAGAATTCTTTACTATTTCTAATCACTTCTTGGTGCTATTTTACAATTAGGAAAGAATGACAACCAAGAGTGGGTGAAGAATCTTTCCCAGCAAAGACAATTTAAATATCTATTTGATTATATGACAGTACAGCTTCTCCTTTTGTTCCCCTGCTTGGTAGACCATATAGTTACTACATGCCAGTTGTCTTGTCACTTTTGTTAGAGAGGTGTATCAAGAAGATGGCAAAAAAACATAGCTTTTGCAAATGTTCATGTCTGTTGCAGATCTAGTAAAAATGTCTTGTTTTTCTCCAATAATTTATTTTTCAGAATTGAACTTTAAGAACTGCCAATATTTTTAAGATCCCTTTTTTATTTCCTATTTACTGCTCATAAATTTCACCTTTGCATTCCTGAATTGTCTTGGGGATATTATAAAACAAAATATTATAAGTATAATTTCTGCCAAAATATTTTAGAATTGTTTTCAAAAGCAGTCTATTTCTCTCTGAATTTCTGTAAAACCCGTGATAGCCATTCCAATCGTAAATGGCAAATATTTTATGGTAAGATGTCAGTTTCAGCTTCTTAGATGCTTAGAAGCATCTTAGAGTTACCTAGATAGTAATAGAGTCTCAAAAAATATATATATTCTACTTTACTTATTCTGATTGTATTTAAATGGACGCCCAATATAATCAGGTTTAAGTCATATGAGGTATCTTGAAAGCTGTTCTCAAAAACATTTAGATACAAAATATGCACTTACTAAAATTTGCATTGGCCCTGCTCATATCACCAAGTTTGCTCCTTTTTCTTCTTACCTGTGCAACTACCCACAAGGTAAGATTAAGTCTACATAAATGGTCTCTCCATGCCACTGGTATTCATACAACCCTTACAGGAATAAAGGACAAGAGGCAGAACATATTCAAATTATTACATTTAAAAGCAACTTGATTTTTAAGCTCATGCATACTGCTCCATTTTCGTATACATGGCTGAAAAAATAATCACAGAGAATGGTATGCACTGTAAGCAGGCAATAATGATAATAATAATAATAATAATAATAATAATAATAATAATAAAAAAATATAAATAATGATTCCATGTCAAGTAATATGAAATTTAACAATTTCCATTTCTATGTAATGGGAGTAACTCAATACATCACTGGTTAAGGTTTTCTTTACTCTCAAATTTGCTGAGAGGAAGAACAGAAAAGGGAGAAAACAATGGTCAGAATGGATTTGAGAGAAGAAAAGATGATTTTCTGAACCTAAGACTTGAGGCCAATAGGATATTATTCAGTCTTTAAAGAAAAGGAAATAGTGCCTTTTGTGACAAAATGGGTAAACCTGGAGGACATGATGCTAAGTGAAATAAGCCAGACACAGAATGGCAAATTCTACATGATGTCACTTATTTAAGGATTCTAAAATAATTGGACTCATAGAATCAAAGAGTAGAATAGTGGTGGTCAGGGGCTGGCTAGTGGAAGAAGTGAGGAGACACTGGTCAAAGATACAGAGCTCAGTTATACGAGATGACTAAGTCTTAGAGATCTACTGTATAGCACCGTGCCTAAAATTAATATTGTACTGTATACGTTAAAATGTGGTAAAAAGGTAGCTCTTATGCTGAAAGTTCTTATCTTCCCCCAAAAGTAAATTTTAAAAAATCGGGTAGTAGGAAATTTTAGGAGGTAATGGATATATTTACAGCATAGAAAGACAGTGGTGATGGTTACACCAGTTTATACTTATTTCTCAACTCACTGGATAGTATACATTAAATGTGTGTAGCTTTTTACATTAGTTGCACCCCAATAAAGTAGTTTAAAAAGAGACTTAAGGCCAGCCAAACCCACACAACATACAAACTACTAGAAAACTCTTTTGACCACAAATTTTGCTCCTGCTAATAAATGACAAATCTAGATGAGGAATAGTTTTAAGTTATAAAAGAAAAGTAGTAAAGAGACTTTAATTATCAACATTGTTGTAATGGAGAACCTTCTCAAACTAATAAAAAAGTTAAATCAACAAAAATATACAAAACACGGGAAGGACTGACTAGAACTCTCTATTAATTTTTGACCACTTTCTCCTCTATTTATAGTGCTTGGAGCAGAAACTAGCTTTTTTTGGATCTTGAGAGTTAGATCACTAAGTTTAATCTTTAATCATGTAAATAACCTGATTTAAGAGGGGCCTTTTATTCGATAGCTGCCACAGGCAGTCCTGCAGACTTTTCTGATCTCATGGTAAAATTCAAGTGTAATGGAAACCTAGTACCATCCACAAAGAAGTGAAAAGACAATTCTGGTTTACATCCTGCTGTGGCGTACACTGAAAACACAGGAATTTTCCAGTCAATCCACTGAAGGAAATGAAATTCATCCAATAGGAAAGGCTTATTTTACCATGATCGAGAATAACTGAAATATCGAATGTCCAGAATATGAGAACATCCAAATACCCTGAAGAATCACAGAGCATCAGGTCAGTAAACTTATTTAATATTCAGTGAGAGAGAAAGAGGGAGAACATCTCTCCGCCTTCTCCCTTAATTCATCTCGTCTCTCATTCCCCACCTACCCTTAATCCTGCCACCGAGTTGGCAATAAAAACCTTTCCAAGCCCTTAAAGTTTCTTATACATTCTTTTTCCCCCTTAGATCCCATTGGCCTTGTCTTGGTTCAGGCTTTTGTATTTTCTGCTCTAGATGGCGGCCACAGTTCCCATCATTGTCTCCCTTCTCTACAAACTCATATTTATGCTCTATCGTTTTTCCCAGAGAAGCTTCCATTAAAAATTTGGTAATGCTATTTTTCTGCTTAAAATTTACCAAATGTGCCTAACTTTTTCTCAGGATAAAATTCTAACACCTCATGATTCTAACAGCTGCCTTGAATTCTCACTTTTACCTTCTGTTTTCGTCTCCAGAGTGGCCTATCTATAAACTCTCCAAATGCCTCACCTTGTATTAAAGATAATCTGCAGTTCTTTGAAGTTCCTTGAGCTTACCATGCCTTTTCACACCTTTGAGTGTTTACAGAAGTCATCCTGTATTGTCTGGCTAACTCTATGTCATCCTTTACAATGACTAGAATTTAACCTTCTCCAAAAAATGTCTCTGACTGCAGGGCCCAGGCTGGATTCCACATACTCCTCAACGCCTTGGGGCTACCTCCATCATGGAACTTATCTCACTTTATTTGTCTATTTCCTCGCTAGAGAGTGTCATCTCCTCAAGGACAGAGACCGTGTCTTTCTATTCTGTATCTCTAGGCTGGCAAAATGCTCACACCACAGTAGGCACCTGAGGCATGTTTAATTTACTATCAACAAATAATACGGTTCTGGTAAAGATGGTGGGGGTAGGTAAACACTGGGCTTGCCTCCTCCCGTGATCACATTACAATTACAACTAAATTATAGAAAAACCTGAAAAAGCACCTGAAGACCAGCTGAATAAAACTCCTATAACTAAGGATATAAACAAGAAGCCACCTCAGATGGTCAGGAGGGGAAAATACGTGAACTGGGCTGCTCCCACACCTGTGTTCGGTGGTTGAGAATCAAGAGGGCTATCTCGGTTACAGATGTCCCCCATGAGAGAAGGTGGCCCAGCTCTATGTGAGGTTCTCCAGCCTGGAGAACGAGTGCTAGGAAGAAGAGTCCCCCCAACATCTGTGAAAATCAGTGGGGCTTCGGTCAGTCTGGGGGAGATGGAAGGCTGCTGGAAGCCCAGGCGTTCTCTTAAAGGGCTTGTGCACGGCCTCGCTGGCTCCAGCAAAAGGACTGCAGCTCAACATGTGCCAGAGACGTATAAGAAGAAACTGAATCAGGGCCTTCTGGGCAAAGCTGCCATTGTCCTTTTGTTGAGCCCTCCCCCAGGGGCAGGCAGGTGCCAACTCGGAATCTGCATTAACCTGGTGAACACCATTCACGCCACCCTGGTGACCCAACCCCACACAGCTCTATCACTGCACCTGGCTCTTTCAGAGGCTCTGCCTCGCCAACAGCCGTGCTGATGATGGAAACTTTCTTAAAAACCCTCCAAGGTCTGCAGGCAGGTGGTGGCTGGCCTTGGAGTGCCCTGTGCCTTTTGCCGAGTGGCCGCAGGCCCAGTGCAGGTGGCAGCTGGCTTCAGGTCATAGAATGGCCTCACTCATGTGCCTCTGGGCCTCGTACAGGGAGATTCCAACTTCAGATCACTGTTCAGTTTCTACAAGGTGGCCCTGGGCTGGGCATAGGCAGCAGCTGAACTTGGCCTGCAGCAGAGCCCCTCTCAAGAGACCCCAGAACAAATGAACCTAAAGGGCAGCTTCAGACCACAACCTAGCACCACTCCATAAACTCCTCAAATAGAACACCCAAAGGGTGAGCTCAGCAAGCACCAAAGCCCTGCTGGGGCGAATCCCGCTCCATGAGGTCAGGCCCCACTCTGGTTGTGGACAGAAGGCACAGGCAGCCAGCCTGAGGGTTAACCCCCACCTATTGATGAGCAAGAGCAGACAATGCTCAGTTACCAGACAGTTCACGTAAGGAACCTTCCTGGAGCATCTGCTCAGGTGACCAGGGAGGCTGCTCCACTGCTCCAGAGGACAATGCCTACATAAGGCACCTTGCCAAAACTGGAAGATGTAGCAGACAAAAATTAGGAGAAGAAAAAACATGTCCAAAATCAAAGAAGAGAATAAAACTCCAAAATAAATAAATAAATAAATAATCAATCAATCGATCAATCAATGGAGGGAAGCAATCTAGATACAAAGTTCAAATCACTGGTTATAAGGCTGCTCGATGAACTTAGAAGAAGAATAGAGAACTTCAACAGAGAGTTAGTCAACATAAAAAAATGACAGAGCAAACATAAAAAGAACCCATCAGAAATGAAGAGTACGATAACTGAAATGAAAACTACACTAGAAGAAAACAGCAGCGGTTCAGATGAAGCAGAGGACCGATTCAGTGATTTGGAAGACAAAGTAGCAGAAAACTCCCAATGAGAACAGCAACAACAACAACAACAACAACAACAACAACAATAATAAAACAATAAAAATGAGAACAGTTTAAGGGGCCTCGGAACAACATCAAACATGCCAGCATCTCGTCATAGGAGTATTAAGAAGAGAGAGTGCAAGGAACTGAAAACCGATTTGATGGAATAATGACAAAATAATTTTAAATTGAAATAACTTGTGTATGTTAACAAAGCTACATGATCACACTAGTTTAAATACTTTTACATGCCATATAAATGCAAATTTTCTCTAAAATGATAATTATTTTTTACCCATTTAACAAATACTTATATGGACACCTATATTAAACGTTTTTTTTTTGTTGCTGGACTAGAGGAGTATATGGAATCTTCTTATAGCTTACAGTATAAGCTGGAAGGCAGACGTTAATCAAATACTAACACTCATAATTTTATGTCTACAAAATGAAATAAAGTACTCTGAAACTTAAAAAAAAATGCAGTTTTGGGAGTGTATTTAACAAAGGAAACTGAGGTAGACCTGAGATGAATAGGCCTAAGCTGAGCGCAGGGGGAAAGGCGAGGAAGCATTCCAAACAGGAGAAACAGCACAGTGGTGGAAATGCCCACGGCCAGAGGGGCCACGGTGGAGTGTAAGAAAGGCAAAGTGGCCTCTGTGGCTTGAACCGAGAGAGCAGGAGGGAACGTGCTGGGAGACTGGTTAGACAGTCAGACAGAGACTGAACTATGCTGCTGCTTCGGCGTCTTGTTAAAGATTTTAGTCTTAATCCAAAAATGACAAAACAATTGTAATGGATCAGATGTGCCACTTGAAAGTATCAGTGTGGCTTCCCTGTGGAAAAAGAGAGGATGCAGTGTGGAGTGGATGTGGAGACCAGATGCAGGGCCATGCGACAGTGAGTGAAGATGACAGCATGGAGTGGAGCAATCCAGGAGTCGATGGTCAAAGGCCAAATGCTTTGATGGCTGTTGAGAGGAAAAGATTGCTAGGGTCTGTCGATAAAATTGCCCTGAGAAGAAAGCCCTACAGAAGGAGAGGTCGAGGTGACCACAGAATTTCTGGCACGTGCTACCTTTCCTGAGACAGAAAACAGGGAAGGGGCTGAGGGAAAGACTACGAATGTAATACTGGACGAGCTGAGCTTGAAGTTCTTTTGGAGCATCCAAGTGGAAACACTGCATAAGGAGCTGACCCTATGGACTACACTGGAGTTCAGACCAAAGATCTGGACTACAGGTACACATGGGGGAGTTTGGGAAGTTGGTGAGTGAAGCTGTAGGCATGGATGGCGTTGACAGGGGAAGAAGCTGCAGCAAGATTTCCGCTGATGCTCTGTGACCCTAGCTACCTTGTGAGCACTCCAGCCTGTGGTGCTCTTTTCCAGTAATCCTCTTCCACGCTTTCCCCTTCTGAGTTCTCTGAATTATAAGACTTGTGTGGAAAGGGAACTTGGAGATCATGAGGTCTAAACTCCAACTTTAGAAAGAAACTGCAACTGTTTTCTCAAGGTCATGCAAGTCCTCAAAGGTAAAACTGAGACAAAAAGGTGGGGTCTTTTTGACAAGTACCCCCAAGAGCTTTCATCTGGAGTGGGACATTCTGGAAGACAAACATAAGTGTCCCAAGTACTCAGAATTTTTCAGATTCTGGTATATGTTCATTTGTCGTGGTGAAACAACAAAGGCGTATGGAAAGGATAGCCCTTATGGGGGCAATGCCTGGTGGTGCAGAAACGTGAATGAAATCTTCAGCTGGACTGATTTGGTTTGGATATCAGTAAGCAGTACAATGCTAGGCCAAAAATTTGACCTCTCTGACCCTCCATTTCCTTCTCTATAAAATAAATAACAATTACCTTGAAGTGTTGTAAGAAATAAAACTAATATTTTAAAAGCCAATAACTACAGTGTAGGCTTACAATTTACTAATATTTTATTCCAAAGTAAAAAATATATATATAATATTAAAGTCATTGTTATTGCAATTTTACGTATACTATGAAATTGTTATTTTAATATATAAAATCAAAATCAAAAGCCTTTGCTAAAAATCCCTTTATTATTAAAAAAAAAATCTCGGTGGCTGGTTCAAACCCTTGAAATACTAAATATCGAAGAAGCAATTTTTTCTCTCATCAGGATTTAAAATCTATTTTATGCTTATGCGTTTAGACTCTATAAAGCATCTATGACTGTAAATCAACAAAAATCTACATCCAAATAACATTCAATATTATTATAATATAGTATATTTTCTAAAAATAAAGCACCATCCCCCCTCCATTTCAGGGTCTTGTTGTTAAGCAACTAAAGAACCTGTCGTCAGTTTTCATTCATTCAAACATACCTATAACCAAGGTAAACGTTATAGTTGTAAAATGTTGCCAAGGATGGATCAAATGCCATGAAAAATATAAAATTAGTCATTTTGTCTTTTATTCACAAACTTTTATGTTCCATCTGAACTGGATCTTTTCTGCTTCCATTTAGGGTTTAAATACAAAGAATTTTCAGCTGATGCAAGTGTCGTAGTTTGCTTTACCAAAGATTTTCAAATGAAAGATGAATAAACGTTGTTACAGGATATGAATTCCAAGGGAACAGCTATCATGTAGGAATAGGCTTTGGAGTTTCATTCAGTAAGATCTACATACCTTATATTTTTAGCTTTATAGGTATGTTTTTCCAATTAGAGGATACAATTGCATAAAATTAGCATGAACATTTCTATAAAAATTTTATGCAGCAGTAGTAGAACTTCATCTTTCATTTTTTTATCGTGATGGAGAGCTTCAATTTAAAGGCAAGAGACAGCCTACTCGAAACATGAGGACTCTGAGCAAGAGGACTCCTTAACACACAGCAGATTTTCCTTCCATATTTATTCCTTATTTACTCCAAAATAGGACTTGAAGCAATTTGTAGTATTAATCTTTCCCTCTCCTTTCCCTCCCTCTCCCCCATTTCATTCCCCCTCCATCATACCTGTTGGATAACTAGTGCCAAAGTATATATAATCTATTTCCTCACTAAAATAAAAATATTAGCCCTTAATACCCAGTAGAGTAACTGGAACAAAGTGAGTATTTGATCAGTGTTCACTGAACTGAAAAAGAAAAAAAAACCTAAAGGAAAATATAGTTTGCATGGCCTTCAGTCTAGCAGGTGCCAATCCCATATACATTTTTAGGAGCTTAATGATGCTGATTCCCTGCTTGCATCCCAGGCCTAATGAGTTCACACCTCCGTAGGCAGTGTCTGGAAACCTGCCTTCCTGAGAACCTCCACTGAGCCCTCTGGAGATGCAGGGAAAGTGTGGACTACGAAAGGGCAGTGGAGAACATGGCAAAACAGAGG
This sequence comes from Cynopterus sphinx, assembly GCA_030015415.1. Taxonomy (NCBI): domain Eukaryota; kingdom Metazoa; phylum Chordata; class Mammalia; order Chiroptera; family Pteropodidae; genus Cynopterus; species Cynopterus sphinx. The sequence continues at coordinate 8,459,247 of CM057394.1, forward strand.
TAGATGTTTCACAGTGGAGGCCTGAAGATGCGAAATCTCGAGGGAGGTTTGGGCAGGGTGCAGTGCTGTGCCCCGATAACCGGGACAAAGGCTGAAAAGCCACCAGGAACCCAGTACTCTCTGCCTCATCATCTCCGGTTCTCTTTCCTCTTGCATTTCATTTTTCTCAATCTGCACACAGGCTTCCTTTGCTTCTCTGTGCACATGGCTATTATCCAACACCCAGGTTGAGATCACCTCAGTGCCACACACACACACACACTTTACTGAAGTTCAGGAAACTAGACTGAATCTCACGGGAGAGACATCTGATAAGCCAGGCTCTGGTCACCACCCACCACTGATATTCTGAGAGCGATGTCGGGCTCTCACCCCAACATCTGGGCCTGCCTATTTGTATTCTAGTCCTAATTATTGCCCTCCCCCGAAGGCTGAAGCCCTCCTAATCACTGATTTTCTTCTGAAATTTTATGAGGAAGCATCACAACCCCTGTTCATGAATCCCATAAAGCACCATTCCCACCCCGTGTGCAGCGCCAGTCTCCTGACTCTTGTCATTTGTCACAAGCTGAGAAGGCTGTAGCTTGTCCTTTCCTGCCTCTTCTCTTAGCCTGGCTAGCTCAGTCCCCAGCGTGCCCGAGTTCCGTAGCATGGGCCTTCACCCCCACTTGGAGCCAGAGCCCAGATTTCCAACTTCTGGCTATTCTCTTTCTTTCCAGTTACTCTAGCTGTTTATAATCAAACTTGTGGGCTTTCCTTATTTCTGATAATTCCTGTATCTCACAGTCACCCAGTGAAAAAACAAACACCAGAAATAAGTTGGGTCATTTCCTCTATTATCCTGTGTCGCTCACCAAAACCTCAGCCTTTTCTCTATTTCTTCCTCCCCACGTATCAGAATCTTGGCATCTAACCTGCTCCTGCAAAGACCTTATACCGATGACAAAGACAATGGCCTTTACTGAATGCCAGTTCATCCTGAACACCCTCATAACATTCTCCGCAAATGTTTTCAATTTCTCTATATTTACCTATATATCAGAATGAGATTTTGTTGTGGTTGGTTTTCAAAGACCCTTACAATCTTCTTCAACCCTGTTTCTGTCTATCTACCTTGTTTTCTTTTAGTTTGGTCACTCCCAGTCCTGTGCACACAGCTGGTGGTGGTAGTGGTCTTGGAACTCATATGACTCCTCATTTTTAACTCAGCTCATCACTAATCTTCAGGAACCTTTTCTGACTCCTCATTGATTATTTTCTCACCCTCCTATATTATGTTGTTTCAAATATATTTATTTTAATATTTTATTGTTATTTCACATCTGTTATTTTGCATTATGTCTTTGCAACTAACTTAATTTGTGTCATAATTTTTGCTTTTCGGTTTCATTTTACTGTTTCACGTATCCAACAGGATGTTGAATATAGCATAGGTATTTTAAAAGTAGGTACTGAATAATGAATTAGAGAGTTTCAATATTAAACAACTAGAATGGATTTTAGACGGTTCTGTGAGAGATACTGGGCAAAATTGAGCTATATTAAATGCAAACTTACCAGAGAAGACGCTAGGTATCTTGGAAAGAAAGCTTTTGACAGTACGAATAGGAATTCCATTTTTTTCATCTTGCATGCGTGCTATGACGTCTTCCATCTAAATAACAATAAGATAATAAAAATCTTTCAAAAGTTGAACTTTTTGAGAAAGATCAGTTCTCATAACAATTTTGTATATCAGTTTTGCCCAACTAAGCATAGTGCCATATGCTTGTCTTTCTAAAGTTTATCACATTAATATTTTTAGTTTGGTTAAAAGATGATGGAGAAAACAGCAAGAAAAGTGGTCATTTTAGGGTCCATTAAGCTATTAAGAGGGTTTTTGTTCTTTGACTAATGCTTTTCTTCTGGTTTTACATTCTTTGGTTATAAAGTTTGAGATAAAAGACTGCTTATTTTTGAAACTGTCAGAAACCACTGTCATAGCAAAATCCACACTTCCTTAATATTACAACTCGACTAAATTTATTGAGAAAGAAAATAGAGGCCCTAAAAGTATCCGTTTGGATTTCTTCTTCAAGCAAGAGAGTTCCTATGTTCTGGTTTAGGGTAAGATTCTCCTCCCCAGGCATTTGCTAGATGTGGTGTGAAATGCACATATTTACACATAAAAATTAATGTAACACCATTCTGTCTATTTAGCAAATTCCACTGTATCTTTCTTTTTTTTCTTTCAATCTAGTTGGTGAATTTGCTTTTGCAAAAAAGAAATTGCAAATTTTAAAATTCTGTACTTAATGTGCTTTTAAACCTATGGGATGCAAATACACACAAGCACGTAAACAAGTTTTATTATGAAACTCAATATCCATTAATTCACTTACTCGTTCCACAAATACTTGCTAGTCAACAACTCAAGACCAGACTCACTACTGGGCATAATGAATATAAAAATAAATATAATACAGTTCATGCCCTCAAAAACTTCACAGTTAATATTGAAAACAATGGTGAAATTTGAGTAAGGTTTATAGGTTAGTTAATAGTGTTGTAGAAATATCAATTTCCTGTTTTTGATCATTATATAAGATGTTAACATTAAGGAATGTTGAGTTAAAGGGTATATGGGAATTCTTTGTACTGTTTTTGCATCTTTTCCATCGCCTAAAATTATTTCAAAATAAAAAGTTCAAAAGTATATATCAATAAATTACCTATCAAATTCCCATTAGCACAGTCTCAGAATGATTTTCCATCTAAGAAATCTTATTTACCTGGATAAGTACTATGAGATTTATTAGCATGAGAAATAACTGGGAATGGGGGAAGAATGGGTCTTAGAGTAAGACAGGTCTGCTCTTCTCATTATCATCTCTCTGTAAAATGAAGATAATATTTATGATAACTTCTTTACAACGTTCATGACGTTGGGTTGGGACTTGGATGTGGTAAAGTGTTTGAAAGTTAAATGAACAACACATATAAAGCACAGTACATAGACAGACAAAGTGTATTGAACTTTGAATGTCCTTGTAACTCTTAATACTGGGTTGCATTTTATTCACGCATCAAATTACTGTTTCATGTGGACAGAACATCATTAGCTTAATTCTCCTGCCACTTTCTGTCACCCCAGGGGAGCTGGGCTGACTCTTCCTTAGAAGAGTTGGGAATGACTAATTGGCCTGCGGGGCCCATCCTTTTGCTCTTTGGAAATCCATATCCAACTCTGCTGATATGGAGAGGCCTGCCCTGGTGGGTAAGTCTGTTCAAACGTAGGAATCAGGATTAAAGTTTAGTGGACACTCTTCAGTAACAGTTTTATCAGCAATCAAGGTGAGACTGTGACCCCTATCTTCCTGACTCTTTGGTTGTGATTTTCAGTTGGTCAGAATTCAGTTGGTTAGAAAAAAAAAAAAGTTTTTGTTGTTGTTTTACCAAGCCTCTGAAAGACCCCAAAAATAACCCAATATTTCTTTTCACTTCCTACAGATATCTCAAAGTATAGAAACATGAAAAAGATACAGAGTTGTGACTTTATTTTGTCACTATTTGCTCTTCATTTTCCTGACACAATGTTTAGAAAGGAAGAATAAGCTGCTTTTTCTGGCCTAGTATCAGTTTATGAACCCAAGTATTATCAGCTCAGTGGTTTAAACCAAACTGGATTAGACAGATATGGAAACCTCCCTGACTCCCAATTTAATGACTTCAGCACCCAGGAATGTGGCCACAATGACTTCCAGTTGAGGAGTGGTTTAAGGTGCATCATTAGGAGTTGGAGGTGTTTTTCTGCAAAGTCTCGCCACCTCTCAGTTCACTGGCTCAAAGAGGAATGAGATTAAGAATCCAGAAATTTAAAGTGACTTTCTGTGGCCATTTTAAAAATCCTCAATTTTCCAGAGCCATGATTTTCACAATAGAAAAAATAAACTAAATCCCACGTAAAATCAGAATTTGTGTTCTAGACTCAAAATGTAATCTGGAAATGTATTCAACTGTTTTTACCTTTATTCAGATGTGATTTACCCATGAACCTCGCCATGGCTTAGAATTAGCAAACTAACGAACAAAACAAAACAAAAAGCAAAGACAAAGACAAAAAGCAACCTAGTTTCTAAAACTAAAATCAGTCACAAAGACCACATGTAAAAATACATCTGTCTCATGTACCAAAGTCCCCTTAGATATTCACTCAGATTCTATTTTTATATTTAGCATGCTTTTAATGTAAAAAGCATGCTTGATTATCTACGTTGTCACTATTAGCAATAACAAATTGGATGAGGAGGAGAATGCTAAAAACAGACAAACCAGCCTGAGGCCCTGCCCTATTCAACTGTGGGGCCCACCCAAGCTGCTTTCAATGGCTTTTCCATACAAACAGCCTGTTTTGGCTCATGCCTTGGACTTTCCTAAAATCTCTCAAAAGTTCATAAGCCTCAAACAAGCAGCATCTCTCTGGCTTTGGCACTCCTCATACCTCTTGCTGAGCAGCCCTAAGCCCGGCATTGGCAGGAGCCAGCCTCAGAAGATTGGCCTCTCCTAAGCACCTCTAGGCCCAACGTAGGCGGCCACCTGAGGATTGCTTAGTATCTCATTCCATGTGGTCTCAGGCATGGCCCAGGCAACATCTGAACTTGGCCTAGGTCAGGGTCCCTCCCTCCCAGAAGACCCTGGGTCTGGTATGCCTCATGCTTACTTTTAACCTAGCCAGAGGACCACCTTGCTGCCTCTGCAGATGATGCACCCAAAGGGCAGACTGGGCAGGGACCAGAGCCCCGCAAAAGTGAATCTTGTTTCATAGTGTCAGCCCCTCAATGACCAGTCCTCACAACCAATCAGACTAAGGGTCACTCCCTCGCATTGATATGCAAACAGCAACCAAGGCTCAACTACAATAGGAGGGCCCACACAACCCACATGAGAGATACACCTGAAGCACTGGGCTCAGGTGACCAGAGAGGTTAGGGTACTGAAACCCATAGGACACCTACTCCATAAGGCCACTCTGTTAAGCCCTAGAGACATAGCAGTTCTATCTAATACATTGAAAACAAACAAAAAAAAACAAAACAAAAAAACACAGGAGGCACTCAAAATAGAGGCAAAAAAACATGTCCCAAATGAAAGAACAGAACAAAGCTCTAGATAAAGAACTAAACAAAATGGAGACAAGCAATCTACTAGATGCAGAGTTTAAAATACTGGTTATAAGGGTGTTCTATGATCTCAATGAAAACTTTAACAAGGAGAGAGAAAACATAAATGTGGAGAGAGAAAACATAAGAAAGAATCAGTCAGAAATGAAGAACACAATATCTGAAATAAAGAATACATTAGAAGGAAATCAACAGTAGATTAGATGAATTATAAAAAAAGAAATCAAATCAGTGATTTAGAAGATAAGGCAGCAGAAAACACTCGACCAGAACAGCAAAAAGAAAACCATCCCCCGCCAAAAAAAAGAAAAATATTGAGAATGGTTTAACAGGTCTCTCAGACAATATCAAGCTTACCAAAATTGCTACCCCAGGGCTACCAGAAAGAGAAGAGAGAGCAAGAAATTGAAACCTATTTGATGAAATAATGACTAAACTTTCCTGACCTAGTGGAGGGAATAGACACACAAGCCTAAAGCAGTGCAGAGAGGCCTAAACAAGATGGACCCAAAGGGGCCCACACCAAGACACATCATAAGTAAAGTGCCAAAAGTAAAAGACAAACAGAGCATCTTAAAAGCAGTTAGTTACCCACAGGGGATCTCCCATGAGACTGTCAGCTGGTTTTCTCAGCAGAAACTTTTCAACCTAGAAGGAACTGGCACAAAATATTCAAAGAGATGAAGGCAAAAACCTACAACAAAAATTACTCTACCCTGCAAGGATATCATTTAGAATCGAAGGCAGATAAAGAGCTTCCAAGACAGAAAAAATCTGAAGGAGCTCATCACCACCAAACCAGTATTACCAGAAACATTAAAGGGACTTCTAGAATAAGAAGAAGTAAGGAGAATGAGAAGAAATAAAAAATATGAGTAATAAAATGGCAATAACTACATATCTATCAACAATTAATTTAAATGTAAATGAATTAAATGCTTTAATCAAACTATATAGGTGGCTGAATGGATGAAAACCCTTGAATATACTACCTATAGGAGACTCACTTTAAATCAAAAGACATGCAGACTGAAAGTAGAAGGATGAAAAGTGATATTTTATAGAAAACTAAAAAAAAAACATCTGGGGTAGAGATGCTGATATCAGACAAAATAGGCATCCAAATAAAGGCTATAACAAGAGACAAAGAAAGACCCAGTAATTCTACTTCTGAATATTCGGATATTTATCTAAAGAAACCCAAAATACTAATGTGAAAGGATAAATATGTGAACTCATATGTTCACTGCAGTATATTCACAGTAGCCAAGATATGGAGGCAACCCGGGTGTCCATCAAGGGATGACTAGATAAAAAAGAGAGAGTATATTTACATAAAGGAATATTACTCAGCCCTAAAAAAGAATGAAATCTTGCCATTTGCAACAATATGGATAGACCTAGAGGATACGGTGCTGAGTGGAGTAAGCCAGGCAGAGAAAGACAAATGCTGTATGATTTCACTTACAGATGAAATCTAAAAAACAACCAAACAAAACAGAAACAAACTCATAGGTACAGAGAAGATTTTGATGGTTTCTAGATGAGAGGTTGGTTTTGGTGATGAACAAAACAGGTGATACAAATTGGTAGATACAGAACAGTCGTATGGATGTAAAGCACAGCATAGGAATATAATCAATAATATTGTTAATAACTATGTACGATGCCAGATGGGTGATCAGGCGAGCAGTTCATAAGTCATACGAATGTGTCATCACTATGTTGTACACTCGAAACTAATCTAATATTGTGTGTCAACTGTAACTTAAAAATGTTAAGCAAACAACAACAAAAAGAAAGGAGACAAATTAATAGCACAAGCTAGACAATAAACAAGATGAGACTACAAAAAGTGACTCCAATAAATGGTAAAATTTGGGGGACAATTATATTAAGCTGGACATGCTTTGGGTGACTAAAGCTTTCTCTGAGTCTTACTTTACTTTTCAAATAAGAAGCAGACGATCTGTAAGATTTCTCCGAGCTACAAAACTATTGAAGTTTGGAAATAATCATCAGCGTTCAGCACAGGGTAAGTCTAAGTACTTAAAGACCCAATTCTCTATCAGAGACAAATAAATAGATGAGCCTATAAAACTGAACAAAAGTTTTTTTTTTAAAAATGTATTTGTTTCCAACTGTAAGCACATTTTAGTTTTAATAAAATTATAGAATGAAACAGATGCTCCTTTATTGCTCTAAGACTGTTTTTCTTAATCTGTAAAACGGAAATAATAACAACAGTGTCCATTTTACTACAGGTGATGATTAAGGAAGCAATGCTATTGAAATGTCTGCCATGATGCTGTCATCCTCATCATTATCACCAGTATAAGTTTCTTCCCTCATCACAGCACTAGAAAGCCACTGTCCCGCTCTTTTGTAAAGACAGCAATGGTCAAATGGCAAGCATTTACCAGAAGCAATAAACTGTCAATTACAAAGTAGACAGAGAGAACCTATGGACAACTCTCTCTTATATTTCTTATAGAAGACTGGGTTTGTGTTGTCCTCTGAAAAATAGGGGATTAGCAGTATAAGAAAAAATAATTTTTTAATATAAGTAAGGATTATGTAAATGATAAAAAAGTACTATTTAGAAGAAAGGGGGAAATGAGAGGCATCCTTTTTTGACACAATGAAAATGTCTATGTTTTCACTTTTTTGATGAATTTGCCTCGAAGTTCATTAGAGAATCAAAAAATAGAATTGAATTGAGATTAAATACTCATTGCAATAGTAACCTTTTTTCTGTGCAAACCAATTTCTGTGTGTGTGAGAAGAGTAAAACAATTGTCTCTTGCAAAGTAGTTTTGAGAATATTTATGGCTCACTAATTTTTTTTAATACCTCTACTACAAAACCCTTTACATTTCAGTTACTGTTATTATCTTATAACCATCTGTTTACCCTTAGATGTGAACTTCTTGAGGAAAGAAATCTCATCTTATCCATTGTTTTTATTGTTAATATATAAAATTCTGGCCCATAAGGAAGGCTCCAAAAAAAAGACATTATTTTTAATTTATGCAACATACTTTATTTTTCTGAGAAAGCCATAGCAAAAATAAAGAAGTTAAATTGATTTAAGATTTCATCTTAATATGTTTTAAATACTTCGTTTCTTTTTATCTAACATTTAGTAAAATTTAGACTGAGTAAAAAATAATGAAATAGAAGAGCTTAATGTACCATAAGCTAAAACATTCTTATTATTTCTGTTTTATTTGATGCAGAGATTCTTCTGCTCATTTATTAGAAAACTTTCTCCTTTCAAAACATAAGGGTAGATTAGGGGCTGTGTATGAAGCTGTCTGCTTGCTTGTAGATGTGACACTCAAGTTCATGATCATGTGAAGCTCTCATAATAAAAGGCACTCCTGAACTCCAACAAACTGCTCTTATTCCAGGAATTCATAATCAGCCTTTTCACTGAAATAGTTTAGATGTAATTCAATACTTGTGATTTGCTGCAAATATGGCTCAGGTTAAACAATCTCCACCTACACACCTGGTGGAATGAAAGAGAGAACATGCACAGGTATATCTTTGAGAAAAGCTACTAACAATTCAAAAGGGGCCTGCCAGACAGGGAACTCACACACACTGAGAAATCAAAGACGACATCTTGAAACCTTTTTAGTTCCTTAATGTTCTAAAACAATGATAGAAGTTGAATTACATTTAATTTACTTGTAGCTATGTTTGACAGAGCTTTACCATAATATCAGTGATATCGGTTTCATTTAGCCAATAACTTTATAGAGACACAGACTGTAAGGGAAATAATTGTTTAAAGTAAACTCAGTAGTTCTAAGAGAGAAATGATTCAATCAGAAGTTAAAAGAATGTTTACTAACTTCATATTCTAATCCACAATTAAGCACAGGCATTAAGAAATATAAATGAAGACTATATAGGCGTATTGGATGATTTTTTTCCTGTATGAACATACTTTCAAATTATTGTGTGTAACCATCATTTTAAGTAATTATAAAAATGGGGGAAAAAGGTCATTTAAATGCTTCTTGGATATCTTAGATAAAAAGGTGATGGCATGTAATATATAATTTAAAATCTGCTATAATCCTTTTTCCTTCAAAAATTCTTTCTAAAACATATTATTTGCAATTCTGATTTCAGCAGTAAAAGCAGAGAAAGTAGAGCCAGCCTCTAATTAAGGTTAAGTAAAAATAATGAGATCAAAACTTGCAACCAAAACTGTTTTCTGCTGCAATAATTTAATTAAAGCTGCTTCTAATTAATATGATTTTCCCCTGTGTTACAGTTGATGAAGTATGTTAACTCAGAATTACTCTTTTCATATGAAAAACCTATCATTTTCATGAATAATTTTGACTAAAAAATATAACTTTATAAAACTAGTTGACATGCAAATTTGTCCTAGTTCATTTTGAATATAAATCTATTTTTTTCAAAAGCACTAACTAATTTAGAAACATTGAGATTCTATGATTTTTTAATTAGTAGATTTTTTTCTGATTTATGGATGTTATGTTTTTAAATAATAGCTTTTCACTCAACCATCTCAAGTAATATAACCCCCACTTTAAATAAATAAATAGATAAATTAAAAACTATGTTTATTGTATTTCTTGAGATTACTTGGGTTATAAGTGACAGAATCCCAACATAAATTGTCACAAGAAAGGAAATGGGCTGAAAGCATTGTGGGATGCTTTGTGAAACTCAAAGATCAGGCTATAAGTGGCAAGCACAGACCAATGGAACAGAATTGAGAGCCCATAAATAAACTCCCAAATATACAGACAACAATTTTTGACAAAGGAGCCAAAAAAAATACAATGGAGAAAAGAAAACTTCTTCAATAAATGGTGCTGAAAAAATTAAAAAGCCACATGCAAAAGAATGGAACGAGACTGCTGTCACCACACACCAAAACGAACTCACAATGGACCAAAGACCTAAATATAAGACCTGAAACAACGAACTGCATAGAAGAAAACACAGATACTAAATTCACAAACATTGGATTTAGAGAGGATTTTGTGAATTTGACCTCAAAGGCAAGGAAAGTAAAAGCAAAAATAAATGAATGGGACTATATCAAACTAAAAACTTCAGCGCAATGAACAAAACAAAGAGACAACCAACTGATTGGGAGAAGTGCAAACAATGCCACCAATGAGGGCTTTGCATATCCCAGATATACAAAGAACTCATACAACTCAACAACACCAATAAGCAATCCAATATAAAAAGTGAGCAGAAGACCTGAACAGCATAAAAAGCAACCAAAATCAGAAGGGAAGGTGTGTTGAATAAGGACATGTAAGAGACAAGTGTTCCTGCAGCATCAGTCCAAGTAGGATGGCCAGCTTTCTGAATTAGGAAGATAAGACTTCGGTGTCCACCCTGTGATGCACTATTTACAACCTGAAAACTCCAGGTAGTTCTCTGCCCATTGACCTGTGTACCCACTGATTTAGGATCTGAACGTTCTTATCAGGACCCAGAGGACAGAGCTGGCAGGTCCTTTTCAAGGACTAAGAAAATACGCTTGTTCTGGGGGTTCATTGATGGGAAGGTTTACCTTTCTTGGATTCTTCTTTTGTAAAAAATGCAAAGGACAATGCCAAATGAAATTAAGGCCTGCACCGCCTCCTTTCTCAACAGGGATTCCGTAAGTGAATTAAGCCCTTCAGAATATGATGCTAGTGATTATCTTCCCAATTCTCTCAAGGTTGGTAGAAGACTAGTGGCATTTCAAATGCAGGAGAGGTTAATTTATCACCTATAATGGGTCCCTCAGGCAATTAAGGCTTAATATTCTCAGAATCCTGGTGGAGAGTGCTGTTCTGAACGTGACCAAACTGTCAGTGCATACATAGGCTGCTATTTTTGGAGCCAGAAAGGAGCGGTGATCTGCTTCCACTGAGAGGAAACATGAGAGCTTTGGATTAAAGGCAGGCAGAAGGGCTGAAAATGCATGTTTTTAATGAAGTGATCCCAAGGTATATTGCTTAACTAGTTTTCTTTAGGACAACTTAATTTGTAAAAAGAAGGCTCATCGGTGCCTCTGAGGTGATTTTAGTATTGTTTTACCAGGAGTACTCAAAAACACGGCCTGCAGTCATGATCACTGCTTAGTCTAGGTTCATCCAGCCTGCTTAGACTAAGAATTAATGCCCTGTCTGTGACTCTCATTTTTTTTTTTACAAAAGGATTATAAACTGAATGTAAGGCAAAAGCACTTTAAAAGGACAAAAGTATAATCATATCAATGATGAACGTTTATCTACTTCAGGTGCACACACTAAAAATCAATACATGTGTGGTGATGTGGCTCTTTGCCTTATATTTCATGCTTTTCAAAGTTTTAACTTGGTTCTTGCTGCTTACGGAGCCTGACCTTCTTCTCTGTCTGACTTTCTTTGGTTTACTTGTTTCATAGAGTGATTTTAAAATTTCAATTTTCTAGAATTTCTGTGAGATCGATGAGCAAATTTTAGAAAGGCAATAGCAACTTTACCTTTACCTCTGCTAGTGCTGCCAATTTAAGGCATTATAAAGTTAAAATGGATTTTACTTTTCAGAAGAATTTGAACAGCCACATTGGTCTTTCCAACCCAGTGAACACTTGCTTCTAATGAAGGGAAAATTCAAGGTGACCTTTCTAATTCACCCTTTATATGTGGAAGGCTGGAGATGGAGATTTGGCAAAATTACCTCTTCCTTACTGATCTATTTATGAAAGGAAGCTCTCCAAACAAGGTTTTAGGCAACTAGTCATTCACTCTGTTCTCAAGAGAACAATTACAATGTGTGGTGAACAAATTTATACAACATCCCTAAGCAAAGTCGGTTCATGCTTAGACATGCACATGTTTAACTTCTAGTCCAATGATTATTTCTTTATATCCCCCATGATTTTGTTTTCACTATTAAAATTCCCATCGAGGAATCTAAGGCCATGCTCCCCTGAACATGCCTGATCTCATCTGGTCTCAGAAGCTACCCAGGGTTCAGCCTGGTTAGTACTTGGATGGGAGATCACCTAGGAATATCAGGTGCTGTAGGCATTTTAAAAAAATTCCCAAGAAGTCATAACTCCTGGTTGTCATATTTCTGACAATGATTCTTAACAATTTCATGAGAAAATGAAAAAAAAAAAAGAGAGACATTTGCCCTTCTTATTGCTAATCATGGTCTATTATCTTATTGTTAAGCCATGGACATCAGAAGGTCGTGACAGACTCAGCACCATAGTTTACGGCTGGTTTGGGAAGGTTCTACCACATGAGGTAGAAACCTTAATCTGAAATTCTATCATGTTATGCTGTTGTCCGAAGCACATGTAATGCTCCCCAAACAGTAATGTTATAAAAATATATTATTATATTATTTATGTATGTGTGCACATCAAAAATAATTTTTGGACATGGTCATTTTTAAATACTGGATTGAAGGAACAGCCCTTACTTCAACTATAATGTAAGATGCTATAAGGTGAATGAGGTTTACAACTTATATCTCAGGGATCTAAGTTGCCCTGAAATTCATGCATTTACACTAACAAAAAAAAGAAAAGAAACCACATTATAATACTGTCTCTCAGACAGAAACTATCTATTATCTGTAACCTATTAAGTGCTTTATTGAATGTTATGCGCAGGTGATGCTAAAAAATCAAGTTGTATCCCCAGGGAGACACTCCAGAATTGATTGAATGCATATATAAAATTTGTAATTAGATTATTTTTCTTTTTTTCTATTCATGTCTACTAACTTACTTAGTCCCTAAATGCATTTCATTTCTTCTAGTGAATGGGACTAAAATGTAGATAGAAAACACCGAGGAAACAAACATGAATGCTAAAAGCATCACTTCACTTAAGAGGCTGGGAATGATCTGTGTCCTTTACATGTTTAAACACCAATTTAAACATCTTTCATTACACAGCACTTTCCTCCTATAAGCCAGCATTCCTTACTACAAAGTTCTCTATCACATGCTGTGTAATGGATGTTTCCAAGGCAACAATAAAAATATATACCAAGCAAGGAAAATAGAAATTAATCTTGAACAATTACCTACCTTTACCAAAAAGTAAGAAAAATACGACATAGCATAAATGATGTAAAACACAGTTGTCCGAAAGGAAAAACATATTTGAGGCGAAGGAAATCATAGTGGAAGGAAAAAAGGGTAGCTGGGATGGCCTGGAATTACAGTTACACAGGAAAATATCTTACTCTACATTTTATGGAAAAGTAATATATATATGATTTGGCTGTGGATCCTTTGGGGTAGGTGACTGACTGTTAATGGCATGTTCAGCATAAATGTAACACAATAGAAAAAATATATTATATATTGACCTCTCCCTTGGTTTCTGACACAGGACTCTTAAAACCCTTGCAATTTCCAAAGTGATAAGAATACGAGTCCTGTCTTTTCCACTTGGTCCTTGACTCTGGTTCCTGACACAAAGCTCCTAAATCGTTTGGAATTTCCTGAGTCCTGAATGTCTTTTAGGGAGTTCCAGTCAAGATGGTGCAGTAGGTGGGTGATGTGTTCATCTCCTCTTATGACCACCTCAAAATTATAAGTAAATTATAGTATTATCCACCTGGAGAACCTTTTTGAAAACTGCCTGAACAGAAGTCCTATCACTCAGGATATAAAAAAGAAGACACAGATGGACATGGCAAAGACACAAAACAGGCTGGCACACACCCACGTGTGGCAATGGAGTATCAGGAGGGATATCTCAGCTGCAGGAGTTCTCCCTGAGGAGCAAGGAGTCTCAGTCCAAATCTGGGCTCCCCTCGCTGGAGTACCAGAGACAGGAAGAGTCCCATGACATCTGGCTGGGAAAACCAGCAGGGATTTCATTCTTGGTGAGACGGAAGTTCTGCTACAAACCTAGGCATCCTCGTAAAGGGCCCACACACAGGCTCACTTGCTCTCAAGCACTCACCCTGCGATCTGGCCGAGGGCTGAAGGAATATAGGGAGAAGCTGAGTGGTATGGCTTCAGGGAGAGGGCTGCAGAGACGACCTCCACTGTCTCCCTGTTAAGTCCTCCTCTGATGCAGCCAGCAGGTGAGCACCGTCTTTCTTATGTTAAGCCCTCCCTCCACCAGACAAATCTGAATCTGCATTAAACTGAGTGAACTCACCTATTCACCCCAACCTGGTGACAACCTGAGACCTCACCTCACCCAAGTCAAGTGCTGCTCAACTCTTTGAGTGGCCGAGCCTTTCAGCCAGCTGGCAGGTGACGACAGGCCCAGCACAGGCAGCTACCAACTGCAGAGCTCGTACAAGGTCGTGCCTGGCCAGTCACAAGCAGCGGCTGAGCTTGGACTACACCAGAGCCCCGTCAAAGCGGCTTCAGGATTAATACACCAAGTGACCAACTTCAGACCACAACAGAGCACCTTCTGAGTAGTCCAACAAATGGCACACCCCAAGTGGTTTCTGCAGGCACCAGATCCCACTGGGGTAAGTCCTGCTCTGTGGAATCAGGACTCACACAAGCAGCTCATATGATGTGGCCATGACCAGTCCTCAAAGCCAGAGAGTCCATCCCACCCAATGATATGCCAACAATAAGCAAGGCTCAATGACAACAGGAAGGTGCACACAGATGGAATCATGGATGCTCCTCTTGGGGGCTCCGCACACTGGCTTGTCATCTGATGGACGCATTCGCTCTGAGCTCTAGCTCTGGGGAAGCCTCCTGAGAGGTTCTGGAGACATACCAGGAGGAACTGAGTTGTCTGCCTTCAGGATGAGGGAATGGCTACCAACAATACAAAGCCTAACAAGTGGTGATGAGGATGTAGAGAAAAAGGAGCCCCTGTGTGCTGTTGATAGGACTGCAAATCGCTGCAGCCACTGTGGAAAACGGCATGGACATTCCTCAGAAAATAAAAAATGGGACGACCTTATGAGCCAGTACTTCCACTTCTGGGTATTCATGTGAAGAAACCCAAAACAATAATTTAAAAAGATATATGCATCTCTGTGTTCAATGCAGTGGGATTTACAATAGCCAAAGTATGAAGGCAACTTAAGTGCCCAACCACAGACAGCTGGATAAAGAAAAAGTGGTACATGTATACAGCAGAATACTACTCGGCCATAAGGAAGAATAAAATCTTATCATTTGTAATAACAATGGACCTAGAGGGTATTATCCTATGAAATAAGTCAGACAGAGGAAGACAAATTCCACCTGATTTCACTTATCTGTGGAATCTAAAGAACAACAACAAAAAGAGAAAATGGAAACAGACTCATAGATACAGAGAGCAAACTGGTAGTTGCCTGATTAGAGGGGGCTGGGGAAAAAAACATAAACAGATTAAGAAGTTCAAATGGGTAATTACAAAATGGACATGGGGGTGTAAAATACAGAATAGGGAATATAGTCGATATTATAGTAACTGTGTATGGTGGCAAGTGGCCAGTAGACTTACCAGGGGATCGCTCTGTAAATTATATAAATGTGTAAGCACCATGTTATACATCTGATACTAATATAAAATAACATTAAATGTCAACTGTAATTAAAAAATTAAAAAATAAGAAAGCATTGGTTAATAAAAAAAAAAGGAGAAGAAAAATGGCATGCCTTTTATTCTAATGAGGTGACTCTTGGGGGGCTTCTGAATGGGGGCCAAGTCATGATTTGAAGCTTCAAATTTTCAGTCCCCCCCCCCATTTCTAAAGAAGAGAGAGGGCTGAAAGTGGAGTCAATTATTGGTCAGGCTTAGTTGATGAAATCTCCATAAAACCTACAATCAGTTTGGGTTCGGGGAGCTTCTAGATATGTGAACAGCTCTGTATCCTGGGAATCTGGAACATTTCAACTTCTCGGAGTCAGAAGCTCCTGCTCTTAGAGCCCTTCAACACCTGCCCTATGTGTCTCTTCATCTGGCTCTTCACCTCTATGCTTCATCATATCATAGCCTTTATTATTTAATACAGCAGTAAAAATAAGTTTATCCCTGAATTCTGTGAGCTGTTCCAGCAGATAAATGAATTCACGGAGGACAGGGGTTATGGGAACCTCTGATTTATAGCCAAGTTGGACAAAAGTTGTGGGTAACCTGGGGACTTACTATCTGTGATCAGCATCTAATATAGGGGGCAGTCTTGTGGGATTTAGCTCTTAATGTGTGGTGTCAGAATTGAATTGTAGGACACTCAGCAGGTGTCCCAGACATGCTTGGTGTGGGAAAACAACAACACAACAAATCACACACATCTGGTTTCAAAAGCGTGTAAATATGGTAATAGTATGAGAGTGAGGCAGAGACACATGGGAGTAGTGTAGGTTCTCTATACAATACACAATTTTACATTTCAGCGATGACTTTAAAATGTGCCCTGTGACAGACACACACACACACACACACACACACACACACACACACTTGTATATGTACATGCATCTATACATTGTCTGTCTATCTATCTATCTTTCTATCTATTATCTATCCATCATCTATCCATCATCTAGCTATCATCTAGCTACCACATCTGCAAAACTTTTTATTGCATTTCTATTCAAACACATTAGGTATGATGATTCCCTACTTAGTAGAAGGCCATTGCTGAAGAGGAGGTGTGAATATATAATGGGAGGAGAACAGGCACTTAGAAGCAGTGATTCTGGAAAGAAACTGTGTGATAAAGGTGGGGGAAGTTACTCATCTACAAAACAGAGGAAGTAACTGCCGGCTTACCTTCCTAATGGTTTTGTAAATACCCAGTGAGGTGATGCACATGAAAGTACTGTGGAAGCTCAAGAAAGTGAAGAGATATAAAGTACTGCTATTATCCCCACCCACACTTTTTGTATATTTATTTGTAGGAAGTCCTGTAGTCATTTTTCCTGAGAATCTACAAAGTTCATTAGATATTATGGCTTTTTTTTCTGAATAGGAATATCATAACTTAATATAAGCCTACAGACACATCATCTAGCTCGATTCTCACAAGATTATGGCATGAATACTGTAATTACGTTATAAATGAAGAAAAACAAAGTAAGACCCACATAGCTAATAAGTCACAGAAGTGTGATTCAAACTAAGAGTTATGTAGCACTATGATTACTATATTGCTATTCACCTGCCTAAATCTATAGCAAATATGACACTTTCGGGTGAAAATTGAAAAACCTGGCTCCTATTTCTTCTTTAATGGGACAGCTGATTAGGGATTTGGTGTGAGTGGTTATACACTCATTTTGATGGAGATGAACTCTACGAATGATATATGAAAGACCAGGAACTTCGCTTTTTGAGAAGAGAAAGCTGTATCTGTTTATACACTGGGATCCTTGAAGGTTTTAAAAACGCTAATTTATCTCGGTCTCCCCATTTTCTGTTCCTCTGTATCTCTATGTCTGTCTCTCTGTCTCTCTGTCTCTCACACACACACACAATTTCTGTTTAGCCTTTTTATTATCTCATTGCTTGTCTAATCAAATTTCTATTGAATAAACAGTAAGACCTTTAATGGGTCTGATAACTAAGGGCACTCCAACAATAAAAACTTATAAAGTATTCTCAAAAATAGCTTTGAGATTGTTGAAAGTCTTGGATACTAAGAATTCTCAAATGGAGGGTCATTCTCAGGGCTGCTGGCAAGGGATTCAGGCAGTAGCGGGGGAAACAGAAAACGACATAGTTTTCCCACAGTTTTCTATAGTTTAGTCTGACTTCTTTTCTTCTTGTCATTTGTTTTGAATCAGTTTCCTTTGGGGAGTATAAATATTCTGTACCCTGCTTTCTAGGGGGCCATCCTTGTGTCCTTCCAGTTGGCACTAGGTATGGACTGACATGGAAGACAATGAATACATCCTATCTAGGAAATCCGTGCTCTTAGAAAGTGACATTATATTGGCTAAAGAAGCTGTGGCTCATATATGCAATGGAATATTACTCAGCCATAAGAAGAGATGAAACACTGCCATTTGCGACAATATGGATGGACCTCGAGATAATCATGTTAAGCAAAATAAGCCAGACAGAAAAAGTTGAAAATCACAGGATGTCACTTATATGTGGGATAGAAACCTAAAAGCAACAAATAAACAGGACAAACAGAGACTTAGGGGAATGGACAATAGACTAGTAGTTACCAAAGAGTAGGGGGTAAGAGAGGAGAAGAGAGGTAGACGGGGTAAAGAAGGTCAAATATAGGGGGGTAGGGGAAGGGTGAAGTGGGTAACGGAAATTAAATATATGGTAGCTGAAGGAAACTGGATTTTGGGTGGTAATCACACAATAGAATATATAGATGTCAAACCATAATGTACACTTGAAAATTATATAATTGTATTAACCAATGTTCCCCCAATAAACTTAAAAAAAAAGTGGCATCATATGATACCCAATCTTATGTCTCTATACTTACACTAGTCTAAACATTGCCTTACATTTGCAATGTTTTAAACTTTTATTGTAGAAAATTTTTTAAAAATAGAGAAATAAACAGAATACATGGGTACTCATCATGCAGCTAGAGAGATCATCAAGTTATTATGCTAACTTATCTTTTAAAAAGAATATAAGCTTCCTCTACAAAAGATATTATTTAGGAATTAGGAAAACACATACTGACTTTTCAATTCATGGAACTTCCACATATAATTTACTGGGCCCCTCTATATGGCTTTGGCTGCTGGCTTCCTACTGCTATGCATACTTTTGGTATCAGATTTGATCATTTTTAATGACCAAGAGAGAATGGTTCATACACTACTAAAGTAAAATTTATACCCTACTTTATGTAAATTCTTTAGTTTGCTCCTAACAATCTAATATATATGTATTATATATATAAATATATATAATAATATATATTTTATTATATAAAATAATTTTATTTTATTTATTATATTTAATATATAAAATAAAATTATTACTAATCTCTTTTATAGATGACAGAACTATGGACCTAAATATTGAAGTGATAGATTTAAATTTACAGTTGGTAAGATGCAAATTTTCTAGTGAGACATGCTCAGAGCATGGCAATAGAAAACGATATTTCAAAGAAATATACTCCTAAAAATAAAGGAATATCAATTTTCTCTTCAAATAAAATATAAATGTCCTTTGAACATAGTCTTCTCTCAGGGGAAATTTGGGAAAAAGACTTTTGCCACCCTGAAAATTTTCCATTTGATTGCATACAGTTAAGGACACTGCTTTGCATTTCTAACAAGACTTTGAAATGCTTTCACTTTACGTTGTGGCCGTCCTCATACATTTGCTGGGAATCACTGCTAGGATTTATAAAATTTTTGAAACTGTACAGAACTCAAATCTTTCAATTCATGTAGCATTTGTTGAAACAAATGTTTAATGATCCTTTCTAAATCACTAAAGTAGCTGGTATTTACCATGAGTCTACCACATCAAATGTTAAATGTCTATTGTGGTCTGTGGTTTGTGACGGAAAAGGAGGTGAGTGCGGAGTGACTTCCCAGAGGACAGATCTTGAGCTGGGCCTTGAACACTGGTTACAAATCAGATAACCTGAGCCAAGGGATGAAAGCGAAACCACAGCAGTGAGAAAGTGTTAGATTAATGTGACTAGGACAGATGGTTTGTGGAGTTCTAATCTGTAGGATAAAGCTGAAAAGTGTTATACGCAGGCTCAAGTGGAAATAGCACAGAGGTAAAAGAAGGGAAATGACCAGAGGTACAAGGTAAAGCTGCAATATAATTCTAATCAGATCAATTTCAGTTGTTTACGGAGAAGCCAACAAAGATAAAAAGGACATTGGGTAAAAACAAACAAACAAACAAACAAACAAACAAACAAAAAACAGGAATGGCTGGAGAACCACAGCTGGTACTGCAAAGACTCAAGACAGCATAAAATCAAATCCAAGCAGAGGATGAGCTAATAAGACCTTTTATCACTTGTAAGGGGGATATAAGATTCTCTCCTGCAAAGCTTTCAAACTTTTTGCAGCCACCTACAGTAAGATACACATTTTCCATTATGACCCAGCGCAAACACGTACATTCCTACATACATGCACTTAATTGAAACAAAAGTTTTATGAAACAATACTTATACTTACTATGGGTAGCAAAGTATGGGGTTTTCCATCCTACTCCACCATGTTAAAGTAAAAATACTAGTTACGACCTTTTCAATGGCTTTTATACCCTGCTAATGAAACACAATTTAACTGGTGGTTCGTAAAGTACTGCTCTTTTGGGTTTCTTCCATAAGAAATTACATGTAAGTAACTAGTTTCCATCCTTAAGATTCACCAATCAAACAACTAAATGGCAGAACTCCCTGTCTTCCTCCGGCTACCAGCTTATCTCGTTCCATTTAAAGCCAAAGCTGTTGTCTTCTAGAAAGAGTAGTATAGTCCAGTCATCCTTAAACTTTTTGATCTTGGTAACCCTTCACACTTTTACAACTTATTACAAACCCTAAAAAGTTTTTTGGTAAATGTATTATATCTATTAATACTTACCATTATTGAAATTAAAATTAAGCAAGCTAAAATATACGTGTATCTTATTTCATTAAAATGATAAATAAGTGTTTATCACAAAAATAATTACATTTCCCAAAACATATTTAATGAGAGGAATAGCATTATTTTACATATTTTGTCAATCTCTTCAATATTCGATTCAGGAGAAAACAGCCAGGATATAAAATAGATAGATTCTCATATCTATTCTGCATTCAGTCTGTTGCAATATGTTTTGTGGTTGAAGAAAATTTGGCTTCACACAGAAAACACTTTGAAAAAAAGAGATATTTTAATAACCTTTCCAGACAATTGAGAATATTCTTGTTTGATGCTATAATAAAACACACAGATAGTAGTTTCTCAATGGTTATTGCACTGCAGAATCTAAAGCTTTATCAATGAACTTTTCATCTTCTATTATATTAAAATCCATCCGTCTATATTGCATTTTCCATGGATCTTCTTACCCAGGAATATAATACATTGGTCATTTGAAAACTCAGTTCACTGAATTGTGCAGATCTTTCAAATGAAACACATCTCATTATACACTCTCAAAAAGGACATTTGTTAATATCACCATCTATATAATGAGAAAATTCTTCAACGATCAGGATTTGTTATGTTCACCATGACAATGATAAGTTTTTCAAAATTCTAACTTGCACTTAATTGTTTTCCTTGAGGTGCCAGGCTCATGTTGTTCATTAAAAATAGAGGCTGGGAGGACTTAGTGGGTTTTGTTAACCAATGTCACCATAATAGAAAATTAATTAATTAAAAATAAAAAATTATGTTCTGTGTCATAAAGTCATACCCTTTAAAAAGAAGTAACATGAAATTATGTGGAAGCAGGTAAATGAAGGGAAAGTATGAAAAGCCTTCAGAGATTACTCGTTTTAGAGTGTTTGCCAACCATTAAGGAACAAATGTCTCTCTTTTCATATTTCTTTCTTAGTATATATTTATAATTATTAAAACATTTTTAATTTACTATGACAGAGGCTCAGGCAAGATCCATATGGGGAAGATGTCGTTACCCGGTGCCGGAACAGAGGCTGGACAGGCAGCGCCACTGTCCCTGAGTCCGCCCCCTTCCAGGGCAATCACTCACCCCGCCAGCTCGCCCGTGCAGACCCCTTCGACAGGGCCATGCGGAGGCGGCACTGTGTGGAGGAGCTCAGGCCTCCCCACCCAGCCTGCACGTGGCCCGGGGATGACCACAGTCACAGAACGACCTGGCACTTCACTTTGTCGTTAAGTTGAATGAAGGAAGAGTAAAGAGTTGAATGAATATGTGATCCTTAGTGAGGTCTCACCTCTTATTCAGCATTCTCACTTCTCTCTGCCACTCAAAAGCCCGTGTCTAGGACACAGTGTGCTTGATGCATGATTGTTAAATAAATGAAGGGGGGGTGGGGGCGAGCTCTTGCTTCTTGGAACTCCATATGGTTACTCTCATGGGTGCCCGTGAACTCTAGAGGACACGAAAAGGGGGGACCCCCAATCAGGCCTCTGTAATGACTCACCCCGTGGCCTGTTCTGCTGTCGCCTTCAGGCCCTTAGCCTCAGTGACACCCTCAGATCTAAGACCTTAAATCTAGTCTGGCTCAACAGTTCCCTCTTCTTTTCTCCCTATCTATTCAACCTCCAAATTCTGTTGATTCGACCTCATCAGTGCCTCTCAAGAACAGCGGTCCCTTTCTGTCTATAAAAGAATTGCCTTAGCTCAGATAGCTATGGCTGGGCTAAGGAGAGGAAATGCACTCTTCCTCCCTTTACTTCCCTGGCAAGTATACTCTTTCTAAAAATAATCAATCAGAGGCTTAGGGGGCAGATGAGAGAACATGGCTTTAGGTTTTAACACTAAACAGGCTTGGTAATACTTCACCCCAGAATGATGCAGATTCATCCACCTAGTCACAGCAGCACTGCACTGGGCATTCCAGCCCCTCAGCACCCCCACCCCGGCCCCTGCACCTTAAGAAAGGGCTTGCCCCTGGAGAAGCAGGGGACTTGTGCTCCTGTGGGAAGAACCTTGGCCCTAAGAGGAAGAGTAAAGATAGAGTTGGACTTAGAATACTTAGAATATTCTTCAAAGAGTTTCCATCAAGATTCAAAACAGGGATAAGCAAAAGGTGTGTTTAGAGAACATTCCCTTTTATAAGTACCCGAAATGGAGAAAAGGCACTTTCCACTACCAAACTTGATAAAAGCATCAGTCAACAGACGGGAAGAAAGATTTTGAGAACAGACGGTTCTCGTTTTAGATAGAAGGCTGAGGGAGGCGGTTTGGGGTGGCACTCAAAGGCAAACAAAATAATAAAAACGGTCCCATCGAAACTGTAGCATTAGGTGGGAACCAGTGGTAACGCTGTGAACCCAACCTGAGCTTTCCTGGAGTGTGGGTTCTGAGAACTGTGGGGCCTAGACTATGGTAGAAGATTCTCCGTGGACAGGTCAAAGCTCTTTGGCCTCCAGTGGATCCATGAAATTCCCCCTGGAAACTGACTTGACCATGCGGACACCCAAAACACACCTCGGGGCCAGCCAGGGGTATTTGGACAGAACTGATGAGAAACTACAGGGTGTTGCAGGGAGAGGCAAGCCCAGTGAAACTGGATTATCACTGATCCTTTCATCTTCTCTTTGCCTGCAAACTGGAGAAGCCTGAGGAAACTTGGTTATGTAAAGAGGTGGGAGGTCTTCTGCAGAAACTAAAGAATTTGCATCCTCCTAAGATAGTAGAAAATGTTTCTTGGGATCTTAAGTGTTTGGGGCATTATCTTGCTTTTGTGCCCCATGAACCATAACAGAGATGGCAGCTGGGATTCTCTGTCCTTGAAGTCTGTGTATGATTGCTTTGCTTGTTCAATGAACGCTCTGAAGTCTTAAGACACCCCGAGATTTCTGCTAATTCCTTTCCTGGCTCAGCTTTATCCAAACACAGCTTGTTGTTCTGTGCTTGCACCATACCGAGCTCAAACTCAGCTCTTACATAGGTCTCCACAAGAATGTTACTCGCTTCAGCTCAATGTTTTCTAGAACTTACTTACCTTTTGAGGGGATAACAAGGAGAGGGCTAACTCCCCCTCCAGTAATCCAGCTTCTCTAGGTCTCTGCCCATTCTTTCCCAGTCGCCCACATACCCCAGATGCACGCCCAGAGGCACACACCCCTTCACTGACCTTGCCTTCCCCTCCTCTACGGAAAAACCAGGGGTTCTCACTCTGCTCTCCTGCAGATCTGCCTCCCTCTCATCCAGCTTCCAGCTTCCGTCCCAAGTAGGCTAAATGGGGAATTTTTCTAAATCAGTTCTGCATTTAAGAACTGCATTTATCCTCATGATAGCCATTAAAACAATAAAGTGATTTTCTTATTTGTCAAAACTAAAGTAATTGAGAGATATTGTCGGTGCTTAGAATAGGTACATGAATATTTTTCTTCCTCTGCACAGAGTCCTCTTCGCTGTGACCTGGCACAGAAGCAGCCTGGGACTGAGGCAGTTTGATGTTCTGATCTAATTTATAAAGGATTGGGACAGACATACATTAGATCACCTTTCCTTAGTAGATTTTACTCCCTCTTGGGCCCCTACAATACCTTCGGACATGATCTCACTAATCCTTCCAGCTTCCCTTCAAAGTAAGAAAAAACCATCCTTATCTCCAGTGCGCAGATGGAACCGAGATGTGTAAGAGGATAAATGGCTACAAAGCTCGTCTGCAGGACGCACAGGACAGAACCACAGCTGGGATCCAGACTCAGAAACCCTATTTGAGGATTAGAATACAACATTGCCTGACAAAGAGTTTTCCAGTTTTGCTCCTTCTCCTCTAAAAACGCTAACTCTTGAGCTTTTCCCATTTGCACTTATTTTGCAGCGTGACCTAAAGTTCAAACCGCAGGCTCTAGAACCAGCCTGGCTGGGTAGAAGTCGCAGCTCTGCTACACTCTAGCTTCTGATCTTAGGAAAACTAGTCTACATGTTAGTGCCTCCATCGCAGCACCTGGAAAACAGAAATGGTAAATAATAGTATCCACCTCACAGAGCTATTCTGAGGATGAAATTAGTTTACATTCTCCTACCCCCAGCCCCCCATACACCCACCATAGAGCTTGGGAGAGTGTCTGGTACAAAGAAACACCACATACGTGTTGGCTATAATTATTTCTTCTTTTCAAATTGTGCATTCTGTATTTAGCAACTCTGAGTTGATTTTTGTCGGATGATAACATTGTCTAACTATAGAAACCAACATTGCAGAATCCTCAGCATATGATTAAATCCAATATATTACCACCATTCTATTATTCACTTCTCTCTCTCTCTCTCTCTCTCTCTCTCTCCTTTCCAGAAACATTCCCTGAGCGCCTACTATATAACATGGTACAGTATTAGATTATGTACGGTAGTAAAGATAAACTTAGAAGGTAATTTTGACCTTACAATCTTATGCTCGAAGGAGAATATGCACATGAACACATAATTTTTAATTCAAAGTAATATTATAAGGGAAATTCAGATGAAAGAGGATCTAACTCTGACTGAAACAATCAGGAGAGCCTCTTCTAAGGTGAAGACCCTAAAGTTGAATTTTGAAGGATAAATACAGGTTTTCCAAATAAAAAATATTTACAATGTTTGGAGAAAAAAATTTCGGGAATAAATATCTTTTTAAAGCTCACATGCAACAATTGTAAAATAAACAAATAACCATTCACTAGATTATAAGGAATGCCTCAACACATTTCAATGTCTGAAATGATACAGAAAATATAATTCTATTAAGCTATAAAATCGGTTACTAAAACAGTTAACAATCCACATTAGCTGGCCATTTAAAAAAATAATAAATTTTCATGTCTTTATTGAGTAAAATAAAAATAAAGGTAATATTTAAATAGTGTAGACTACAAATATTTGTGCTACACTGTACGTAGGGGTATATAATTAGGTGTAAAAACATAGTCTTAGAAACTGATCCCTGAAAATAATTTAATAGATTTCATATATACATAAGAATGACAAATTTCAACTGAAAAGAACAAAACTACTGAGCTTCTAAAAGTATAACTGAATAGATTTGAGAGAGAAATAGATTTAAAGGGGAAATATGTCACAAGGAAGCTCGGGAAATATTTCACAATATCAAAAAATGCAATCAATGGAATATGTATATATATGAATGATTTATATCCCCATGATATATTTCAAAATTATTTTGTAAAGCAATTTCTCAAAATGAATTATTTAAATGCTATTTGGACATTCAGAATAATGAGGAAAATAACAGCTTTTTAGATAAGTAGAAAATTTTATATAAAGGGGTGGTAACTCTTTATTTTTCAATTGGTGTTGACATTAAATGTTATTTTATATTAGTTTCAGGTGTTCAGCATAAGGCTTAGACATTTATACGATTTATGAAATGATCCTTCTGATTAGTTTATCACCCACATAGTTATTACAATATTATTGACTATGTTCTCCATGCTGTGCTTCCCATCTCCATGACAATTTTCTAGCTACCAATTTGTACTTCTGAATTCCTTCACCTTTTTCACTTAACCTCCAACCTCCTCCCCCAACCTGGGATAGTAACTCTTTTAAGATTTTTTAGCGTTGGATATAATTATATACCTGCCATGTGGATAGGCCCTTATGGTGCCAGAAAGAAGTAAAATTAAATAACAGATAAACGAGTAAACAATTATAGTCCTATTCCTACCCAGAAGTATTGACAGAAGAATAGTTACTATTTATATGCCAATTAGCACTGTGAAGAAGGGGTAAACATAACTTTAAAGAACTCAAAAAAGAATTTTCAAAACAGAAGTGACATAAAAGAGGTGACTTTTTACCCTCAGTGTCCACTCTTAAATGACACCCAAACCAATCACTAGTTTTACTTGCAAAGTGTCACTAATAACTGTGTTCAAGTATGCCTTAGAGGCCAGTCGCCACAAGAAACAAATGAGCAAATAAAACAGAAATGCTGAACTCAAAGTTCTTTAAGTAGTTACAGGTTGTTTGTTTGTTTGTTTGTTTGTTTTAAAATCCTACAAAATGAGAAGTCCTGAAGCAGGGTGAGTCCAAATTTTGTTAAACCAGATTCTTTTCATATTTCTGTTCTGTATCACTGGTACGTGACTTTCAGGGTAACAGGATGGCTTCAGCAGCTCCAGACATCCCATTTTCACATACCAATGTCTAAAAACAAAACAAAACAAAACAAACAGACAAACAAAAACAAGAAACACAAGGAGGAGAGTCCATCTTTTGCCTTTGCTTCCTTAAATAGTAAAAAAAATAATAATAAGAAGAAGAAATTGCTCTCAGCTGCCACACAGGAGAAACCCCTTTGGGTCGAATCAGTCAGATTGAGCGAACAGGTGTTGTATGCTTCAGAAGCCAATCACTGGCAACGAGAAATAAATAGATGTAATCAACTCCCAGGGGAACCATGGTTCTCAAACTAGAGTGAGCACCAGAGATACATAAAGAGCTTACTTAACACAGGCCTCTGGCCTCCACCCAGAAATTGGTAGGTCTCAGGTGTGGCCTATGTGACCCAGGTGATGTGGGGTCTTCTGAGCATGCGTTGCACCACCCTAAACCATGCCTACATGAAACTGGGGGGTAGGTTCACAAACAGGCAGGGAGATTGACTAAGTTAATCAAGGTCTATCTTAGATCTCTTAATATCAAGATTGCTTTTTAAGAATTACTCTTATGTCAAGTTAACGATGTAAACCAATTTCTTCTGAGTATTGTAAAATCTGAAGATTCTGATTCCACCTCTGTGCATCTAGGGCAAGAATATGGTTAGAAAGTTGCCATCCCTGCTCAGAGACCACAGTCAGAGACTGTCAGTGCCATTGCGGATAGAGTCATTAAACGTCCATTTAGAATGAATATTGGTTGGCTGACTTTAAAAAGGAAGAAAGACGGAGATGGAGGTTGAAATTTTCCAAGCCCAGCAAGTGCCCACTTGGTAACCACTTTTATATAAGAAGTCCAAAATAACGCACTTCAGCAGATGTTCCTTCAGTTTTCCAGGGATTAATTTGAGAGGTAATTACCCATTTTAAGTGATTAACAATGACAACAATAAAACACTAAGCTCTGTACTGATGCTTTTAATTGTACTATGGACCACTGTTCAGTCTATTTTTAAGAACTATAATCATTTTGACATGCAAAAAAAGTTCTGAAATGAATCTGCCATTCTGCTTGGCAATATCTGAGCAAGTAATTGCTCCTACAAATCAGGCAGGAAGTTTTCCATTGTTCATGTCTGTTAATAAGAAGGGAGAAGATAAGAAAAATGTGAAGATAAAATTTAGTAATAACTTTATGTCAAAAAATATATCTTTCTTAGTAACTCTAAAATCTTTTTTCTGACTATACAAAAGAAATGCTAACAACAAACCTTGGAAAACATACTCACCAAAGATCCAAATTTTGTAAGCCACTTCCTTGAGCACTATTTGGTGTGAATTGGGTGTTTTTGTTTTTATTACTGTTTCCAGATATAATCGAAAGGTGATAACCTCTTTTTCTGTCCCATCTATCTTTGGACAGAGGTGTTAATAGCAGTTAAATGAAATGACAGGAAAATAAGATTTAATTACAAAGTGCAAGAACACAGGAAGCCAAGGTAACTCTGCTCTTAAAGGAGAGTTGACTGTAATAAGGTAATGATAGCAGCAATTTGGGAAGCGACATTAACTGAATCACAGAGATTTATTTAATGCCAGTTTGAAGAATGACATTTTTTATGCCAATGACATATTTGGTGGGTTTTTTTTTTCTTTTTGAAAAATGAGCAAAATATGCTTTTCTCCTTTAGACTTTACGCCCTGTACCTTGCAAGTGAAAATACCTTTCAGAGTCGTGAATGAGTCATACAGATTCTCAATTAAAATAAACACAGCACACAGGAAAGGAGCCAAATGGTTATTCAGAAATGTAAGGGTATTTGAGTCTGTTCACTTACTTGAATCTAATCACCAAAATGAGTATGCTATTTTGTTCTTTCTGGAACAGTACCTCTCAAACTTGGGACTATATCAGAATCACCTAGTAGGTTTGTTAAAACAGAGATTGCTAGGTACCACCCCCAGACTTTCCAAGTCAGTACATCTGGAATGTGGCCTGAAAAGTTGCATCTTTAACAATTTTCCAGATTATTCTGACTGATGTTGCTGGCCTACGGAGCACATTGATAACTATTGTTCTAGAAGATGGGTGATAAAACTTAGTGATAGGAAGAAATAGACTGTCTTTTTAAATGGGCATGTAGGAAACGGGGATAGAGCACAAATATTTAAAAAGAAAATAAAAAGACATCTGAACTGTTAGGGATCTACCAGAATTTTCTCTCCTAACATCACAGCCTTTACTTTTTCTTTTTTACTACTCCAAATCTAAGCAGTACAAAAATATAAAAGCTGGGACTAATTATGTTCAACATCCAGTGTTACTTCACTGATTTTTTTAAAGAAACAGACAAAAACTTTGGCTCCCTTTGGTAGCCGCCCCATAATAAAATGAGGAGGAAATATTTATTAAGTAAGCAGAAGATAAAAAGCATTTTGTTAATGGCCTGGCTCATTGCATCAGCTTGAAATACATTCTATATCCTATTAAGAATAGACGGATGCTTAAAAATCCAACAAACTAAATGTGGCATCATCACCCACACTAACTGAAAAATGTGATGGATTGGATTTAATAAATGGGAAGAAAGCAGTGGCAGTCTATTGAGTGATGTTTACCTCTCAAAGGACTGTCACCATGCACAAGCCAGGAATTCTATTCCCTTTTTCATTAATGAGAAACTACTGCAAACACAATTTAAACTCTTTTAAAAGTCTGAAGATAATAGACAGTATTATACTTGTTTTTATGTGCCCTACACAGAAAATTTGGGGTGGAGAGAATAATATATATATATATATATTAGCAGAAATTCATAGGAATTGTGTAGTCTGTCACGTGAACTTTCTTGCATACTTCTGACAGGGTAGGTAGATAGGTAGATATGAGCCAGAAGGAGAAGGACAATGAGGGGTTAAGGAGGCCCCAAGACCAGTTTAGCAGTAAAATGTACGAAATAAGTTATCTGGCAGGTTCAAGTGACTCCCTCCCCTTCTCCCCCTTCCCCACAACCAGAAGTGGGAGGTTCAGTGGGAGGCACAGGGAATTTGCTGTCATTCAAGTTGGGAGGGACAGAAGGAGAACAAAGAAACCTCGTTGCCCACATAAATCTCCGACCCTCAACTTTTCCAGGATCTTGATTCTCTATCAAGCTGCCTGTTAGGCCTTTCTCTTAAGTGCATTTTGCTTGCTTTACTTAATAAAATTTCTGCTCGCTGCCTTTTTTCTGCTGTCTTTCTTCTCTGAGTGACACACCTCCATTTAAATCTTTTGTGGAGGATCCCAGGACTGAGCCCCGGACTCTCACACAAGGGCAGACGTCTGATTGCTGGTAGCAGTTCTCCCATCTACACAAGGGGAGAGGAGCCCAGTTCATTCACATGTCAGTGTGATAATCATTTATGGAGCACACACACACTGGGTCAGGTCTGGGCTTTGGGTAGGGAAAAAAGACCCCAGTCCTCATGCAGTTTATAGCCTGTTAGGTCTGGGAGGGGGGAGAGCCAGCCAGATGCCTGCCTGGAGACTCCCCAGCTTGATACCTGGAATCCAGACCTTCTGAATAGGGCCCACCCTAGGCGCCACCACCCTAATTCAGAGGCTCAGTTAGCACTTGATTAATGTTCCCCACCCTGTACCCCTACCCCCACATAACCCATAAAAGCTGTGGGCTTCCACCCCAGGGTGCGACTTCTCTGGCCCCTCTCCTCTAAGGACCAGAGAACTTCAGGGAGTGCTCTCCCAAAAAATGCTTGCTTTTAAAACAACTCTCGGCATGTCACGCATTTACTTTACATAGCCTACCAACTATTAACAAAGAACAAATTTTTAATCAATATTTTTAATCAAAAAAATAATCACACAAAAAATAATGAAATACGATTTTTATGAGTGCAGGATACCATGAGAACCCATGGCACAAATTTGTGAGAAGATATTTTCATTTTTCAAGGTGGGCACATTGGCCCCAAATTTTACAGAACATAAGCAATCTCAAAGTTAAAAATGAGTTTGTTAAAATTAGTTAGTAATTCAGATTATAAGAATGGATATTCTATAGAAAAAGCTCTGAAAAATAGAGTGAAATACGGTAATTATACTGTACACATAGTAAAAATGTAATCATTGCAACAACTGCAATACAGACTAAACTATTGTTTATATACAATGATAACAGTAGAACATATAGATGTGATCGTAATAATGAAATAAAAAAGCAAATAAAACCCTTACAAATGTTAAAGGGGCTAATAAGCTGAGAAGAAGGTATACTAATAAGTAACAAGAAAACATAATGTAAAAATTTCACTGGTAAATATATTGCAAGGGCAATAGACTATTCAATTATAAAGCTCATATAAAAGTTAAACAGCAAACTCAGTAAAAAATAACTATAACTACAACAATTAGTAAAAGGATACACCAAATAAAAGATAGAAAATGTGTTATCAAAAACGTAAAATGTGGGAAGGGGGGAGTAAAAATGTATAGCTCAGGTATGTGTTCAAATTTTACTTGCTATCTCTTAATATAATATGTGCAGGTCTCATAGCAACCACAAAGCAAAAACATACAGTAGATTCACAAAAAATAATAATAATAATAATGGAATCTAAATATAACTTTTAAAAAAGTCATGAAACCACAAGGAAAGCGAATAAGACAAGAAAAAAAGCAAAGAGAACTACAAAACAACCAGAAAACAATAAACAAACTGTCAATAAGTACATATCTATGAGTAAATTACTTTAAATGTAATTGGGCTATATTTTTCCTATAAAAAAACATAGAGTGGCTGGATGGATGAAAACAAAGCCCATCTATCTGCTGCCTACTATAGACTCACTTCAAATCAAAAGACACACAGAGACTGAAAGTGAAAGAATGGAAAAAAAATGGTTGATGGAAACCAAAGAAAACTTGAGTAGCTATTCTTATATCAGACAAAATAGACTGTAAAATAAAGAATGGCATAAAAGACAAAGATGGACATTACATAATGATAATAGGGTCAGTCCAACAAAAAGATATAACATTTGTATATGTACATGGACCCAATATAGAGGCACATAAATATATAAAAAATACTAACAGATCTATAGGGAGAAAAATGACAGCAATACAATAATAGACTTTAATACCCCACGTACATCAGTGGATGGGTCATCCAGCCAGAAAATCAACAAGGAAATATCAGCCTTAAAGGCTACATTAAGCATCAGAAATATGTGGAGATTAAATAACATGCCACTCAACAAAGAGTTAACAAATAAAAAAGCAATAAAAAGAGATACCTCGTGACAAATGAAAATTGATTTTCAACATTCAAATAACTATGGGTTGCAGCAAAAGCAGCTCTAAAGAGATGTTTATATAGATACAGGCCTACCTCAAAAAAATCAAAAAAACAAAAAAATCTCAGATAAACAATCTAACATTACACTGAAAAGACTTAAAAAAGGAAAATGACTGAAGCACAAATTTAGAAGGAAATAATAAAGTTCAGAGAGAAAATAAATATAATAGAGACTAAAAAATCTAGAAAAAAATCAATAAAACTAAGAGCTGTCTTCGAAAAGAAAAACATTGACAGATTTTAAGTTAGACTGACCAAGAAAAAGAGAGGGTTAAAAAAACAAAACAGACACAAAAGAAGTTACAAGTGATATGACAGAAATAAAGATCACAGGAGAATTTAATAATTAATATAGTTTGATGGGCTGTGCCTCCTCTTTATTTACTTATCCTACTTGTCTACATCCCCCATTTTAAACTCATCTCAAAAAAAGGGGGTATCTCCACCCTTTTCGATTACTGTTGGAAGTTCACTTCATAAATATTTCTTCTACATTTTTTTAAAAGCTCTGTAAGTTATTTGTATTTCTCTTTAACAGCTTTGTGGGGTTTTTACAATCAAAATATGCATTTGAAAAAATCGCAAATCATCATAATCCAGATTAGGGCTACACAAATCCACCTGGCATTACACAAAGTACCAGCTCCAGGTCTCGCCCTGTAAACTACTACACAAAATCATCAATAACTCTCCAGGACCAAAGAGAACGAAAAGATCATTGACGATGAAAAATGCTCCGAAATTCTGTTTCTATAGATTTGCCCTTTCGAGACGTTTCACGGGGAATTAAATTGTGTGTGTCTGACTTTTTTACTTAGCATAACATCACTCGTGTTGTTTCACGGAGCAGTGGATTAACAATCTCCCTCTCCATCTGTCTCCCTCCTTCCCTTTCTCCTCCTTCCTTCTTACCTTCGTTCCCAACTAGCACGTCATTGTGTAAACGTACCACGTTCTGTTTATCCAGTCACCAGCTGAGATGGACATCTGGGCTGTCCCCACTTTGAGGCCATGACCAGTAACACTGCACTCAATATTAATGTGCAGTTCTCTGGATGGGCAGACGTTTTCGTTTTGTTTTCTCTCCTGGGTCAGTACTGGATGGATATCTTGGAGCGGGATTGCTTGGTTAGATGGTAAGCCTATGTTGGATTTCTAAGAGACTACCAAACTGTTTCCCAAAGGGGCTGTGCCATTTTACATTCCTCCACATCACGGCCAACACTGGCTACTGGCCGGGTGCGTCGTTGTATCCCATCGTGGTCTCACTTTGCATTTCCTTAATAACTATTGATGCTCATTGTCTTTCCATGTGCTTATGCCATGTGCTTATCCAACGGTGTCCACTTTACAAGACCTTCCTTTGGCTCTCCTCAACTAATCTTTTCTTGCCATTATACATCCTCAACCTAGAACAAACTCTCCTTATCTTAAAAGTTTGGCTTCAACTGATATTTATAGTTGTGACCTTGGTGCCAGCCTAAATGCATCCTTTGGGAGACCCGTACCCAGTACCCATCCTGTCTGTGAGTGCTACCCCTTATGTGAACAACCCTGTAGTCAGGGCCCCTGCCGGATGTCCTTGTTGGCCCTGCACATCTGCCGTGCTTTTTTTTTTTTTTTTTTTTTGGCCCCCTGCTCTGTGCTGGCCTCCCACCAAGCTCTTTGTGTCCGGCTTATTATTGGGACATGAGCAGGAGGAGAGCAGACAGGAGAGTATCTCCCTCTGCTCTTGCCTGTGGGCTGCCGTGTGGCAGGGCCTGCTGCCTGTCCCTTTTTAATGAACAGTGCAGTCAGGCATACCCCTCCTGCGGAGCTTTCTCTGATGGCTGCCCCCAAGACCACAGGTGAGAAGGACTGGTCCCCTTTTCTTCATTCCCTGATGCTGCCCTTAGCCTTGCCCACTCTCTGGACAAAGCATCTTTCAGCCTCTTCAAATACCCACTTTTGAGTGTGTATTCTCTTTCTTCCTGGCACCCTGACCCATACGAAGGTAAACAAAAGTCTTTACAAATCCATGACCAGCATGTGTATGCATGTACACAAAAGGACAATCCTAATAAGTATCTTAAGTAGTTGATCTAGACATATTTGACACAAGTTACCCACCGTTGTTCATTCCTCTCTGGTCTCAAAGCATTTGGGGCTTCTCTTGAGGACAGTCTCGCCACCTCCACCATAAACAGCATAAAAATGGGAAAGCCACATTTTTTCAGTGTCCCTGAAGTTACCTGGGCAGTTTTGTCTAAGCCAAAGGAGTGAAATTACCTTAAGAGCCAGTGTGCTTGTCCAGCATGAGTTCTCTACCCAAATCGGAGCTATGGGTTAGTGACTATTGACTACTGATGAGAACGGGGGAGAAGAGAGGAGCAGAGCCCCAGCCCAAGCCCCTAGGATTGGTGAACCAAGAAGGAACAGCAGCTATGAGGCTGCCCAAAGCTGCCTACTAGCCAAGCCCTGGACCAGACGCTGAGGATCCTGCTTAAATAAGGTGCCAGATGCGAGTGTGGGTTCCTGGACTCCCCAGACCCTCTGAGCTGGAGTCTCAGGTGGCAAGACAGGAAATCTGCATTTCTACAGGTAAAGAGGTCTGCCCTCACACAGAATTCTTAAGGCCGCAAGAGAAGGATGTGTCACCACGGAATTAAACCTCTTATTTAGCTGAAATGCTATCCTGATGGACATTCCTGGCTTTCCAAGTTTCTTCTTGTCATGCATAGAGAAACAAAAGCATTTCAGCAGCCCTTACTGTTAAAAGGCTCCAATTCTCATTCAAACTGACACCCGCATCCTGGTAGCTACGCCTGTATATCTCTCGTCTTCGCAGCAGTCCTCTCCTACACAGGCATCCACCACGCACACATGCACGCACACACACACTGTAGGGATGACTCAATACCCTCTTAGAAGTCTCGCAGCAATATTTGGCAAAAGAGTTCTGGGTCGGACTCCTAGACAGTATTACGATTTACTGAGGCACAGGGGGGTGGGCACAGAGGCAGCTCTGTGAAACCACGTGACACGCCACTTCCCTCGGGGAACTGTAAATGCGGCTTTTCACGGATCCTCGCCTAGGCAGGGTCGTAACCCACTGGGTGAGACCGCTTTCAAAGAGCTGGCACTCCCCAGGGAAAACCTAATCATCTCTGCCTTGCCTCATCCTGGGCCTGCCTAGCTGAGTGCTGTGTATCCGGCTACATTTGTGAGACACCAGCAGAGGGATGATGACCTTGGCGTTTGCCACCTGCTGTCGCCCATGGCAGCACTAAGCCTGCAGCGCAGGGCTGACAGGCAGCCGGCAATGCCAAGCTGCCTGTTGGGAAGAAACTCTTGAACGGGTTGAGGTTGCAGGGAGCACTATAAAGAGGGTCATTTCTCTTCTCCCGCTTGCTCCATCTCCTCCTCTTCCCTGAAAGTCGAACCGCATGGAGGGCCAGCCGAAGTGAGTCAGGAGGGGCTGGCAGAGCATAAGATGGGGAAGGATAAACTGTTCTTATCTGTTGGCTGAAGATAAAGAGAGAAGCCCAGCTCTGCTGTGTGGGGAGTGGGGACGGCAGCTGAGGGAGGTGGAGGAAGGCACACAAGTACCCTATGGGCTAACGCACTTCCAGAAGCCACTGGTTTGGCGGCAGAGTGGTCACACGATTGCTGCCTTATCCCTACTTGGTAAAATGTCAGGGTTGGAAGAAACATCTGTACAACCTGATCCCGTCACAACAGCTGAACTCTGACCATAAATAATTTAGAAACAAGATTCCCAACCTACACTGTATATGCCAAAGCAAGAAAATAAGAAATTCTCCTTTTTCTCCCCAGAGGTCACTCATTGCCTTTCCCAAGAAGATCGTGGTTTTTTCCCCCCTTTTGCTTCATTGATAACCAAGTTTTGCCACTCTGCTTGCACAATTATTTCATACTTGAAGTATCCCCGGCCTTGGCAATCACCTCCAGGCCGCCACATGGAACTGATAACACATACACACAAAATTCCATTTTCCACCAAGGGCATCCTCCAAACAGAAATCACTCTCTGGCTAGTCAGTGAAAGGTCCAGAGAGAATTATAAAAATCAGGAGAGGGAATGAACAACGCAAACAAATTCAGAGCCCTCAGTTCTTTTCCTCCTCCACTCAGCTGTATTGAAATGTGATCATTCCTTACATGCCAAAACTGTATCATCTAAATTCATTTCAATCTGATGTAAGGTTCGACCACCATTCCCATTTGCTTTGGTTAACAAACCTTAACCAAGAAGCAGAATTGTTTCTAGTTTGGGATGAATGGACTTGTCATGTGACTTTTGGTAAGTCACTTATCTTTCCCTGTCTTGCTCTTCTACCATCTGTAAAATATAACTAATTTCCCGTTTTCCATATTTTATGATTCAGGAAAAATAGAAAAACATGTTTAAATATTAGACATGAGTGACTTAGACAGCAGTGCCATCACTACCAGTAAATCAGACCGTTTCAGTAAAATCCCCTCTAGTTACGTGTTATATACATAAGGAAATAACACAGTACCATATAGGGACTCAAAATACAGACGATTTTCTTGCCCCTTCTTCACTTTCTTCTCATTTATTCATTTGTTCACCAACAAATATTTATTTACTATCTTCTAGCAGGCATGTTAGGCTTCACAGGTTATAACCGGATCTACGTGCCTGATGGCAGAACAACTTCACCCGACTATATAGCTGTTTCAGATTTTCTGTTGACTTCCCTTCTATTCAGTCAGATGCTAACGACTAGGTTCTACTGACAATTACCATCAGTGAAAGTCAGAAACCATTTTCTTTCCCTAAGTGTGCCTTAACTTCTCATGGACTACGTGTTATCACTTTATTCCCAGCACCTAGCTCAGTGCCTGACACGAAATAAACTCAAGCAAGTGTTCACTGAAATATAAGTAATAATCAGAATAGTAAGTGGAAAAACATCACCTGATGTTTTTCTCATCTGTTAAATTACACAGTTGGACACGATTGGTGGTTCCCAACCAGACGGGTCAGGACTGGAGTTATTGTAAAGATCTGAAAATCCAAATGTAGTCTAAGTCTTATTAAAAACTGAATACACTATTTGTCATCCATGTACACGTGTCCACACACATACCCACATATAATAACACAATAAGCTTCACATGCATGTAGATTTTTGTGCCTAAGAAAATCAGTACTATTTAAAAGCATTATTAAATTCACAATAAATTTTGCTCCTTACATATTTAATTGTTTTATTTTATCTGCATTCTTCTTTTAAGGCTATCCTCAAGTCTATTTTATTTTTTAAGATGAATATTTTTGTGTATGTGATAAGAACACTTAATGTAAAATCTACCCTCTTAGCAAATTTTTAAGTATAAAATAAAGTTTTGTTAACTATAGTCTCTATATTGTTCAATAGATCTCTCCAGGACTTATTTATCTCACATAAATAAGACTTTGAACCCTTTGACTAATATCACCCCATTTCCACATCCCCCAGGCCCTGGGGACCACCATCCCACTTCGTGCTTCCATGAGCAGAAAGTATTTCTCGGGCGCTTCCTTTGGCTATACATAACACAAACAAACATCCAGGGGAAAAGTGGAAAATGTAACCAATTAACTTCAAAGTAGAAATGTGAGTATTTTCTCTATTTTCACTAAAACTACTGACATGACTTGCTCTTTTGTCATGTCTTCCCACTTGTTCCACACTGACATGGCCCTGTTCTCCAGAATAGGTTTTACATATAAACAGAAAGGCCAGGCTTTATGCTACTAACCAGCAGGAGCTCTTAACTCTCAGCTAAGCACAGCCATACATGTAACCATAGTGTAATGGCCATAATGTCTGTTCTGGAATGAACAAAGAGGCCGGTGGGGACATCTGCTGCAAGTTCAGTAGAGAAGGACAGTGGGGGAGGAAATAATTGGCATTTCTTATAAACCACTCTACCCTTCCTTCCTGTACACAGGAAAAGCACAGACCAAGGATACTTCTTAGCAGCGTCTCAGATCTCACACTCTGACTAAAGCCTACTTCTGGACGTGTACACATAGATACATCCATAAGTGGGAGTATACCTATCTACTCAAAAAATTCCTACCAAGGGTCAGCGTGCTATCAGTCACTCAGCTGTTAGGACTGGCACTTCTGGCGGTGCAACTTGTAAATAATCTTATGTCACTGGCAGTTCTTGTTTAAAAAAAAAAAAAGGAAAAAAAAAAAGGCAGCCAAAATGGAAACTGGAAACAAATGACACTCTGGTCCTGGTGAACATCCCTTTCTATTGCTTCTCTCTAGCTCCAGGAGCCCTCGTTGGCATCAGCTCCTGACATATCTGATGCTCTGATATGAGTGAGTAAAAGAGGAGAGGAGCTGAGGCTAGGAGAGCTCTGAAAGTAGGCAAGGGGACTTTCCACACTGCCTTTCCTCCATGACTCGCAGTCTGTTCCTTGTTTTGTTCCCCCTGGTAAACCACCTGCTCGGGTTACATGGGCAAAATATCACGCATCTGCTTATTGGTAAGTGCCCGATTTGGGTATTCACATAGACAGACTTGCTATATATATGCATGCCTATAAGCAGCTTCTCATGAAACACTAAACACCTTCCACACAAGTACATAATGCTTTATAAACTCCAATTCAGACTCAAACCTAAAGGCTATCTTTCTCCCTACCTTTTCAGGTCGACAAAATCTGCATTAAGTATCAAGCTGGAAAAATAATATTTGTCAAATAAATAAAAGCCATTTGAGTGTTGAATGGAGACATCTTTTTACAAGCAATGGAGAAGGGTGCCAGCAACAGTGACATCTATTCTAGTGCAGAGAGTCTTAGATCTGCCTCCCAAACTAAGGTAGAAAATGTTTTCTCTGCCTTCTCTCTAACAGCTACAAAATTATAATTTACTCTGGAGAGTCAGTGGCTTTGAAACAATAGCACTTACTCTTCCAATGTCTGAAATTATATGGACAAAGATATCCGAAGAATAGAAATGAGATTTCATTTCCAAAAGCCACTTTAAAGGTCAATTAAATCTAGAAATGTCTAGGGTTTTTATATGCACTATAAATCATAAAAATCAATTTTGTTACAAATATGTTTATGAACCCATCTATCCAGGTCTCCATCCGTCAATTTATTTCCACAATATTTCTCAAAAGAGCACCCAGGAGCTTATGCTTATTTTTTATTTTTTAAGGTATATTTAACTTTACGGAACCGGAGTTCACAAAAGAATGCTATTTTTTTTAATCTTTTATAGTGTTTGTGTACACATAATCCATTTTTATTGCATCAGTTGCTGACCTAAGACGGTACAAAGCTTTCTTTTCTGCTTATTCCAACTTTAAAAGCCTTTCATAATTTAATCTCACCAACATTATGTTTTATAACCCACCTGATTCCTGTCTGTCTTGTGCCCTTGCCACACTATACACCAAAACATTAACTCCTCCCTCTACTATGTATTTTCATGAACTCTAATCCTTTGCATGCACTGTTCTTTTCACACACAAAAAAAATATCTCCTCACTTTCTTCCTTTATGGACAAACACCTACCCTTTCTTCTAGAACAATCCAAATGTAGAAACTTTCCAACTGCTCCAGGCAAAAATTAGCATTTCTTCCATGTATTCGTTCATTTATTCCTTATTGAACAAAATATTAGGCGTATACTAAACATCCAAAAATAGACAAGGAAATGATGTCTTTCTGCTTGGTTCATAAGAACAACGAAGTATGAGCAAAGTGCTATGAGATAAAAGAAGAAAAACAGAAAAAAGACACCTAAGTCAGAATGAAAAGAGGCCAGCACAGATAGCAAATTTAAGAGGTGGTGACGTGAGGCTAAGTCCATGCAGGAACAGCATCATGCAGCCAGAGGGATGAAGGATGGAAAGGGGAGAAGGTGTTCAGGGCCAACAGCACAGGAAGTGAGAAACCAGAGAAAAGGTTAAGTCAATACACAGAAGGAAACATTTTCCTAGGGCCATTCTGTCATACTTTCATGCTTTTGATAGACCACTTAGAACTTCCTATTCTCATTAGCTCTTATTTTAGCTCTTCCTTTCATGACATGTCACATGTATAATTTTAATCTGGAAACATTTGTGGCTAGCCGTTGTCCTGGAAGGGACTTTGGAAAAGCAACGTTTCATCATCTTTGCTTTTTCACCTTGTGATCCAGACAATGATTCAGCTCCTGAGACTGACAGAATGCTTTTCTTCTAAAACTGCCAAGGCACCCTGGGCAAGGTCTCACCCTCTTTACACAATCCATGTCAGACAGTAAATAACAGACATCACTTTCTTCCTCATCCAAGTGAGAAAGAATGAGTGGCCTGTCAAGCGAATGGGACATAAAACAGGTAAACCAAGTAGCAATCAAGAACGGAGATGTGGAAGGTGTTCAAATTTTTAAAATTGCTGTTATAAATTTCATGTTCGCAAAGTCAATGTGAGTTTCATGTATAGGCTCTTTGTACGTGTTCTCAATTATACCTATAAAATTAAAGCTGTTTCATAACAGTAATGAATCAATTCAGAATTACAATGGTAATTCGTCAATTTGATATATAAACTGTTACTTTACTGTTTATATACATATAAACAGAATATATACTTTACCAATTACTTTACTGTTATCTTTCTAGAATTTGCCTGAGGGTTACCACCCTTTAAATAAAATGTCATTTGTTTCAGGTGCAAGAAACACATGAATTTGTCAGCAGAAAATCAAAAAACACTGGCTCTGTAGGAAATTTAAACACAGTGGTCAATTCCAGTCATAACAATCACGCCCATGCTTTGGTCTCAGAGGCTAAGACCAGGAAACGATAAAAGAATGAAAACCACAGAGGGTTTTGACAATACACTCAGTAGGATCTCCTTACCAGATTGACATCCTCCAGGTTCTCTGTGAAGCCAGACACATCAGATCCCATTAACTTTTAAAGAAATATTTCATACCAAATGAATTCACACCTTCCAAACCCGTCAAGCACAAAATCATGCTTGGCACTCTTAATATTTCAAGAGCTAGACTTTCAAGAAATATTTGCCATATTTCTTTGAAATTTGAAGGATGGTCATTATTTGGTTGTAACAACCTGAGAACAACAGGTACTTGTTTTCTGAACTTTATCAGATTAATTCTTAACATTACCTTCTTACATAAGAGAGAAAAGAGGCACAAAGATAACTTAAGAATCCTTGAGCAAGGGAACACACTGTAAGAAAGTAAAAATACTGAATAGGACTGCAGAGGAGTAAAGAAAGGGGCATCAGTACAGGGAGAAAGGCAGACATGTGGTCAAGAAAGGCGACTCATACAAAGTCCAACGGCTGGCATTGATAGTCACTCTAAGGACATCCTGGAACCCCTGGGCCTCGCAGTCACACCTAATATCTTGCTTTCACTTTGGTGAAAATTCGAGTTAGCCTCGTGTACAAGAGTTTGTAGACTTTAAGCCTGAGAACTCCTCCTCGCTAGGAGATGATCCTGGGGTTTCATTCTTTTTCCACAAGTAATAACACCTATAATCAAAAGCATATTCCTTGGAGTGAATGAAAACTATGTGGGGCAGAGGTCACAAGCAGAACGAAGCATATATACCATCACACATTATGGAGAGGCACTGCTCCAAGTGTTTCCATGCCTACATGAAATGCTACTTCTGCCATAATTACCCAGGCAATTATCATGCTTCTTACTACATCCAGGTTAAAAATGATGGCATCTAGGTTAAAAATTGGTGATGAAGAGTGTCTTGCAGGCCAGAGTTGGCTGTAACCAAAACAGTGCTGAGGAAACACAAGTCATATTGGTTGTGGTGGCCATAGTTTTTCATTTATTTGATTATTTTTTATTATTGTTTGTTTTCGTGACGCTGAAAAACCGTAATCTGAAATGAAATACTTTATAAAGTGCTGGACACCATGAAGAAAGAAAGAAAAAATGAACATCCTTGTTATCATCTTACTATCTTCGGTGACAAAAAGGACCATAAACGAAATGGTTTCAATAAACAAAAAGGGAAAAATATACAACAAAGGAAAAGCCCAGTGGAAATCACGCACTTTGCTGAAAACCATTCTCATTATCTTTAATCTCCCCCTCATCGATGACAAGTCATTTGAGAAAGAACAGAAAATAAAAACGTGGATCTTTTTTCCTTTTGTCTCTCTTGAGTCTTGGCAATAATTAGCAGTACCTCCTATAACACTTCATGCAAACTCCATTCGAGCACGTTTACCATCGTAATGATTTGCTTCAGTTCTTGTCTCTCTCAATAGACCGTGTGTGCTTGGCAGACGAGGGCTGTCTTAATCTTCCCTTGAAATCCAATTCCAGTTGCTGATCCACAGCACGTGTTAGTCATAATGTCTGTTATACGACACCACGATGGGCTGAAAACTCAGTTGTCTACAAGATGGCCATGCAGGTAAATACCTGAAAGCCAGGTATTAGGTGAGCTGTGGGGTGATTGTGGGGTGATCTAAATGGGACCCCTGATAATTAGATCCAGCATACTGTTGCCAAAGGCTCTTCTTGAGAAACCAAATATCAGAAGTTTGTGAAGTTTTCTACGTTTAAAAACGACTGCGCGGGACAAATAAAACACAGTCAAAATGATCTAAATAAAAATCAGGTGTGACATCATCCAGGAACCAATCACAAAGATAGATGCTATATCTACGACTCTCCTCTTGTCCCCTCCTATAAATAGGATTCTCCTATTACCTGAATGCTGCCTTGAACAAAGAGAAGCAGAACCTGAGGGTGGTGCAGTAGGACTAGCTAGAAGGAGGTTGGGAAAGCGAAAAAAATCTTGGAACAGAGCCTTCCAGACAGCCTGCCTCAAGATCTTTGTGAGAGAAATGCAATCCATCTGTTAATTTGGGAGGTTGTGTTATTTGGAGATAATTTAATATTAACCAATATAGGCTTTTGATTATACGGAGTTCACATTTTATTCTAAATGTACTAGCAACTCGTGAGAGAGTTTCAAACACAGATTACAACAGGACCCCCTTCACGTTATATGTTCAACTCTGTGAGGATGGGAGTACAGTCGTGTGGGAGGTGGCGGCCTGCACAAAGGTGTTGAGGATGGAGGTGGGTGAAGAGGATAAACTGATCAGATGTTTAGAGATGAAATCTAGGACTTTTTGATTAAATGGGTGAGGGGGCTGAAGGAAAGGAAAAATAAAACAGTGTCCATGACTCATGGCAATAGTAATAATGCTTATTTCTGTAAAACTTGTCAAAAGACTGAAATTTCTCTGGAAATACACACATGGCAGACACACCTTAGGGTGGTCCTTGTGGTTCTCTCCCTTA
Organism: Cynopterus sphinx; assembly: GCA_030015415.1. Classification (NCBI taxonomy): domain Eukaryota; kingdom Metazoa; phylum Chordata; class Mammalia; order Chiroptera; family Pteropodidae; genus Cynopterus; species Cynopterus sphinx. The sequence goes on from CM057394.1 coordinate 8,502,788, forward strand.
GCATCAATATCTTTGTGCAATCCTCTTCTCTCGACTGTAAGCTGGACCTCTGACCTCTTTCTAACCAAGAGAATGTGGCAAGTTGGCTGAGAAATTAGTCCAATTAGAGCATTATGTTTTATCACAAAGGTTAAGAGAATCTGCAGATGTGTTAAAGTCCTTATTAAGTTCATCAGAAGGGAGATCCTCCTGCATACGCCTGACCTAATCAGACTCTTATGAAAACATCCAGGGGTCAGAGATTTGAAGAAGCAAAGTCTCTCTCTCCACTGCTGGCTTAGAAGGAGCAAAACCACCAAGAGTTTTACAGCTGGAAGGAAAGGAAATTGTGCAAATAGCATAAGGGAGCTTCGAAGTGGAGCCTTCCCTAATTGAGCCTTCAGATAACAATACAGCCTGGCTCATGCCTCGAGTTCAGTCTTGTGAGCCCTGGGTCAGAGGACCCAGTTAAGCTGTCCGCAGACTCCAGACCTTTTAACCCATAGACACCGTTAGAAAATAAATAGATATTGTTCTAAGTCACTAGGAAGTTTGTGGCCATTTGTCCTTCACCTGTATATAGAAAACTATATATATATACACACATATCTATATCTATATCTATCTATCTATCTATATATATATATATAAAACTATATATAGAAAACACACATATATATACACACATATACATACAAAATATAAGATATGTTATATATGTTTATATTTAATATAAATATAAAGCTATAGGTACATACTTCTTAAGCTTATGATCCTTAAAAAATCAATTTTCTTATCCAAATGTGTATGTGAATATAAGAAGGTGCATGTTGTATTTATGCATGCATATGTGTAGGTACGTATGTATGAATGTATCTGTGCTTCTTTAGGCATTAACTGCCAACTGCATATTGTCCCTCTGAGCCCAGTACATGCACCTTGCTGATGGCTAAGGTAAGATAACTTGACTACTTCTTAGTAAATGAGGAATTCAGCTATCAAATAGAAGCAAATTGGGGTAGGATGTGGATGTAGTTTCTTTATAAAAAATTGGGGTGTGTGTGTGTGTGTGTGTGTGTGTGTGTGTGTGTGTGTGCGTGTCTGTGTAAAATGGACATCCTCATTGATTAGGATGGTTTCCAACCAGCCTTTTTCTCACATAACCTCAGCTGAGACGAGGTAGCCACAGCAATAAAGAATATACCCAAATCTCCACTGGTATCTTAGTGACAGGCCTCACAAAAGGCTACCAGGGCTCTGCTGGACAGTTGCCATGTGCTCTCCTCTCAGAAAGGCTCATCAGCCTGGGGGAACCACTCTGGTAGCTAAATAATATAGACCATAGCAGCATTTTCCTACAGAGGTTTTCTAGAATTCCCTCGACATGCCAACCCTTCATCATGAAGTGTCTCAGGAGGACCATTTAGAGTTTTTGCATAAGGCATTCCAGTAACCACTCAGGTTTTTGCTTTCGATTAATTTCCAAAGATTTGATATGATGAATAACTTTCATTTAGACTCATTTCTTTTTTTGCCTCTCTCCATTTTATTTATCAAATGAATAGTGTCTTTTTTGAAATGTCATTTTCGCAGTGAAACCTGAATGAATCATCCCTAAATATTATCATCAGAAACAATTATCCTGTAATATGTTTTGAATCTAGACAACTTTGCAATCAGCCTGGAAAGATACACATCAGCCCTCTTTGGAGAGGCAGAGACAAAGAAAGCCAGCAAATCTCTTCTGCGTTTATTTCTACAAACATTTATTATAAGTTTAATATGTATGTGAGGCACCATGATGGGAGCCATAAAATTTATTATTTCTGCTCAAGTTTAGCATGCTGTCAAGGAAGAGGCAGGCTGGAAGAGCAAATGTGCAATTACAGAGATTGGTTGATGTGCAAAGGGCAGATGCACGTCAGAACAGAGAGCAGAGAGTGACTTGCCTGTACGACAGGGAAGGTTTCACTCCACTGTTGTAGCCGAGACAATCACTCCAGTTCCATGAACTTTGCATTTCAGGTGAGCCAGTACCCTTCTCGACAGGCTTAGGTTCCTATTTTCTCCTGTAAGTTCTCTTATCCACACCTTCAGAGAACTAAAGATCAGAAGCACTCATATAACCTTTTTAGCATAGTGAGAAGTGATAGGTGATAGAAATAACCTAATTAGACAAGCTAAGCAGTCTGGAAACCTTGAATGGAGAAGCCACATCAGTCCTACAAACTTTAATTACCAAGGAAAAATTATTGCTTTGAAGGTCATTTTGTAATAATAAGCCCAAGATTTTAAAACAAGGTTATTATGTTCATTATTTTCTATTTAATAAAGGAAAGAAATGTACCATATTTTAGAAACTTTTCTGATAAATTAGTTATTGTTAATGCTGCCCTGAATAAGGGAATGCCTCAAATTTTCATTCATCACATATGTCATAATGTTGGAGAAATCAACTGATGCTATACTAAATAAAGCATCACATGCCTTTTAAATGGAATTGTAGTGGTTTCCAGAGTTTTTTCTCATTTATCACCATCCTCCCATAAATCAAACCTAATTCCCATTGAGACGATGACTCAACTCTGACATACCCACTTAATCTTAGTCACGTCAACGTCTCAGTCTTTTTAACTCCAATGTTTTCTTTTCATTTATTGTTGTATTCATTAAACACATTTTTATTGAGCACAATTCCAAGAAACAAAATGTTCAGAAAATCTAAATATGGGTATAAATTTACAATCCTAATTAAGAAATCCTCTGGAATTCAGTTTTATAGTAAGTTAGTTATAGAGCTTTTAAAATCATTTTATAATACCTGCCACTCAGTTACAAATCAGAATATCTTGGATAATTTGAGAAATCGATAATTTCTATACCTAATCCTGAGGGACACAGGTTCATGAAATGGGAAGGATTCGGCGTTGTTATATGTTCATCAGATTAGTCAATTTAAACAACTTTGTAATATTTTGTTAATCATTCAGTAAATGAAAAAAGTCAGTAAAGCTGATCCACATGCAGCAAATGGATCAACTAGATTTTTCTTTTTCAGTGGTTTTCTTTGGATAGTGTGTAGATTTAGTGTTTGTGCTCTTACTGGAATATCTTACTAAATCCCATTTAAAAAGTACATTATTTTTACAACTTAACTGGAAAACTGTGTGATTAAAAGGTTAACTGAATTGATTATGCTCAGATGGGCCCTTAGAAAAAAAGGGGTTGTCCACCAGGACTCAACATATATTGGAAGCTGCTTTTCCATTGTTGCTATTGTTTATGCAATAATTTCTGTGCCATCAAGATACTTGTTGGCTTTATCTTTTGCTTACTGATTTTGCAAGTTATTTGTTAAAAGGCAGGCACAGGCTTGGATGGCAAACTAGATTTCAAGGTCTTTCCTAGCATCGCTGATTATGCTTTTGGAAGAATGAACACACGGACTTTAATAAGGAAATACAAATTTAAAAAATAAAATGGTAAAACAAAAGATAGAGTTTGTTATATTCAAGATTTGAAATAATTATATTTACTCACTGAAATAATAGTCTTAAAATCCAATACTTACCAAAAAGAGAATGGCAAAGAATAGGATATGGTTACTGGAATTTGTACTTTTTAAACACTCAATGACGAAAATTAAGGCACCACCCATAAATTAATGCTTCACAGACAGCAAGTTGGACTCACATTAGACAAAATTCTCCAGGTTTTCACCTGACAACCCAGGGACAAAGCAAATTTGATTGTGTGTCTAAATTTAGCCTTAATTTTGATGTCAGTTAATTGGCTGGTGACTTGGAAAACTTCAAATTGCTATCATCTTTAAACCTTGAGAAATGACTCATCTGTTTCTGTCAAGTAGAAAGAAACAAAATCAGCAGGGAAGAACATTTTATTTCCAAAATTCATAGAGAATGCAATACACAGTGAATATTATTTACCAGTAACTGACTATTGTGTTTTTTCCCCCCAGAATTTGCAATATTTCTTTAAAGAACACAAAAGGCAAGCAACTTTAAAGATATATTTAGCAGGCCTTTTTTTCTGTTAAATTTTTGTAATAAAAGGCAGCCAAGGAAATTACTTGGCATAACCATTTGGTTCAAGAAAGAAAAGTATAAAAAAGCTATTGCAAATTTTTTCTGTAGAGGTTATTAGGCCATCTTGGTCTCTAATAACAGTGTTCCTTGTAATAACTCATACATGATAACTACCATGATCTTCATTTCTTAGATTTATAAGTTGGTGAAGTCACCATTCAGATGGGTCAGGTCAGGTAATTCTTTAAGCTTTTTTTTCCCCTTTAAATTTATTTTATTTTTATGGTGATGATGTTAAGAAAATCTGATAAGTTTAAGCTATACATTTTAACAATAAGGCATATATATATATATTTACACTGTATGTTTACCTCATATGCTTAGATTTCTTTCTGTCACTACACATTTGACCTCTTTTACCCCATCTACACCCCTCTTGCCCTCTCCCCTCTACCTTATGGTAACCACTAGTCTATCATCCATGTCCATGATTCTCTTTGTCCTGTTCATTTGTTGCTTTTAGGTTTATATCCCACATATAAGCGGTATCAACTTTTTCTTTCTGGCTTATTTTGCTTAGCATGATTATCTCGAGGTCCATCCATGTTGTTGCTAATGGCAGTATTTCATCTCTCCTTATGGCTGAGTAATATCCCATTCTATATATGCACCACAGCTTTTCTTGTCCAGTCATTTATTGTAGAACGCTTCAGTTGCTTCCATGTCCTGGCCACCATGAGTAATGCTGCTATGACCATCAGTGTGCAAATATCTTTTCGAATATGAATTTTCAAGTCTTTGGGGAAGGTCAAGCATTTGAACCTCTGTCAGTGGCCTCCACACTTAGGCCTCTACTGTAGCTCACTTCTTCCAGTGAATTTGGATACTTCGTGTGACTCATTTCTTTTTCTGTACAAATAAGGAAAGATGCCTGCCCTATCTAGGTCACAAAGTTGTTATGAATCCCAAATATCATATAATGTATATAAGCATTTTAATAGTCAAAATTTCAAAGCACATGGAAAATATAGTTGATTGGTCTACGAGAAAAGAAATTATTTGGCATTAGCTTAGCTGCTTTTATGGTAATCTGCAGATTACCAGTTTTTGCCTCCTACCCCTCATCACTGCCCTCCCTCCAATCAGGCTGGAGAACCCAATAGTTTTACAGTAAGACATACTGCTTGAGTCAGTATTGAGCCATATGGGTCCATGTTCCCATCCTTCTAAAATACACTGAGCCACAACAGCTACTCATATTTATCCCAGAGAAAGGATGAAATATAAAATACCATTCATATTTCTGAGTCAGGTTTAACTTTATGGCAACATTATATAATTTGACCAATTAAGGATGCACATCACCCCCAGGGCATTACCTTCATATGCTCAATAGGGGTTAAAGCCTGCCTTGAGGCCTGCTGAAAAGAAACTCAAGAAAAATATGCACACACAACCCTTTTTCATGAGTACATTGTAGACTTTCTCAACATTTTTTAATGATCCTCAGCAATTAATAAGACAGGACCCAATTTTGGATAAAATGGTGAATCTGGGATTTGCTTGAGGTCCCAAATTAATAAAATTGGAAATCTGACATGGAAGTATTCTACCACTTTGACTACACTCCACAAAAGCAGCTTCTATGTATTACAATCAGGTTCAGCAAGCAAACGGCAACTTTTGAACTGAAAATTTTTACTCTGCATCTGCTTAGAGTGCAAATTTGTCAGAGGATGATTCTTCCGTACCCAATGCCAGATAAGAAATTGATTTATTCAGATCCACAGAATTATAATGAGCTATTAATACTGATGAGAACTCAGTGTACTGCATGGCACACCCAAGGGACACTTTTATTTTTAAGATCTCAGCTCAACCTTCTAAACTGTTGTCTGTCTCTATGAGTCTTTGTTGCTTTCAGCTTTATAGCTCACGTATGAGTTAAACTGAATGGTTCTCAATTTTTAATTAATCTCTAAAGCTCTATTAGGTGGGGCTATTACTGATCCCCACTTTACATGTCAGAAAACATCTAGTTAGTGGTGGGACCAAAGCTAGGATACTTCACAACCTTGAACGATTTTTAAAAAGTAAGCAAAACAGGAGCTAAACTGGCATGACTCCTTCCTTCTTCTCCACACCCTTGTGGTCCATAGGAAGAGTACTCCTATCAGGGACAGCTCTGCGACAGCGTGAAAACTGAAAAGCAAATTATTGAGTTCTTTTTTAGTGTATTTCACAGGCAAAGTGTCTCCCAACTAGAAAATGTGTTTCCAGACTACAATTCACAGAAAATATCAGAAGGAAAATGCAAAAGCAATAGAAGCCATCCTAATCCCCTCTTACACATCAGTAGCTTGTAAGTTACTCGATCACTACAAGCAAAGCATAAGGGAGAGGCGAGGGAGGGTGTTAGCTGTTCTAATGAAGCTACTTTGGTCCTCTAAAGTTCGGTGGGAACCCATGGAGCACTGTGAGTGTCAGCTTCCTCACTCACTGCTTCGTGAATGCGCAAAAGGTCCTCTTCCAGGGGGAAGACCAGGCTTGGGTCCAAGGTTTATGAGTTTTCACAGACCTCAAGGTGTTCGCAGACTAATGGACATCTGCATCAAGGCCAGAACACTGGGAAAAATGTCCTAAAGACCATCAGAGGGCAGCCAACAGAAATGAGAATTCAAAGAAAGGAGTGTGTCAAGCCAGATGGTGGCAGGAATCCATGACAGAGTGGAGAGAGGGCAGTAAGCTGTTGGTTAATTTAAACATGGAAAGATCATGCATCTAAGAAGGCTAAATTATATTTAGTGATGGGGTAATAGAAAGGAGGAGAAAGAGGGCGTTACAGGGGAAAAGAACAGCCATAAACAAGCACAGTGAAGTAAGAATGTATGGGTCACCTTCAGAGACCCATTTAGCTAAGAGAAATCGCAGATAAATAGGAACAATTAACAGTAAAGAGCAGTGATTTTTTTTTTACCAGGAATTATAATAAGTAATTTACATTCAGAATCTTATTTAGTCTATTGTCATACAGTGGGTACTATCAATATGAGGCAAGAATGACCACTATAGCCACCCGACAAAGAGGACCTCAGACTGAAGTTAACAGGCCAAGGTGTCTCGAAATGAACAGAGCTGAGGCCCCTGACTCTAGCTCTGCTTTGTTATTCTGCTGTTCTTTGAAATAAAGATGTGGGAGATAAAGTTTTGAAAAGGAATCATGGGCTGAAACCAGAAGACCTTGAGCATGATCCTAAGATAGGACACGTTAACCAACAGAAAGCCCTGAAAGCGTTTATGAGGGGATGGACAGTATCAGACATGAGCTTGGGAAAGAATCAAGCTGCATGGGACACTGTTGTGAAGCGGATGTTGTTAGCTTATTCACTTGTTTACACACTCATTTCAAGGACGAAAGGAAAAATACTTGGCTATTTCTAAGTCAGTATCTTTCGAGTGCTCATTTCACCCTCGACGGCCTCCAGACGACATTAGTCACTGAGAAAGTCAGATGAATTTTTCTAACTGGCTGAAGATCTTAAACTCAGGAGTAGAAAGTGAAGGTCTGAGATTTATGCTCTACCAATAGGACAGGAAACAGGGGGCTGGGGCTTATGTTTTGTATAAAGACACAAAGGAGCTGAATTTGGGGGAGTCACAGCGCACACATTCTGTGATCTCCCCATTAAAGGAGTTTGTGGACCTTGGATCTGGCTAATCACAGAATCAACTTTTTAAGTATAAAGAGATTGCACTCTGAAACCTTCTGACATTAGGGACATCCAGGAAGATAAAGGCCACAGCAGGCTCCTATAGTAGCCTCTTGTGCTGGTTTCACCCCCTGAGGAAATGCTGAGATTGGGTGTGAGGCGTCTAGAGAAGCGTTTGCACGTGGGAGTGTTTTTCCAAGCAGGGCATCAGTTTTCCACCCCTACACTCTTCTACGCTAGGAACACCTCATTGGAGAAGCAGAATGGCATTGCTGAGAGGGAAGCAGATGAGGAGTGCAAGGGCTTAGAGGTTCCCAACTCCGCTACCAACTTAACGTGTCCTTCCCACCGTCATCTTTCCGACAGGGCCGCAGGGGCTGGGCCCTCTCCATCTCTGGAGTCAGACGCATCTGCCTCTCCCTTTCCGTGTGGACCTAGGCAAGCTATTTAGCTTTCGATGACTCTATTTTTAATCTATAATTAGGGAATAATGGTACCTCTGGAAGTGTAATAAATATTACTAAACGAATGAAGCCAGTCTGCAAAGGCTATGTAATGTGTGGCTGCAACTCTAACATTTTGGAAAAGACAAAACTGTGGAGAAAGCAAAAAGATAAGAGGCTGAGGTGAGGGGGTGGGATGAACAGGCGAAGCACAGAGAATTTTATATGATACTCTATGGTATATACATGTTGTTCTACATTTATCTAAACCTAAAGAATGTATAATACCAAGAGTGAACTCTAATGTAAACTATGGACTTTTTGGATAATAATGATATGCCGACGTAGGTTCATTTGCTGTAACAAATGTACCACTCTGGTGGGGATGTTGATCATGGGGGAGGCTATGCCTGTGTAGGGTCAGGGAGAATATGGGACATCTCTGTACCTTTCTCTAAATTTTACTGTGAATCTAAAATAGCTGGGGGAAAATAAACAAGTTTGTTAAAACAGACAGACAACCTAAAAATAGTATCTCTAGCATCGAGTAGTAAGAATTAAATGAGATAAAACATGTAGAGGACTTAACACAGAATCTGCCAGATAACCAATGTTCAATAAACAACAGCTCTTATCATGATCTTGATTCTTAACCTACAGCAGATCAAAGGCTGCTGAGGAAGCACAAGAATTCTGAGTTTCGTGCTGAGCCTATATAGTGGAGAAACAAACAATGCTCAACATCCTACCAGACCAGAAAGCATTAATATGTTTCATACAGCGTTGCAACCAATGGTATTTCGTTGTAAGAAAAGCAGGGCTGGAAATCCTCACTCCCCTTCAGGCCTATAACTCTGGAACCTTGACTAAGGCACTTCATTTCCCTAAACTGTGTCCCTGCCCTCAGCACCCACAACAAACACAACTCAGCTACGGTCTGCTCCATCTCAGCAGACAGGATTAGGACCTTTCGGGCCTGGCCCATCCTGTCGTAAAGAACTCAGTAAGCCCCACAGAAACCCAAAGAACAATAGATCATACTCTATTCATCATAGCTGTGGTTTATGATCAATTTTTTCAACCCTAAAACTGAAGATAATATGGACCAGTTGAGAGATTTGAATGAAATGATGTATATAAAGCATTTTAGCGCACACAACTCCAAGCATATCATAGGTGCTACATCAATGTAAGTATGGATACAGATGCTTTCTAAATAAAGCTCACATTTTCAGATGTCAGCACAGAGCTACATGTCCATTAGATGCTATTCTAATCTTGGTATTTGCATTTCTGATCTGAAAACTGAGTTTGCATCCCATTCCTGAGCCTTAGTTTTTCCAGGTCTTATGAACAGTCTTCTTTCCAGCACAGCACCTGGCACATCCAGGTTTTTTTGAAAAAAGAAAATAGATAAGCATATGCATACACGCCCTGGTGCCCACTCATTTGCTTTCATCTTGGTGACCCTTTCCTAACACTGAATTCCTGCCATGTGCTTGCTAGTAATCCCTCGTCTAAAACCTGAAACCCAGACTCAGAACTGAGCCTAGTGGCTGGGCCCTTCTTCCTGTCAGACATCACCCAAATGCCACTTACCTCCCTGCTTCTATATGCACGTAGGCCATGTCTCAGCTTCTTAGTCCAAAGACTTCATACATGCGCCTAGTATGCTATTTCTTCTGGAAACTTCTCTTACTAATAGTTTCCCTGCATCGATGATTGCAGCATGATCTGAGTGTGTGCCTCACTGTGGTGCTTGATTTCTTCTATCATCACCTTAAAAACTAGAGAGTGTTGACTGATGCAAAATCAATGCTCAGCCACCACCTGCTCCATCTCAGCAGACAGGACTAGGGCCTTTCTTGTCTGTCTCATTCTGTTGCAAAAAAACAATACAGGTCCTGAAGATATGCAAACTATAAGAAATTATGCTTCATTCATCACAGAGGTGATGGCTCCTGGAATTCAGCACGCTGTGTGTTAGGTTGGTGGGCCAGGCCTGTAGATAGTCCATCTACATACAATGCTGATAGGTGTGACACAGGACATGAGTTTCTTCCCTGGGGCAGAGGCATCACGCTTGAGGAAGAAGTCGAAAATGACCATATATAAGCTACACTGCAGAGAAGGATGATTCTATGAGTTCGAACTTGTTCTTCAGTCCAGTCTTACCCTGTCTGAATTCTAGTAAGAAGTTGTTACATGTAATAAAAGGGCGGTGCAGGGCAGGGACATTGAAGAAACACATTGGAACTATGTGGAAAAGTAGAACATAGAGAAGCATTTTCCCTACTTCTGTATGACTTCGGCACATGACGAAAGAACCTGGCATCCCTGATGCATTTTCAACCCAAACACATCTGTGGCACCATGTCAGAGAGACGGCAGCAGCTAAAGGATTTGACCTTGCTACTGATGAAGCAGAGGGACAGAGCAGACGATAGCAGGAGTGGAGGGGTAGGCACTGAGGGCAGCTCACCTCTGGGTAAATAAGGGGGTGGCATCTCCAGGCAATTTTGCATCCGTCAACACTCTCTAGTTGATTATCCTAGAAAAGGCTAAGGAATAATAGGTGCGATTTAGTAGCTAACTGGATTATTTATGCACTCAAAGATTATAATCAGCTCCGGTTAATTAATTAGCAGACAATGTATTCATTCAGTGAAGTATTCTGCTAAGGACCGTGACTCTACAATTATCAAGTGAGGTAAAGAACCAAGAAAAACATAAATTACCTAGGTACTTTGTTGAAGATAACAGAAAATTTACAGTCATTGATTTATTTAAAAAAAAAAAAAAAAGAAAACACTAAAGATACAACCACATGTCAAGTTGTTATAACGAGCAATGGAGAAAAAGATGGTTATTTTTGGAAGCCAATTTGTAGATATAAGAAATGTGATGCAATTTCATGTGCTATGATAGAGAGAGAGAGGATTGAAGAGATACAGAAGCTCAGATTCATCTATTAGGGCAATAAGCTTCTCTATAATGTTGAAAGAGAAGAGACTGCATAATTTAGAGATGAGAAAATGGTGGCAAAATTGTTTTTCAAGTATTGAAAAGTTATAATACAGAGGAAAGAACCCAGTTTAAACCTCTGTGGTTATTATTTTTGATAAACAAAAGGAAGAATAGATGCCGTGAAGGTGTGAAGAAGGAAAAAATCAAGATTAAATAGGGAAGTTTGTAGTATTACATAAGATCTTGATTTACCGACTAAGATCCTACTGGAAATTTTAGGCACAGCATTGTCATTTCATTTCATCCTCCTGAAAATCTCGTGGTGTAGCGAATTGTTCCCTATTCATAGACGAGGAAAACTGAGTTTGAGGTGGTAAATAAATTGTCTGAGGCAATAGTGCTAGTAAGTGAAGTAGGTAATATTTGAACTCGAAATTAGAGATTGTATACTTTTTCTCAAGCATTACTTTCGGGATGAAAAGTCATTAAATACCAAAATAAGATTACCATTTCAGGGGAGAGAAGATTTTTTAGAGAAAGCATTTTAATTGTCTGAAATAATTGAAGGCTTTTTCAGTGTCAGATCTCTTGTGGCACAGCTTCATAAAAAGAGAATGCCAAATATTAACTCTTTCAGCCTCATAGCAATTGCCTTATTTCAGGAATAGAGAATGTCTTTTAAGCAAATTAACATTAACTACGTACATACTGCCATTGATCTCGATTCCTTTCTGAGAAAAAGAAACTAAAAGTTCCTCCACATGGCTAGCTTCAACTTCAACTTCAAGTATCTTTGTTTCCTTTCATCTAGCAAAAGGATTGTTTAGTTTAATCCCTTTACTGAACTTGGCATTCGACCACAGGATATGACCTAACAAAGATCAAGTGTATTGATTACATTACAACATCATCTCAGGATAACTGAAGAGTTAGATTTATGTCATCAACACATCACGTTCCTTTTATTTCACACTGACAAAAATGCAGGTGGGCCCCAAACAATTACTTTTTAACAGGTGAGTCAATTTTCAGAAAAAAAAGTCTTAACTTTAATAAAATACATACAAGAATTAACAGAAAATCTACATTGTAAGAATATTTTTCTTCATCGCAAAGTGTTATTACATGATAATTACACACACACATCCTTTTTGACATTTGGCTGCCAACCAGCTGGCTCCTCACACTGCAGGAGGTTCTTTCAGTGACAAACAGCTTACCCCAGCTCTTGGGCTGCCTAAGGCACTTTTGGCAGCAGGCAGAGTCCACACCCACACTGCAGTCTTTTCTGAACAACTCTAGGGGGTCCATGGGCCCCAGGTAGGTGGCTGCTAACCTGGGTATACTTTGAGTCTTTTGCTAAGTGACTCCAGGCTCAACACTGGGGCCAAACCTAAATCTGCATTAACCTGGTGAACCTTATCCAACTTACATACCACATGAAGCTTTTTCTGCAGTTGAGCCTTCTGGGCAGCCTGCAAGTGGCATCGGGCCTGGAGATGCCCTAGGCCTTTCATTGAGCTGCTCAGGCCCGGTACTGGTGGCAACCAGCCTCAGCAGTTCAAAGCGTGGCCTCTTCCATGTGCCTCCAGAGTAAGCGCAGGCAGTAGCCAACTGCAGACTGCTTGCTAGCTCCTACCTGGTAGCGTCAAACTGGTTGTAGGAAGTGGCTAAACTTGGTTTGCGGCAGAGCCCCTCCCAAAGATCCCAAACCACAACAGAGCAGCACTTGATTAGCTCTGTAAGTAGCACACACAAATGGTGTTCTCAGCAGGCACCAGAGCCTAGTGGGGCAAACCTTACTCCATGGGTTCAGCTCCCACACAGCAGCTCGTATGCTGTGGGCATGACCAGAACTCCCAGCCTGTTAGCCTGAAGGTCATTCCCACCTACTGACATGCCAAGAGCATTCAAGACTCAAGTACAATAGTAGGGCACATGCATCCACAGAAAGGACACCTCTGGAGCTCAGGGAGACTGAGCCAATGGGCCACAGAGAACACCAACTATATAAGGCCACCAGGCTAAGACTACTGAGGGAGCCATAGCAGATCTACTGAATACATAGAAACAAACAGAGAAAAGCATCCCAAATGAGGAAACAAAGAAATATTTCCAAAATAAATAATGGGGGAAAACTTTAGAAAAAGAATTAAACAGAATAGACAGGTCTTTCAGTCAGAAAATCAAGGCATGAGTGGCCTTAAATGATACATGGGACCAGACGTATTTAATTGATATTTTTAGAGCATTTTCTCCCAAAGCAGCTGAATACACACTCTTTCAAGTGCACGTGGAACATTTTCCAAATAGACCACATGTCAGGCCATAGTCTCAGTAAATTTAGGAACATTGATCTCATGTCAAGCATCTTCTCTGACCACAATGGTATAAAAATCAAAATAAACTGTAAGAAAAAAACTGAAAACACACAAACCCATGGAGGCTGAATAATATGCTACTAAGCAATGAATGGGTCAACAATGAGATCAAGGAAGAAATCAAAGCTATCTTGGGAACAATGAACACGAAAACACAACTACTCAAAATTTATGGGACCTAGTGAAAGCTGTCCTCGGAAAGAAATTCATAGTAATACAGGCCTACCACAGAAACAAGAAAGATCTCCAATAAACAATCGAACCTCACACACAAAGCAACTAGAAAAATAACAGCAAGCAAAGCTCAAGGTGAGTAGAAGAAAGGAAATAATAAAGATCAGAGTGGAGATAAAAGAAATAGAGCCCATAGAAACAACATAAATGATCAATGAATCCAAGCACCGGTTCTTTGGAAAGATAAACGTGATTGATAAACTTTTAAACTAGACTCGTCCAGGATGAAAGAGGACCCCAATAAGTAAAATCAGAAATGAAACAGGAGAAGTAACAGTTGACTCGACAAAGATACAAAGCATTGCAAGAAAATACTATGAGCCGTTATATGCCAACAAATTAGACCATCTGGAAGAAAAAAATACATTCTGAGAAATACAATCTCCCAAGACTGGAGAAACAGAACATCTGAACCGATTGATTACTACTGATAAACTGAACCGGTAATCCAAAAACTCCCGACAAACAAAAGTCCTGGACCGAATGGCTTCACAGGTGAATTTTACCAAAATTTAAACTGAAAGTTAACACCTATTCTTCCCAAACTGTCCCCAAAAATTCAAGAGGAGGCAAGGTTCCCAAGTCCATTTTATAAGGCCACAGTGAACCTGATTCCAAAACCAGAGAAAGATTTTGTCTTTAAACTTCATTTTAAGGATGATGTGTCCTGGTGTGGGCCTCTTTGGGTTCATCTTGTTTGGGCCTCTCTGAGCTTCCTGGGCTGGTACACCCATTTCTGTCAACAGGTTAGGGAAGTTTTCAGTCATTACTTCTGGAATAGTTTTTCAACTCCCTGCTCTATCTCTTCTGGTAGCCTATGATGTGGATGTCAGTATGTTTGATGTTGTCTCAGCGGTCCCTTAAACTGTCCCCATTTTTTTCTGGATTCTTTTTGCTTTTGTTGCTGTTCTGTTAGGTGTCTTCTGCTACCTTACCTTCTTAAAGGCTGACAAAGTCGTCTGCTTTTTCTAATCTACTTTTGGTTCCCTCTAACGTATTCTTCATTTCAGTCTTTGCAGTCTTCATTTCTGATGGTTCTTTTTTTACATTTTCTATCTCCACTTTTATGTTTTCTATCTCCTTGTGAAAACTCTCGCTGAGTTTATCTACTCTTCCCCTAAGTTCATTGAGTATCCTTAAAAGGAGCATTTGAATTCTGAATCTGATAGAATGCTTGTCTCCATTTCGTTGACTTCTTTTTCTGGAGCTTTGTTCTGTCCTTTCAGTTGGGACATTTTTTTTTTTTTCTTTCCATTTTGGCTGCCTAATTCTGTTTGTTTCTGTGTGTTAGGTAGGACAGCTACATGTCCTGGTCTTAGTAAAGTGGCTTTTTGTAGTAGGTGTCCTGTGGGGCCCAATGGCACAGTCTCCCTAGTAACCTGAGCCAGGTAGTCCAGGTATGTCTCTTGTATGGGTCGTGTGTGCCCTCCTGTTGTTGTTAAGACTTGGTTGCTATTTACTAATCAATGAGAGGGATTGACCCTCAGGCTAATTTGGTGTGATGAGCTGTTGTGCAGGAGTTGACCCTACAGAGCAGGATTTGCTTTATCATAGAGACGGCTACAAAATCTGATTTTTTTTCATTCAGTGAATATTTATTAAGCACCCACATATTTCAAATGCTGGAGACAGATAAGGTCAATGTCTTCATGAAGCCACATTTACCAGGAAGAAGCCAAATAAACAAGCAAATGAGCAAACGAGAAATGTTTAGGCTGTGATAACTGCTGGGAATGAAATTAAAATGGTTAATAGCAAAGAGAGATATGGTGAACTTATGCAAATGGGTTATTAACTGAACCCACCAAAATAATCAAGAACAGTGTTCAAGTAACCATTTTTATATCTTATTTTCCTAGGTCTTCAACATTTCCAGAGCAGTTATCCATAAACTATACCCAAATGGAAAGCTCAGGTGGAATTGCTCCCACCTGAAAACCATAATGGCTCAGTACTCAAGATTAAAACATAGACTAATGCTTTCTGCTTTATATGTTTTGGGGTTTTGAGTCAAAACCCTAACGCCTTTTTTCTCTAAAATAAAAATAGTAATAATTCTTGCATTTTCCTTAGCACACAATTCTTCTCATTTTGCCTTTGCCCTGAATCATGCATCTTATGCCCATGTCTGAGGCAATCACTGATCACTGAAATGCGATTACTACGACAGGCTTAGACCATCCATAGACCAGGAGGCATTCTCGACCACACCAGGATTTGGTTGGCAGAAGACAGAAGAAGGGCACCGGTTCTGCTAAGCTGTGTGCATGTGCACATGCGTGTAGTATGTGTGTGCATTACTTGGCAGATTGAATTTCCTCCCAACACCTGCCGCAGATTGCCACCTTAGTGACACCGAACACTTGAATGAGTTAATCTAATTTTAACCTTCGATCCATCCCAATTGACCCCATCCCTATGCAGTTTCCTCTGCCATAATAAAAAGGAGCATCCCAGGTGAAAACTAGTCTATGGTTTCCCTATTTCATCCATCCATCCCTCCTCAGCCCGATATCAGAATCAGAAACAAGGTCTCACACATCCTCACAGCACTGCAGAGCTGTGTGTCTTTCCAATCTGCCTATGTGGTCTACCCAACAAGGAGAGAAAAGTCACAATTAGCAGAGAGGTCTCCAGGCGAGGTAAGGGGATTCTTGATTGTTTTAATTTCACTAAAGGTGTGGAAAGAACTTACTAAAGAAACCACGGAGCTGCAGTTGGTATCTGTGGGTCCTCAGACTGAATAGGAGCCTTCATAGGCAGGGACTATGCATTCATCAATTGTATGGCCCCGGATACAAAATCAATTTCTAATGAAGTAAGACTGAATGATAATAAATTTTGATGGGCTTTGTTACTGGTTGAGCATCTATCCCCAAAGTTAAACCAATTATTTAATCGGTGTCAACCTGGAGTGATAGCTCAAGTGGTTCAACGCAGGGCACTGTGTGAGGCACTGTCCAATCTTACACTTTTAACAGTGACTTCACAGCCTGAGGCACACAGATGATCCACTTGTGTATGAAATAACACACAGCCTAGAGGAACAGAGCATGAATTGCATAAAAGCATCTTGGTCCAGATAAGGTGGCATAATGGATTTTTAATAAGGCAGTATTTAGTAAACTCAAAACTGACCTTAAAAATGAAAACAAAAACCCGACAAGAATAGATAAAGAGAATGTGATTGAACCTCAGTGCATTTAAGACTTAGGAGTTTGCATTTACCATTAATGATATAATCATGATAATAGCAGCTAATATACGTAAAAGATTTTTTATATGCTGGGCACTTCTCTAATCATTTAAAATGTATTATTAACTCATTCAATCTACACAAAATTCTTTGAGTCAATTATTGGCATCCCCATTCTACAAATGAAAACACTGAAGCACAAACATATAAAGTAACTTAAAATGAATCAATAATGTAATACGGTTGTCAAAAATATTAATGGGATCTTAGTGGTTGTTAGAGAAAAGTGCCCAGAATAAGAGAATTAATAAAGCTTCTTTAGTTTGTCTGCAACAAACCACCCTTAGATTATTGTAGTCTGTTCTGGGGGAAATGGAGCTTCAGTGAGGCAGGTTATGAGAAATACAACCATTTTAAAATAAGAATATTAATAGAAATAGACTGATGAATTTATACCTAAGTAATAGAAAGAGAAGAAGAACACAACAGCTTGCAGGGTGTCCTCAGATCTGGGGTCATCCCTGAGACTTACATCGTGCTGCTTCAGAGGCTGGCCCTGGGAATAATAGCAAGCACATTCTGAAGAATGTTTAAGTCTCTCTGATTACAAAGAACAAGGAATAGAGATGAAAGAGAATAAACGCAGGCTCAATAAGAAACATAGTGGGACTGTCCTGTGAAATGGGAGTCACGCCTTGCTGTGGACTCGCAAAGCAGTGGACAACAAATGGCCTGGGGTCAGCTGATCACTAAGGATCGAGCAAGTGAAGTAGACAATATCTGAACTCAAAATTAGAGATCGTATATTTTTTCTCAAGCGTAACTTTCAGAATGAACAGTCATTAAATACCAATATACTATTACCATGTCAGGGGAGAGAGGATTTTTAGAGAAAGCATTTTAATTGTTTGGAATAATTGAAAGCTAAAAGGAATATATTGTAGATATTGTTTTGGTAACAGTTCTACATAAGTAAATTTGAGGCTAAAGGTCCATTATGATCACCAAACTAAAAGTCTTCTGAGAAGGCTCCTGCTTGTGACTCTGTTTTGATTAAATTCAATAAATATATGTATTGACTTATGTAGGCCTAATTATCCAAAAGCAGGGGACATACTGTGTTTAAAAGCTTACATCTTATTTTTCCAGACTAGAAATAACTATTCTAAAAGAACTGTCACCTAATGATCTAAATTTGAACTTGGACACAAATTACATCAACCCAATTTGTTTTCAATAATTTTTAAACCCATTCTGCATTCATTTTCAATTATCCTTCAGTATAATGCATGTTCTGGATAAATTAATAAATTGAGTTAAAGATTGCACATTTTATTTTCTTATATAATCTGATTTGGCTAATTTTACTTTTCTGAAATTTAGTTCAGATATTTTTTTGTTTTTATTTAGCTTTTTGTGTTTGTTTGTTGTCAGTTACCTTACTATAATCATTTTCTCCTAAATTCTGTTTTTGTTATTTTCCTTCCATTTTTGCCATCTCATTATATCTCCATTTTAAATAGTATTCACCATAGCTCATTCCCCATTCCTTGGGTGTGTCATCAAGTTGCTCAACAAAATCATTCTTAAAACAATTTTCAATCAACTCTTCACTATCCTCTTCTTAAAAAAAAAAAAAGACATTATTATTATCTAATTTTTATGAAGGAAACTAGGTGATTCAAATTTTTTTAGTCAGCATAATAATCCTTTTTAGTTGTTACAAATATTTTTCAATATTTTAGTTGCACAGAGAGGTTAAGAAACTTACCAAAGGTCACACAGTTAGTAAGTGATGGAGCAAGAATTCAAACTCCTAACCCTGTGTATTAATTTACCAGGCTATCCTCCTCTAACAACCCATCTCCCACCATGAAGTGAAAGACAGGCACAGTATAGTTTCAAGCAGTCAATAGCTCTAATAGTACTTGGCAACCATGCCATCACATTCTAGAAACAGCAACTTCATTTAAGCTTTAGAAATCCCTGAACTTCACAAGTAAGACCCCATCACTCTAGCTCAATAGAAAGAAACACAAAGTGGTGGGGTCCAAAGCCATGCGCAGAGAAGGCCCCTCTGTACTCTACAAAAGAAATCACCAAAGACCTCGCAGCCAAAGCTCGTCTCGCACAAGGTTGGTACTCATCACGTTTGCTGAATGGAGGCTACTTTCCCAGCTTCTGTGCCAGTTCTGTTTCTACAAAAGAGTCAGATCAATCTTCCACAAGAAATGCACTTTCTAAACAAATTCTGGACTTTCTAAATGAGCGTCTGTATGTTCCAAGAAGCTTGAGCTGCGGGAGGTGATATAATGGGGTGTCATAGTCTCCTAGAAAGAAAACTGGATCAAGAGTGAAAAAAATGGCTTTGAATCATGGTTCTATCTCAGTGCCTTCATTTCTTACTCTGGAAAGTAACTGTATTTTTCATAGGATGCTAAGAATCCAACATAATCGTGTTAGGTAAAAAGCATTCTGTATATGGTAACAAGTTATACAAGTACAATAAGTCAATATCAGGATAAAACGTGTAGAAGATAACAAAGGAAAAAATCGAGATGACCTATAGTCAGGAAAAGATATTTTAAATACAATACTGAAGGCACAGTCCACAAACAAAAGAATTAATAAGCTGGACTTCATTAAAATTAAAAGTTTCCACTCTGCACAAAACAATGTCAAGATAATGAGAAGAAGAGCCATAGACTAGGAGGAAACGTTGCAAAAGAAGCATCTGATAAGGGACTGTTATTCAAAATTAGCAAAGAACTCTTAAAACTCAAGAGTAATAAAACATCCCCATTTAAAAACTAGGCCAAAGACCTGAACAAACACCTCACTCAAGAAGATACGCTGGTGGCAAATAAGCACATTAGAAGATGTCTCCACTACATGGCATGAGGGAGATGCAAATGAAAACAACAACGAGATACCACTCTATACCTGTTAGAACAACCAAAATTAAGGAAACTGACGCCACCAAATACTGGTGGGAATGTGGAACAACAGAAACTGTCATTCATTGCTGGTGAGAATGCAAAATGGGACAGACATGTTGGAAGATGGGCTATTTCTTATAAAATTAAACATATGCTTACCATATAATCCAGTCATCAAGCTTCTTGCTATTTGTCCAAAGGAACTGAAAACTTGTTTCCATACAAAAACCTACACAATGATGTGCATAGCAGCTTTATAACCACCAAAGATTGGAAGCAAACAATATATCTTTCAGCAAATAAATGTATAAACAAACATTCTGGATGTGGTCCATCCAGGCAAGGAAATATTATTCAGTGCTAAAAAAAAAAAAATGAGCTATCAAGTAATAAAGAGACATGGACGACACTTAAATGAATATTATTAAGTGAAAAAAGCCAACCTGGAAAGGCTATGCGCTATATAATTAATTACAACAGTAGGACATTCTGAGAAAAGCTAATTTACTACGGAAATAGTAAAAAGAACAGTGGCTGCCAGTGGTTAAGGGGAAGGCAAGAACAAATGTGTGGAGCAGAGAGAATATTTAGGTCACTGAAACTACTCTCCATGACACTGTAATGTTGTGCACATGCCAGTAGAAATGTGTCCGAACCCACAGAAAGTACAACACTAAGTGTGAACCCTAAAGTAAACTACAGACTTTGGGTGATGATGATGCATCGATGCAGGTTTATCAGCTGTGACAAATGTTCCACTCTGGTAGGGGGTGTTGATCATAGGGAAGGCTTGGCATGTGTGGATGTGGAGTATGTGGGGAATTTCTGTATCTTCCGCTTAATTTCGCTGTGTATCAAACACTCTAAAAACATAAACTATATTGGAAAATCAATAGCATTACTAGTAATTAAGTTAATTAGTCACTAAAAATTATGCTGAACTATTATCATTTCTCTAACCTGTCAGATATCAACTTCATACTATGAGGAGGCAGATACAGACGCTTATGGTTTATAAACATTCCAATATCAAATACGCAATATTTTCCTATTTTTCATTTGGGAAAATCTGTATCACTGCTAAGTGTTCATATTCCAAGCTCAGGGAGCAGAGATGGTTTCATGTGACCTGGGCAGTCACACAGGGCTCCAGACTTAGAAGGGCTTGTGCTTGATTTAATGTTCTGCTGTCTCCTTTTGGAAATTCTCGGGAGTATTTGAACAAGTGGAGGATTTTAGGAAAAGTTGGGCTTCACGGAGAAGCTCCTGTTCCTCTGCATAGGAAGGAAGAGGGGCTTGATTGTACCCGGTTGCAGCACTGAATCAGAACCTTAGGAACCTTGCTATCATTCAGACCCATTGTTTTATTTCAGTTGAAGAAACTGAGGCCTCCATCATTTTCTCAACGTGCCCAAGGTCCCCAACTCATCCGCGGTGTGTTCTCTACATCCTGAGGAATCAATGACTTATCATGGAGCATAAGCAGATGCTGTTGCCAGACTGGCTTTGGGTTCCAGATCACAGATGTCTCTTTCATAATAAACATCTCTCCATCCTGTTCTGTGGGTCACAGCTCCATTTATTTAGTAAGCCGTTTACCTTTACCTAAAGCCCCTGAAATTAGTAGAAAATGGGCTGATCCTTATATAAACCTGAGTATTATTGTGGTTTTTTTTTTTTTTCAATTTATCCTCAATATTGACAGCCTGCTGGTGCAATGTACCTGAGAATAACCTTCAGACAAATGCCGTGGGCTCTGTCTGCATTGATGTTGCTGATTTGGAACACATTTGGTGTGCTGCATTATTTATTTATTAAAATGTTTCTGAAGGAAAAGGACTCATTGATAGATAATGTCTTGTTTACAAGCTTGTCCTTGGGCATCAGACACTGCAGTTTCATTACAGTTAATCTCACTTACAGTGGCAAAGCCAATTGAAATGCCTTCTGCTGCAATCATTAATTTATGTTCATTGCATACAAATCAGAATGAATTCTGAATGCAAGTCAAGTTATCTGATTCAGGCCTTTGCAATTCATATAAAAATGAAACGTATGTGTCAGGAGGTGAAAGTTAGCCATACAAATGGACGAAGAAAAATTGAGGTCTATATAAAAACTAGGCAACATCTACCTCCCTTCTAATAGTCACGTTTAACAATGATATTGAATTTTTTGGTTTTCCTCCCTTACCAGTCTTTCAGTTGCTGCCAGGATGATTAGAACATGCATTCTCAACTTATTATAATTTACCTTGAATTAATATATCAATTAATATGTAATGTAAGAATTTCTCAAAAGTGTAATTCTACTTACAGATTTCATGATTCTTTTGCTTTTGTTTAATGTGTGCTTATTCAGGTTATAAACTCCACAATACATTATCATGAACTTAAGCATGAACATTCACTTAATTTTTAATATTTTAAAAATTAAAAGTCTTTATATTTATCTACATATAGTGTTCTTTGATTTTCTTTCTTTCTTTCTGTAGATCTAAGTTTCTATCTAGTATCATTTCCCTTCAGCCTAAAAAATTACATTTTAGCACAGCTAACATTGTAGACTAGTCAGCAATAAATTATCTTGCTTTATTTATCTGAAAATGTCTTTATTGTGCCTTTATTTTTTAAAATATAATTTTGTTTAATATAGAAATCTAGATTGATAGGGTATTTTTTCCTCAGCACTTGAAAGATAAAATTTCATTTCTGTCTAGCCTCAATTGTTTCCAAAGATGGGAACTATCTTAAAAAATTTTTTTATCATTTTTATCCAGTATAGAATGTTTCTTTTTCTCTGGCTGATGTTAAGATTTTCATTTAACCTTTGGACTTCAGCAGATGGGCCTAGGTGTGGTTTTCTTTATAGTCATTGACAGAGATTCTTGGATCTGTACATTACTGTTTTAGACCAAATTTGAAAATTTTTCAGCCAAAGTTTCTTCAACTGTTTTTTCTTCTTCATTTTCTCTCTCTTTTCTGTAAAGGACTATGATTAAAATTGTGTCAGACTATTTTATACCATCCCTCAGATCATTTTGGATTTGTTCATTTAGAAATCTTTTTTCTCTTTATGCTTCATTTTAGATGATTTCTACTGATTTATCACCAAATACATTGTTTCCTCTCTTGTGTTTAGTCTGCCATTAGTTTCATCCAATGATGATTATTATGATGATTTCAGCTTTTATATTTTTCAATTCTTAGATTTCTATTTTATATTTTTCTTGTTTCCTCAAATTCTTCATTTCTTTATTATTGTATCTATCCTTTCCTATAGACTCTATACATACTTATGAAAGCTAATTTAAAGTACTTGTCTGCTAGTTCCAATATCAGTATTTTTTTTATAGATCTATTTATATCAGATTTTTTCTTGACTATGTTTAGTAATTTGTAATGATATTGTGGATGTTTCATATAAAAATTTTAGAATGTGTTGTCTTCCTTCCATCAACTTAAAAAAAAAATACCTCTGTAAAAGCATAAATTACAAACAGAATTTCATTCCTTGAAGTACACCTTCAAGAGATGTTTTTCATGAGGTAGATAAGAAAGGTAAAAATTGCGTGGCTAAGTAGAGGGGCTATTTTATTATGACGTTTTATTGTTATTAAACCTTAATCTCCTATCATGTTCCAAAGCATTATGTGAGTGTTCAATCAAAAAAATTAGGTTGTCCTCCAGAATTGACTCTCTCCTAAAGCTCAAAACCAACTGCACCCAACCCGGAGAAGCTCCATGGACTGCCCTTTGCTCAAAGTAATTTTTGGCAATTTTTAAAAAAATATATTTTTTTAATTTTTCAATTATAGTTGACATACAATATTATATTAGTTTTAGATGTACCACATAGTAATTAGACATTTATATAACTTACAAAATGATCACCCTGAAAAACCTAGTACCCACCTGACACCAAACATAAAACAGAAACAAACTTATAGATACAGAAATCATTTTGATGGTTGTCAGATGTGAGGGGGGAAAGGTGAAAAAAGGGGTTAAAAAGTACAAATCAATAGTTACAAAAGTCATGGGGATTTAAAATATACCATAAAAAATATGGTGAACAATATTTTGGGTAATTTTTTAGTAATTTTTCAGAGAAGTCCTAGTGACACTATATTCAAGGAGAGGTTATGCTGTCTTTTCCACTAGATTGATAAAATTAGGTATCATACACAAAAAAATCTGTTGTCTGCCTTTGAAAAGTATTGAGCTTTGTACTAGCAGGCAGTTATATCATTGGTGAATCATCCTGACCAATTTGAGATTTGGTTTCATGTTTCATGATGATATGCTCATTTTAATTATTCTCTGAGTTCTTAGGACAAATATCTCAATATGGACACATAGTATTTATTCCTAAGGGGTGACTCTTACAGGTTTTCGATGGAAAGTCCAACGTGTTTATCAACATTCTCTAACTTGATGGGACTAAAATTTCAAGCTCTCTCTCTTAGCAGCTGGGAGGATCAGAAATCTCAGCTAAGCTTTTTCACTCCCCAGCTTTTGTTTTCTCCTTGGGCTCTTTGGAGACTGATCCAGAACATGTGCAACACATGTGCAGTTCAGAGATCAAGCAAGGACTTGGGGGAAGTTTATATCATATTTCACAGCTCTTCCTTCTATTTCTTGGTCTTTTTTAGTACTTCTTCTTTAGTACTTTTGAGCTATTGTGGCTATTGAAAACTCTTTTTATTTTTATGACTCCTTAGGCTAATAGGACTTCAACTTTCTGCACCAGTGCTAGCCACCCAAGAGATGTGATTTGAGAAGTACTAGTGGAGGAAAAGACTGCCAAATGTGAATCTAAACTAGTGTAGTTCCTGGCTTTAAGGGTTGGATACCTTCTAACTCTGTTTTTTGTTGCTTTCCACTGGCCTGAATTTTTTTTTAATTTTCCCAGAATTTATATTTGTTATCAGAAGAAGGGTTAGTTTTATATAAGCTCTTCTACCATTACTAAGATCAGAGTGTCTCAGTCAGATGGATTTTTAAACATGTGTTACCTTGCACTGAACTTTATTTTAAAATAAATAAAAAGAGGCCATGTGACTCTCTCTCCAAATGAAAATCACCAGTATTTACTCTGTACCCAGTTTATTTTATAAATTCTTAACATATATTAACTTCTTTAATTCTCCTAACAGCCCTATGAAGTAGATTTTTTCTTTTTTTCTACAAATGAGAAAACAAAGGCCCAGCATTTTAGATAGCTTGTATAGTAAGTTCACAGAGTAAATAATTAACTTGAGTTACTTCAGGGTTCATGATTTCAGAACTAGCCTTTTGTTCCAGAAAATTGAGATGGCTCTGCATTTCTGATGAGTGAACTGTCTCCCACGTTGGTTTATAAACCCCTTCATTGGGATACCTTACTATGGCTTTTATTCACCAATACACATCAGTATAGTCATGCTGGTAAATATCCAGTGTCTGAGCCTTTTATCTCTCATATGAATGAGAAAAATAATGTGCTTTTAAATTCATATTACAAAAAAAGTAAACTCCAAAAATTGAGTTAATAAAATCCCTCATCTTTAGCTTACCTATTTGCAAGAATAGGATGCTATACCATTTATATATTTATAAATTAAGTGAAACTGCTATAAATAAAATAAAACTCATAAAATAATTGAATTCCACTTCTATCCAAAATTAATTGAAAGAAAAAAAAATCAGTGTTCACAATTGACACAGAAATTTTGAATAGAAGACTAGAAAATTATACTAATTAAAACAGTAATGGCCCATGTCATTTGAAGAGTGGGAGCCTCACTGAGCTTTAAAAAAGAAGACAGAAAAGAAAAAAAATCATGGTGGGTTTAATTTCATAGATTTAAAATGTACCTGACGACTTACTACAATTAAACCTTTAAAGAGTATTTGCAAAGTCACTTAAATACAACTCACTTTTAGAAGAAATACATACTAACAGAGTCAGAATCTTATCGACACCAGCCAGATTTGCGGGAAGAAAGATGCAGTTTCCAGGGGAAGTTCCACTCTTGAGGAAGTGTGGTGGGTGTGTTATTTCTGCTTGCCAAGAATGAATTCTCCTTTCACCAATAGCAAATTTTTGTGCAACTTCTCCTCCTTGATTCTTTACCCACATTATCAGACGTGTCTGCTGCAAACCTTGCTCTGGCCATTTAACCCAGGTCTGATCACCTCACCTCCTGAACAATATAATTGATTTGGGAATTATCTTGTTGCCCGAATAAACTGAAAGAGACACAACCCTGGGAATCTGAACAAAACAATTGGTAAGGTGAAACTGTCTTTCACTGAGGTAGATGGTGTAATATTAACTCAGATTTTGGGATGGCCATTTTGACACCTCTTGGAGAGAGTCTGCCTGAGAATAAAAAATGGATGCTAAGAAACAGATAAGAACAGAATCCTGACAACTTCATTCAAACCCACATTCAGCAACTCTGAAATATATATATATTTATATAAGCTTTCAGTTATTTGAACATTTTAATTGCCCTTAGGACATTTTTATTTGAGTTGGTGTTATAGACTGAATGTCTGTATTCCCTCAAAATTTTCATGTTGAAGCCCTAACCCTCAATATGGCTGGATTTGAAAATGGAGCCTCTAAGAAAGTAATAAATGTTAAATGAATAAAAGTGGAACCCTGATCCAATAGGATTGATGTCCTTATAAGAAGAGATATCAGAAAGAGCTCTCTCTATCCCCCTCTTCCTCACTTCACTCTTTTCTCCTCCTCCAAACCTTGTGAGCACAAACCAAGGAAAGTCTATGTGAAGATACAGTGAGAAGGCAGTTGTCCACAAGCCAGGGAGTCCTCACTGAAAATCGCATTTACTGGGACCTTGGTCATGGACTTTTAGCCTCAGAGATGTGCACTGCTTAAGCCCCTCAGTCTGTGGTCTTTTGTTATGGCAGCCTGAGTTGACAAATACAGTCAGAGTCACTTAAAACTACGAGCCCTGTGTAACAGAGGAAGCGAGGGTCAAAGGAAACTTTTGTGTAGTGACTCTGTCATGCCAACTCATTTACTGACAAAACTTTCCTTCAGTTAAAATTCAAAGGATTTCAAAGAACCCATACTGGGATCATCAAGAGACCCCACTGAGACTGAGAATTCACTGTGCCAATAAAAGCATCTTAAATGCACTTTAAAATTTTTCCTTTTACCTTCCAAGTAGCTCACTGGCAAAAATCAAGACACCAATTAATCTTAAAGGGCTGTCCAATCAGAAGATTGGCATCAATTAATACTTTAACTGCATATGGGTTAAGCTTAGGCTAATTACATTTCCCTCAAACCAGAGCCGTTTCACATCGGGCCATTCAAGATTATTTCAACTTGACAGAAGAGGACAATACTGAAAATGGTAATAAAGAATTCTCTCCTGGAGTAGAAGCATTCCGATGGTTTTCATTCAATTTTGCAAGTTCTAAAACTCAAAAGAGCAAAGCTAACCATTTAGCTCGTGTATTCCTTTCTATCTGCTGAGGAATTAATAGAAAGAAAGATTCATATGATAATTAAATACTTGGTGAAATAAATAAACAAACCAATAAATAAATAGCAAATAAATGTGTGTGTGTCCTTGAATGACACTCTTTCTCACCCCCAAATTCTGATAGACCCTAATGAGGAAGGATAAAGATGTATTTCTTGCAAGAGTCTCAAATGTTGTTTTTCACCCTCCATCGCTACCAATAATAGCATATTATCCAAGTAAGAAGTTTTGCTTTAAAGCAAATGGAATTTAATAGGTTAAACGGGCTCTCAGGTTCACTGCACACAGAAACTTTATCTCATAATCTGACCCATAAAACACACGCCAACTAAGCCTTCAGTAAATGCTAAAACCACTTCCAATCTATTGGAAAGATAAGTGCATTCCCCTAACACACCTCTGAGTGTTGTTACTGCACAATGGCCACCACACAAGATCACTGTTGTAGGTTCAAATAAACACTCAGGCCCATAGGACTATCAGGCCACGCCTGGCATCAAATTCACTTGGAGAAACAGTTCTCGCACTTGAGCATGCCTCTGATTCACCTGAAGGGATTGTTAAAACAGATCTCAGCTCCCCATCCCTCCCCTTCCACCTGGGTTTCTAATTTGATAATCCTGAGGTGATGCCCCAGAATCTGAATTTTATCAAGTTTCCTGGGGATAAGGACAATGCTGGACTGGGAAACCGAACTCTGAAAACCACTGACTAAGAAGCTTTACTAGAGGAGACACAGCTTGCTAGCAGGAAGGCATCAAGTGTTTCACCTCCCCGGGGAGTCCTTGCCGTAGTTCAGGGGCTGCAAGAGTCACATCTGGCAGATATGAGAAGTATCTTGGTTTTAAAACCACACACTAAATATCTTTTTAAAACAACTCCAGGGACGTAGCTTCCCAAAAGGGATATGTCGATGCTCCAGTTGCAATCTGAGGCCAAAATCATGGCTTCCCATCAGGTACTTATAGACCTCCCAGTCCAGGTGCAGTACCAATTAGAGGTCAGTTTTATAATATTGCTCAATAACAAAGTTGACCCAAACCATCTTTGTAAGTTTCTAGGGAAACAGAGCTAGGAAGACATGTGAAGACCAAATTTTCTTTTCACGCAGAAGGGGAGAGAATTGTTTTGTTCACCCTTTGCCCACTACATACATATCTGTATTCATATTATATTCCTATTCTTAAAGCTAAATAAGAATAAAAAACTTAATTATGTCAAAGATTTTCTCAATGTTTCATTCTTGGTTGGAGTGATCACACCAATAAAAGAATAATGTGGCTTACAAACTATCCTTCAGAGTTGAAGGGCAGATAAAAAATTGCTCAGCCCAAAAAAAGCTGAAGGAGTTCATAACCACGAAGCTAGCATTACAGGAAATGTTGGAGGGACTTCTTTAAGAAAAAAAAAATTGTGTCAAAAATATAAAGAATGATAATAACTACATATCTATCAAGTTCTTCAAAGGATAAAGAATTAAGTGCTCCAATCAAAAGGTGGGGCGGCTGAACGGATAAGAGAAGAATGCCTTTCCATATGCTGCCTAAAAGAGACTCCCTTCAGATTAATAGACACACGGAGACTAAAAGTAAAGGGATGGAAAACGATATTGCCTGGTGGACCTAGAAGGCATGGTGCTGAACTGAGTAAGTCAGAGAATGACAAATACCTACCCTATGATTTCACGTACATGTGGAACCTAAAGAACAAAGCAAGCAAACGAACAAAAAACAGAAACAAACTCAGAGATACTGAGAACATGGGCTTGGGGAGGGGGGTCACTGAAAAAGGATCAAGAGATTAAGAAGTCCAAATGTGGAGTTACAGAATAGTCATGGAGATACAAAGTATAGCATGAGGAATATAGTCAACGATGTTGTAACAAATATGGAAGAGGCAGAGGGGTACTAGGTTTATTGGGGTCCAGATCACTTTGTAAGTCATATAGATCGGTAAGCCCTACGCTGTACACCTGAAACTAACATCACATTGTATGCCACCTATAATTGAAAAACTTTTACTAAAAAAATATACCGATGCTTCATCTTCGCTCCCTGGAAGTATTATTTAATCGGTTTCTGAAGGAGAGCCTAAGCATTGCAATTTCTAAATGCTCCCCAGATGATTCTAAAATACAGATAAGTGGAAAAACCATTGGTGTAAATGATGTTAGAGATCAGACTTAGAAGTAATGTGCACAAGAAATCGAGTTAGTGAACAGCTTAATAGAAATGAAAAGTGTGAGGTGCTTGTCCCATATCAAAGCTCTCAAGCTATATTATTATTATTATTGCTGTTGCTGTTAACAGAGCAAGAAGAATACACAGATATCTCAAAACAAAACTGTTTTATAAGTACTATGATGTCCATGTTTTAGATGAGAAACTAAAACTCAAGCTGAGAGGCAACGTAAGTTGCTCAGGGACACACAGCAAAGGGGTAGAGCTACAATTTGACCAATAGTCAGGCTGGCTCCATACTTCATACTCTCAACTCGAAGCAAGAATACCTCCCATTAACTTAAAGAAAATGTCCCTGACAAAACAAGTAAGAACATCACTGTGCGACGCACCAGAATATGAATTCTTTTCCAGCAAATCTGTATTCAGAGAGGTGTGTTCAGAGAGGTTGTTAGAGAGCCTGCAAGCAAGTGCTACAAAGAATCGGTGAAAAGAAGATGGAAGACTAAACTCTGACCCAAAAAAGGCAAAATTAAGTTAATAAGTGGAGAGAAAAAAATGATTGGAGAAAGAGAACACAACAGTGCCTTAAAATACTGTACGAGTTGTCAGGTGGAAGAGGTAACATGCTTATCATCAAGGAAAATAAATTTATTCTGTTTTTCACCAGAAGGTTAAATCAGGATCAGAAGTTAGATATTGAAAAAGAGTAAGTCCTGATTGACATAAAGATTTTCCAATAATTATGCTATTCTAAGAAAACCAGCCAGGCTGCTAGGAGAATTCAATAAGAAAATACCACATTTTGTAAAAGCAACAAAATTGGGGGAAGTTTTGTTTCTATCATCACAATTGTGAGGGGTCATCATGGAAATGGTCAAGTGGGTACTGAAATTGGGGAAGAGGATGAGATAGAAGGTAACTAAGGCCCAATCCAGTGCTAAGATTCAAATCTTGGGTTCCCCAAAGAAGATATGTTGTTAAATGCCTTGTCTAATGATTGATGAGCAAAGCATACACTCTATATTTGTATAAATACATGGATTCCAAAGCCATGTGAAGGACATGCTGTCTCTCCCTCCCCATCACTAGAGAAATTCACAGCAATAATTTGGTCAGTTATCGCTTGGTAAAGACTTAAGATGAGGCTAATGCTGAAACAGCCACCTTATCTGAGTAGAAATACCACAAATCTATCATGGGATAAAACACTTCCTAAAATTAAATGGAGGCCCGTGTCATCTTAAGTTATAATCTACGTGGCTTCATTGCTGATACCACAGAACTTTACCAAATCTTCAAATCCAATGCCCAGCTTCCTCTCTCATAATAAAATGGGAGCGGCCACCTGGGGTAGGGCGGACTCCTCTCATGTTTACTGCTGGATCCCCAGCACCTGGCACATAGTGTCTGCTCTACAAATACTGACGAGTGAATGAATTAATGAATGTGCAAGGCCTTGGATGTGCAACGTCTGCTGATCCTTGCAGAGAGATGTTACAGGCCTTCGCGTGACTATGATATTTCCACTAAGCTTCCCTTGGAGCATGTGACTTATTTAGCATCTTAAAGTTCATGTTGACAAAGAGGTGAAAGAATGAATACTTTCTAGAGCTCAGTTATTTCTGACTTGTTAGGTAGAGATATCTATAGTGATAACAGTCTAGCCGGAGCTAGCTATAAACAGGAGCTGTATGCCAACTTCCCAATTGCAGTTTCTATATCAAGTTGGCTCTATTTTGCTGTCACTGAGAAAAGAGTGCCATTTAATGGTAGGGAGAGGAAAAGAAAGTTGATCCTTTGACTAAATATCTGAAACTTCTTCAAGGGTGCTGATATGTGCAGCAACCCTCAGGACTAGGGCCAGGAGGCCGAAGAGTTTTCACATGATCAAGAGGGCACTGTTTCATCCACAAGGCAGTCTGGTGGGTAGTGATGGAGGTGCGAACACCCTAAGTCCCTTAAAATTTCCTAACACGCTCCCCTGTAAAAGGACAGAATGGCATTAGCCAAATAAAGACCCTTCCTCTAAAAAGAAAGAAAGCTCAAGGAAATCCATTTCATCCTCCAGGCGAGAAACACAAATAAAATACTTTGCAGAAATATTAAACCCTCCTCCAAAATGTATGAAACAATGAGTTTCTTACTCTTGCAGGATACAAGGACCCATGAAGGGGCTGGTGGAGGCTAGCACCCTCGTCTGCGAGCATGTTTCTTCTTCTATCATGCTCAGGAGAAGGAAAATCTCACAGAATCTGGCCGTCAGGCTGAGACAACAATTGCTCTATCTCAATCTAAAGGATTAAGAAGGTTTCCCACTCTTTAGCTTTCCAGTGAAGCTTTTCTGAGCAGCTATTAGTGCCCAGGAAATATATCCCCCATTATATCCCATGGGGCTTAGACAAAAGTAAAAGGTAATCAACCACGTCTTATTCAATTACAGTTGTGACAAATATTATGAAAAATAAGGTACTAGGAATGATTTATTTAGGTAAATTTGACCTAGTTACTTCAATGAGGAGGTAACATTTGAGCTAACACTGAAGGATAAACAGGAATTGACCAGAAAAATCCATTATCACCTGAATAGAAATGGCAAATAATTATTTCTCAAAACTCTTGACATGAACAATTTATTCTGCGTGTAGTTTTGTTGCTTTTTTGTGGGTGTTTTTGCTTCTTTTTTTTAATTTTGAGATTTGAAAAGTTTCAGAAACCACATTGTGATGGAAAGAGGTTTCATTTGCTCAGATGACTTCATAAAAGATTGTCATCACCTTCTTTTGATACTCATATACCTTGCGATGCATGAGAACACATGGGGCTTTCACTTTCAGAAGCCGGACTGAAATCCGACTGCAGCAATGACTGAATGGACCATGTGAAGGTCAGTTCTGGTGAGGAATTCCAAGGATGTTAAAATTCACTTACATCGGCGGGGGAAAAGATGTCTAAGGAGGGGTCTGCCATGTACAGGGATATAGCCACGTGCACATTTGTAATGAGGGAACACGAGAGCTATAGGGGATGGCACAAACCATCTGCCCAGAACTCATCAGGTCATAGAGATGCAAGAGACTGACCAGGCTGCCCAGCCAGCAAATGGCAGCAGCTGAGGGCGTTGCACACTGGGATGTGATGAAATCCATCTCAGGTAAAAAAGAGCCAGCATCAAACATTGTTGGTAGAAAAGGTGAGGTCTGCTTGGTAGGAGGCAATTGGTGTGGAGCCTGAAAGCCCACAACAAATACAAGAGCTCTATTTGACTCCATTATGCAAAAGGCCAGACCTGGGGGTCAGTAAAAGACTTATGTCAAATTAAAGGTACACGCAATTCTTAGCACTTCTTTTGATTAACCAGGTAGCCGAGGTTACCTGGCTAATCAACTCAAATCAATCTCCTACTAGCTTGAAACTCTATTAATTATTTTTTTATTATTTTATTTTATTATTTTATATTTTATTTTATTATTTTATATTTTATTATTTTATATTTTATTTTATTATTTTATATCTTATTTTATATATTTTATTATTTTATATTTTATTTTATATTTTATTATTTTATATTTTATATTTTATTATTTTATATTTTATATTTTATTATTTTATATTTTATTTATTTTATTATTTTATATTTTATTTTATTATTTTATATTTTATTTTATTATTTTATATTTTATTATTTTATATTTTATTTTATTATTTTATATTTTATTATTTTATATTTTATTTTATTATTTTATATTTTATTATTTTATATTTTATTTTATTATTTTATTTTACTTTCAAGACAGTATTTGGAAAACACCATGGAGGATCCTTAGGAAGCATTCAATACCATTTTTCTCTGCTGTGCCTATTTCAACCTCCTGATAAAGCCAGCACAGATGGTCTCCTGACTCCTCGTTCAGGCCTTGCTCTTGGAGGCACTGTCCTCACATTCTGTAGCTCTAGTCATCCCATGGCAGCCAGAAGGTTTCTGAGAAAATTAACTCAGGAAGCAGACAATGGGAAACTTCCCACAGTAGCGAATTCTCTAAACCTCTCCTCTGACCTTTGAATTCTTGGCAGCCGCAGGCTCTGTTCCAGCCAAGAACTCTCACGCTGGCAGTTTCCACATCTATGAGCTCCCGAGAAGAGGTCACACATCCTCCGCACACAGTCATCAATGCCATCTGTGTGTGGCCACGAGCTGGCTGAAAGCTCTCCAAAACTACCTTCCAAGCTAATTGAGCTGCTCTAAATATTTGAAGAGACCAAAATGGAATTCCACCAAAGATGGGTTAATAAAATATTTAAAGAGCTTTTCTTCTAACGGTGTAGTAGTAGGCCACTTCCTCCTTTCCTCCTCCACAGGGAAATCTCCATCCTATCAGTTTATTATCAGAATTGAACTGGACTGGTCTCAGAAAACCCTACCATCATCGTAACACAGACTGTGCAGGAGACATTTCTGGGAAATCATCAGAATTGCTTTCAAATAAATTTGCCAATGCAAGTCTTCAAATCCTGGGACTATTCCTAAAACTTACCTATGAAGAGAGAGATAATGAACAAATAGAATAGCATGGGCTTGGCCTCCTACCTCGAAATCTGTAACAGGAAACAAAGAACCTCTACAGTTCATTGTGAAGGGCTACTGCTCAGGAGTCAGAACTTTGGCTACAAGATGTTCAGCCTTCATCAGTTGACAAATTACCTTGATACCTCCATAATCAAGGTTTTCTTTCAATGCTGTCTACTGTCCCTCTAATATTAGGCTGACTTTCTACCCAAAGTCCTGGCCTAATTATTCTTAGAAATTCCTATTTTATGTGAGTCCATGTAATGATAAAAACATACCTAATTTTGGCACACATGAAGTCACTTTTCTAGAAAGAATTTCTGAGCATGCCAGAGAGGCATCACAAACCACGAGCGCATCACATTCTGTACTCTGCATGAGCACTGATACTGACCCCAAGGCCTGTACAAGACTTAAGCATTTTCTGAATCATTAGGTAAAATTAAATTATGTTCAATAAAGCCATATGGTCAAATAACATTTATTTTATTCTGATTCCCTAAAAATGAGTTGTCCTCGAGTTTGAATGGAAATCTTTCCATCAGTATCATGCATAACTAGAATTCACTCTTCTCCAACCATCCTATATAAAGTAGCTTGGTATACAAACATTATCTATTCTCGTTAATTGTCACTTCTTTATATTCTGGGAAAAATTATTTCTCTCTCTTCTTTCTTTAGTAACTTTATTTATGAAATTAGATCACAGTTTATTATCTCCCTATAGATGTCAACTCCTAGAAGGTATAGTTGTTGGTCTGTAGTATAAAGTCACCTGATCAGGGTGCTTTGTGTTTGTCCTCAACTACCTCCCAGAGTTAGTAGGAGCAAAACATGATTCTATCATGGAGTTTGAGAAAATCATCAAGAAGATGGCATTCCACATCTATAAAAATGTTATGATAATAAATTAATTTTTTATTAGAACTAAAGGAGCTACGATTAATTTTCATCAAAGAGCCTGTTATGTTTTATGTCCTCGAAAGGGATAAATAAATAGATGATCTTTTGCTGTGTAAAATGCAAAAATATTGGCAGAGTCTTCCCTGTTTAATTTCAAGGGACATTTATGTCAACCTCTTGCCCAGTCATATAGTTTGTTATATGAACTAATTAATAAAATAGAAGCCATTGCAGATCTAGTTTCATTAAAGACAACTTGAGAAAGTTTTGCCTTAAGGAAAAAGACAAAAGTGTAGAGAATTTAAGGAGTAGTGACTTTCTAGACTAGTCACTTAGGGAAACAAGAAAGCGTACTGACAACAAATAAAACTATTAATAATCAGAGGTAAAAGCTGAAAATATAAAGAAACAAGAATTTATCTAGCACTAAGTTGCTTCTTCATGTTCATTACCACTTGCCCCACAGACTTTCTTCCTCCTCCCCAGAACAAGTGAGGTGATGAGACCCTACCTGGGGGGAACTAAAGCGCCTACGTGTATCATCAGACCCCTACCTTCTCCACACCTACACATGCACCTACCGCCACATCCTTGCTAGTGAGGCCTGCCCAGTCCTACTTTCCTGCCTGTTCACTTCTCTCCTGTGTCACTTTGACCCCTTGCACTATTAAATATCCTTTCCCTCTTATAGAGCCATAATTACCCCTTTCACTTGTCATCCAAATCTACGTTTCTGATCCTTAGGCATTTCCCAAGCTGCTACTAATAATAAATAATGATCATAACAATTGCAAATACTTAAACAACTGCTCGGTGCCAGGAGCCACTCAAAGCACATTACATGTGTAAATGCCTTTCATCCTCACAACATGCATGAATTCCTTTAATCCTAAAACAACTCGATGAAGTAAGATCTAATAAAATGGGTCTATTACCCTCATTTTCTATATAAGGAAACAGGTACTTTAGCTCCCCCCAATTTAAGTCCCTATCATTTTTCCCCTGAACAAGTTAAATAAGCTTCTCACACATCTCTGCCTTGCAGTCAAATCATCCTCAAATCCGCCCTCCACTAAATTGCCATTGTTCTATATCTGAAAGATAAATGCAACCCTGACCCTCACCTGATTACGAGTCATCAATTTATAAAAAAAAAGTAAATAACTAAGAAAGCTATGGGGACTTAGAGATTGTGTTGAATCTATAGATCAATTGGAAAATTACCATCTTAACCATATTGAGTCTTTCGATCACTAAACATTTAATTTCTCTCCATTTATCAGGTCTTTTTCAATTTCTCTTGCCTATGTTTTCTAGTTCTAAGTGTACACATTTTGTACTTTTTTGTTACATGTATTCTTAGGTGTTTGGGGGGTTTTTTGATGCTATTATGAATGGAATTGTTCTCTTATTTTCATTGTTGAATTGTTTATTGCCAGCGTAGGGAAACACAGTTTTGTAGACCACTGGTTTTTATGAAATAATATCACAATCTTTTTGCAGAATTCATATGATGGTATGAAAATATTTCCACAACACTGTCTCTACCTGTTACTTTAACATTATTACCCATCATCCACAACTCAGTTTTACTTCCTTAACACCGAACTTTTGATCGCACCCTGCAACCTTATAATATTTCTTGGTTAAATTTAACTTATACCTCAAGTCTACTTTATACATTGCCTTATCCTACAAACGTTTCCTGATTTTTCTCTACCCGCCTTACCACTCTCCTTCCACTGTGAAATGCATGTACCCGTACACGCACACATACGTGTATACACACACATAGAGCTCCTCTTATGTGCGCTTGAGATTCTAAAAACAGAAGTCTATTACTGTTTTTCTATATTGTATTTAATCAAATATTTACATGCACATCTTGAGGAACTGAGTCACTAAGTATAGAAAAGTTTGCTCGTTGCCCATCGATATTCATCTTCTCCTTCTAAAGCAACACAACCACTAAGTTTTCACTAGCCCCCTAGCAAAGCACTAAAGACTATACATCTTCTAGGCTCCCTTGCAGTTAGAGGTAGCAGTCTGACAGTATTATGGCCAGTGAACAGCAGTTCGTGAGTCAGCTTTCAGAGACCGGCCCTAAAAAGCAGCCAGTGTGCATCTTTTTTCCTTTCCCTCTTCATCTCTTTCTTCTTTTTGCGAGCTAGAATCAGACCTGATAGCCGAAGCTATTCTTGAGCAGCCATCCCGACCATGAGGTGACGCTGGGAATGGAAGCCTACACATACCAAAGTCGAGTCCAGGTCATCCATATACTACCCTGGACTGCTTACTTCTGGGCTTCCCATGAAAAAGACATTCAGTTCTCCCTGATTTAAGCTGTCATTTCTCTGGGTCCCTGTTATCTATTGCCAAACAATCTAAACATATACACCCCAGTTCATTGCATCTTCAGGAGCTAGTGTTAGTGCCTATATATTTTAGCTGCTTGATGTCTGTTGATTTTCTGCAAAGGAGTAGCAAAAGTGGGGAGAAAATCATGGAATATCAATTTCTAATTCCATGCTCTCCAATATCGTTACCAAATTTTTTTCCAGGGTGCTAAAATCCTAATATCTTAGGTGTACAATTAGGCCTTTAGAAGCCTCTCAGACTTTTAAATCTACTTTCTTTTCTAATTTCTTTGTTATGATACTAATAAGCTGTTTGGTTTCTTATACAGCAGAAATAAGCAAATTTATTCAATGATTCTGTGGGTATTCAAAAGACAGAAGGCCTGTAATTGGATATAATAATAGAGCTCACAAAATCAGAATTGTTAGTGACAACAGCATGCACGCTGTGAAACAATTTGATTCCATAGATGAAACACTGAGGTTCTATGAGGCGGCACAACTAATTCCAGGTCACGCAAACACTGAACGACAGAGCTGAGGTCAGAACCCAGATAGTCGACTTCGAACTTGTTATTCTTTGACTCCGTTAAGGTGCCTTTGATTGTAAAGCACAAACTGCCTAATTGAAGCAAAAAGGAAAATATGTTTTAAATCTTGACATCTGCAAGATCACCAACTTGGAACAAACAGAAATCAGGCAGCTCTATAAGGTTTCCATGGCAATACCAGCTACAGGCTCATGTTCATTGTTGATGTGGCTAATGGAATGAATGAATAAACGTCAGCAATGTTTACTATTCTTTATTCTTCTCACTGTGGAAGATATCTCATTGTGGATGAGATGATAGATAGATAGATAGATAGATAGATAGATAGATAGATAGATAGATATAGATATAGATATAGATATAGATCTCTGAGAATGCCAGATATCCACTGTACTCCGTGTAGAAGAATAATACATAAGGGGAAATCCCATGGGTAGCCTGGGAAGTATTTGTTTTCCAAGAGTGTTCTGGCTTCCTGGCTCGACATCACCTTCTGCTTTTATGCTCTTGTGTGTCTATGTGAATATAGAGTGAGTACATGAAGTCTGCAGTTAAGGACCACGAGATGACAAACTAGAGAACAAAAAGCTGACCCTGTGAGGCTAGATGAAGGGAAAGGTGAACCGTCTGAGTCTTCTGTGGTATTACTAAGCCCTGAGCCCTCCACCCACCGACTACCTCCCTCCAGATCTCCCTTTGTGTGAGATCATGTATTTGTTGCTTAAACCACTCTAAGCTGGCTCATCTCCTGCTGTCAGCCACAAAGCATCCCAACTGATATGTCACTCAGGATTTTAAGTCCATAAACAAAGGGTCTGGTGGGCCAACTGTGGATTGTGTGCCTGCCCCTGAGTGAAAATGTTCCATGAGAGGAACGATGCCGTGGAAGGAGCCACTGGGACCCTCCAGCTTTATTAGTATGAAGCCAAGTACCTGATTAGTCCTTGCATTGAGATGCTCTGGGAAAAGGGAGAAGGAGGCAGAATACCTCCAAATCACTCAGTTCTCTAATATATATGTTTATATTGCTGGCATTTTAGAAATATAATTGAATAGCTGGTGAATGCGTGACTATCATAAAACAAACGGGCTAGTGAACTAATATACACAGTTCAAAATGTAAGGACTTAGTCACCTTGTCTTTTCGTGTGGAAACTAATAACAAGTATAATGAATTCAGAAATGTTACATAATATGTCATTTCACAATTCATGGTTTTTATTTTTCCTCAGTGTGTAGAGTTAGCCACGGAGCAAATTTACAGATATCAAATGGCCCAGCTATGTCGCCCATGGATGCTAATTTCTCTTGTTAATACCTTGTCATTTAACCCCAAGTAAGGACACCCGTCACGTGTATGGTATGGCACTTATTTTTTGACTTAATATTTCTAGCTTATAAACACATTTGTAATAAACAAGACCTCCTGTTTTATTAAACTGCCATTAAGTCACAAGCTAAGTCAGAGGAGTGCTGAGCACGGTGTGACCGGACAGAATATTCACAATCAATCTAAGACTAAGTAAATTCCAGTGGAAGGTCCCAGCATTACTTCCATGCCCAAGTGACATTCACTACAGACTTTGGTTTGAATCTGAAGCTGACACAGGTGAAAACTTGAACACGGGGCTGAGCAGAAACCTACAGGAAGAAGATTTTTCATATTTCAAGGGATCAACATATCTTACCTTCAGCACACATAAAAGCCATGAGCAAAACCCATTCCTGGTTAATGTCACAAAGAAAAGCCCTCCTCTTTCTTCCTCAAAACTCTCCTTTTC
Source organism: Cynopterus sphinx (assembly GCA_030015415.1). NCBI lineage: Eukaryota > Metazoa > Chordata > Mammalia > Chiroptera > Pteropodidae > Cynopterus > Cynopterus sphinx. The sequence continues at coordinate 8,542,529 of CM057394.1, forward strand.
TCACTTTAGTTTATTATGCAGCATTGTCCATGGAGAGCAGGCCAACGAAAATGTCTATCAGCACTTATTAATGGTCTTTTGAGAAAGTAATTTAGGTACACAGACAAGTGCTGGGTCAAGGCTGATTATGCAAACTAGAAAAGTACAGTAAAATATGAAAAAAAAAAAGAGGCTAACCAATAACCAAACTCTAAGGTCAATAAAACTGAAACAGTGATTTTTGCCACATTCTTAATTCAAAAATTAGCATTACTTCTGGACCACAATATTTTTAATCCCATGTCAGAATATTTTATTTAAAAGTATTTTATATTCAAAGAGCATAACTGAGGGAAAAAATAAAACTGAAGGTTCCACCAGAAGCAAACGGTGGGGGAAGGGAAGGGCAGTTAGCCAGTGCAGTTCCCCTTGTATCTGGTTTACATATTGTTTCTAAATATTTTCTCCGAGTAAAGAAACTGGTCAATCATAAGTTTTGATTCCATATTTCATGGTATATGCTGAGATTTTTTAATTTCTGAAAACCTAGTGATGAAATATATTGAGTTGCTTTCATTTACATCTTTAGTTATTAATGGGGTTAAACATATTAATTTAGTGCCCATTCTGTTGTTGCTGTTAACTGTCTATTCACATGCTAGCCACATTTTTCTGTCCTGGTATCCTTTTTTATCATTCACTTTTAAACATTCTTTAGGGATACTAAAATTGAACTGTTCAAAACAGGGCAATCTTTTTTTCCTCTATTTTTAATTATATTGCATGGACTTGTAAGAGTTCTTTGTATAAATTAGTTAAAAGTGCTGTCTTGGACATGTGCTTTGATAAAAGTGTTTCTAGTCTGTAGCTTCTTTCATTGTCTTCACAGGATCTTTAACAGAGCAAACATTTTTATCTTTCATGAAGGCTAATTTCCTGACTTGTGCTTTTTGTGCTTCATGAAAGAGAACTTTGTTAAATTTAAGGATGTTAAGATATCCTTTATGTAGGTTTTAGATTTTTATTTTTTTAGTATGTGATTCTTTCGAGCCAACTTTTATAGATGGTACCAGTTAAAATTCACTTTTTTTTTTTTGCATATGACTACCCAATTGCTACAGCACAATATGTTGAAAAGATTATCATCTTTTCCCCCACTGAATTTTCCTAGCATTTTTGTCAAAAATCATTAACCCAAAGTGTGTGGCCTGTTTCTAGACTACTATTCCATTGCATTGATCTAATTGTCTATCTTTATGCCAATAGCCCATTTCTTGCTTATTTCATAAGCCCTACAGTCAGCAGTATACATATAGATTACATTAAATCGATAAATCTTTTGGAGAAGTGAGATACTAATGAAAATGTGTCTTCTGAATATATATATATATATAACTTACGCTCCAACAATATCTTCCAAGAAAACTGTCTTAGAAATTTGGACAACTGTACTAGGAGACACGTGCAAGGATGCTCCTACTACAACTGCTTATAATAAAAAGATATTGTAACATTTGCTTCACAAGTTAAGAGGATCAATGTACATAAATACATTATGAGATATTGCATGGCAGTTATCTATAAGTCAACTCATAAACAGAATAAATAAATAATTAAAATATAGATACAACACGATTCGATTAATACGACATTTAGAGATATGCAAAGTCAATGGTGTATTGTTTCAGAATGTAAAGCACTAGAGAATGATAAATACAAAACTGAGGATAGAGGTAACTTTTTAATAAAGAGGAAAGCAATAAACGTGGGAGGGCTTCCAATTTTTTTTAACATTGATGTCAAGTTCATGGGTGCTTATCAAAGTGTTATTCCATAAAAGGTACATACATTTTTAGACTACCCTTTTCTAGTTCATATTTAATAAAAATTCATTTTTTAAAAAAAGAAAAGAGCAAACAATTTTGTTGGAGGGGGAAATAAGGGTTAATTTAAACTGATACTAGTAACACGAGCCAAAAACACTACCTCAGTCTGCTCAGGCCGCTGTTGCAGAATACCACAGACTGGTGTAAGAGCGACTGAAATCTATTTCTCACAGCTCTGGAGGCTGAAAGTTCAAGATCAAGGCACCAACAGATTCAGTATCTAGTGAGAGCCAGCTTCTCGTCTGTCCCCTACCTGTATCCTCACCTGGTAGAAAGGGCAAGGAAGGTCTGTGGTGTCTCCTTTACCAGGGCACCAAGCCCGTTTGTGAGGACTCAACCCTCGTGACCTAATCCCATCTTAAACATTTCACCTTCTGATACCATCGCACTGGGGGTTAGAATCTCAGCATATCAGTTTTGGAAGACACAGCATCTGGTCCATAACGAACAACTCTTTAACTTTTAAAATTGTGTGACCGATTCTTTATGTAAACCTTTGTACTTCTGACCTATGAACTGCAAAACGATGCCCTAAATAATAGTAGAGTCACCAATTATAAACCTTTTAAGATTGTTTCTTTCACACCCTCTCCTACAAAGCGACAAAAGCACTTTGAAAAGGGAGCATAGATGTTGGTCAGAGAGGTTCATCATGGAAGACAAAGCAGGCGTTGCCTTCTCCCCTGCAGGAACCATCATATCTAGGAGTAAGCACTGTGCCTTTACAGCTTAGACACGTTGGCTGCTCCAGAGTGTTTCTACATCTGTCAGATGGTGTTTGTCATTTGTCAAGTAATAAATATAAAACCCTATAACTCATGAGGAAAAAATCACTTGTTCAAACAAAGAAATATCGGGAGCATGAGGAAGTTCAACAACTGAGGAGGCTGAGCCCAGTGGCCACCTGGAAGGGCCTTTGAATAATGAGCGATTCTGGTGTATTTGCTATTTTCTTCTCTGTCTCTTTTGCTCACCTCAAAGGCAGGGGCTAGCCATGCTCATCTTTGAACACCTCACACTTAGTAATGGCTGTCAGCGTGTCCTTGAGGATACTCTAACATCTATCCACCAATTTTTCTTTCAAATAAAAATGTTAAATCAGTAAATAATAAAGTTAAGGCTAACTTTTACGATCTATTTTCAAACCTTGGTTTTGAGCCAAGTCATGAATTCTGTGAACGTTTTTATACAGTTTTACAACATTTTGGAGATAGTATTCAAATAACTCTTTGGTACTAAGAATAGACTGCCACGGCACAGATAAACATTAACCCCTGGCTACATTCTATTAATTTTTACATTTGATGATAATGAAAAAGTACTCAAAACATTCAAAAAAATGCCTCAGGCATCAAAGAAATTCTGTTATTCAGTTATATCATTTTATCATTGTAGTTCATCAAGACAGAAATCTCTGCCAAAATCTCTGTTTTACTTCTATGCCCTCACCGTAGAGAATAAATGAGTGTGAGGGAAAAAGTGAAGAAAAAAAGGAGTTTGAGGGTTAAGCACAGCAGGTTGACAGGAGAGAAGGAAGTCTTCCTGTCAAGGAATCCTGCAGTTAGTTTTCAAGAATCTATGCCTAAGTTATAAACATGTAGGTCACCTGGAGGCGGTGTTTTTGCCACTTGAAGAATTTAATTATCTGGGGTCTCTGTTAAGAGCAAAAGAACCCTCACCAGCCATACCCAGATGTGCACAGTGAGGCTACAGAGCCTGGGACCACAGACACGATTTACATCCTTCACAAGCATGGGTCGAGAAGAGACCTTCTCTACCGACGACTGTGGAAGCAGCTGGAACAGGAGATGACAAGCTTCTAGCCAGAAAACGGAGCCCCCAGTTCTCAGCGTCTCATCACGCCCTGCATCGACACTCCCCTGAACAACGCACTGGGCTGTTCTTTCATCGAGAAACATCGTTTTGTCATGTTTCCTTATTGGGTCAACCTGTCCCATCCAGCCAGCCCAGTGTGCTCCAGTCCATCTAGCAGCTCTTCCCCAGAAACCTCGCAAGTCCTGCAATGCGCTGCCCTTTCTCCACGAGGAACTCAGAACCCAGAGGCAGAGCAGGTTCTGGGACTCTTAATCGCCTCTCACCTGGGTTTGACCAAGCCTAACCACTCCAGACACACACACACAACTCGTTCTGCAGATAAATCGTTCATCCTTTGAGGATTATGATGAAATTTTGATGCAATGTTCCCCTTACTTAGACAAGAGGCTGCAGTGGTGCATTCTTGGGGAAGGCAGAGATCATTCTGCGCGGGTCTCGGACAGAAGGTGGAGTCTGCTCTGCCACCCTCAAAGCACCCTGCCTATCTTATTCGTAGGGTTAACTCTTTCGTTGCTTAATTAGCAGTGCTCATTTTGTGGAATTCTAAACTTTCGAGTCACTTGGTGAAAGCCTCTGTAGTAGCCCAAATCATAACTAAACCTTGAGACAGACTGCTACAGCGATTGATTCTTTTTCTTCCTGGCCCGAGCATCCGATCAGTTTCTGCCTGGTCCTGTCTCTATGTTTATTCAGTTTAACTGAAGAATTTACGAAAACGACCAATATTGTTAGTACCAAAGCTGGATGAGAACCAACTCTGTGCTGAAATCCGCACACATGGCAGCCTAGAAACTTCTGAGCTGTTAAGTCATCCTGTCCAACAGTCCCATCGTCGTTTGTTTCGAAGGTGAAGAAATTAGGCCTTGTGGAGGACAGATGACTGTTGTTAAGATCTTGTCCAAACCCGAGGGTATAAAATCTGAAGAACCAGTTTGCTGAAGTTCTCACTATTCTTCTAAATAAGTAAACAGCATCTCGCACTGATTCAGCTTATATGATTATTAGTCAGCAACCACTGTGTCTCAGTCCATCTAGGTGGTAAACGTGAAACAGCAGAGTAGCAGTGTGAAGTGTAAATAAGTGTACTTCAAGCTTCTCCTGGGAAAGAAAAGATATCTATTATTTCACTCCTGAAACCAGGTTTTATAGCCAGAGACTGGCATTAATCACCACCTAAAAGCCTTCTGCCATGTCACAGCCAGGTGTAGTTCGCAATGCCCATGACCTGTACACAGTGTCGCTCGACCTGAACTAAACACAGTTCCAGGGACCAACTTTCTGAGACAGGAAACACGAACATGAAAGGGATTCATGACAGAAAAATGAGCAGTCATTGGGCTTGAAGAAAGAACAAAATGACAGTAATTCCTGTGTGGAAGCTGAATAAGGGACGTGAAGAGAAACTGCCAACAGCGATTGGGGGCCCACTATCCAAACCTGAGTTCTGGAGGGACACAAACGTTCGGTCTATAGTAAGGACATTCTCGAACTTTCCCCACAATCTGAGACCCCAGTTACTTTTAAACTGCTAAAAGGTAACATATGTGCACATCACTGTTATAAGACTACTACTGTCTTCTCATAAAAAATTGGAAATACTTTGCAAAAAAAATCTAAACCAACTGACATTGTGACAAAACAAACAAATCTATAAAATAAAAATCTGCAATTTTTGAGGCTGCCTCATTCAATCTTAGTTCCTGTCTTCAAAATACTTATGATCTAAATTAAGAAAAAACAACACACCCTTCTCTGGGGAATTAAATCCTGCCCAAAGTGGAAGAAAAACATCAATTTTGAACTGATAGGTGAGAACTCACTCTCTCCCTCGACTTGCCTGCACACACAAAGGAAAGGAAAGGAAAACTATGGTATGATGGCTCACAGATAAGGAACGAGAGGCCCAGAGAATTAAAGCACCTTGTCAGGTTTCATGCAAAGAGTTTGCTAGAATTAGAATTACCTTTTACTATACTAGATTGATCATTAGATAAGTAGACAGAACCCATTTCCTTTACCGTCATTGAAAGTGCACAATCTTCAACACTATGCAGGAGAAATGACTTAATCAATGTATTAAAGACATTATAGATCCCAACCTCCTGAACACTTAGACATCCTAAAAACCTTCAGATACAATTTAGGAAATATCTATTGACTCTCTAATGAGACGATATCTGATCATCCTTATGCACTGGGTTGGCAAGAAGTGTATTTCTTTTTTATTTTTTTTTTTTATTTCATCCCATTCATTTTAATTGATGGAAGCTGTAAAGGACACCCTTTCCTTCCAGAAGTGAAATTAATTGCAGTACTCCAGTAGTCTCGGTGAATCTCACTGTCCCTGTGAAAACAAGCGAGAAGCCTTAGACACGCTGTAGATTAAACAAATTGACAGGGAGTGTGGGTGTGAGAAAACCATTCTAGACGGAAAGTCTTATGTTTCAGACACAAGAAGTAATAGATGGATTTTAGTGGCAGGATTCAGTTTTTTGAATTTCTTAATTTAAAATATTTAAAGCTTTTGGTGACATTTTTAAGGCGATTAATTTACTTAAACATTTAGTGGGAGCTGTGGCAGGCTTTCAGTGTTTCTGGATGCATGCCATGTCGTTTGAAGAACAGAATGAAGTAGAGAAAATGAGGCAATTATAAAATGTGACACTCTTTCCCAGGCAGCCACAGGTTCTTCTTAACCCAGGCCTACATCAGCAAAGACCAAAGCCACAAAATTCAGATCCTCACAGACAACCCTTGGGAGGTTCTCTTTGAACTGACTTGGGCTAGAAACTGAACATCACTGAAACCTGAATTTCAACAAGCAAATATTTAGCGGGGTGGGTTGGGGGGAGCTATTATTCAGTTGATCTAAGGGAGGCAAGATACGACAAACTCTGCGCCTAGCAACATGGTAATTCACATTTCTGTAGTGTTATCCTACAAGAACTTCAAGAACAACTGACAATTCACCCCAGTCTATGCCAGCATTCCTTTATTTCTACGTGTAAATGAAAATGGTGATGCTCCAAGACTGTAGGAAATCTCATGCAGCAGGGGGACCCTGTGACAGAGCAGGAAAAGGATAGCAAGACCGAGGTGTGAATTCCAATCCCTTTTTTGCTTTTTTGGCCCCATAACCAACATGACCTTTCCCGTCATTCCTCATTCTCCCTTCCTCGGTTTCTAATATCAGTTCGAAGGACTTACTGAAACATTTCTCAAAACTCAAAAAGTTGAAAAGCTCCTTATAGAGTCTGTTTAACCTCCTCTGGCAAATGCTGAATGAGCAGTGAATATGTGGCAGACACTGTAGTAGGCACGTATCAGTCAGGCATCTTTCCAAGGGGCTCGCCAGTTAACTGACCTGCCACAGAGGTGTGTAAAAGCAGGACACACAAGGACTGAAAATAATCCACAAAGCATACTGTTGGGAATAAATGAGACGCCACCAAAATACTAATCTAAAAACGACAACAATCCCTTCTGATGCCCAAGGGCAAAAGTGTCCAGGACAGTGCAGGCAGGAGGCTGGGTCCTTGTGCCGTTTCCATCAGGCCTCATCGTTGCACTCCATGACTTCGTGTCCCAACCCCAACTGATACCGCTCTACTTAATTGAATCAGTTTAAAACTGTACAATATTAGTCCTCGAAGGAATCGTGGAGATCATCTAGTCTTTTCTATCCTTTTAGGGTTTAGCCTAGAGATTAAGATATTGGTCCAAAATTCCCTAAGTAATTTGTTGCATAGTGAAGACTAGAGTGAATGCAAGTTTTCATGCTCCCAGTCCTCTGCTCTTTCGACTACATCATGCTGTCTCTCATTCATATAGGATTTGTCCTATACGCACCCAAATTCTCACTGCTTGGTCCACTGAAAACCCCATGTTTGCCATAAAGTTCTCCTAACCACCCTGGCTCTGATGGATGGACTCACTCTTCTGTCAGTTCCCACAGCACTCACAGGCTTAGCCACATGGCTCTTCTATAAAACCTTCTATTATTTCTTGTAAAAAATAACACTCACAAGTACACTGTAGGTTACTGGAGGGTGGGTAATGATTACCTGGTACTGCTTCTGGCTTCCATTGTGCACAGACATCATTTAACATAACCTCACTGTCCCTGTCCACTTAGGTCAGGTATACCAATAATCTGTGTTACCTGAAAAAGCCAGCCTTCTTTTCAAAGTATCACACCTCCTTTATCACAGGGCAGCCAATCCAAGTATTTGTACATCAAAATCCAAAGCCATTCAACTCAGGTTTAGATAAGGCAAAGGATATGGTGATATAAAGTTTAACTGTGGGAGGGGGATTTGCGGGGTTTGCTCCACTCATATGTATACAGACCCTGGATAAAGCACTTAACTTTCTTGAATCTTGGGTCCTTCATCTCTAATATGGGGATAACATTATCCACCTATTAGGTAGGTAGCATTGTTGGGATTAAAGACTATTGTGAAAGTCAGTAACAAACCGTCTTAACATCCATTTCCTTCATCCCACTGCTCCCTTTATCCTAAAACCAGGTTGATCTTATGTCTCCTTCTTCTAATTTCTTGTATGATTCTAGCAAATGTCTAAAGTTGGCTGAAAGAAGCTTAAAATGGGACTCTTCTCACATTCGTTTCAACAAAAGACTTCTGATGTAAAACTTTTTCAACCCTCAAGGGATTGACGGTCTCAGAGATGACGACGGGCAGTGGAAGAGGGGTTTGGGAAAGGATGCCCTACTGAGACTCCTCAGGGCATGCCACATAAGCAGCAGCCTTAAAGCATCTTGGAAGGTACATAGAACCAGGACTCAAAACTCTACATTCTAGCTTCAGTTCTGCCTTAGTTTCATGCTACTCCTCTCAAAAATGAGGACAACAATAGGGGTGGTCAGTAAAATATTTTCCAGCTCTAGAATTCCATCTTGCCCCTATACACCTGGAAGACAGGTATATTAAATAAGGCCCAGTAGCCATGATGTTGACTGTAACCAAGGAGAGAGAAATGCCCATCTAATGATACTAGATCTGTAGAAAAGGACAATAATTAGGAAAGCAGGAAATCAAAAAATGCTATTTTCCCTGATTCTTTATGGTGTGGAAAGTTAAGGGTAATTTTCTGATTGAAATGAAAATAATAAATATGTATTGCCTATATGCTAAGTGTTGGGCCAGGGAAATAGCAATTATTAAAAAAAAAAAAACAGATAAAAAAGATTTTTCAAGTGAAATAAAATTAATCAACATCAGGACACATTTTCTATAACTTCAGTCTGAATTCAGACCCTCATACATAAGGTCGGACCCCTTCACCCTACCCAATTCTTCATTTCCACTTTGCAATGTCTTGGTAGTTCACAGTATGTCTAGCAAGGGAGAGGGAAAGAAGCCTCTCTGGATGGACCCCAAGTACGGAAGAGGCTATAAAAGATAAGTATGTCTATGGCTAATGTCCCAATGTTATAATTTTTAAAATATTTAGAATCCCTTTCCAGCTGGTGGGAACCCAAGCATTCTATGGCCACTGGGTGGAAATTGCAATCAAATAAATGAATAGTTTATTTTAATAATATCATATCAGGGCAGCAGAGCCTTTCAGCAAAAATGCTGCCAGAAGTTCCTGGGCACTATCAATCATCTCAATAAGCCTAGTGAGGGGGGTCATTTTACCTGTCCTTCATGAAGAGCCCTGTGGGAAGAGAGATTCTTGTGTAAGCTTTGAAGCAAAACAACACTAAGGAAAACAGAAAATGAGCTTAACCTCTGAACTGTGGTCATCGTTTACATTATTACTAACTTTAGTCATACCATAATTACAAAATCATAGGGTTTGGCATTTGTGGGTCAGTTATTCCCACGTGATACCTCCCTTTATGGGTCAGTTTCTTACACTTCTTCAAAAGAGGCATGACTACAGACAGCCTCTGCTTTGGGCCTTTCTACTTACATTTCAGGAAGAAAACCAATACATCAACAATGTTTATCTAATTTACTTAAAATATTAATACCTTATAATGGACACATTCTGTGGCTCCTCCAGCCTGCTTCTAGTCAACATCCCTGTGTCTGAGAAACATGTAGTGGCCAAATTGGAATTTATAATTTGCACTGGAATGGCGCCAGAGAAGATGGATATAGCAGAGTGAGTAAAACCACCACAGCTGGTCCCTGGAACGTCTCCATTTTATTCTGTAAGAGCACAAGGTACAGCATCACTGGCCATCTGCCAAAGTCTTTCAAGTGCACAATGAACAGCTGAGATCATACTGATCTGAACAAGGCTGGCTCCACATTCTTTATCCAAGGAGGTGACTTGTGGAAGCAGGTGGATCTGCGTGGAAACCACTTTATTAATGCATTCATGGTTCAGCATGCATCTATAGGGGGCCTGGTATATGCCAAGATACTGAGGAGGCAACAGAAAATAGGAGTCCAAAAGGCCTACACCTTTGCGTTTACTGAAATGTTGCAAATCTTGACCTTACAAACTCTGGGGGACAGAAAGGGAAAACAGGTCTCCGTGTTCTAATATCCATGAAAAATGCTGCAGGAACAAGACAGAAAGAAGTCACGAGGCTTCATGTCAGGGATAAAACAAGTGTGTTGTCTGTGGTTTTAACTAGAAGCGAGGAAAATCATTGCCTTTTTCAATGTATAAGAAACAAGAGTTGATCCATAAACTATAGATAATTTCTCACAGGAACACGTCTATTGATGGAAAACCTGCAAAACTTTGCAGGCATCTTTTGAGAATACTCTTCCTGGTCATAAGTAACATACGTGACTATGATCCGAACGTGCCATTGCCTCAGTTCTATCAGCTACGAAATGAAGCTATTCGGGTGGACAATCTTACAGTTTCCTTCAAGCTACATCATCTTATGTATAATACTAAATAAATCAATACGGTGAGTGTGGACTGACTTCCTCCATGATGCCACAGAGATGGAAAGGTAAAGGCAGTGGCTGGGGCAGGAAAGAATGAGGTTGACCTAAGCACACAAACAGAGAAAGAAGCCTAAAATGGCAGCCTCAAATTAAGGCCCAATGTTATATGTGTCTTGACATCTGGGGAAAACAAGGCAGGCCTGGGATGGCCTACCTGCAAGCACCTCTCCCCATTCTGCTCCCACAGGTAAGGTCCCAGAGCTAATGAGCTCTCTTCATCAACGGGAACAGGCACAGCTCCTGCTTACTGAGTAGTGGGCTCCAGCCCAAGGGATTATTCAAACAAGCCAAGCACATCCTCCCATGAAAACCAGGCATCACCTAACCTCCTGTTACTGCGAAGCCTGCCTGCTCCATCCCCTACTCGTTCACTCTGTGCTTAATAAACTGCTTGGATCTCATCTATCCAGTGTCAGGTGCTGCATGTGTTCTGCCATCCCCAAAACCCTAAGATGGTATTTTCTCTCTCGCTCACCAATCGTGTTTAGAGAAGGCACTGAAAAAAGACCCGTTCCTGGGCAAAGGTAGAGCACTCGGTTGATTCCAATTATCCAGAGGTGGCGTGGTATTGGGCATCCAGGAGAGCAGAAGGCAGCAGGGCCAAGAAGATGCAGACAGGTTTTCAGCAGGCAGGGGGAGAATAGCCATGGGAGGCAGCGGTCCCAAGGGACCAACATCCATTCTCAGGAAATGTGGCAAGAGGCCTGGGGTTGAGAACAGGCCTCTTGCCACATTGAGAACAGGGCTCCAAGAGGGGCTTGTATGGTCTGGATAAGCAAAAGAAAGAATGGCCAAGACAAGGACTGAGGCACAGGGGAACAAGTATAAACGAGTCACTGCTCCCCATAGGCTGGGCACTTCGTCTCAGGGAAAAAACAGAACTTTGATTATTTGGATGAAATCGGGATGTAAAATGAGGGCATCCAGGTCAACTTGATCCTGTTATCTGAGTCGTAACCTAGAGCAATATGTATTTAGCTCCCTCTTCTTCCTCCCTGTCTTTCAATATAAAAAACAGACTGGTTTTTTACGCACACACACGCACACACTGGTTTCCAGAGCCTGGGATGCAGTCGGTCCATCTGTAGGGGAGTTTGAGGAGACCTCAAGGAGAACTGTGTGCCATGACAAAATTCAGAATTCTCTACCTGGGATCCGAAACCCTGAGAGCCATTTGCCACTTTTCTGCCCTTATTTCAACCGTGTTAGTTCTGAGGATCACCACCCAATTTTCAAGACTGTCAGGCACCTATTTTAAAATGATTTGGGCAGCATCTATGCATAGCTCTGGCATTGCGCCAGGTCTCCCTAATTTCCCAATCATTGGAAAAGCTCATTTAACTTGTTAGCTGAACCCTCGGGCCTGGGGAATTGAGTGTCGTCAGATGACACACCGACTCCACTGTCTGATTTTTAAAAGGGGGTTTTTGTTGGGATTATCTTGGCTTCACCATTGGCTAAATCTTTCCATTCCTTTTCCTCGAATTTAAAAGCTCTACCCAGTTCTTCAGCACTACTGAACTCTCATTTATTTCTTGAGCTTTCTCACTTGGCGTATGCCCATTTCACCTGCCTGTTACCTTCTCTCGGCATAGAACATAGACCTTCTGTGTGGCCTTCTGTAGTCTTCCACCCACTGGAAGGCCCATATCTGAAACATTCACTCATTCATTCATTCATTCATCCATCCATCCATTCGACTAATATTTATTTGTGGCCCACCTAATATTTTCTAAATGCTGGGTAGAAACTTCAGGAACATAGTAAAGAATACAGTTTTATATTAAAGCATGTCAGCATGCCATTCAGTTATAAAATGTGGCAACAAAATCAAGAGAAATACTCTTTCTTCCTTTTCCAAAAACCTTCTCAACTCTTGGCTCTGAGGCTGCGTCTATGAGAATCAGACCCTTGCTCTCTGGATGCGCCATGATGAAGGAAGCCAAATCGGGACACATATTCCTCAGTTTGAGGAATTATTCTTACCTTACTGTTTGCACGCCTTTGTTTCCCATTATTATTTCCATTCTCTCTCTAGAGAACTTTTCGGAGCCACGTGTTCGAGCACCTAGTTTTTGTATATTTTATTTTCTATTGTCAAGTTCTCTACCTCGCATTTTCCTTTCTCAGAGAGTTCAACTTTATCGTTTAACTTTTATTTATTTGCTTTTTTTTAGCACACACGTTCCTAATTTAAAAATATCTTTCCTGGTCTCTGAATTCTCTTCTTAGGGTAGAATATACTGAATCTTCTACTATGTCTTGAAGGATATTCTTTATGATATTTTCAAAGCGATATTTTTCTAATTTACACTTTTAAAAACTGTAATTTACATTTGTTTACCATATCGACTTTCCTTTTAGAGGCTAAAAGGTCTGACTCTGAAATGTTTCTCAAATTATTCCCTGTCATTCATACTTAAAATAGAGATGTTAAGAAGCTGATCAGACCTGTGTGCATATTGGTGGTCTTGGCAGCTGGTGGGCCTCAGTGTTGGATGACTGGCAGGGAGAAGCTTTTTTTTACTGGCATGTCCCCCAAATCACTGTCTGGGGACCTTTTCTTCTTTCTTGCAAAAAAAGAATCTGTCATTCAGCATTCTGGGAACAGTGTGGGGAAGGCAGAGCTCTTGCTGTTCGGGCATGCAGACTCCATCCAGCTCAGTTCCCTGGATTTATCCTGGTGCTTCTCCTCATCCCAGGGCAGCACTTCTCAGTCTCGGCCCTGGTGAACTTTTGAGCTGGATGTTCCTGTGGGAGGCTGCCCTGTACACTGTAGGGAGCTTAGCAGATTCCTGGCCTCTAATCACTAGATGCTAGAAGCGTCTCCATCATCAACAAATTTCTTCAGACTTTGACAAATATCAGGCAGGGGAAGTGGGACACAAAATAGTCCCCGCTTGAGAACCACAGCCATACAATGTTCCTCGGCTCCCCCGAAGGCCAGAGTTTCTCCAGTTACAGGATTCTAGACTCCTGCAGAAGCCAGAGTAGGAGCAGCTGCCTGATGCCATGGGATATGGGAGGGAAACCAGAGACCTAAAGGCTACACGTACAGATTTTCCTATAATCTTGCCCCATGTTTTATCCTTCTTATATGTTGTACCTGAGCCTCTCTAATCATGTGCCCTTCTGGGAATCTGTGTGGAGTGTTATTGGAAAATATCTCTAGGCATAAATTACAGCTTTCTCTCTGCTAAATCACTCTCCACTTCTATAACCTCTTTACGGATTCCAAAAATGTATGGGCACATCTAACCCACTCCTGACCCGTTTTCTTCACTGTTGACCTTGTCTTGTACGTATGCCTTTTATTGGCATTACATGGACTTTTGGAAGGGAGCTGAGATAAACCATGTGTTTATCTGTACTATCATTTTACAAGGTTGATTTGTTGTTTGTATGTTTAGATAAATATGTAAGGAATTTCTTCAGTAGTTATTCTAGAAATTGTGCTAATTATACAGAGTGGTATTGACCTTCCATGCCATTTTTTAGCCTAAATCACATCAACTAGCTCATGTTCCCAGGAGATTTAGTTTTAATAGTCAAAAAAAAAAAAAAATGGAGGAGTTGACAGTATCTTGGTGCTCTTTTTTAAAAAATCTTCTTTGTAACCAGCCTAATAGCCTTAGATGAACACGGTGGGAGGACTGTGGAGGAGCTCCAGTCCAATGCTGGAGTTCGTGAAAACGTGGGCAGACACCACCTGGTGGGCACACACGATGCTGATAGTGGATGCCAACAAGTAAAAATAAACCAGAAGAGGGCTGGGTTCAACCAGATGCCCATTTCAGAGGACCTTCAAGCAAGGCCTGCCACCGCATTACGTCTTTTGATCACAGTAAATTTCACTAGCAGGTACAAGTGGTGATACAGTTATCACATAATCAGCCATATGATTTTTCAAGAATAATTGACAGAAACGTGCCTTTAACTTGTGTGTCCATATGCTTCTGGTCAGATTTAGAAAAGCAAGGAAAAGGAAAGAATAAAGACTAAGCCAGGAACATTGAAAGAGAAAAACTGAAAAGAAGTTGAAGATGGAAAAATGGTTCGGAGGAGAAGATGGAGACTCTTAACAACACATTTCCTCTGTCTCAGTGCATCACAGGCATCCCACATTAGACCGATCAGGTTTCAAAACGTAATCTGTGAATTTTCCAGTCGAATTTTATTACCCAAACAACATAAGATCTAATCCTGTTTTGGATATCATTCGAGCCACTTGGGATTGTGGACCTGAAACGCGGTGAACTTAGGGCATTATGAAACTGAGTTAAATATAGTTCATGCTTTCTGAACATCATGGCCTTTAGCAGTACGTTCATCAGCAGGTGAAATGAGCTGGACAGCACACAGGAGCAGGTCTGTTTTGGGGGGGGTTTTTGGTTCTAGTTTTTGTTTGTAATGAACTCGGAGAATGTGAGTGTGAGAAGCCTCAGTTCATGCCCCTCGCTTCCTGCAGACCTGGCTTCAGGCTCGTTCCCTGTGGGAGCCCAGTGCTGCCTGACTCTGTTCACTCCACAGATGAATGCCTGCCCCTTTCTCCCTGACTACTCCCACTGATCCGAGCTTCCCAAGGATGTTTCCTCTCCCATGGGACCAATTCCTGTTGAGCTTCACTTCTGTGGGCTGGGCAGAGTCTACAGCACAGGCAAGTCCAGGCCCTTGCCCTCTCCAGCACAGTATTTTAAATTGGACCCGTGGAGCAACAGAAATGTATTCCTTCCTCCCATCTCTGGATGCAGAAATACTCCTCTTTTAATGACCTTGGGGTCATTTTGATTTTTCCATTGCAAATTCTACTAAGATAAAATGTCATTTAAACCTACTTAAATGTATTTTTAAACAAATTTAAGCCATATTTCTGTGGCTTACAGAAAAAAACGCAAGCACTTTTTTGGGGAAGGGCCTGATCGCCTTGACAAGTGTCCTTATAACTTAGATATTAAGTACCTGTCATAGTCGAAAGAAAACAAGCACCAACTGGTGTTCAAGTGAGTCTGCTTTTTTGCTCTTCAGAAGAGGTTGTTGCCCGGGGCCGGGAGAAATACAGAAGACCTGACATCCAAAATGACAATGAAGTAACATCCATGGAAATAAAACTCCCTGCCCAGGCATAAAGCATCATTTTAATTATCACCCCAATGGCTAAACCATTCATCATGTCACTTCTGACCTATGTGGAAAGTAAACCTGTGTATTTTCTGCTGGCATGAACTTACCTGACGAAAATGCCTCTTGTATAATGTTAATTAAAAAGTTCACATTGTAAATAGATTTTATAACTTTAAAAGTATTATGATCCTCACCCAAGGATGACCTCAAAGCTTCCTGATATACGGGACTGGAGAGACCAGTAAAGAATCTTTCCTGAATTGACATTTTAAGTCTCAAGAGGGGAAAAAAGGAAATCAGATATAGAAATCTCTCAGGTGTTCTCATAGACCAAACTATTGCCATTAAATGCATTAAACTCCAGTGGCTTCCCATGGCTGGATCTGCCCAACACTTCTTGCAATGGCTCAGCCACGGTCACATGGATCTCATTCCTGATCACCTTCACAAATTATTTCCTGCAAGTTCCCTCAAAATGGCTTTCTACTGTCCTCAAACAGAACAGGATCACTACCCGTTTCGGGCTTTTGCCTTTGTTTCTTCACTCTCGAGTGCTCACAACTATATTTTACTGTGGCTTGTGATTTCTGCTCAAATTGTGGTACCTCACATAAGCATCCCTTGAACACTCAATCTGAAAAGAAGTTCTTAACCCCAAACACATCCAGTCTTTTTTCAGCTCCTTTCCTAAGGTAATAGCCTTTAACCAATTTTGAAAAACTCTCAGCCACTATCTCATTATGTAGTTCTTCTCTCTCTCCCCTCCTTCCAAAGGCTGCAACTTAGGTAAGTTACCTACCTATGATTAGACCCTTGATATTTTCCCCAAGTTTCATGCAGCCTATTTCAACTTTTTTTACTCTTTTTCTCTTTATTTTAATGTTTGGATAATTTCTATTCACTTGTCTAAGTCTATTGATCCTCTGCTGTGTCCTGTCTGCTATTAAGCTCATCAGTTAATTCTTTTCGATTTTGTAATTTCCATTTATAACATAGTCATTTGGTTTCTTTTTATAATTTCTCTCTCTCTCTGATGAGATTGCCCATATGTTTACATATACTGTCCACTTTTCCATGGGTCCTTAACATGTATATCATAGGCTTTTAAAAGTCTGATAATTTCATCATGTGGTCTATTCCCTGCTTTGTTTTTATTGACTGTTTCCTATCTTGGCCATGGGTCATATTCCTTCATGAATCCACTTCATACATTTTTATTGTGGTTCAGACATAATAAATAAAATAATATTAGACACTAAAGTAAATCATGGTAATATCCAGAAAAGAATACACTCCTTCTGGGAGAGCTGAATTAGGCTAATCTGTAGTTGAGTGAGTCTAAGCTAAGTTGAGCTTTAGTTAAATTCAATCACCCACCAGCTTCAAAAGTTTAAATATATGACAAAGGAGGCAAGACTATACAATAAAGACTGTCTCTTTAATAAATGGTGCTGTGAAAACTGGACAGATATATGCAAAGAAGGAGGAGGAGGAGGAGGAGAACAAATTGGACCACTTTCTTACACCAAATATAGGAATAGACTCAAAATAAATTAAAGACTTAAATGTAAGACCTGAAGTCATAAAACTTCTAGAAGAAAAAACAAAGGCAGTAAACTCTGATATTGCCAACAGTAATTTCTTTTGGGGTGTATCTCTTTAGACAAGGAAAACTAAAGAAAAAATAAACAAATTAAAAATTTTGTACAGCAAAGGAAACCATCAACAAAACAAAAAACAACTGACTAAATGGGAGAAGATATTTGCTTATGATACACCTCATAAGAGGCTAGTATTCACAATGTATAAAGAACTCATACAACTCAACAACAACAGTGAAAACAAACAATCCAATTAAAACATGGGCAGAAGATCTCAACAGATATTTCTCCAGAGAGGACATACAGATGGCCAGCAGACATATAAAAAGATGCTCAAGGTCACTAATCATCAGAGAATTGCAAATTCAAACCACAACGAGATATTACCTCATGCCTGTCAGAATAGTTATCAAAGGATAACAAGTGTTGGTAAGGATATGGAGAAAAGGGAACTCTCATACACTGTTGGTGGGATAGCCACTGTGGAAAACAGTCTGGAGGTTTCTCAAAAAGTTAGAAATGAATATACCTTTTGACCCAATAATTGCACCTCTGGGTATTTATCCAAAGAAAACAAAACCAATAATTTGTAAAGATCTATGCACCCCTATGTTCATGGCAGTACTGTTTACAACAGCCAATGATAAAGAATCAGCCTAAATGCCCATCAGCAGACAATTGGATAAAGAGTTATGGTTCATATATACAATGGAATATTACTCAGCCACGAAAAATGAAATATCACCATTTGCAATGAAATGGATGGACCTAGAGGTTATTATGCTGAGTGAAATAAGTCAGACAGAGAAAGATAATACCATATAATTTCACTTACATGCAGAATCTAAGGAACAAAAAGAACAAAACTAATCAAAAACTGACTCACAAATATAGAGGACAATCTGGTGACGGCCAGAGAGGAGGCGGTTTGGGAGCATTGGGAGAAAGAGGCAAAGGGTTAAAGAAGTACAAATTAGTAGTTGATGTAAGGTCACGGGGATGAGGAACACGGCATAGGGAATGCCATCAGCATTAATGTAATGGCTCGGTGGAGAGCCAGAGGAGAGGAAGAGCAATCACATAAATTATATAAATTATATAAATCATATCAAATCATATAAATTATAAACTTAACCAATGCACTGTATACTTGAAACTAACAATAAAATGAAATTTTAACAATAGTTTAAAGACAAGACCAGGACTTATCTTTCAGCAAGACTGGGCCATTGGCAAGGCTCTGAAAATAATCTGCTTTACAGCTCAGCCACCAAATTTCCAAGCTCTGAGAAATCTCTATCTGCTTTTCAGCCCATATTTCAGCTTTTTGGGGGTGTCTACAGCATTCTCCTTCTACCTCCAGTCCCACATCCAGCTTTGTGTTCTTCGTGATATCTCTCTTAGCATATTGCCTGCCCCTCAGCCTTTGGAAGGCCTCTCAGTGCATTCAGTGAAGTCCCTGGTTATTCTAATGGGTTCATTCCCCTTTCCTGCCCCCTTCCCAGCCTTTGGAGGACTGCTTGGTGGAGGCCTAAAATACCTGAGAGATTTGCTTTATTTCTCCTGCCTTACCCTTAGCCTTCAGTATCCTACTGCCTTGTGTTTATGAAAGGGCTCTCATAATTAGTTCGGCAAACATGTTCTGATCCCATTCGTTGGCATCATACCTCCATGAATTTGGGGAACGTCCCTGGAAAAGAATTGGAAAATAGATGCAGAGCTGCTGTGTCTGGAGCGTCTTGAGATTCTAACCCTTCACGCCAACTCACAAGCAACTGTCAAAAGTTGGGCTAGTTTCTCTCTACTCTTTTGTCGGTGACAGATTTTCCTCTCCCACTGATCCACCAGGAATAAAAGCAACTGTGGGTCTCTTTCCCAGAAATGACTTGTCACTTTCTGGAATTTAGTTAATTTGGTTTTCTTCGTGTACTGAACTCTGAAGGGTCTGAAAGACTCTCATGCTATAGTCATCATGCTATATGGTTTGATGTCAAGATGAAAATGGGAGTAATAGTCTTTTATAACTTCCTATAGCTTTCTAGAAGTGGGGGTATCCATCATGTCTCTTTCATCTTCATATTTTCAGCATCTGGACTGGTGCTGGCACTTGGTAGCTTCTCAATGAAAATATTAGTTGAATAAGTAAAAAAGAGAAGAGTGGTATTAGTTAAATATCAGAGTGGTTGTATTAACCAGACACCTAACTGGGTAAAGATTACTTAAACTAAACTTCCCCTGGATTTTTTTGAAGAAGCAAAAACTTCTCACCCAAGAACTATTTAAATCCTTTTTAGAAATGCGGCCATTCTAAAGCAACATTGTACTGGAAACCAATATTATTTATTCTGATTTTTACCATGGATATCTGCATAGATTTTGCTGCTGAAGAAAATTCAAGATAACCTGTGCCTATCTGATTGCGACTAACCGAGAAGGGAAAAGTAAACTCTAATGTATTTAAGTGGAAAATGTAGCAATTAAGTTAGAAAAAAAAATTTAATGGAAGGGTTAAACTGGTTTGTGACTTATGGCTTGTCCAGGTATAAAATGAAGACAATCATACTGCTAGGAAAGCCTCGTGACTGTCTACAGAAGCGCCCAGTGGTCACACCCAGGACTTCCTCCTAGGCTCATAACTGACTATGGAAAACTGCAAGTCTAGTTTTCTCCTGACCCGTGTTAAGCTGAGAAATCACACGGACTGATCCGGATGCTCCTCCTTCTAAACTGTGCTTGCAGATCACATCACAAGCAGAGCACCGAGGAGACACTACCGTACACAGGGTGAGTTCGTTGTTCAGATAAGTTTGGCGGGTAGAGATGCTCCTGGACTACCCGGACTTGGTTGGTTTTACTAAGTGATGACAAGCGAGGGTCAGAACCAGCCGATGCACGACGAGTGGACTGATGGCACTCAGCACCAAAGGCAAGCCAGTGCTGTCCCAGAAGAGCGCGTTTTCGGGCCCCCCTCGCCACACAGACTGAACACAGCGGACGGCCATGCAGCTCCCGTCGGGGGAACAGTGGCTGCATCCTCATTCTTGCGGATGCAGCCAACAGTAACAGCCACCATGCAGCTTTGACCCAGCCTGACCGGACGTGGCTCACTACCTACTGATGCAGATCATGGCCCAGTCGAGCTAACTTTTCAACCTGAGAAAAGGTACCATTCCACAGGAACAGGGTGACCGTGAGTCACGTGCTCCTGTGAAAACACATGCTATCACACACCCCTAATGGGATTCTCGTGCGGGCCTTCTCAGCCTTGGTTGCCTTGGGAGTGTGCTGGCTTCCTATTGGCATCCTATGGTAGTTTAAGGTGTTGACTTGATTCTCTAAAACCCTTCGTGGTAGGCAACTTTGGCCACCCTGGAGAGCATTTCCCTCTCCCTGACAGCAATTATGATCAGCTGGTAGATCTGTGCTAATGGCCCCAAATGGAAAAACAGACTTGAAAGCAGGCAGGGTGTGTCTCCCTAAAGGGCTGTCAGGGAACTCCTGTCATGATCACACAGAGCCCTACCTGACAGCAGCTGGGAGAGAATCGAGCATGCACACCTGTAACCAGCCACGACCCAAACACTGACATCTAGGTGGCATTTTCTAGCTGCTACCTTTCACTGAATCCTAACTGTTGCTTCTATGCACATTTATCAGAGTTATGAAATAAGATCAGTAAAAGAGAGACCTGTTTGTTTAGTAGAAGTGCCAGTAATCCAAACGGTGACAGTCGTCTGCAGCCTTTAATGAATCTAGTGCTCCATGCAGGCCGTGTGTGTTAAATTATGACCAAAACGTGCCATGCTGAGGGCTGAGAAAGAGCGATGAAGTTGTTTGTGACATACTGAGGGGATCCGAGTATATCTACCACCTGCCCCCATGGAAAGCCTTTGTCCTGTCATAGCTTTTATGGGTTAGTTGTGGGAACACAGAAGTTACAGTGAGGTTTGTCCTAAAGAACTTGGGAACGATTAAAGTAAGTGACTTTAAGAACAGCTCAGAATGGACCAGAACATAAAAGATTCTCAGGACCTCAAAATTATTCTAGGAAAAGATTTACCTTAAACACAAGTAACTTGGGGCAACTCTTGCCATTAGCACATTTAGCTCTTGATAAAGCCTAAGAGGTTAATGTGAATCTATCCACAAGCACTGACACCTATTTCTGGACAAAAAGGAAAACTACAGGTTTTAAAGGAGAGTAAAAAACTGGCTTGGAAATGCTAATTTTATTTCCAGTTCTCAATTCCTTCTTTCATTTGGCTAAATGGGTTTAAGGAGCAATGCTGACAATCTGGCCAGATCTGCACACTCATGCAACAACGTGAATCATCTTCAGCAACCCTTGCTGTTGCTTCATTTCAGCTCAGTGAATGTCCAGACAATCAGTGTCCGTTGAGCATTTTTTTTTTTCAGATAAAAGTATTCTGAAGAAGGACAGAATTGTAATGGTCCCTTTCTCCCAATTCTCTACCTGGCCTATGAATATTTGCTCTTAAAATGGAAGCCAGTGGATGAAACTGAGAGGTGGGGGGGGGGGTGACTCTAATTGTAAATTTTCAGACTCTAATAAAAAAAGAGACTTTGAATAAATCTATTTCTCTTTTCTCAGTTCCTTATCTTGATAGAGACAGACAGAGACAGAGACAGAGAGAGATCACTTTTACCTCTGCCCAGTGACAATCTCTATCATCAGTTTTTAAAAATATATCCTACATTTCTTTTTTTATTCTCTTCTTCAGGAATAACAAACGTGTGCGTGCTGATTCACTTTGTTTGCCATCCATACTTATTTTCTTTTAAAATCATTTCAACTCTTTGCTTATGTCGCCTTCATTTTGCTCGCTTTCCTCCGTGCTGTCACACTCAGAATTCTAAACCATAATTCTTAGACCACGTGTTGAAATATGATGGACGCACAAATAAGCTGAACACATGTCATGTAGACCACTTGGGAGTTTGGAGATAATTAAAATATATCCTACAAAGCAGCATCTTGAAACCACGCTCATGAAACCATCCCCACAATCTATGCTATAAACATAGCCATCGCTTACAGGAGTTTCTCACTCCCCTCCTCTTTAAATACTATGTTTTTGATTAAAAAAAAAAAAACCACTTAAAACCTACCTACTTGGAAGATCTGTTGGCTTTGCCTATAAATTGTGATTTTTGCGCATCCTGACTCAATGCCTCTGCACATCAACCTTTGACATTTAGTGCAATGTCTACACTCGCTCACACACTGTGGTTTGGGGTAGCAGATGCCTTCCCGTCCCACTGAAAATTGATCTTATGTTTTCTATGTCTAGTATCTTTATTTTTGGAGGAAAAAAAATAGGAGCTGCCTCTATTTTCCTCCACCATAAAAGAGACACATACACACAAGTATTCACCTGGGGCCTCCACCAACGGCTTCCTCATCGTGGGACATAATCAGTGCCCAGTATAGGTGGTCCCTTCCTCAGCGAAGGAAACCATAAGAAAACACGGGCCATGGAGGGCAGCAAGATCTCAGAAATTTCTGAGTGCAGAAATACCCTGGAGAACGTGGAGGAGAGTTCGGGCAAAGATGTTACTTCTTTCACTACCCGGGAAAGCTCAGAGAGCTCTATTTAAGGCTCAGGAAGAAGAGTAGGGCCCGGTTAGAGTGAAGAATGGCTATCGGTTCCCTTACAAGGGCATGGTAGTGCCCTCCACAAAACGTGGTCCTCCAGGCTGCACGCTCCATCCCTCCCACCGCTCACCCTTGTACAAACACAGACCAAATTTAAAAGGCTCAGATCTGTAAGCATAAAAATTATCAATCACATTCCTTATTTTTAAAGTCAAAACTTTTCGTTTCTACCAACTTCTCGCTGCGTTATCTGCAAGGTAATTATTCTTTCTCCTACGCTTCTTTAGCCACTTTCCTCCTCTGCTTGCACGTCCAGTCGTCTCCATCTTTCCAATAAAACCGCTCCAGCCCTGTTACCTTCCTTTACATCTCAGGTCACGGCATCATTGTTTTAGGGGTCACTTCATAAGTGACAAGGTAACGAGGTGATTTGGACAATGGTATCCTGCTTCGTAGGGGTAAAACTAAGATCGGAACACAGCCTCCCCATTCAGGCCACTTCTACTACCTCACATTGGCTCCTGTCGGCAGCTTAATAAAGGAGTGTGACACGGTTCCTAGTATTTCATAGATGAGTCACTTCCTTTGCTTCCACCCAAACCTAATTACAAATAATAGGTCAGTATACTTATTGCAGCGATTACACCATAAAGCATAGAAATGACAAATCACCATGTCGTACCCCTGAAAGTTATCCAATGTTGTATGCCCACTAGACTTTAATAAATTCTTTAGAAAAGAAAGAATCTTCACTGCAATAAAAAAAAAAAAATTGGGGAGGGGGCATTACCAGCAAGCTTAAGGCACAGGCTATCACCTTGTTCAGTCACCAAGATGGTAGATCCAACCTGCTTCTCCAGGAATCAGTCGGATTCAGTCTCTGAGATTTTTCTCCTTCTCTCCATCGAGCTCAAACTGGGATTTTTCTCTCGGGTCTTTCCAGCTTCCTGAATAAAAGCCAGCTCCCTGCTGCTTGCTGCTACCAGCCTGACTACAGTAATTTTCCAGAAGTCTCTAGTTCTACCACATTTCTCAAAGAAGAGCGATGACATTACGGTGATGTACAGTCACGTACACGTGCCACTCACGGTCCGCCTATTCTGTTCGGCGTGCCACACCACACTCCCCTGTCGACAAGGGGCATCTGGATCCTGGCGCTGAAGCCCTACAGAGACGCCAAACACGAACACATGCTGAAAGCCTGTACGTGTAGGCTTTTATCTGTACGTCATGATCAAACAACTTGTGCTTCAAGTTCAAAGTACAACTTGTTACAACGTTGTTAAAAGCCACTGACCAGTGACACATGGAGACGTCACAAAATCCTTCTAAACGGATCGATGCATCCCGGAGTCTCAGCACAAAAGGAGCGGTCTCTGCCCATCAACACAACGGATTACACTGAAAACAGACTCTTTCCCTGAGGGCACAGAGGATAAGTGGCGATGATGTCATCAGTACAGTGTGTGACCTGTGAGTCTCTGGCTCTAGTTTCCCAGTTTTATTCTTCCATAACCTGTAAGTGTCCTGCCTTATATGATGATCTTAGGAAATGGAAGATCCTTCTGGTCATCCTTATCTACACAGATGCTCACTGCATAGACACACAACAGATGAACTTCTGTATAAATATCGTATGCATTGTCAGAAATCAGGCTCCTGCCCTGTCCTAAAGGCAATAACTGTCCAGTCTGGACACCTGTGGTGGCCATATTTTATGATGAAAAAAGTCCAGATACATGACACAGGACAAATCATTTGAAAGGGAAACTCTCCCAGAAACCAGGGTCACTTAGTTGCAGATAAATTACGATTTTATTTCATGTACGAACTTATGAGAAATAATAAAAATTTCCACAACCCAGGAATCGTAAAGTTTCGACAATGAGGAAAAATGGATATCGACAGAGCATATATTTTATGTTGCCAAACACCTGATATTTCATTAACCATGTAGTAACCATGTTGATTTTACATATGTAAAAATTGGGCTAAGAGGGATCAAGCCAATTGCCTGAGATCACATGAGATGAAAAAATTCAGGATTTGACTCCAGACTGGTTCTACTGCAACACCCCTGTTCTTTTTCATGCACCTGGTTCAGGTGTTTTGTTTTGTTTTGTTTATTTCTGAGCATGTAAAGAGACCAGCATACTTGCTATTTTTCCTCCAAGAAGGCCTTCTGTAGGACATAAATATTATAAAATGTTCTGTTAGGAATGCACTTAAGTGTGTGACGGGCAGTGACATAAAAGAAGGGAACGAACCTTTACTCTGATCTCCTGACACTTCAAGTTGGAATCTTCACGGCTGCAGATGCCAGGTTCCCTGTCAGCGAGCAAAAAGTAGGGCTCCTGACAGTTGCGAAATCTTGGAACGAAATAAATTCATGTCTGGAAATTCCTGATGGTTCTCTTCATTGTGTCTTGCCCAAAGCCACTGGTCAAGAAAGAAATGGACAACTTGTGTGGCGGAACTCCTCCCTTACTTCTGGAAATTCTGTTCCATATTTGATCAGAAGACTCTATCCTCTCCCTCCAGCTCTTTAGCAGGAAATGAGCCTTTCTGGAACACAATTACCACCCCCACAAGAATGCCACCCAGTCACTGCATCCCTCTGACCTAGACACCAGCCCAAATCGCAGCAACCTGCTTGCTTAGCGATTTTACATAACCATCCAGCTTCTACTAATGCCCAGACCATTCTTTGTAGTCGTTTTGGTGGTGCAAGGCTTAATATGCAAAGCAGGTCTTGTACCACTTTTTCCCTAGAGTGAGGGATGCTGGTAGAAACCACTGTCCCATGTGGAGCCTTCCCACTACCAGCGTGCATACACAGCTGGCCGCTACATCTGAATCTCCATCAATCTGGCTAACGCAGGTCACCCCGCCCTGTGATTTTCTGAGACTCTGCCACACCCCACTTGTGGGCTGATCCAAGCCACTTCAAGTGACTTTTCCATATAAATGCTCTGTTTTGGCTCAAACTGTGGATTTTCCTAAAATCTCTCAAAGGTTCACAAACCCCAAACAAGTAGCATCGAACCGCAGTATGCCCTGCACTTCTTGCTGAGAGGCCCCAAAGCCCAGCACTAGCAGCAGTGAGCCTTGGCTTGACCTCCTGAAGCAACGCCAAGCCCAGAGCAGGTGGAAGCCATCTGTGGATTACACTGGGGCTCATGCCAGGTGGCCTCAGGCAGAGCACAGGCTGCAGGGCACACGCTGTGGCTGAACTTGGCCTGTGGCAGGGCCCCTCCCAGGAGGTGCCGGGGGGCCAGCACAAGCTGTGGCTGGCTTCGGACGAAGCTGGAGCACCACCCAGGCTTGCATCCCAGAATGACACACCCAAAAGGCAGGGCAGGTACCTGAGCCCTGCTAAAGCAAATCATGCTCTGTAGGTTCAACTGCTCACCACCTAGTCCTCACAGCCAATTAGCCTGAGGGTCAATCCCTCCCACTGATCTGCCCAAAACAACCAAGGCTCAACTACAATGAAAGCGAACACACAACCCATGCAAGGGACACACGTGGAGCACCCTGCTCAAGTGACAAGAGAGACTGAGCCACTGGGCTCCACAGGACTTCTATACACAAGGCCAGGAGACATAACAGTTTTACCTAATATATAGAAACAAACACAGAGAGGCAGGCAAAATGGAGAGACAAAGAAACATGCACCAAACTAAATAACAGAACAAAGCTCCAGGGGAAAAAAGGAGAACTAAACAAAATGGAGACAAATGATCTACTAGATGTAGAGTTTCAAACACTGGTTATAAGGATGCTCAATAAACTTAGGGGAAGAGAAGATGAACTCAGTGAGAACTTTAACAAAAAAATGTCAAACATAAAAAAAGAACCAGTCAAAAATGAAGAATGCGATAACTAAGATAAAGAATATTTTAGAGGGAATCAACAAATTGTTGAAGCAGAGAATCAAACCAGTGATTTAGAACTTAAGATAGCAGAAAACAACCAATTGGAACAGCAACAAGAACAAAAAATTCAGAAAAATGAGGACAGCTTAAGGGACCCCTGGGACAACAGAGACAAATGTATCAACATTCACTTCATTTGAAAAAATAATGACAGAGAACTCCCCTAACTTGGTGAAGCAAATAGACATACAAGCTCAGGAAGCGCAGTCTCAAATAATATGTACCCAAAGAGCCCCACACCAAAAGACATAATTAAAATGCCAAAGGTAAAAGACAAAGAGAGACTCTTAAAAGCAGCAAGAGAAAAGCAGTTAGTTACCTGCAAGGGAGCTCCCAATAGACTGTCAGCTGATTACTTACCAGAAACTTTGCAGGCCAGAATGGATTGGCATTAAATATTCAAAGTGATGAAAATCAAGGACCTACAACCACAACCACTCTACCCCGCCAAGCTACACTTAGAATCAAAGAACAGTTAAAGATGTTTTCAGACAAGAAAAAGCTAGAGGAGTATCAGCACCAAATCAGTGGTACAAGAAATGTTAGAGGGACTTCTTTAAGAAGAAGAAAAGAAAAGATTAAAAAAATATGAATAATAAAATGGCAATAATATATATCTAGCAATAATTACTTTAATTATAAATGGATTAAATGCTCCAATCAAAAGCTAGAATAAGTAAACAAGGCCCTTACATAGGCTGCCTACAAGAGACTCACTTCAGATCGAAAGACACACGCAGGATGAAAGCAAAGGCATGCAAAAAGGTATTTCATGAAAACGGAAACAAACCAAAAAAATCTGGAGTCACAAGACTCATCCCAGACAAAACAGACTTTCAAACAAAGAGACGAAGAAGGATCCAGCAATCCTTCTTCTAGGTATTTATCTGAAGAAACCCAAAGCACTACTTTGAAGGGGTGTGTGTATCCATATGTTCACTGCAGCACTATTCACAATAGTCAAGGTATAGAGGCAGCCAGCGTGTCCACCAACGAATGAATGGATAAGGAAGAGGTGGTGCAAATACACGATGGAATATTACTCAGCCATAAACTTTTTTTTTAATGAAATCTTACCAGCCATCCAACAACATGGATGGACCTGGAAGGAACTGTGCTGAGTGGGGCAAGTCAGACAGAAAAAGACAAATGCCACGTGATCCCACTTGCATTCGGAATCCAGAGAACAAAATAAGCATGCAACCAAAACAGAAACAAACTCACAGACACAGAGAACATTCTGATGGTTGCCAAATGGGAGGAGACTGTGGGGATAGGTGAAAAAGTGGGTGGGATTAAGAAGTACAAATTGATAGTTAATAATAGTCATGGAGATGGAAAGTATAACATGAGGAATACAGCCAATAATTTTATAATAACTACGTATGGTGTTATTTGGGTACTAGATTTATGGGGGATAATCACTTCTTAAATTATATAAATGTCTAATTACTATGTTGTACACCTGAAACTAATATAACATTGTTTGTCAGCCACAATTGAAAAAATATTCGAAAAAGAGGGAAAATAGCAGGAGCTGATGCCTAAGGTGTGATTCAGATAATTTAGAAATTAAGTGTCCTTCCAAAGAACGCCTGAAAATTTCCTTCAGACACTGAATTTTTAACATCTATGGATAACCTCTTTGACAAAAGCTTACCAAAATGTAACACTGTTCTAGAAAACGAGCATGGCGACATAAGAGCCCAATATCTTTCTCAATATCCCACTATCTCCGAGTGCAAAATAAAAACCACTTGTTTCGTTTTTCTCCATGTTAAGTGGGAAGGGAATTTGGGGCAATTCTCATTCCAAGTGAGGTTGCTTGATATATTTTTAAAAGGGAATGAAGTCCCCTCGAATAATAAACACTCTGCTCAATTGCACATTAACTGAAGATCTCATCATAACTTTCCAAAAAGAAGGGGCATGAGAGGATGCTAAAGAGGCTTTGCAATCGGTTTGATCTGAATCTGGATGCCAGTTTGATCCCTGTCTAACTGTGTGCGTCTGGATAAATTATATAAGCTCTGCAAAGCTCAGTTTTCTCAGCTGTCAGTGGGAATGATAGGAGACGCCTCATCAACTGGCTAGATGGGCTACAAACCTGTCATTGATGCACACCTGCATATGGGAATGCTACTTTTTAATTTGTCATTAGCACTTCAAAGGTGGTTTGCAGGCACGCATGCAGAGCAGAATGGCAGCACAAACTGGCACAGTGTCACGCGCAGGATCCAGTCAGAGTGAATACTTTGTTTTGATTTTCATCTTCCCCACCTTACCAGATTTCTATTGAAAAAATGGCAAGATATACACGTCATTTCCCTAAGCTTAAGGAACTGAAGACTGGCAAATGGGATGAAGTATACACAGATTAGGCCAAACAGGATGAACACTTTGGGAGCAGAATAATCCGAGAGCTACAAGGACACAAGGGATGAAGATGATGTGCTAGGTTCCCCTGGATACCAGGATCAGCTTCATAAAAAACGCCTTTTTAGACAGGCCTCGTGGAATTAGTATCAACCTTCTAGATGTGTTTGCAGTTCTTGATGTGTGTTTATAGTTCACTCACGTTTACAGGTTTTGATTAAGTCTCACAACTGAAATACACGTGTTAATGCAAGAAGAGACAGAAGTTAGGGTAGATGGTCCTCTGATAAGGAACCCAGGAGGAAGTTCCACTGGTCACCGACTTGTGAGGCTGACCTGACGGTCACCACAGTTTGCCATCTAAAAGGGGGCAGCACTGCTAACCTTGGGGAAGACCAGGGCATGCTTTACTCCTCTGAGAATTCCCTGTGTTCCAGCCAAAGCACGGAGAGGTCCCCTCTGCAGTGCAACCACCTAAAGAGTCAGAATTATTGAGCCTCTACTTTCTACAGCTTTCCAGAGAAACTATCTCCCAAAATCAAAGAGGGAGGATATAAAGAAGGTTGTTTAGGAAATAATCTACTCCCTAGAAGAGGGTATAATCCCCAAAGGCAAAATACTACAGGGAGGCTGGTGCAGTGGAGTTTAGGGAGTTCCCTCGCAGGGAACGCTGAGGCTGTGGATTTTCATATATTTTGTCAATTTATTCCACCAAAGATACTAACAGTGGGACTAGAAGAGGATCCCATTAATCCCACAGAACAGTGCAGGACTAAGGGTTAAAAAGCTCCAAAAGTGGTGGATCAATGGACAAGCCATGTCCCCTGCTATCAGATACCTAACCTATATCCACCCTCCTCATTCTGAGGGAAAGGGAAATGAAAGGAAAGAGAAAGGAGGGAGGGAGGGTGGAAGTCAGGAAAGAATCTCTGTGTCCTAAAAAAGAAAAAAATACAGATAATCATTCTAAAAACCCAGAGGAAAAAATATACCTCTTTAGAATTATTTACTGCACAAACCAGAAGATTTTGAATAAATTATACTCCAGCCATATGCTATGTTTTGCGGATGCTAGCACACATGTTCTCAAGTAAAATTTAATGCATCAGAAACACATACAGTGCAATCTTAAGTGAAAAGAGCTGATACAAAATCTGTCTATATAATGTTTATTGATAATACAAAACTTTGCATGTATGTAATACCAATTTAAATCGACTTAAATGATATATATAACAGCGTTGACATCTGAGTGATGTTATTATGCAAGAATTTTAATCTCTTTCTAATATTTGTCTATTGTCTCCAACATTTCCATGAGGTTGCTTTCCCGATTTAAAACTCGTTATATGTTATGAAAAACAGATACGTTTACAAATGCTAATATAACAGAAGTTTAAGGAAAGGGACTTCGAAGCAAGGGGAACAGGTCAGCAGAGACAGGTCAGGAAGAAAACCCGGCCCGTGTCCTGAGCTTTGGAGCACTGGGTGTGAGAGCGTAAACCGTGGAAGTGAAGCAAGAAACAGAGCCTGGGGTCATACACAAGGGGCTTTGAACGCCGTGCTCAGAAACAGAGATTTTCTCCCATTCACAGGGCATATTTTAAATATCAGGAAGGGGAGTATCTCAGCTGTATTTTTGGAGATGACCCCATCAGGTAGTGTCTTAAATTGATTAGAAGTGAGAGGTTATTCTAACTGTCCAGGTATCAGGCAGTAGTCACTGGCCTGAGTGGCCTCAGTGACGAAGATGAGGATGGGGTAGGTATGAGTGTCAGGTAAGACTCAACCAACGACTGGATACCAACAACCTGGGAAAGAGAAGGGGTGAAGATGGCCTCGAAGCCTTGATTCGGGTGACTGGTCAAAGATCTGTATAATTCACAGACACTGAGGGAGGAGTATGAGTTTATTTTGAACATGTGGAGTTCAGAAGGTTCACAGAGCATCTTGAGAAAATTCTAGCTGGGTTCAGAAATGTGAATTTGCAACTTCAGAGAGAAGATGGGCTGCTGGTGTAGGTTTAGGGCCCATCCGTACAGACATGAAAGTTGGTCAGATATCAAACAGGGAGACAAAGGAGGTGAAGAGAAGAAAAAGGAAACTGAAAAGAGGAAGGAGGAGGAGGGATGAAGAAGGGAAGAGAAGAGTCGGCACCGACAAACCAGAAGCAGCCAACAGAAGGGTGAGCCCTTATCCCAGCACCACGGGAAAGCAGCTGAGAATCTACCCTCGATGGCAAACTCTGTACAAAGTTCAAAGAGGCTGAGCCCTGAGAAGCGGCTTCTGGAAACAGCGGTCAGGAGGTCAAGTGACATCAACATTTTTAAAGCAAGAAATAATAAAAAAATAAAATAAAATCGGCTCGTCTTATGTAATTAGAACAGATTTTTCTCTGCAGGAACTGGGAACCCATACCCTAGGCATCGCATCCCAGCGCATCGCTCTGTCTCATCCAAATGGGCTGGGGACCTTCAGCACTAGCAGGTGGAGGCCATCACCATAGCAACCAGCAAAACAACTGTTGCGTTTCAACTCTGCCCGCACTAACTACATCCCAGTCTGTGGCCTGCATGGAAATGAGGCGGCTCTTTCAGACACTGCTGTGTGAAACTCTGCCTGCTTGCAAGGGCCTGTGAACACTGGCTGATTGAGGGTATTTTGCTATGATTCCTGGAATGCTGAAATCGGTTAGGCCCTTGGGTAGCAGACAAGAGAGAAGAATGAATTCCTAGCTACCCGAACTAAAAATATATATTTATCAAGTCCAGTTAGATTTGTTCTAATAATTTTTTTAAGTTGCCGTTTTAGCAATTTCTTCATCAAACTGACTCCTTTACTGAATATTAAAGAGGAAATTTTTACACCTAAAATATCCTGCAAAAGCAAACCAGCTGGGTCTTCTCTTGTCTCCTCTGGCCCCCAGGGCCCATCTTGGGTTGCAGACAAGAATCATCTCCTTAGTGCACTCTCTTTTTCACATAAATTGATTCTCTTTTTACTCATTTCTATGAGCCAAAGTAGATAATATTAAAATTATTTGAATCCATGCTCCCTATCTAGTTATTGTTAACAACAGTCCTAAACTAACCAACAAAACCTGCTAGAGGAGCAGTACAGGCAACTACGAGTTTAAGATTCATGTATTCTTTGTCTTGCAACTATTCGACAGATTTAGCAGTAAAGCCGTGCAGAAGTTCCACAAATCCCAACTGTATGAACATGACTTTGTGGCATGCAAGGTCTCATCCTCAACACACAGGCGCTAGGAGAGACGACCACTAAGCAGACATGCAGAAGAGTATTTCCAAGTACGAGATGGACGTCTGGATTAAAACTGGGTTTCCCCAACATTTTTCCACATTTACATCCTAACCTGCACAATTTTTGCTCTAACTATGACCTCTTGTACTATTCTTTATTTAAATTTTCCTTAAATCAGCATTTTGGCTGAGCTTCCTTCAAAGGAATAACAATCAATCTTATAGCATAAAACAAGTAACTATGACCAGATAAAGTGTTTACTAAGCTCTGGCGTGCCAATACCTCTGAGAGTTCTCAGTCTTAAAGATTTATTCCACTTACAACTTGAAAATTTTGTAGCGTAGTAGTTCTTTGTTATCATTTAAATAGCTTACGCACCCATAGTTCAGCGAACCCCTTCCCAGTGAAGCCCAATCCTAACACAAAACCCTTACGTAAAGGAACCCCAACTTCAAAACGACAGGATTATCTACTATAACCAGAAAACTCTGAAAGACAGCGGCCATATCACAGAGTCTGGGCCCCATTCATTCAACAAATTCATCAGGTACTTTTCTTGGTCCTAAGGGTGCAGAAGGAAACTAGCAAATACGTCCCTACCCCACAGGCCGGGGGACAAGACACAAAACCAAGCAGAAAGGATCCAAGAAGTGAAAGCCCAGAGGAATGGCTTCTAGCTTCAGACCTCAACTCACATCAGAACAGCGGCAGCTAAAGTTTTCTATTTCATTCCTTGTAACCTGATATTATTTTTAAACGAAACATGAGTTGTTATATAATTTATGTTTCTCCATGTCCCTCATCCTCCAGGACTTCATCCAAAACTCAAATGTTAGAAAGGCAACTCGGTTTCTACTAATAGCCTGTCCCCTCCCCCAGCTCCTTTGTTCAGTACTGAATAAGACTCCAGCTACTGGGAACCCGCCAGCCCTTTTCAGAGAGAGAGAGTGTGTGTGTGTGTGTGTGTGTGTACACACGCATGTATTTAAGAATGCCTTGATTATTGACAAAGTCTTATATATGGTCTTGATTATTGACAAAGAAGAACAAGGAGGCCTGGTCTCAAACTTGTGACCTTTTACCAAACCTGTACTTCTCTAGTCTTCCTCATCTCTCTTAACAGGAACTTTACACTTCCAGTTCCTCAAGCTGAAAAACTTGGGACATCCTTGACTTGATGCTTTTTTCCACATCCCACATCCCATCGATCAATGAATTCTATTAAATCTACTTTACAGATATACCCAGAGTCCTTCTCCTCATCACCTCCACTCAGATCCAAACCATCATCATCGGTGCTTGAATTACTGCAACAGCCTCCTAACTGGTCTTTCTGCTGCCGCTCATCTCTCTTCCAGTCTATGTGCCATAAAACAGCCAGAGCAAACCAGATCATGTTCTTGTGAAAAACAAATCGGGTCATTCCTCTCCTCAAAATTTCAGGGGCTTTCCATCTCCCTCACGGTAAAAGCCAAAATGCCCGAGAGGGATCCCACAGAGCCCCATGTGGCCTGCACTCCTATTACATATTAGACTTTAGCCCCTTTTCTTTCACCCGTTGGTCCTTCCACTTTGACTCCTCTGGTCTGCTCGTTGTCCCCTGAGCATACCAGGCATCCTTTCTCTTCTAGATGTTTCCCTCGCCTTGCTCTTTCCGTTTGGACACTCTTCCCTCTGATGGTGCCTTCTCGCTTCCTTTACATCTGTACTCACAGGTTAGCTTCTCAGTCAGTTCTTTCCCTGCCACCTGATTTAAAAATCTCAATTTGCCCACCAACACTCCATTTCTCGCCATTATTTTCCTCTACCGCCCTCTTCACCAACCAAAATGCTGTATATTTGACTTATTTCTCTTATTCATTGCCTCACCCCTTTAGAATGTGAACTGCATAAGAAAGTGACTGTTGTGTCTTCTTTAATGGACTGCTGTATTCCTGGAACCTAAATCCGTGGCCGGCCCACAGAATATGCTCAGCAGATGCTTATGGAACTAATCTGGAGAAGGAGGGATGAGAGGGCAGACAAATCACAGGAATGAATCCTCAGAAGGAAAGCAGCCATTTCAGAACAAAGTTAAGGTGAGTGGATTCAACTCAAAGACGATACCAAGAGAAGGCCCTCCAGTGTAGGGAAAAGATGTGAGCTATCGTAATGAGGTAAAGAAATATATGATCAATCAGCTTTCTTTAATCCAGCTTGAATGTAGTTTTGATTATTCAGCACTACTGGCCGAAAAATCAATAACAAACTCTGTGATCCTAAAAATCTCACTCCAGAAATGTGGAAATTCGTTAGCAAATAAAAATGACCCTGTCACCAGGGGTATTACCACCTGGTAAAAATCCTATAGTGTAACTGGCCCATACTAAGGAGAACTACACGGTAAAGCTTGAGCTGCTAGGAGGTCTACAAAAGGCATGCCTGAATCCTTGAAACAGAAACAATTAAGTTCTGAACTATAAATAGCACGTGACTTCATACATCTTCAAGTCCCCTAGTAGTCTGAGCTGCAATAACTAGTGTACGTAAGGAACGGCAGCATTTTAAAAGTGTCCTAATCCCGAGAGGTAAGTGTATAAGGCAACGGCGATCACTTTTCATGAACAGTGTCACAGAAAGTAAAATCCACGTGCAAAAACAGGCAGAGCAATATATCAATGATTTTTGGAAAAGGTCAATCAGGAAACCACCAAAGTCGTTTATGAAAGGGAACTCAAGCAGCCCAGAAAAAATTTTCAAGCGTCTTACTCATTTCCTATTGGATCTGCTCCCCTTACATTAATGTGCTCCTCTCTCCAAGAAGTGGTTTGAACAGATCCAATGGGAAACAGAAGAGCAATCACGAAATAATTCAAAATTACTCCATTCCAGATGATTTAAAAAGAAAATCCCCCTGATGGTGGATTACTAGGAAAGACGGATATTAAATCGCTAATCACAAAAAGAATTAATTACAAACTAGGAGAGAACTGACATTCCAGGCCAAGCCGTGTGTGTAAGGACTTTGATGAGAGAATCTACATTATGTTTGAAATGTTAAAATAAGTTCCGTCAGTCCAAGTAGGGTGTGCCTGATCGACACCTATGAGTCCTTCTGGTCCCAGCTTAATCATCACCACTTCAGGGAGACCTTCCCCATCTCACTCTTCCAGCGGAATCATGTTTTCCATTCCCTGATGGCACCTTCTGCTGTTTCTTCCTAGCACTTAGCACAGTCACCCAGACCCTTGTACATTGTTAAAGAGAAGTTCAGTCTAAGTGGAAACCAAAACCCAACATTATAGAAAATTCTGGAGCCTACAGAGGGTAGGTAAGAAAAAGCCTCTCACAAGAATTCTCCCCCAATAAGTCGTATTCTTTTCTACGTCGACCACACGTTAAGGAAACACGTGGGCAGCACCAGCCAGCAGGAAAAGCATGTTCATGGGCAGCAGCAACACTGGTTAAGGTTGAGTTCTTTCAAAGTCTCCAGGACTTTCCTCATCTAAGCGCCAAGAAAATCGCTCAGCTCGTCATGGAGAGTTTACTGTTTGCTGTTCTGATTCCTTTCCCAATCTTTTGGCAACCTGAAGATCATTCTTTAGAAAATACAGAAACAAATGTACTAAGGTCAGCTGAGCTGTGCCCAAGTCTGGGGACGTCTGCCATCACATAACTCATCAAGTAAAGAACGAGAGGTTGCAAAACTGCCTCTTCAGGGAGTCCGGAGCTGGTGCAGCAATCTCTGCGTCCATGAAGGGCATGCTTTACTCCACTTAGTTTTAATTCTATTGTGTAGCCACTTAAATATAGGATCCAAGAAAGGATAATACATGTAAAGAGAAATAAGAGATAACTAATCCGAGCTAATACAGGTATGAAGACTCGTGAGCTTCCCTCTGACACTCCAATGCTTGTTAACAGTTTACATAGTTTCCAGGAAGGTCAGTGTTTCAATTATTCTGTCCAGTTACCACCCTAATCATGTCATATGTGTCACTTAGATGACAGGTACCTGTTTTCAGCTCAAAAAATACTACTATCTTGGTTGTTAGAGTAAATTCAGAAAACTTACAAGCAAAGAAGATTTTGAAGACAAGCTCTGAGCCAAGTACCCCAAGCGACTCCCAACACTGCTTCGCAATCTCTTTTCTGAGAGCTTGTATATAAATTCCATCATCAGCTTCGGCTGCTATGGCAACCGAAATATTCGGAAACGATTTGAAGCAAGACACCAAACGTCCAGCATCTTCGTGCAGGAACCAGAAAGGATTATTAGATCTAACCCACTTTAAACTTCCAAGAACGGTTTCGATTTTCATTCCTGAAATCTACTGATGTTCGGATTTGCAAATCAATAGATAACAACCCAATACAACGACAGATTAGCATGACAGAGAAGCCTTTCGTTTTATTCCTCAACTAGGCACATTAATGCATCATTCACATACTCTACTCCCAGTTTCACTAGACCTTTATTTCAGTTTTAACAGACTTTATTTTTATGGCCGTTTTAGGTTCACAGTAAAATCGAGCTGAAAGCACAGAGTTCACATGTCCCTGTTTGTGCCTCCCCACACAGATTCCCACATTAGTAATGTCCCCACCAGGGGACATTATCACTCAAAGTCCACAGTTCACGTTAGAGTTTATTTTTGGTGCACATTCTATGACACATCCTGACGAATGTATAATAGGGTGTATATTCCATTAAAGCATCATGTAGTTTCACTGCCCTAAGAATCTCCTGTAGCCCATCTATTCATCATTCCCCAAACCCCTGAGCTTTTTTACTTTCTCCACTGCTTTGCCTTTTCCAGAATGTCATGTCATTGGAACCATAGAATATGTGGCTTTTCAGATTGACTTCCTTCACTGAGGAATTTGCATGTAAGGTTCTGCTATGTGTTTTCATGGCTTGATAGCTCACTTCTTCTTAGTGTTGAATAATACGGATCTACGGATCCATACTATCCCATCTATGGGTCCACCACAGTTTTTTATCCATTTACTTACTGAAAGACGTTATGGTTGCCTCCAAGTTTGGGCGATTATGAAGAAAGCCACTGTAAATGTCTGTGCACAAGTTTACGTATGGATGGACATCTCCAATTCACTTGAGTAAATGCATGATTACGGGGCTGTATGGTTAAGAGTGCGTTTAGTTTTCTAAGAAGCTGCCAAACTGTTTTCCTAGGCGGGGGCACCATTTTGCAGTCCCACCAGCAGGGAGTGAGAGTTCCTGTGGCTCCACATCCTCACCAGCATTCGGTGTTGGCAGTGTTTTTGGATCTTGACCTTTCTAATAGGTGTGCGGTGGTATCTCATTATTGTTTTAATTTGCATCTCCCTAACAACATATGATGTCGAGCATCCTTTTATGTATTATCTTCTAAGTCTTTCCCTTAGTCGTTGTATATATAAAGGCCTGAGGAGCCCCTTAAGTGTTGCATAACAGAATGAAAACATTCCCTTCATGATCAGTTGGCTGTGATTTAGCAAAGAACCAACCACGGTTCTCACTTTCTATGCTGGACCCCTCTATTAGCGGGTCACTGAAATAGCTCATCTTGTTTGCTGGAGCAAAAAAAAAAGTTGTGTGTCAATGACAAGTAACGCATGGACTAAACAATTTAATACAGCATCTAGTTCCATGCACCTACCTACATTTGGGGGAAAAATGTCAAACAAGTTCTTAAACTTTCTGCTTAGGTCATTAAACAAAGGAGTTCATTGAAAATTATCAGTATTTGCTGGAAAGTTCGAAGCATAAAGATTTTTTTTCTTCCTTGAAGCTCTCATGGGTGTTCCCAGGAATATTTAGGGATGATGGTTAGGGACTGTGGAGGTGAACCTTTTCAGATGAACTCTTAGAGAAAGGAGCATGTTAAGTTGTCTAAGTATATGCTGCAGGACAAACAGAAGAAGAGGGCATTGTGATTTAAGCAAATATACTCAAAACCGAAAAAAAATCAGCATCCAATCTAAAAATGGTAAACTCCTTAAAATAATGGCTGAGATGTTTTGGAAGTAAGCTAATCAAATTGTTAATGTTTTTCTTCTTGAAGCTTATTGATTTGATTTTAAAGATACTTGTAATACTCTCTTGCAAGTTTTCTACCTCTGTATTTCCAGTCTAGAAATAAGAGGCTCTAACAAAATTTTCCTATTTTTATCAATATTGAAAACTGTTTTCAGGACTTAATCTTCCAAAAATGTAATTTAAGTGCTGCAAAGGAGAAAAATGTTCTGTAATATTCATGAATGTCACCTCCATCCATTGCATAAAACCTTTTGAGTAACCACTATACTCCAGGCACTGTTCTAAGTACATAAATATGTAAAGTTCATATTGATTAAATAAGTAAATGATGTGATATGTTAGCAGATGGTAAGTGCTAGGGATCAGGAATGTTGGGCAGGGCCTGTGGGCAGAATGGAGCATTAAACGGGGTCCTTATTAGGAAAACAGCATCGAAGCAAAGGCTTGACAGGAGTAAGAAAGTGATCTCTGGGGTCATCTGGGGGAAAGTACTCTGGGGAGAGACAGCAGCCAGTACAAAGGCCCTGAGGAGAAGCAAACCTAACGCACTAAGAGACCAGCTAGGAGGCCAGTGTAAGCGAAGAGGGAAAGGCAGAGGGTCGGGTGTAGGTCTCTTAAGCCACAGTCAGGTTTGTACTCAGGTCAGAGGTCCCTGGAAGACTTTCAATAGAAGAAATGAATTACTTCTTAAAACATTTTTCTAGTTTAGAAAATTTAAAACATGTGAAGCAGAAGAAAATCTCTAAGAAACCCCAGCATAGCTATGACTCAGTCTAAAATACTGTTTCATTTCATTCCCTACCCCACTCCAAACCAGATCATTTTAAAGGAAACCTCAGACATCATGCCCTTTCAACCGTAAGCATTCTAGTAGGGATCTCCAAAATATAGACACCTTTTTTCTTAACATCATTACAATATGGTTATCACCCCCAGTGGGGGCTGGAGCAGCTCCTATTGGTTTGGCCTGCAAGCACCAGCATGTATCTCCTCCCATGGGAGGTGGAGATGAGCTTGGGAATACCATGGAGATCAACAAACACCAAAATCAGGGCTTTTTTCCCCAGAGATCCAATTATTAAATATTTTCTAATACTCATTCATGTTTGAAAAATTAACTATGCTTTAGTAACATCAACTGTCCAGTCAGTAGTCACAGTTCCTCGGTAAATTTATAATTATTTTTAGTCCGTATGCTTGAATAGGGATCAAAATAATATCTATGCTTTGTTATTGCTGCTCTCTCTCAAGTGTCCTTTCATTCATAGGGTCTCCAGTATCTCTCTTGCTAGATCTTGCATTTTTGTTTTTGTTTTTATTAAAGAAAATGGGTTGTTGGTCCTGTGGAGTTCTCCATAGGCTGGATTTTACTGATCCCATGATTGTGGTTTCACTCTAGGTGTTCCTCTGTCTCTTGTATCAAGTGGCTTGTTTAGATTAAAGGCCCTTTTTTGTTGGACAAAACTACTTTGTAAGGAAAGATGCTTTCATCAGGAGGGACAGCACTGTAGCTAGGTTTTATTTCACGGTGGTGACAGCCTATTGATGATCCGTTCAAAATGATAACATGTTGTATTCTATCACTGATCACTGCTTTATTATCTGGACTACATTTGTAAGAGAAATTTCCATTCATCAACCGTTCAGCAAATTTACATTTTAATGGGATCACTCAGACTGCTGTGCAGAGAAAAGCCTGCAGATGCACGTGTGGAAGCAGCGAGATGAGTTAGGTGTTTCACTGACCCGGGAGAACCACAGTCACAGCTAAGACCAGGATGTAATCCGGAACGTGACAAGAAGCATCAGATGCAAGTCTGTCTTGAACTACATCCAACAAATTTCCCAACAGATTGGGACTGTGGTTTGAGCTACTTGTAAGTGGTCTAGGAAGTGGCTGATGGTTAAAAGTTTGTAAAGTGACGGAAGCAGGACTTTGACTTCTGAGTGCTATGAGCTGGGTAGAAAAGCAACCCACTCAGCAGGAGGGTGAGGAGGGGCTAGGAGTTGGTGCCTGGAGAGAAAAGTGATCTTCCAGGTTTCCTATTTAACAAACCTCCGGGTTGTATACTTATTGCTAAGTATGCAGTTAGTTTGAAAATACAGTCATTGGCTTTTGAAAGATGGTAGTGAACACTGAAGATGGTCATGGTGCCAGCTCGAAAATAAAGAAAAAGCGAAGTCTAAGAAAATAATGCATTTGCAAATAGGCGAGATTTCAGGAGGTCTTAAGAATGTAGAGTCAAAGATTTACTTACTTAACTGAATACTTTTTATTACCTACATTTAGGTATGTCATGAATTTAAACACAAGGACAAATTATAGTATCTGTAGTCTATTGGAATGTTCTTGATCTGTCAAAAAAAATTTGCTCCATTATCTAACAACCATATTTTACAATAAACTCCATTTATATATTAGTTAACAGTTTAAAAATTTTCAGATCTCCTGTTTATAAGTGGTATGACTGCCTCATTTCTCTGAAGATATTTCATGTTTTCTCTGGGAGGTTCTTTTGTGAGTTTTTAATTATTTTCACTGGCAAATTTCCTTTCCTATGTTTAATGAAATAATGTATAAATGTATACATATATTTTTTTTCCAGTATTTCTAACCCTGCTGACTAGTTTTCCTTAATATTTTTTAGAAGATCACGTAGCTAGAGTTACAGTCGTTAATATAAAACTTCTCATCATTTTCAATCTTCAGTTTCTAGATCAAGTCCATCGCAGTGATCACTGTGTGCTCACAGGTCAGACAGGGCCACAGTTACTGATGAGAGTGTCAGAATATTAAAGAACGTGTGCAGAGAACCTGAGGCAGGCTTTTCCCCCTGAAACATTTATAAAAGAAATAAAACGATCTCATAACTGAATGGGCTGCAAAGTTCTTTTGACAAATTCACTCTCCCCACCCTCTTTTTTATAAAAGGAAAAAGATACAGACAGGTGAAGTGACTTCCTCTAAGGGCACTGCAACCAGCAAGTGTAAATGAGGTTGGAAATGGATTATGGGTCTTAGGGCATGGAATTCAAATCATAAAAAAAGGTAAATTTATATATTTTCTAGGCGACTATGAGAACACATATTCTCTCTCTCTCTCTCTCTCTCTCCCCCTCTCCCTCAATCCCCGCCTCTTACACACACACACACACCTCTAGATACCTAGGTTGGAAGAGAAGAGGTTAACGAACAAAATCGATGCTATATCACTGCTTGACAGTGTGTCCTTTCATAGCACACTACCGACAAGGTAATAAAATGGTCTGTGAGGAAGAAAGGCCATAAAAATAAAATCAAAGCCCTTGGCAGGCCAATCAGTATTCGTTCACTTGTGGAGTGTGTGTTGCTTGAATAGATTTTTACTGAAAGATTCTATTGTGTTTCTCATGGCTTAGATATTACTTTTCAGCTTTCGTTATAAATGTGACCATAGGAAATATTCTTGTTCCTGTCCAATCGCTACTTGCCATTTAATGAGTCATTTAGAGAGGATGTTGAGAACACCCAGAATCCTGAGTGGGCCCTCAAAGGACACTCTCCCTGCTTTATCATAATGAACTTAGAAGTGGTTAAAGAAAAACTCATTAAATTCATTGACCTATTAATAACACCACAATGAAGAAGATTCTAATGGAAATTCAGTGTAACCAACTGCCAAGGGAGATAAATAACAAAGGCATATTGTATAAAAATAAACATCAGACTGTTTCGAGTGCATCAATTACCTTAGTGCTTCCCATTGAGCAAAGGCAGAGAATAGGCCTTTCAAACATATTTCTACTAACTCACTAATAGAGCTCAACAAATTGCTAAAAGAGCTTTAGTTATTCATTCAAAAAAATAAATATAAGACAGGTGTCCTTTAGGAATTTAAAATCTAGGGAAGAAAAAGATAAGAAGAGGGTGATGGTCACTGATCACCTGTTATCTGGCAGGCCTTTTTCCAGGCCTTCTTCATGAGTTGTATCAAGACATGAATGTCTCTCCACTGGAGTAGAAATCCCACACGAGCAGGACCCTCGTTTGATTTGTGTTTCTGCCCTAGGTCCCAGCACCTGCAGTGTCTGACACATATCGATGTGCAGTCGATGTTCTTGCATGAAAGACTGACCGAATGAAATGTCTCATCAGAGTAGTGGCTAACCTAAAGCTCCACAGCATTCGGTGGATGTCCTTGGTGAAAGTCACACTTTCCCTTGGCCTCGGGGTACAGATATAGGAGGCAATAAGAAAATGCATGCAATACCTATTTCAGCTGTACGTTTATGCTCAGCTTCTCACCTCATTCCAACAACTGATTTCA
The DNA here is from genome assembly GCA_030015415.1 of Cynopterus sphinx. Lineage (NCBI taxonomy): Eukaryota > Metazoa > Chordata > Mammalia > Chiroptera > Pteropodidae > Cynopterus > Cynopterus sphinx. The sequence goes on from CM057394.1 coordinate 8,585,417, forward strand.
CTCTTAGGTTTTGTGCTTAAAATTGTGTATATGGAGGCACACATTCCTACCTAGGGGACAATGGAAATAACTTTGAACACAATGGTCTTATTCTTTTTCAAGGGCAGTTTCAGACAACAATGCCACATAGAAGCAGTGCCATGGCAGTTGCTAAGGAGAGGAGGAGATCGGGGCAAGGAGACGCTGAGTGCTTTCTTTAGCCTGCAGCCCAGGACAGAGCGACCAGAATGGAGAAACGAGGCCAGCCTGGACACCCAATTAGATCCCTTAGAGTCCACTGAGGATAAAAATAGCTGTGATCCCATTTTGGTATTTAAAATAGAATCACCAAAAAAAGAAATATCAGCTTCAACCTCTGCTATATTCTAGTATTTCAGTTTTAACTCGTCAGTTGCTAAGAAAATCAGGAGCAAAAACAGAGCAATGTCGTATTTGTACACTGCTGTGTACTAAGCACCTGGATGAAGTATCACGCTTTAGACACCTGCCCTGTGGGATGACAGCAGCAAGCCCGAGAATTATCTTGTATCAGCTGGTCTGTTTCCTGAGAGACCCAGAAAGGATTGTGCTCAGCTGTGTAAGTATTTCTGAGGGCTTGGTAGAAATAGCTGCTAAGTGTTCTTTAAGGTTTCCATCATGACCTGGATACAATATCTTTAATCTAGCAGATGTCACCAGGACTCTGGGCTGATTTTTACAGCATGCTCTCCAGGCCGGTTCATTGGCTCGCACCGTAAATACTAATAATAGTGAAGCAACTGTGAGTGGGCCCTCTAAGTTTAATGAACACGAAAAAAAGGTGTGAAATTATTTAAATTTAATGGACTGGTTCTTATAACGTCAGATTTTGTCCTTTCAGTCTCCATCGGGCTCTCTAAACAGGCCTGCCATCACCTGTGTCACAGTGGCATGAATGGGTGAGTACGGGGACAAACAAAGCGCTGAGTAACTGCTCATTTTATTTCGTTTGCTTCTCTTTCAACGACCTCTTCAGTAATATTCAAGGAATGCAAGCACTCGATAGAAAAATGACAAAAACAAACAACCCAAAGAGTCTGTCTAGAACAGAAATCATCCAGTCGCCTTGGTCACATTGAGGACGTTGTAAAGAAAGTTCATTAACAACAGAAATTATTTAAGTGCTGTGGAATCTGGCATTCAAATGGTGGGGATCTACCATTTGCCACTGGACATGGAAGATTCAGACAATAAACTCATCCTTGAAAGCATTAGTAGAATGTTCTATGTGGCAAAAGCCATATAATATGGAAGGGTGAGTATTTTGACATCTGCTCTGAGATGACAGCGACAAGCCTGTGTTGTCGTGTGGTTCCAAGCCAGACGCTATGTTTTCCTCTTCCTGGTGTCAAAAAGGTAGATATTTTTTCAGACAAAGGACTAAATTTTATTTTAATAAGAACAAAGGACCAGTGCTTGAGGTCATTCCTCCCTTTATGAAAAAAAAAAGTCAAGAACTTGAGAAATTGACTCTTGGTAGCAAAGCCAGTTTATAATTTAGTCAAGTCAACCATTTTTCATCAAGTATATTTATCTTAGGAAATAGTGTCAGTTAAGACCTGGATGAAAAAGCTGTGTATGTGCGAGGGTGCAAGTGTGTGTGAGAGAGAGAGAGAGAGAGAGAGAGAGAGAGAGAGAGAGAGAGAGAGAGAAGGCCGTAAGACACAGGAAGCTAAGAAAATGTCCTTTTTACCAATACACTACCCACTACAGTCAAGAAAGTTACCAAATTTCAGGACAAAATCATGGTTTTATAAAATTTTTAGAGCCAGTGACTGTCCATGAAAAGGAGCTTACAGGAGCAACTGAGGAGGGAGTCATCTTCCCTTAGCTGCTCAACGGTTCCCTCACCTAATGTAGATTGTTGTTTCCTATGCAGCCTGTTGTCACCTGCCATTTTAAAATCCTCAATCTAAGATACTTGCGTGACTTCTTCAAATTTACTGACCAGTCAGAAGTGTTCATTTGGCTATCAGAAATAGTGCTCCCACAGAGAAATGCAGAATGCATATTTGCAAAGCAATGATCAAAAAGTTAAGCCGGCATCTCAGTCTTGAGAGTTGGTGGGACAGAGAAAATACATTGGGAGACAGAGGCTCCACAGCTATGACATTGAGAAATTTTTGACCCTCAACGACTTTCTCTTCTCCTTTTATGCTTTGATCTTTTACTCACAAAATATCTTCCTTGAAGAATAGTCATAAAAATTAAAGAATGAGATAAAAATGGAAGCTCCAGATTGCAGAGGATAGCACATAAAGTATTCCTAATAATACTTTATAAGATATTATTATTAGACATTTTGCTAGTCCCTTTTGAAAACACAGCTGGTTCTGCGATAAGACAACTTAGGCATTCTTAAAAACTTTGCACTATGCAAAATTGTGCAATAAAAATCAGAGTTTATAGCAGAAAGACATGGGGGCACAACACCCAGGAACGTCATCTGTGGCACATGAAAAACAAACAAACAAGAATAGCAGTTTTTCACATGTTGCTTTCTTAAGAAATACATAATCTCCATCTTGAAAAAGACCTGGTATTGGCTAATGAAGTGGGCCTGGTGAGGGCTACAACCTGTGAGCTATTGTGAAGTGGTGGAAAGAGGGTCGTCTGAGACTGCAGAGCTGGAACCCCAGGTGGTGATGGGTGTGGCTGACAGCACAGGCCTGAACCATGAGGTAGAGATGGTAAAGGTCTGAGAAATGTGCATTTCATGTATTTCTATGTCATTCAGTTCAGCTAGGTGCAGTGTCCTTCATTCATTCACTGATGAAATCATGTATAAACAGATGTGCGATGTGCAGGATACAGATTGCCCCCTAATATATCCAATATGTTACAACAAATTTGTGATTTCAAATGAGTGTTAGAGCAGAACTGACTACATCATGGAATGAGTCCCCAAAATGAAAAGTTAAACCTCAAAATAATTACCAGAAAATCAACCGATTCTCTTTGCCCTGACTTTAGAGGAGCACCTACAGGCACAGCTGCAGCAGCGGGGCGCTGCTCTGAGCCTCTCTCTCTCCATCAGCAAGTCTGTGAACACTGGATACTTAGAAAAATGAAAGGTGTAGATAGTGACCTTCATCACAACCAGGACTTCTCTAACATATAAATTTTGAGCCTCACAAAAGACATTTGAGTAGGGAATTAAGATCCCTAGATTACTGACCATAGAGAGGTTTTCCTTTCACTCTCCAATCACTCAAAAAATTTTTATTCCCAATCTTTATTCATTTGGAAACTATTTATTGAGCCCCTACTATGTGCCAGGCACTATTCCAGATACTGGAGTTGCATTGATGAATGAAACAAAGGTCCCTTCCCTCACAGAGCTTATAGTCTAGTGGGGAAAACAGACTAGGAACAATAGCATAATAGATGAGCTACACATAATGTTAGAAGGTGATAAATGGTATGGATGAGATTAGAGAGCGATGGGAATAAAGAATATCAGGGAAAGGGACAGATAGATTATTAAATTACGTGGTCAGGGAAGTCCTCACTGAAAAGCAGACAATAAACACTAAAAATCACATGTAATATATCAGGTAATGATTCATGCTAAAAGGAGTAAATCAGGGTGAAAACAGAAAAAAAAGTAAATAAGGAGTGAGGAAGCTCACTATCTTAACCAGTTCAGGAAAGCTGATATGTGAACTGAGAAGAACCATGTCACCAGAATATCTGGAGAAAGGGAATTTCGGATAGTACAGCAGGTGCAAGTCATCTGAAGTAGAATGAGCTCGGCACATTCTAAACCCATCAGAGACCAGTGCCATTATAGCAAAGGCCCAGAGAGAGACCCTTGCAGGAAATCTGGTAAAGAAGCTGTCAGAGCAATGACCAGGCCCAGGCCCCACAGAGCTGTGTGTGCCAGCCAGGACCCGCAGTGCGAACTGAAGATTTCGAGTACAACGGGGCATAAACTAACTGCAATGTTTAACATGTTCTTTGGCTGTAGTCAGAGAACAGACAGTCGACAGCCACAGTCTGTGCAAGACATAACAGTGGTAGCTGTGGAAATGGGTTAGTGCAAACGGAGGCATCATACACTTTAAAGGCAGAGCAAGAGAACTTGACGGACTGAATATAGCGTAAGATAAAGGATGCAATCAAGGATAGCTTCAAGATTTTTAATTGAAAAAATGGAATAAATCATAGGACCAGTTTTTGAGATGCATGTAGATGATGGCAGGAAGAGGTGTGGGGCTGGGCAGTGTAGGCCAGAAATCAAGACCTACTTAATAGGAGATGAGGTCCAACCTAAGGACCAAAGAGGGGCCTTGCATCGAGTTATGGTAAATTGAACAGCAGTCAGTCTCACAGCCAGCATTGTATTTTGTTTACCAGGGGAACTTTAATGTTTTGACCTTTATATACTATTTTTTAAAAATAATTAACTTAAATCAGTTCTCTAGAGCCCTATGTTTCCTTGGCAGAGGTCTCTTATTAACTATCTGCTGTCTGGAAAGAGCTATACCTTAAAATTTCAGAATAAAAGAATATTAATTTCGAAAACTTAATGGTTAAAAAAAATATATAGCAAAAACCAATGAGCCACTTTCTCATGGCACCAAATATTTGAATGTCTTATCTAACATGAGTTCTTTTTGACACTTTCGGCGAAAATATGTTTCAACAATACCCACCTTATTAACTTTCCTGAGCCGGAGCTGTGGGATGTCACACAGAACTAGATGACCAGAAAAGGCCCTGATAGTTAGCACACAAATTATGCAAGACCATAAGAAACATGGAACTCCTGGAACCAGTATTCATACCTAATTCTAATTCTAAATTCCTTGCTGACCTCGGACAAAATAATAAAATGAATAAAATTCATCTTTGTCTTCTGACTCCCATTCCTTTTTGCTACCAAGAATATCCCTGGGTCTCTGATGAATGAAACAATATACGAAATTCAAGCATACTATGGGGTAAGTGAGTAATAAGGAAAAATGTGTCATCTCTCTCAGATATGTAGAGAGACAAGAAGGCTTAAGTTCAAGAAAGAAATTTCTCATCAGGAGGAAGAAGAAAAAGGGTTTTGCACAGCTTAATAATCACTAAATCCAAACAGCCCCCACACTTTTCGGGGTAAGTGGTAAGTGGTGTTGCTGAGCTAACAACTGCTAAACCACTCGCTCTCCAAAATATGGACACGTGTGTGAATATTAAAAGGTTTGTTCGATAAACATAATTTCACTATAAATGATACTGATATAAAGATTGTGTACCGCACAACGTACCAAAAATAAAAATAAAATATATAATACTTCTTGCAGCCCATGAATTCTCACAGGATGTTTTCCACTGGTTTCTGCCCAAATCTTGCATCAGAGCCAACTGTGGGTGCCTTCGATCATGATCCGACAAATGGTGTTGCATCTAGACCCACAACTCCTTTCCTAATAAAGGCACTGTTATAATTTTATATATGGCATGAATGCTGCTCACTATTCTAATCGACGTTAACAAGACAAAACAATGAAGATGAATGTGAAACCTTCACTTTTTTATCAACGAGGTCAACAACTTTCTTTTGTTGACTCAGATAACAGCTTTCAAGGATCAAAACACTTTCTCCCTATTCGTGTGTGTGTGTTGCTGTTCACAATGTCACGACTACAGACAGATGCACTTTTGAGTTTACATCTAAATTGTTCATGTTTTCTCCACTGCTTTCTGAAGTCCAAACAGTCAACAAAACAATCAATCAGGTACTGTTTGTTGATTTCTGTGATGTAACCCCCTCCATCGTGACTGATGTTGTGTCATATGGAACCCAGAATTGAGAAGAGGTGAGTTTATTTATAAGATGTGAATAACCTAAGGGGAACAGATAATAATAAAATATAAAAAAAAATTAGAAAGTGATCAGTTTTGAGTATTACTCCCTTTTAATATAACTTATTGAATTGTAAATTTTTATTATCTAAGACTAAATAATGGCTGTGTTTAACAACCGACACAGAGATTTCCTGAAAACTTAACAAATGGCTCTTGGAAAATGACACGAGTCAGCACCACTCCAGCTTGGTCTCCAGTAACTTGTTAGGAAAACCTGGAGCCTAAGGTGGGGAAAAGACCTGCCCCTTACTTTCTGCATTTGCCTTTTCTTATATCTCTTCCTGTGCATGAGGGAAGCTGCTGTTAACCCTTCAGCTAAATCCAACCGTGAACTCTGAGCCAGGCTTCCTAAGACCTAACCCAGGAGCCCACCACCCTAAGGCCCACACGCCCAGCCACCCAGGACTCTCTAGTAGGCTGAGGAAGTACAGACCACCAGTGGCTATCCACCTACCAAAGTATGCTACCTTTATAAAACATCATGGAAAAAAAAAAACAACATCTCCGTTGCTGACATTATAGATGGACCTTTCGGGTTATCAAGGTTTCAGACTTCTGCTTCTTTGCCATTTACTGGCTGCAATTGTTGGATGTATTTTTAGGTTCCAAATATTACTTGCAAGGACAATAATATAATCCTATCTTTTGCCGAAGCCAAAGATAACATTTGGCTGTAAACACTGATTCATATGCCATCTCGTTTCTTCTGAGGTTCCCTTTCAGGGCCTTGCTCCTGTACCTAAACTAAATCTTTTCTCATGCAGTCCGCATGAAAACCATCTCCAGCCATCTTGATGCTCCTAACCCACTTCACATTCTCAATTAAGAGTGTGAGCATAATGTTTACTCCTTGTATATTATATTTGTCTTGTATACAGACAGACCCCCTACCACCAAGAGTTTATAACTTAAGAGTAATAATTCTGATAGAAAAGGGCAAATAAAGATGTATAAATGGAAAATAGGTTTAAATTTTAAGTCAACATTATAATCTAAATGCCAAAAACAAATGAAAGTATCTCCATTTAATAATAAAATACTGATAAAATTACACATGTATATATAATTTTTTCTTTAAGTATAAAAATAAGACTTATTTGGAATTTAGCAAATGAATGACCGCCAACAGTTCTTCACTTTAAAAAGTATAGATATTATATCTAATAATATTTTTAAGTATTCTTAGGTGAATGTATGCACTTGCCAGCATTTAAGTGTTTCTACCATGAAGACTTTCAGTATGGAAGTGTTGTTTTAAAAGCAGAAATAATCAAGTTTTGTGAGATTTTTAAACATTATAAAGCAATAAGTATTTGATTATTTAATTATCTGCTTCATTGATAAAAGGCTGTGTAGGCTTAACCCTTTAAATGCACCAAATTTGACTTGTTTTAAACATGGAAGTAGTAACAGATGATCAAAAAGGGGGCACCAATCCATAAATTATTCCTCAATTAAGACATTTGATTCATCTGTGATTTTTCAAATGATTCATCAGATTATTAAAATAATTAAGTGGACAAAGTGACAATAAGAAATCTATGTATCACCCCATAGGCACTTCTCATCTTCTCGAGATTGTAGTCTAGATCCCTCTGGCAACTTTAACTTGATTAACAGATGTTTAATATGAAACACCTAAAAGATTTTCAATGAATGTTAACTTTCTTCTCTTGTTCTAAAATAAAAGCATTTTAATGATGTTTTATTTTTTTTTTTACTTTGATTTTTCCATGTTCTACATCCAGAAAACATAAATAGGAAATACAGATATAAAAAAAGAAACATATAAGAACATCAAAATAGTATTGTTAATGGTACCTGTTAAATGTTGATATTTTTAAAAATCTATAAGAAAATACACCAAAATATTAATGACAGTTGTGTCTCTAAATGGAGGTATTATAAGCGGTCTTTTATTTAATTTTATTTTTTCTATGTTGCCCAAGTTTCCATAATGATTATGTATTACGAATGGGTTGGAGAAAGCTTTTTTTCTAAGAGTAAATAAAAAAAAAACAGAATATAATCACATCTCATTTCACTTATTAAACACCTTTAAGAAAATAGTTAATAGCTTAATATTTGTTTTGAAAGTTTTTAAATGTCTGAAAGAAGCCAACTTCTCTTCCAGCCTTTTTCCCAGTCCAGCTGAACTACGTGTAGTTCACTGAAGCATCACGCTGACTCCAAATCTGGGCCCTGTAGATGCTCATTATCACATCATAAGTATACTTCCCTACGTTCTTCAAGCAACTAACTCCTAGTTTTTCTCCAAAACCCAGCATCACTTTCTTCAGGAACCCTTTTTTGGCTCCCCAGTGCAATACAAATGCTCATCCTTTGGACAAAGTCCTCTGTGCATCCATCACCAACAGTAAGCACGTACCACACAGTCATAAGAAAGGGTGTGCTTCCCATGGGACTTAGCACAACACGCACTGAATAAAGAGATGAACAAATAGACCAGCAACTTTGACCGTCCATAATTTAAACAAATGGTTGAACTTCATTTTTTCTCTCATTTGTTTGGCTCTTCGACTAGAGTATTAAACACAGGAGGTGCTTTGACATTTTAAAAATAATTTCAGTTAAGTTTCCAGTCACGATGGCGGAGTAGGTAAATGCTGCTTGCCTCCGCCCGTAACCACATCCAAAATACAACTAGACAAGACAATAAATATCACTGAGAACTGCCTGAAGTCTAGCTGAACAGGAATCCTATAACTCAGCATATACAGAAGCCACACCAGACTCGTGGGAGTGATGGAGATGCAGAAGGGCCTGGTCCCACACCCACATGTGGCAGTGAAAAATTGAGAGGGATATCTCAACTGTGGATGTCCACGCTGAGGAGCAGGGGTCCCAGCTTCACACCAGGCTCCCCAGCTCAGGATTCTAGTGCCAGGAAGAGAAGTCCCCACAATATCTGGATGTTAAAAGCAGCGGAGGTTGTGGCTGCATGGCACAGAGGGCTGCTGGAGTCTCAGGCATTCCACTTAGAGCAAAGACACACAAACTTACTTGCCTGTGGACTCGACTCACTCTGAGCTCCAGCAGTGGGGTAACATCTTGAAAGGTGCAAAGGGCACATGGGAGGAACTGAAGTGTCTGGTTTCAATGTGAGGGCTGGACGAACAGCTCCCTCCCAGGCAGAAGTTCTGGGAGAAGCCACTGAATCTTTGTTGCATCCACCCCCACCCAGCCTACCTGCAAAGGCAAGCACCACATCTGAGTCTCCACCAACCAGGCTAGAACCATCTGCCCTGTGCTGAGACCCCACCTGACCCAACTTGTGGGCACCCCAAGCCACTTCTAGTGGTTTTCCATACAAATGGTCTGTCTTGGCTCATTATGCAGACTTTCCTAAATCCTGTCAACGGTTCCCAAACCCCAAACAAGCCGCATCCAGCCCTGGCATGCCCTGTACCTCTTGCTAAGCAGCGCCAATCTCAGCACTAGGAAGCCAGCCTCGGTTCGCAGCTTAGCCTCACCCAGGTACCTCCACGCATAGCACAAGTGACAACAACTGGCAGATCACTTTGTAGCTCATACCAAGCAGCTCTGGGCAAAGCAAATGCACTAGCTTAACTTTTCCTGCACAAAAACCCCCCACCCCCCAACATGAGGCCCTAGAATCAACACAGACAGTGGTCAGCTTCAGACCTCATCAGAGCACCAGCCAACACCTTCACAAATGACAAACTTAAAGAGCAGACTTGGCATGCACCATACCTGCTAAAGCAAATCATGCTCATAGTGTCAGCTCCTCCCAGTCAATCAGCCTGAGGGTCAATCCCTGCCTTTGATGTACCAACAGCAATCAAGGCTCAACCACGACAGGTGGGAAAACACAGCCCACACAAGAGATGCACCTGGAGCACTGGTTCAGGTGGCCAGAGAGACTTCACCACACAGGGCCCTATTACACAAGACCACTCTACCAAGACTGGGAGACTGAGCAGCTCTACCTAATACATAGAAACACAGGGAAGCAGCTAAATTAGAGAAAAAAAGAAACACGTGCCAAATGAAAGAGTAGAACAAAATTTCAGGAAAAGAACCCAACAAAATGGAGACAAGAGATCCACCACGGGCAAAGTTCAAAAGACTGGTTATCGGGCTGCTCAGGGATCTCAGTAAGAACTTTATAAAAGTGAGAGGAAACACAAAAGAAAACATAAAAAAGTAGTCAAACATGAAGAATGCAGCAACTGATATAAAAAATACATTAGAGGGAATCAAGAGTAGATTAGATGAAGAATTGAAACAGTGATTCAGAAGATAAAGTAGCAGAAAACACTCTAATAGAAGAGCAGAAAGAAGAAGGAATCCAAAGAAAGATAGTTTAAGGGGCCTCTGGGACAACATCAAGTGAACCAACATTTGTATCACCAGAAGGAGGGGAGAGCAAGGAAGTGAAAATCTATTTCAAAAAATGACGACTAAAAACTTTCCTAATCTTGTGAAGGAAATAGACATACAAGCCCAGGAAACACAGAGAATCCCAAAAAAAGATGAACCCAAAGAAGCCCACCCCAAGACGTACTATAAATGAAATGTCAAAGACTCTTAAAAGCAGCAAAATAAAAGCAGTTACCTACAGAGGAGCTCCCATAAGACTGGCAGCTGATCAGGAAATTTGCAGGCCAGAAGGAACGGGCATGAAATATTTAAAGTAATGAAAAGCACCTACAACCAAGCTACTGTTTAGAATTAAAGGGCAGATAAGGAGCCTCCCACACAATAAAAACCTGATGGAAGGGGTAGGAATGGGTGGAAAAGAGGAAGAGATTAAGAAGTGCAAATTTGTGGTTACAAAATAGTCATGGGCTGTAAAGTCTGGCATGAGGAACAGAATAATATTATAATCACTATGTACCGTGTCAGACAGGCACTAAATTTATCATATGTAATAGGAATGTCTAATCACTGTGTTGTGCACCTGAAACTAATATGTCATTGTGCGTCAAGTAGAATTGAAAAATAAAAAATTAAGATAAATTTACAATTATAGCAGAGGGTGACGAGTGAGGTCCTGAGGGATGCACTTTCTGAAGCAGTAGCAACCAGGGGTGACGTGGATATGGGGACAAGCCCTCAATTTTCCATCAGTGTAAAAAATTCAAATGCAGTTATATATCTACTACCCAAGGCAAAATAGGCATTGGACTGAACAACTACCTGAGTAGTATAATCAGAGTATATTCACTGTGATGTAACCTTTATAGAGAGAGAAAAAGACCACAAAGCCCACTGTTACTAGCACTGGCTCATGGTGGAGGAGTGGGAGCCGTGTTGATTGCCACTTACTGCAGGAAGTCTAGATCTCGAAAATAAAATTTTTATGCAGATTTTATTAACATTTGAACCTAGTATCAATTTACTATTTCCCAAACCGAATCTCGAGATCTAAAATGGAAAGGTGAGGGTAATAAGTGTGTTCTTAAATTGTATCCCCTCGGGGAGAAATGCTTTTTAATCAAATTGTCGCAGAATAACAGAGGCACTTTTTGCCACCTCAGCTTTGAACATTTTGCCTTTCTTATCACCCAGAGAAATGAATTTGTCTCTATATCAAGACCTAGAAAGCCTGAGTAGTATTTTTATCCTCACAGCTTTCTGCTTCTAAGCAATTCCGAGGCCCCAGCTGACCTTGAACCTAATCTCCCTTACCTACAGCCAACTACTCTGCCACTCCACCAATACGAAGTTAGGTGAACATATCAAATTCACTCTCCGAAGAAATAATGACAATTCTTCATTTTGACTCAGAATCACAAGACAGGTTTTTAACTATTTCAACTTCATACTCTTTTAAACTTTTCTTCCCAAAATAGTTACTTCAAGCCTCAGAATACTGTCATTTACACATAACAACATGAATACAGGTTTTAGTTGCTTCAGTTCTAAGACTTACCACATATACAATATATTTATTACCAACCTTAAAGAATGAAGTGTACCTAGAACTAATAACTATAATCCTAAATAATCTTTTCTAGTACATTCGGCATCTAGTAGCCAAACCTTTTAATAAAAATGTTTCAAACACAGCTCAAAAACGTGTCCCTGATTAAAAGTGTACAATACTTGAACATTATTTTTGGAAGAAAGTCCAAGCCTCTGCAAGCTGACCCTGATCTACTGTCTTCACAGAGGAGCCACATGTCCCCTGCAAACTCTACACCCCCTTGGCCAAAACCCTTATGGTGTTCTCTGAGCATCCAGAGAACTCTCCCATCTCTATGACTGTTCTATCTCTGTTTTGTTCACTGGACTAACCTTCCTCCCATGTTCCTCCCCTATGGAGCCTGCCCCAGATTATGCCATCCGAGTATAACGTCTCCATCCTCTACACTCTCACCGTTCTTGCCACATTTACCACATCTTACTCATTTATTCGGCCTCCCACAGCAGTTAGCCCATAGTAGGTTTACAATTCAGAACTATAAGTGAGTGACTGTATATTTTCAAATAATTATTCATAAGACGTTCCAAGATTATTCTATTTCTCCACATAATCACACATATCCATTACCATCATCTGGTAGTTCATATGTTGTAGTATATATTTTTTAAATTAATTTAATTTAATATTTTGAACGTTTTATTTTTTTATTTTTCTTTCTCCCCTCTCCTCTCCCCACTGCTAACCACCTGATGTTGTAATATATTGGTTGACTCTATATTCACCCTATAACTGATATTGGAAGTTGTTTTAGTAAATATAGATAGCAGCTTATGTGTCACATTTTTTTGTCATATAATGATAATAAATTCTGATGTTTGAATATCCTACTGACATAAATTCAAGTTAAATGGTTTATTATTATTTAACACCCCAAATTTAATTATTTGCTTTATGCATTGCCCTTTATGAGTCAACCATGCCTTGATTCTAAGCAACCCTCAAACATTTTTAAGTTTTAACCACAGAAAACTTTAAGGCCCTTATGGCATTAAATGGTAAATACCAATATGATGACTATTGAAGATACTAGGCTATTACATCATAGAATAGTTAAGCGTCAGTGCTATATGGTCATATTGTCAACAGTTTTACCTTTTTTCTAGCAAAATATCCTATAAAATGTAAAATAAAGGTATTATAATTCATAAATTATCACAAAAGGAAAAAACAAAAATATAATCACAAATATTGCTCAGATCTTATATTTTTATGCTGCAGTCTTAGAATACTCTGAAGGATAGAAGTGAATTTGGCAAGGCTGGGAAATAAAACAACTAACTTTTTCTGACAGCAAGAAAAATATGTGTAAATTTTATCAAGGTAGCAAACAAAAACCAAGAGACCTTGATTACTTAATTTAATTGTTTAAATATCACATTTATCCTCATGTAATACAAACTCCTCAAATTATTCTGATATTCCATTTGGAAATAAAAAGAGAGATAAAAAGTGAAGCATCTGATTCTGCGATAATATAAAATATCTTGATGTGGCGACAGAAAAAATCTAACTATGGGAGGTGAATACATAAGGTAAAAATATACATGCCTCACTGCTAAAATGTACAGCTGAAACGTATCAGATTTTGTTAACCAATGTCACCATAATAATAACAAAATACAAACAAAAATTATTAATTAATTTAAAAAATAAAAATATCTTGATAATGTGTTTCTGTGGTTATATTAAGTGCCAATGCATCAAGTTTTGGCTGATGCTCAGTGTCCTTATATAACAAAGGACATTGTGATAATTCATTTCCCTTAAAAAGCCATGAATTTGCAAAACACGCCATCTACATCCTCGATACCAAATAGGGACCTGTCAGACCCTGCGTCACCCACCGCCCTTGCTGAAGGGCTGGGCCTAGAGGAGCAGGTTTTATGCCACAGTATCCTCCCCCCTACTCCCAGTTATAGAAATAAAACCTGGGCCTTCTCAAGGACAGCCAAGGCACAGAGTAGGCAGTGACACACTTATGCCCACGTATTAAAAGATGAACCAGGCAATCGGATTCCAATCTCAAAAATTTTAAATTAGAAAATCAGGAGAGTGAGTCAGGGCAATCGAATCCTATGAAAGAGTTCAAAACGTGGAGCACAGAATGAAGACCAATTAGTTGGAAAAGGAGATGCCGAGAGAAGCAGCTTCCAACAGAAAACAGGCCCGAGAGCTGTCCAAGGTTCTGATACCCAGAGCTCCGGCCTGTCGACCTGTCGGGTTACAACAGCCTCAAAGGTAACCAAAATCCAATCAACAAAGACAAAAATGAGCCCAAATAATGTGGCCATGCTCCAAAAGTTCATAATAATATAACTGAAACTATTCTTGATAGGCCCCTGCAGCCAGGAGGCACTGGCAAACAGTGTAACATTTAAAAGCTAGGCTGTGGGAGCCAAAGCCCAGCTCTTCCATTTACTATCTACGTGGCCTTAGGCAAGCTATTTAATCCCTCCAAGCCTCCTCGTATATGGCTCATGTGCAGAATGGGTATAATAAGACTGCCTGAAAGGGCTATTATGAGTGATAAATGAGATGATGAATGCACAATGCACTTATCATCTATCACTCATAATCTTGATGATGATGATGATGATGATGATGATGATGATGATGATGATGATATGATGACGACGACGACAATGATGATTATCTTTTTTCCACACTGGCACAATGTCTCAATAAAGGACTAAATAAGTTTTAAATTGAAAATAACTCTCTAGCTACTTATCACCAGCTTGCTCACTTAAAATAGGTAGACTATTCTAGTTAACATTTTAAACATAGAACGCATTGCTGTGGGGACAATTTGGGATGAAAATGAATAGTTATAGAAACAAAAACCCAGAACACTTTTCCTATTATAACCTAGATTATTCAGTTGCCTTTCGACCACCACCCATTGATTCTAGATGTCATCTATAACCCAAACTCCTTTTCCATTTTCTCTGCAAATACAGCATTCATTGCCTTCATGGAGATTTTATAAGGGCTTCCTATTAAACCTTCTCACATGTGCACCCTTTGATTGATTCAGAAGATTCATAGTTATTCTCAATTAAAAACTTCCACAGAGCATCACTGTCTGATGAATAAAGGCTAAATCCTGTTCTAATGATTATTGCAACCCTTCACTATCTAATCTCTGAGGTTCCTGGTAACATCCCCTACTGTTGCCCACCAACTTTTATGGCTCTTTTTCATAGCTATTCATTTTCTCTGGCTATTTTTCTCTGCCAAGAACCCTATTCTACCTTATAAGTCTAGGTCGATATCTGACTGATTTCTTAAGACTCAGCTCGAAAGCTCTTTCTTTGTGAGATGTCTTATCCCTCTATTCAGAATTAATATTTTTCCCATGATCACAAAGTATTTTTATTTCAACGATAGCACATCACATCTCACTATAAAGCTATGGCTATATATTTGTTAAACTATAGCTATATTTTAAATAAAGAGGAATTTTAAAATAATCATAAAGTTCATAAACAAGGTAACTCTGATATGGGAAAAATATTGATAAACCTATTTAAAATTTTCTACATCACATACTTTAATGTCCACATGTCCTAATCAATAACCTGATTCTAAGGAGAGTAAAGGAATTCTAATAACTAAGAAAAAAATCATTTACACAACAAATATTTTCTCTTTTAATGTAACAAACTTCTATAAGAAATGTGTCACTTATATTCATTACAATGTCCTGTTCTTGAGCACCTGACACTGTAATTAGATGTGAGGAGGAAATGCAGCCCTTTTCAATTAATTCTTAGTGAGTGATCACTCTGATCTTAACTAGCAGGGGATCCTTGTGCCTACACAGAAGTCATTGAATATTGATTAAACATTCTTCCAGAGAAGATATTGAGGTGGCCTTCAGGTAGATAGATGGAAAGGTGCTTGGCATTGCTGGTTATTAGGGAGGTATAAATTGGAGCCACAGGAGATGTTACCTCCTCACACCTGTTGAGTTGATCTCATAAAAGGGATGAGAGGCAATGAGTGCTGATGGGCTTGTTGGGGCACAGGTGCTTGCACCACTAGGAATGTGGGTTGATGCAGCCACTGTGGAGAACAGTATAGAAGTTCCTCGGAGAATCAGAGATGCAGCTGCCATGTGGTCCAGTGGTTCCACTTCTGAATGTGTGTCTAAAGGAAACAGGATCACTATCCCAATGGTATGTCTGCATGTTTATTGTGGCATTGTTTACGGTGCCCGGGACATGAAGGTAGCCTGGGTGTTCACTGGTGTCTGTGTGATTGAAGATGGGGTGTGTGTGTGTGTTGAATAGTGTTCAGTTACAGAACGTCATTCCAGGAACCCCTGCCATTTTTGATGACACAGATGAGCCTTGAGGGTATTGTGCTAGGTAATGTGGATCAGAGAGAAAAAGACAAATACTGTGTGATATCACTTATAGGTGGGTTTTGAATAAAACAAACTCATAGAAGCAGAGATTGGATTTATGGTTGCCAAAGGTGAAATAGAGGCAGGTGAAAGAATTAGGTGAAGATGGTCAAAAAGGTACAAACTTCTAGTTATAAGGTAATGCTGGGGATGTAATATACAACAAATAATTGAGGTTAACAACACTGCATTTTATATTTAAAAGTTGCTAAGAGAGTAATATTAAAAGCGCTTATCACAAGGGAAAATTTATAACTATGTGAGGTGATGAATATTAACTAAACTCAATATGATAATCATTTATAATATATACCTATATCAAATTCATATATTGTACAACAAACTTATACGATGTTATACATCAGTTCTACCCCAATAAAACTGGCAAGAGGGGGAAATGTCACACAATAAGAACTACTTTGATGATCAAAGTCCATAGTATGATGCTTTATAGTTACTCACACAAAGCTCTAAATAAAAAATTGCAATAAAAGGAGATATTTATACTGTTAATGTGAGAGTTAGAAATAGGAGAAAAATTAAAGAACCTAAACAGCTGCAGAGCATCTTTTATGCATGCATAACCCACTAGCAGAGACAGGTGCACACACTTGAACCTGCTTCCAAAAATATCTTTTCTGACATTCACTTCATTACTACATGAAAACAACAACATATGCTATTGGCAAGAGGTTCTCACTCCATTTGGGTCACTGGCAACCTTGATACAGAGACCATTTGGCAGACTCCCCGACATCGTGCATGGATTTTATGTAGGTTTGATATTTGTGCGTGGGTCTCTTGTATTGCAGGACAACATTCTGTTCGCAAACTATTATTACTTTTTCCCTTAAATCTGCACAAGCATTGAGGGAGTGAGAGAGAAAAAAAAGAGAGAAAGAAAATATGTGAAAATTGATTAGAGCAAATGTAATTTCCTCTCTTTTCCAGGCAAATAGGATGACTTGAAAAAATACTTTTTTTTACTATAGAGGCCATGCTGTTAAATACCTAAGGTAAAGGGTAACGAAGATACTGATAGAACAAAGTAATCCCTTTGTCTCCTCCCCCAGCAAAGACCAGCTACCTTAGGAAAGCCATAAAACTGTTCGAAGCACTGGCAACTTCCGTCTCCCCATCTTAAGATGCATACCCAGACAGAGGTATATCCAGAAGCTTCATCTTTGGTTTCACTTCGAATTGGAAAAGATTAAAGCAAAGAAGAAAATTTTCACCTCCAGTTGTGTTATTACATCAACCCTGAGTGAGGAGCAAAGAAACATCACTTTCCATTTGCCTTCTCAGGACCCTCTAGAAAGAGCTGGGTAAAGGGATATCTGGCCTCTTCCTTATATGCACGTCAGTTTATTAAATGTACAGAATGCTCCAGCTGTCATTCTCATCTCTTTTTTTCTCTGTTAGAGTGTTTCTCCGCGTATCAATGGGTCCGTTCACAGAAACTGACCAAATTTTGCATATATTTATTGTTTGTACTCCATCTCATTCTATAAAAACATGTATTTGAATTTTATCTAAATTATTCATGTCATGTTTTATTTTTTAAAAAAATATATAAGGTTAATTACAAAGATACATTAAATGTCAAAAATTAAGAAGTCTCTAATATCTTTGGTTAACTATCCCAAAATAAATCTACAGTGGGGTGATTTCTTTCGTGGTAACACCCTGAAAATAAAGTTGATGTTTGGGTAACTGGTCTAGCAGGAATATAATTGTTTTCTTTTTTCCTCCAGAAACTGCTATGCATTGACACACATCTAAAAATTAATGATAAATGTGAAATAGAAGTCATCACCATTTACCTTCATAAACAATAATTTTTCGCATTGCCCTTATGAACAACATAAAGCGGGGGAAAAACATTTTGTTACATACACCAGAAAATACTGGTTAATAAGTCAATGAAAATTTGGTGATAAATTTATAAGGGAGGCATCATGGCTCTATACTCTAGTGTGATAATTTTAAGTGACATGTCATATATCTGATATTAAAATGGAATATATTAGATACTCTGTCAAAAAAACCAATATGATAAAAACAAAATTGAATTTAATAAAATTTAAATAATCAGATTTAAATTTATGTTTATGTTTAAATAATCATTTGCCAAAATAGAACTTGAAAAAGGACCATCTATCCAGCAGCTTCTCTGAAAAATACCTGGAGTGTTCCTTTGGTTACAAGCTCAGTATGATCTAAAATGTAAGGAGGTTGTTAAAACAAAAACCCATTTAAAACATCCATATAAAAGCAAAATATAATGTCTAGAAAACAGATGGTAGAATTTCCACTGTCCTCTCCACTAGTCAACCACTCCTGTGGTTGAATTTTCTTATAAAAATTGTATTTCACTTTAAAACTTAAAGGCACATTTATCTATTCTGCAAAGTAAAATAAAACCCTGTTTCTATTTACATGCAAAAGTTATTTTCATTGGTCCATCATTTCATCTCTATGTTGGCTTTTTCAGGATTACTATATTAAATGTGTTCGTCTTTAGTAGATTTTGCCTTTTTTTAAACTTTATTTTTTAAACTTTTCTCCAGCAGATGTTAAAAACCAACTAAAATATAGACATTATTTTCTTGCCAACTTCAGAGCCTCTCTATCAAAAGTGAGAGAAAATTCTAATTAAGAATATTGTAAGGCTAAGTTATAGACCTGAGACCTAGCAATGACTTTTACTATTTTATTTCTGCATTTGCTCTCTAGTTTCATTTATCTATAGTCTCCCGAATAGGAGATGTGTATATAAACAACCAGTTATGGGTAGAGCTGCTCAGGAAAATTTTATTAGGCTGCTAGAAGTTTGACCAACGATGTTTTACAGAGAAACAAAATGAGCAATACAGCTTACATTCAGATATCCACAGTTAGGAAGTCATAAAGTTCTCATTCATTCATTCACACACAGCACAAAGGGAAAAAATGATCAGTGTAATAAGAGAAACATCAATAAAATGCTAGGAAAGTAGAGTAGACTTTGTCGGCCCAGGAAGGCTGAACTAAATTGTAATGGACTGAGTGTACAATTTAGTTTCTAAAATTATTCTCAGATTACGTTGACACCAAAACTCCCTACCAACCACTGCACCCTCAGCCTCCACTCCAGTTCTTACATTTTTACGGAATTGACCTTTAAACATTTAAAAGAGTACTCTGCAATTTTAAAATGTAATAATATGAAGCACAGTAATGAAAACTGTTAGCACAGGACTGGAGTTAAGCGAGTTATCAACCTGTTAGAGTTTGTCTGGAATAAGCCAACAAGAATGGAACTAGATCTGTAAATCAGGTGAGACATAGCTAAATTAAACAGAAACACTAATTCTAGAAAAGAGAAGGCTTGGGGCAACCATGATTGATGTTTTTGTATAGGTGAGGTGTTCTTGAGTGGAAGAAGATTTAGATATATTCTATGTAAATCCAGAAATGTAACTTAGAACCATGGGAAAGAGAGTCATAAAAGTAGACGTTATATAAATGTAAGAAACTAATTTATAGTGCTTTGAGGTATCTGACCATTACTTCCTCCCGAGGATGTGGACTTATCTCAACTAAGGGAGGCGAGGCAAAAGGGATAAAATTGCAGCACAAGCCAGGGAGGAAAAAGTAAATTAGACAACTTCCATGGTCCCTTCACACTTTACTTATGAAATATCTAAAACAATGAAACACTTCCCTTTTAGAGAAAATCTAATTAATTGCAAAAGCTGTTTTTGAAAACTTAATTGTGGTGTGCGTCTCCTATTTTCATATCTGTAAGCAAGCAAATGAGAAGCAGAAACTTATTGGGGGCTTAACCAGCCTTGGAGAGTTTAGCTGAAATGCCAACAAAATAAAATCTCTGAATTCTCCCTATGAATCAATATGAACAGGAGTAAGAAAATAATAATATTTCAACTTCTGAACTACATAGTCAGGTGTGTGACATTATAGGAATACATGAGACAGCCCTACTTCCCCACTGGCCTTTAATTTTAACTGTTTAATGCAAGGAACGGGGAGTTTTTTCCAAAAAGGAAAACAGTGATGTCTTAAGCTGTGCCTTCCAGTCTGTCTCAATTCACTTCCCACACGGGTGGAGATGGGGGATAACAAAGACAAGGTTTTATTTTGTTTTGAAGGGTCTTTCTCAGAGGAAATTCAATAGCTGAAGTTCAGAAAGAATCCCTAGAGCAGATCAACAGAGGCAACAACACAGGTGTTCTTTAAAGGCATCAACTACTACAATATTGTCATCTGCTTCCCGTGGCTTTTCCAACACTTGCCTCTCAAGGCCTGCCAGATTACTCATTTTGATATTTAAATAATGAAAAAAAAAATAAAAAAAAAAAACATTGAGTTGGTGAGATGAGGCTATTGAGGTGAGAGTAACTTCAGAAAGTCTGTTTCTTCGCACGTAAATATTTGTGATAACTGAATGCCTCATCTGGACCATCCCAATCTTCGCTTTGAGTCCACTATAAGAGATATATTCAAAATGACATCTAGGTAGCTGAGGCAAGAGAAGAGACTTGGGTTGGTAGCTTGAGAATTATTGTATGAGTTAGAAAACCTGGGTTCGTGTTCCCCCACCCGTAATCTTGCCTCAGTCTGAGCCTGACTGAGGTTTCTCACCTGATACACACACAATTAGGATAACAACTCTCCCCGGACAACTGTGAGGACTGAAAAATAATATCTGTAAAAGCACCCTGTAATTTTCAAAATACTCCTTAATGTTAGGTTATGGAAATCTTTTACTATGCCTAATGGTCGTGGTTTGACTCCTTAAATCTCAATAATTTAGCAATTACTTAAAGCAAGACACTATAGTTTCTTAATTTTTGTAAGAATATCAAAACTATAGTTGATCTTGAACAAGGTGGGGATTAGGGGTGCCAACCCACACAGTTCAAAATCCCTTTATAACTTATGACTCCCCAAAAACTTAACTATAATTCTTCCTCAGTATCTGCAGGGGACTTGGGTCCATCTCCCTTCCCCCAACACCAAAATCCACAGGCACAGAACAATCCATATGGTTGGCCTGTCACATTGGCAACTGGTTGAATCTGTGGATGCAACACCTGGGGATACAGAGGGGTAACTGTGTATTTACTTTTTTTAAATCCACATATAAATGGACTCATACAGTTCAAATCCATGTTGTTCACGGGTCAACTGTATTTGCATGAGCAGTATGATGTGCTAGCAAGATTATTAAAAGACCATTTTGAGTTTCAGATGAACTTATTGATACAAAACTTTTCTATTTATGTTGCATTTCAGTTTTCTCATCATTTTAGTAGAAAAAACTAGCAATGATAAAATGAGTTACCTAAACATTGTTTGGTTTTACAATAGTTAAGCAAAACAGAAGCCATAACCACAAAGGAATTTGTTCAGAAATTGAATATCTGTGGAAGTGGTCAGTAGAATAAATTTATATATCTATCTAGTTATAGGTGAGATAGATGATATATTAGATAGATGATAAATAGATAATAAATATATTGAAATTGGTTTATTCTCCTCAAAAATAAAAGTTAAACTAGAGATCACCTCTCGACCCAGAATAAGCAGATGATGAATGGGAAGAGTAAAAGCTTTTCAGAATTTTTAGCTTCTAAATACCATGAAGGGGTGGTTATTTGAAGAGTTAGAAATCTTATTCCCTTTAACGAGTAATTAATGTTTCCATTAATTGCACGAGCAAAGGTTGAAAGAACAGGATTCGCCCTCGGTCACACGGCTGGCTGTGTCACTCAGATCATCCTAGATCATGGGACGTTTTAACCGTCTCAGCGCCACTCCCACCCACCCAGACAGTCAGGCCCGCTGAGCTGACACATTTCTCGGGAGAGGACGCTTCCTACCTGGGACAGACTCGCTCCACAGCTGCTGGCCGCTCTGCTTAGAATGTTCTTCTGAGTATGGCAGGGCAGCCCAGTGAGGAGGGGCTGAGCATTTCTCCTAAATGGCAGCACCTGCTCAATGGACCAACTCCTCCTTATACCCTGTCGTTTTTACAAGGGAACATAACAAGGTCCATGGATTTTCAGTTTTCTTTGAATGCTATGACCATTCTGTGTTTTGAAAAAGGGGAAATTGTAATTAAAAAAAAAAAAAAGGACATGTTTAGGGAAAAGGCCCCACCAGCAGTTCCAGTGATAAAATCATTCAAGAATCATCAGTTGAGTGATGCAAAGACGTCAATAAACACAAATACAAAAGAATATAAACATTTCCGCAAGCATGATTAAATTATGACATATTAGGAGTCATTAACAATCAGCAGGCAGGGGGCTGGGCTCTGCCAGTCCGGTGTTCCAAACAATCAAAAATGATATCCAAGGGGCAATTACTTTCCTGCACATTGATTATTTCAATCTTCACACTACTATGTAAGGCTAAAGCAAATAAATTGAAACAGAAGGGCAAGAGTCCTTAACCCATCAGACATTTATTAAATATCCTCAAAACCTGTCAGGCAATGTGTCAGGTTTTGTATTGTAGAAACACAAGGAGACATCAAACACAGAGCCTGCTCTTAAGGAGAGCAAAAGATAAAAAACAAAACAAAACCAAGAAGCACACACACACAGAGTGTTGTGCTGATAAACACTTAACAGTTTTCTGTTAAGGGGGCAGAGAGTGAAGGAGCCCTGACTTAGAGCATTTATAGCATCTGCCAATTCTCATGGTGTAAACACTCGTCCTGCGGCTGATTTCAATCTGCAAGCAACACGCTGTCACTGAACCTGGGGTTGGGGAGAGATGGATAAGCCTTTCTAGGCTGGCTTATATTTATATGTCTACTTATACGTATTTATATTTACACTCACACATATAGAAGCACTAACCAAATACTCTACAGTTGTTATTTAGAGCAGGGAAACAATGGTTGTTTTCCTTCTTTCCATTTTTTCACATCCAACATTTTTTATAAAGAGAAAAATACTAGTTGAATAGTAAGATCCTTATCCCAGACCAGTTTTTTCTAGGTAGTCCTGACACTACCAGAATTATCTGAGTAGAGAGACTAGAACATTTTGAAGGCATATCGGGTTACCTTTAAAGCCACTAGTTCTGGTGGCTCTAAGAAGTAAGATGTGCCTAACTTCTCAGGCACCGTGAGACTTCATCCAGCACTGCGCCTTTGTGAGGCCCCATTTTACCACCCTATGACTCTCTAAATTCTAGAAAACATATTTACAGAGTCTGATCCCACCCCATATTCTTGATCATTTCAAATATGCAGTCATACAATGTCTGTCCATGGAAGGGGAGGAAAGTGGGAACAAGAGAGAGATGGTCTCTGAAGAACAGGAATCCAGGCGAGAATGTTACTGCCTCTGCCAAATTCCCTAGAAAGGATTCAACGAGATGCCACCTGTTTGATTTTGCAGCTCATCTGCAACAGTGCCTACAGCTGGAATCCATCCGCCTTCAGTTTCCTAACATACAGATGCACTTTGCTTTGAACCACACAGCTTTGCCTCGTCCCAGAAAACTCCTTTTTCTCTTTTTTTTTGCTTGTGACTATATAAATTATTAAGCCTGTAATCTTAAAAATGTTGATATTTATAATCATTTTTGCTGTAAAGAGCTGGAAGTTTTGTGGTGGGAAAATAAAACGCCTTCTTGCCTGTATGATGCTTTAACATTTGCAAAGCACTTCTACATGGGTTATCATATATAATTGTCACCATAATCGTCTGAAGTGGCTGTTCCTAGCACCTCTATGTGTGAGGGAAAAGAGGCTCAGGGAGCTTAAATATCCCCTCAAGTTCACAAAGCCACAGAGGGGAATCCACTGTCTGCAACACATGGCTTCAGATTTCATATTCCAGTCCAGTGGGGAAGTTGCCTGGTATAGTTTGAAAAACACAGGATTTGGAGTTAAAACAAACTTGACTTCAAATCCTGACAACACCATTTTCTGTCTGCGTGATCCTAGGCAAAATCCTCTTCCTCTCCAGGCCTCGTTTTCCTCATTTGGAGAATATGTATCTCCATAAGACTATTTTGAAAATCAAACTTGGCATAGGTGGGATCTCAAAACATTCACCTCCCCTTTTCCACTCTCTCTACTCTGGTCTTCATCTGCTCTGCATCTCTTTTTTGTACCCCCAGTGTTTCAATCACATTAATGCGGTTTCTCACCCTGAGTTGGCAGGCCTCCCCGGTTCAGCAATGAGAAGTTTAATGTCATTTTGTGCATTACACACCCAGTACTTATGTAGCAAGAATTAGCTCACAGACAGTTGGTAATCAGGGAATAATGTCAGCTCAACAGGAAGCCACCGTCGTTCATGAGCAGCCTTTCACACTGCGTTACAGGTTGTGCCACCTTCATCCCACAACCAACGCAAAGCACGGGCACACAGGCAGATGCAGCCAGCCATGCAGGAGTGTAGTATTGCCCATGTGGCCCATTCTTCCACTTGGTTCATTCTAGCCAAATGCTAGGTTTCAAAATAAAATATATATACTGAAAATTACTTGTACATCTGTTGATCCTCCAACCTCGGGATTGTAAAGTGCACTGATAAAAAACCATATTATTGTCGTCACTGATTCTTTGTCCCCTGACATTTCTAAGAAATTACTTCGTATGTCAGCATGTTAAATAAACATTTGTTAAAGTAAATCAAAGCACACACACAATTAATCTAACTCAGAATTACTCAATTAGTTTGTTTAAAAGAAACAAATTACTTTTAGAGAACAAACAGATTATTTTTGACATAAAGCATGAAACCTATTTTGATTAAAACTTGAGTCCTATTTGCTATCTTACTGACAAATAATTTAAAAAACACTGGATATAGTTGTTGAATAGGTTATATATAATTCGATTTGGTTATAAGTGACTAATACCCAAATATTCTGTCACTTATAACCAAATCAAATTCTAACCAATTCATTACAATATCTTAAAAAAAATAACAGCATGACAATAAAAATACTGTGTATGATATTATAATGATGGATATATATCATTATATACTATACAAATCCATTTAATGTACAGAATATCCTAAAGCAAACTATGGACTTTAGGTTATGATGTGTCCTCCTTGGTAAAAGTGTACCACTTGGGTGAACCGTACTGACAATGGCAGAGGCTATGTAGAGGCAGGGGACATATGGGAAATCTCTGTACCTGCCCCTCAATTTTGTTGTAAACCAAAAATTGTAAAACAAAATAATAAAATATACTTTTTTTAAAAAAGAGAGAAGAAATAAGTTAATTTTTCTCTAACATAAAAGTTTACATAAGCAGGCCAGGTCAGTATGCTGACTCTGTAACTATCAGGGACCCGGGTTCATTCATTTTTGTTGTTCTTCCATCCACAACTCTAGACTTCCTCTTCCTGTCCATGACGACTGCACTCCAGCCAACAAGAATGAGAAAAGGATCAAATGTACAATACATCACACATGGCCTTTATTATGTTGGGGTACTTCCTTCTATACTCATTTTATTATAATTTTATTAACCAATATGCCCACAAGAATTTTAATAATAAAAAATAAAAGACAAAAATAAAAGAGAAAAGTATATATCTCCTTCTTTAAGGGCACTTCCCAGATACTGGTAATGCCCAGCTGCTTAGGAGCCCGGGAAATGTAATCTTCTTATAGAGGCCATGTGCCTAGATGAAAAGGCAGAGTGCTATTACTACAGAAGAAGAGAAAAAGAAATATCAAGGACAGAAAAATGTACCACAGTTTTATAAAGTGACAATGAGCTTTGAGTCAAATAAATCAATGTGGCACGAGTAAATTAATTAGTGTCTAATAAACTTTCAGAGTAGGAATAGCACATGAGTCTTAAGGCTGCGCCACAGTTAATGGGGAGAGCTGGAATCCATTTCCTGCAGGAAAACTGCTTCGGATCGAAGCCATTAAAACTCCCATCCCAAATGACTTGCACTTAGTCTTAATACTGAGACATCTTCAAATCAGTCAAAAGAAATGCTGTGAAAAAAAAAATTCAGTGCTTAATACCAAGATGTAAGAGAAAAGGAGAGATTTATTTAAAATGACCTTTCTAAACTAATAATTTTTCTGGTTATAATCAAATAAATTTCTTTTTACATTTGGAATAAACACTCTATATTCATTAATATTGTCCAAATTTAAGCACCTTGGGACTAAAATGGTGGGGAGAGTAACTACAAAGTAAAAGAGAGACAATGAATGTGTCAATTTTGAGAGAGTCTGGGATATTTTTTACAACATTTATAATATTCTTTAAGAAATGTGTGACTGCCTACACCTTCCTAACATCCCCAAAGCAGTTATTTTATAGAATCAAAATAAATAAAACTAAGTTTATTTTTAAATCTGCTATTATTTTTTTATTATTGATTATCACATTGCCATAAACTAAAAGAATTAATTACTGAGATTTCACTAAAAACCTGAATGCTATGCACAGAATGGATTTTATGGCTCTCCCATTATTAAAAAGCTAGCTCAGAAATCAAAATACAAATAAAGTTTTAGTTAGACAGAAATGTAGGTGGTCCTACAGCCCATAGGCTGAAACCATTCCTCAGAAACATGAATCTGTTTTTAAAAGCTCATGGAATCTCCAAAGAAAACATGCAGCTAAGTACATGAAAAGGTGCTTATTGATGAGGGAAATGCAAATCCGAACCACAAGGAGACACTACTTTAAAATGACTATTAAAATGACTATTGTTAAAAATAACAACTGTTGATGAGAATATGAAGAAATGGTAACCCTTGCACACTGCTGGAGGAAATATAAAATGGCACAGCCACTCTGAAATATGGTAGAAAGATTCTCCAAAAATTTAAAAATACAATTACCATATAATTCAGTCATTCCAATGTTGGGATTTGAAACTTAGGACTCACATATATATTTGTATAGCCATGTACATAGGAGCATTATTTACAACAGCCAAGGGTGCGAGTAACCCAAGTGACCATTAATGCTGGATGGAGAAACAAAATGTAGTAGTAATCAGCCATGAAAAAGGAGGAAATACCACTATATAGCATGAACGAGCCTGGAGGACATTATCCTAAGTGAAATAAGCCAATCACAAAACGTCAAACACTGTGTCATTCCACTTATATGAGGTCGCTGGAGGAGTGAAGTTCATAGAGACAGAAAGTGGAACTGTGCTTGCCAGGGGATGTGGGAAGAAGAATGAAGAGTGGTTGTTTAATGAATACAGAAATTCAGTTTAAAAGATGAAAGAGGTTCTGAAAATGAAAGTGGTGACAGTTGTACAATAATGTGGATGTGCTATGAGCCACTGAATGGTATACCGAAAAATGTTTAAAATGGTAAATTTTATGTTATGTGTCTTTTACCACCGCCACCACCACAAAGAAAGAAAGAAAGAAAGAAAGAAAGAAAGAAAGAAAGAAAGAAAGAAAGAAAGAAAGAAAGAAAGAAGAAAGAAAAGGAAAGGAAAGGAAAGGAAAGGAAAGGAAAGGAAAGGAAAGGAAAGGAAAGGAAAGGAAAAAGAGAAACATATACCATTGGAGCAAATATGAAAAAAATTAAAAAGCTCATGGAATATAATGTGCCATTATTTTGAGGACCCAAGAAAAATTACCCAAGAGTAATTATCATTTCATTTATCTTTCTCTTCTTTAAAAGAATCCTATATAAATATATTAAAGATTTGTATCTTAAATTACATGTTTTCTGAGATTTGCTTCAAAATAATCAACTGGAGGATGGCAGAAGTGGGGAACTGTAAATGAAACACTATTTGTTCACAGTTAATGATTGTTGACACTGTGGGATAGGTACACAAAGTCCTTGCTATTATTTTCTTTACCCATGTATGTGTTTGAAATGTGCCATAATTAAACATTTATAAGTACTACTTACGCTACATTCACTGTTTGAAACAGTTTTAAGTAAAATTATCAAGAGCCAATGATGAGCAGAAAATTTTTAAATATATGTAAGAAAGAAAATGTTAAAGAAAAATGCTCCTTAGATGTCATCACTTTCATTTACAGGGAGATCTAGTTCCTTTTTTTCTGAGTTTTTCTAAGTAATAGTGGATATATACTGAATGCTTCCCACTTATCCAGGCTTTCCATGCACTAATGATTTGATCGTCATAATAACCCATCATGACTCTCATCCCCATTTTACAAATGAGGAAACTCAAAGAGGCAAGGTCATTAGAATCACGAACATAAGCACTAAGTCAATTTTAATCCAGGCGTGGGACTGCAAACCTCAGACACTGCAAGTACTTCTCTCAAACGACAAGAGTCTCTCCTTCCTCTTTCTCACTAGCTAAGGGCAGCTTCTCCAGTCGTGAGTTGCCAGAATGGAGTATGCCTGATTGAGAGCCGATGGAAGGAGATACTTGATTTTCTAAAGGAAAAGATCAACATCTTGGCCTCACCTTCTCAGTAAAACCCTGAGGGTGTTCAACATGAGCTTACCTCAATTTAGTTCATTTATTGAACCCTTATTGCCAGAGGCTGTAAGACCTTACGCACAGGGCCGGGCACTCAGAATTGCAAAAGCATATACAGATCCACATAATATTTATTTTAGACACCAGATGATCCAAAAATAAATAAATTTTCATGTTACCCAGCTCTTCACCTTTCATGGCATTATTCACCCTATGGCAAGCTGTTTGACATCTGTCTTTGCCACCGCAAAATAAGCTCCGTGAAGGCTCAGAGCCTGTGTGTTTTGTCTACAACTCTCTTCCTAGGGCCTAACACAGTGCTTGATCATAGCCAAGCCTCGATGTACACACATGGTAAGCAGAATTGAATTATGAGTGTCCCCAAAATTCAGTAATTTAACCGGAAGCAATACAATGCAAAGTCAAGAGTAGGCTCTTTTGACCAAGCTTTTTTTTTTTTTTCATTTGTTCATTCATTCACCTTTATGCAATCAATATTCAGGGACACCTACTATGTGCCTTTTTTTAGGTGCTGGGAACCCAGCAGTGAAAGACAGGTGTCTCCACCTTCGCAGAGTTCACCAACTCTGTCACTAATCCACGTTCAATCTTAGGCAGCCACTCAGTCAGCATGAGTCATGGGTTTCAGCTTTCTTATTCGAAAAATAAGATTCTAGCAACCAACATGGAACATTATTTTAAAGAAAACAGGTAATACACATAAAAGACCTGACACACGGTAAGCACTCAATAAATGGCAACTATTCTAATGACACAAAATCCTGAGGATAAAAGCTAGAGCAAATGACAAAAAAGCATTAATTTCCAGAGAAAATGCATCTAGAAAGGTTTTGCGAGAGAAAATGTTAGTAATAAGGTGTCCTCTTTATGTGAAAATGCTTTGATATACATCATCTTAAATATTAAGGGTATAAATTTTCCTTGGATCTCTGTACTAAAAATAAAACATTATCATAAAGCCAATTCGCCTGACATTCAAAAGCTCTGTGGGGTCTAAAAAGGTCATATAGGTTTATGTTATTCTTGGCATCTTGCAGCAATGACTGAACAGGGAAAATCGTGTCAGTGAATTTCTGAATGACCCACAGGCAATGGGGACACTCAGCAAGTAGAAGACTGGTCAGGAAGACTTCTGCAGAATTTATTCTTGCAAGGAGTCTCGGTAATTTCCACAATTTTCAAAAAGAGTTGATAAGTACTATTTGTCAGTCACTCTCAGGCAGGCATTTTCACTTGTATTTTATTTCATCTTTTCAATGCTCCTGTAAAGCAGTCTCTGAGAGACGTTAAGAACCCTGCCCAAGGTCACACAGCTAGGCAGGGGCAGAGTCGGAATCCACATCCAACCCTTTTCACTCGAAGACTCTGTCCCTCCACTACGACCACTTCCCTGTGGGCCTTCTGCCTTTGTTCAACACTCTGAGACTTAAGGAGGAGAAGTGAGCTTAAAAAAATTGAATTCCTTTATATCCCAATTTTAAATTCTCAGAAAGGAGTCCAACCACTTTAAATCCCCTTTACCCAGAAGCTTCTTGTTTTCCTTCAGTCTCTTTAGAAATTGGCATGGCTACGAGGCATCTCTGAGATTCCACAAAATAGTAGCTAGCTGAGATACTTTCCCCATCATCACGTGACCCTGGTATAGGCAGCTTCCACCCTACCGAAGGAGCCCATCATCCGACCTCAGGAAGGCCTACTGATATTTCCGTAGAATAATAAGGTGAAAATATAAACTGAGGAGACAGTCGTTGTCATTTATGATGACACCTACTATTTCCTTATCAGGCCATTATCTTCCTTTAAAGCTGTACTTCTGTTTTATTCTTTTAAAAAATCACGTCTTGAGCCCTACTTTGTTGCAAGCACTGCCAAGTGTCAAGTTAAGTCTAGCATATTCCTGTATCTCTTCTCTTTGGTTGGATGCTGTTTTTCCAAAGGCCTTTCTAATCACTGCACTTCCAATACATTAGTCACTAGCTATGTGAGACTATTTAAACTTAAACTTAAATTAATTAAAATTAAAGATAATTTAAGATTCAGGTCCACAGTAACACTAGCCGTATTCCAAGTGTGCAATTGCCCCATGTGGTTAGTGGCTGCCATTCTGGACAGTTCATGTATAGGATATTTCCATCATGATAGAAAGTTCTATTGGATAGCATTGCCACAAAGCATCAAATTCTGGGTTTCTATAAGCCTATAACTTCCAGCCAGGATCAAATCTAGAAAACAACTACTACCAGAGTAGGTCATTCTAAGTTCTCAACCTTATTGTTTCTGGGAATCCAAATGCTAAACTATAGTTGAAGGGAAAAAACAATCTAATAATTTATTTATAGTGGGTGATCAGACATTGTGAGATAATCCATGGATGCCGTAAAGAAACCAAAATCCTGAAAACTTACTAACATGAAGCTACAAACAAAAAAGCTACTGCATTTATTTTAAGAGAGAGAAAGAGGGAGGAAAGTGGGATGGGAGAGAGAGAGAAGAAAGACTAATAAAGATCTGAATTCAAGCTGTGTATCCTTCTCTGATCCTAAATTTCATATCGTGCAAAATGAATAAGCATATTAATTCTGAGTTCCTTTGTACCTCTAAAATTATTGGACTCAAAGGCCTTATTTAGTTTATATAATGTCCAAGGAACTGTGCAGACTTCAAAGATATATAAGATAATATCTCAAAGAGCTTATTAAAAGAAAGCTAGCTATATAAGATTAATTAGTACAAGACAAGACATTGTAAGTGTCATAAAATGGTATTACCAAGGCCTCCTACAGAATCGCTGTCCTCAGCTATGAGGAGGATGGAAGGCGGTG
Source organism: Cynopterus sphinx (assembly GCA_030015415.1). NCBI lineage: Eukaryota > Metazoa > Chordata > Mammalia > Chiroptera > Pteropodidae > Cynopterus > Cynopterus sphinx. Next base: position 8,616,968 of record CM057394.1, read on the forward strand.
AAGATGTTCACCTTTTTCTCTTTATCCAAAAATACATCCCTTCAGATAATAATGTTAAGTGAAATAAGCCAGACAAAAAACATTGAAAACCACATGATATCACTTATATGTGATATATAAAGCTAAAAGCAACAAACAGAGACTCATGGACATGGACAGTAGACTAATGGTTACCAGAGGGCAAGGGAGTAGGGTGGTAGGGGGAGGTAGACGGGGTAAAAGGAGTCAAATAGTGGTGATGGAAAGAAATCTAACTATGGGCAGTGAACACACAATGCAATATATATAAGCCTCACTACTAAGCGGTACACCTGAAACTTACTGCATTTTGTTAATCGATGTCACCATGATAAAAAGTCATTAAAAAAATATATCAACATATTGGACCCCATGCAAATACAAGGCGTTTAATAACTTTATTAAGTAAATAATATAGTAAAACAATAATTATTAGAGCATTTATTAATAACAGCATTAATAATTATTGTTATTAGAACATGTTGATGATATAATGTGTGTTAGGTTCTATACAAGACGCTTTGCCTGGGTTCATTTTATCATCCAACAGCTCTATGAAGAAAATAATTTGATTTTTCATCATTTTAGAGGTAAGGAGCCTAAGGTAACATAAGTGGAGTTGCTAACCCACAACCACACGGCTAACAGTGGCAGAGACAAAAATGAAAACCAAGGCTGCCCAAATGCAGTGTGCATGTTTTTCCACATCAATACATTGACTCCTTAAAAAACCTTTACTTGCTAATAACCAGAAAAGGCCTAAAATAAGAAGGCTCCTAGAATTACTCTTAAGAAACCACCAAATATCACAAAGCTGCCATTTTCCTGAATATTTTTGCAGAAGATGAAATAACAATTTATCTCTACTGATGGACTCCTAACCCTATTAAATAATGTCACCCCCAATAAATTTAATAAAAAAAAGGGTAAGTTAAATTTTTACATCTCCTTGGCCAAAGGCAGGAAGAAGCGGGACCCTTTTTTCCTCTTAAGGCACTGGGTACCCACTTTATCATTTAAAATTATTTTATAATTAGATTGATATTTTGCACGGTAGAAGCCTCTGTAACCCTGACATTTAAATGCCTCCTCTTCACTGATACGAAAGAGAGAGCAAAGGCCAATTATTTGTGTCACTTGTTTTCCAAAATCTTGTTTTCAAGGAAACTTAATTTATTAAGTCATTAAACTGTCCAAATACAAAAAGTTTCCATATCATCTACAGTGATCACATTCTATCACCCACACTTCCTAAAAATACCCTGATTTCCAACATTCAGCAGAACCACAAGGGCTCCTAGGAGGCAATAAAACCCCTAGACAGCTTCTCTTCTGTGTATCTTCACTTCCCTTGATCAGTTAGATTTAGGTAGGGTGGAGGCAAAATATACATGTATTTTGCCTATATATATATATATATATGTATATATATATATATATATTAAGGAAATAAAATTCAAGCCACAAATCTTATTTTTCCCAGAAAAAGCACCAACAAGCAACAATTGGAGAGAAAAAAGCCCAACTATGAAAGGCTTTTCTGATCTGAACTCAAGTTAATTATTACCCCAAATTCGTCATTAAATTGTTACTCATAAAATGTCTCTGTGTACTTCTCAGTGAAAAGATCATAGATGATAATCCTATCCCATCTTAAAACATATGTCAGCTTCTGTGCCACTAAGGGAAAACAGGTCTGTATGTGATTCAGACAGATTACATTCATATTTTCAGAAGACAATATTCCTAAATGCAAAAAAAAAGTGCTTTTAAATGGTCTAATTTATAATAGACATTCCACTTTGAAATTTTTCAGAAACGGTGAGAAGGAAGGTTCCCAAAAACCCAAGCATCCTCTTAAAGAGCCCATGCACAGACTTTCTTGCTCACACACACTCACCCTGGGCTCCAGGGGAGAGACAGCACCTCAGGGGGCACAAGGGACATATAGGGAGAAACTGAGTTTCATGGCTTTAAAGAGAGGGCTGGAGGGGGAACCACCACTGTCTTCGTGTTGAGCCCTCCACCCATGCAGCCACCTCGCAGACTCCATCTTTCCTGAATTGAGCCTCTCTCCACACTGCCAAATCTGAGTCTGTGTTAGCCTGAGGAACTCTACTTGCTCCACATTGATGACCCCCTGTAACTCCACTCCACCCAACTCGCCTACTGCAAGAGGCCCTCTACACATCATGCAGCTGTAGTCTTTCCTAAAAACTCTCAAAGATCCCCAGGTCCCAAGCAGGTGGCAGCGGACTGGCCTCAGTGTTCCCTTTGCCTTTTGCTAAGTTGCCTGAGCTCAGCACTGGTGCCACATCTGAATCTTCATTATTAACCTGAGCAATACCACTCAGCCCACCCTGGTGGCTCCCTGAGACCTCGACTCATTCAACACTTGTACCACCTGAGGCTCATTCAGTGGCTGAGCCTTATAGACAGCTAGCAGGCAATGTCAGACCAAAAAGTCCACTCTCCCTTCTGCTGAGCAGCCCCAGACTAAAAGTGGTAGCCGCCAGACTCAGTTCAGCATGGCCTTTCCCGTGTGCCTCCAGGTTCAGCTGCCAACACATATTACACAATTAACTCATAGCAGGTAGCACCAGGCCAGACACATGTAGTGGCTGACCTTTGCCTGCACTGGAGCTCTTCTAAGGGGCCTCAAAACCAACACACCAGGCCTCCAGCTTCAGACTACAACAGAACACCACACAATTAGACTCACAAGAGGCACACCCAAAAGGTGGTTTTGGCAGGCACCAAAGTCCACTGTGGTGAATCCCACACCATGGGATGAGACCCGCTCACAGCAAAAAGTTGCATGTTGTGGGTGTGGCCCATTCTCACATGCAGCCATCCTTCAGGTCAATTCCCCCCACTGACATGCCAACAGCAAGCAAGGCTCAACTACCACAGGAGGACATATACAGCTCACACAAGGGACAATCCTGGAGCACCCAGCCCAGGTGATCGGGGACACAGCACCAACAGGACCCATAGGACAACTGCTACATAATGCCACTCTGCCAAGACTGGGAGACACAGCAGATCTACCTAACACATAGAAACAAACAGAAGTAGCCAAAATGAGAGGATAAAGAAACATATCCCAAATGAAAGAAAAGCTTAAAAAAAAAAGGAAGAAAAAGAACTAAACAAAATGGGGGCAGCAATCTACAAGATACAGAGTTCAAAGCACTGGTTATAAGGATGCTCAAGAAACTTAGAAAAAGATTAGGTGAATTCAGTGGGAACTTCAACAAAGATACAGTAAACATAACAACAGGCAGATAAATCATAAAAAGGAACCAGTCAGAAGTAAAAAGTACAGTAACTGAAATAAAAAACAGCTAGAAAGAATGAACAGCAGATTACATGAAGTAGAGGACTTAATCAATAATTTGGAATACAAGGTAGTGGCAAACACTCAATTGGAACAGCAAAAGAAATAACATTTTAAAAATAAGGATAGTTTAAGGGAGCTCTGAGAAAACACCAAGTGTAACAACATTCACAGCATAGAAGTAACAGAGGAGAAAAGAGAGAGCAAGAGAATGAGAAACTGTTTGAAGAAATAATGACTGAAAACATCCCTAAACTGGCAAAGGAAATCAACATACAAGTCCAGGAAGCACAGAGAGTCCCAAATAAGTTGAACCCAAAGAGGATGACATAATTAAAATGTCAAAGATTAAACACAGAGACTCTTAAAAGCAGAAATAGGAAGGCAGTTAGTTACCTGCAAGGGAGCTGCCATAAGACCATCATCTGATTTCTCAACAGAAACTTTGTAGGCCAGGAGAAATTCGCACGAAATATCGAAAGTGATGAAAAGCAAGAACCTATAACCAAGACTACTCTACTCAGCAAGGATATCATTTGAAATTGAAGAAGATAAAGAGTTTCTCAGATTAAAACAAAAGAAGAAGAAGAAGGACAAAAGGTAAAGGTGCTCATCACCACCAAACCAGTATTACAAGAAATGTTAAAGGGACTTCTTTAAAAAGGAAAAAAAAACATAAATATGAATAATAAAAAGGCAATAACTACATACTTATCAATAATCAATTTAAATATAAATGAATGAAATGCTCCAATCAAAAACAGAAAGTAGCTAAATGGATAAGAAAAGAATATTCACACAGATGCTGTCTACAAGAGACCTACATTGGATCAAAAGACACATAGAAACTGAAAGTAAAAGAATAGAAAAAGATATTTCATGCAAATGGAAATTCTAAAAAAGCTTGGGCAGCAAGACTTACATCAGACAAAACAGAACCGTTAAAAAAAGGCTATAATAAGAGACAAAGAAGGAAATTGCATAATGATAAAAGGACCGATTCAACAAGGACCAATAACCCCTATAAATATTCATGCCCTCAACATAGGAGATTCTAAATACATAAAGCAAATATTGGTGGCCATAAAGGAAGAGATAAACAGAAACATGGCCATAGTAGGGGATTTAATACCATTGACACAATGGAAAGATCTTTCAGACAGAACATCAACAACAAAACAGTGACCCTAAGTGACACATTACACCAGATAGACTTAATTGATGTTTTTAGAGCAATTCACCCCAAAGAAGAATACACATTCTTTTCATGTACATAGGGGATATTTTCCAAGATACATAACATGTTAGGCCCAAAACAAGCATCAAGACATTTAAGAAAATTGAAATCATATCAAGCATCTTCTCCAACCACAATGTTATGAAACTAGAAATCAATTACAAAAAGAAAACTGAAAAACACACATACATGGAAATTAAATAATATAATGTTAAACAATGAATGTGTTGACAACAAGATCTAGAAAAAAAATCAACAGATGCTTTGAGGCAAATAAAAATGAAAGCACAATAACGCAAATATATGAGACACAGGAAAAGCAATCCTAAGAAAGAAATTCATAGCCATACGGGCCTACCCTAAAATTTAAGAAAAGAAACTCAAACAATCTAAACTTGCACATAAAAAAAAAGAAAAACAAAAACAAAAAACAGAGACCAAAATACAAAAAATAAAAAATGATTTAAAAACAAAAATAAAGATCACAGTGGAAATAAATGAAATAGAGTTTTAAAAAATACAAAAATTCAATGAAATCAAGAGCTATTTTTTTTTTAAAGATGAACAAAAATAGACTCAAAATGGATTAAAGACTTAAATGTAAAACCTGAAACCATAACTGGACTCATCAAGAAAAAGAGGGAGAAGACCCAAATAAATTAAGAGAAAAAAGAGAAGTAACACTGGCACAGAAATACAGAGGATTATAAGAGAACGATAACAATTACATGTCAACGAATTAGACAATCGGAAGAAATGGAGACATTCTTAGAAAGATACAGTCTTCCAGGACTGATTCAAGAAGAAACAGAAAATCAGAACAAACCGATTACTACTAAGAAAATTGAAATGATAATCAAAAAACTTCCAACAAACAAAAGTCCTAGACCAAACAGCAACACAGGTGAATTTTGCCAATTATTCAAGTAAGGATTAACACCTATTCTTAAACTCTTCCAAAAATTTCAAGAGGAAGAATGCCTCCCAAGCTCATTAGATGAGGCCAGCATTGCTCAGATTGCAAAACCAGATAAAAATATGACAAATAAAAAAAGAAAATTATAAGTCAAGAACCATGATGAACAAAGATGCGAAACTGCTAACAATATTAACAGACTGGATTCGTTAATACATTAAAAAGAACATACAACATGATCAAGTGGGACTTATTCCTGGGATGCAAAGTTGATTCAATATCTGCAAATCAATTAATAAGGTATACCACAAAAACATAATAAAGAATAAAAATCAAGTAATTTTTATTAGTATCAAGAGATGCAGAAAAGTGTTTCACAAAATCTGACTTCGATTTTTGAGAAAAGACTCTCAGCAAAGTGGGACTAGAGGAAATATAGCTCAACATAAAAAAGACCATATATGAAAACTCACAGCTAACATTGTACTCAACAGTGAAATGCTAAAAACACTTTTTTTAAGATCACAAAAAAGACACGTTCACCACTTTTACTCAACACAGTATTGAATAGCCACAGAAATCAGATAAGAAAAATAAGTAAAATGCATCCAAATTGGAAAAGAAGGAGTAAAACTGTCAGCATAGATGACATGATACTATATGGAAAGAACCTTCAAGATTTCAGAAAAAAAAAACTAATAAATGAATTCAATAAAATAGGATACAAAATTAATATTCAGAAATAGGTTGCATTTTTATACATCAATAAGAAACTATGAGAAAGAGAAATTAGAAAAATAACCCCACTTACAATTGCATCAAAAACAATAAAATATCTAGGAAATAAATTAACCAAGGAGATAAAAGACCTGTTCCCAGAAAAATATGTTGTTGAAAAAAGAAATCAAAGAAGATATGAATAAATTGAAGCGTGTACTATGCTCATAGGTAGGAAGAATCAACATCATTAAAATGGCCATACTACCCAAAGCAACCTATAGATTCAATGCAATCCCTATCAAAATACCAATGGCATTATTTTAGAGAGCTAGAACAGATACTCCTAAAGTTTATATGGAACCATAAAGGACCCCAAATAAGAAGAAAGAAGAAACAAGTTGGAGGTATCACACTACTTGACATCAAAATATACTATAAGGCTGCAGTAATCAAAATGGCATGGTAATGCCATAAAAACAGAGAAAGTGGTCAATGGAACAGAATAGAGCCCAGAAATAAACCCATGTGTATGTGGTAATTTAATCTATAACACAGGAGGCAGGAATATACAATGAGGTCAAGACAGTCTCTTCAATAAAAGGCATTGAAAATTTAACAGATGCATGCAAAAAGATAAAACTGGACCACCGTCTTACATTGTATACAAGAATAGACTCAAAATGGGTTAAAGACTTAAATGTAAAACCCGAAACCCTAAAACTTCTAGAAGAAAACATAGGCAGCAATATCTCTGACATTGCTCTTAGTAATACTTTTTCTGATGTATTTCCTTGGGCAAGGGAAACAAAAGGAAAAATAAACAAATGTAACTACACCAAACTAAAAAGTTTTTGCACAACAAAGGAAACCATCAACAAAACAAAAAGACAACCTTCTGAATGGGAGAACATATGCACTTATGATACATCGGATAAGCGGTTACTATCCTAAATATATAAAGAACTCATACTACTCAACAACAACAACAGCAACAAAACAATCCAACTGAAAATGGGCAGAAGACCTGAACAGATATTTCTCCAAAGAAGAAATAAAGATGACCAACAGACATATGAAAAGATGCTTAAGGTCACTAATCATCACAGAAATGCTAATTAAAACTACAATGAGATATCACCTCACACCTGTCAGAATGGCTACCCCTAATAAATCAAAGAACAGGTGTTGGTGAGGATGTGGAGAAAGGGGAACTCTCATACCCTGTTGGTGGGATTGCAAATTGGTACAGCCACTATGGCAAACAGTCTGGAGGTTCCTCAAAAAAAAAAAAAATGGATGTGCCTTTGACCCAGCAATTGTACTCCTGGGTATTTATACAAAAAAATCCAAAACAATAATTGCTAAAGATCTATGCATCCCTATGGTCATGGCAGCACTATTTACAATAGCCAAGATGTGGAAGCAACCTAAATGCCTATCGATAGACGACTGTATAAAGAAGTTATGGTTCACACATACAATGTTATATGATTCAGCCATAAAAAATGGAATCCTACTATTGGCAACGACATGGATAGACCTAGAGGTTATTATGCTGAATGAAATAAGTCATACAGAGAAAGGTAAATACTATATGATTTCACATATATGCAGAATCTAAGGAACAAAAAGAGCAAACTAACCAAAACCAGACTCACAAATATAGAGGACAATCTGCTGATGGCCAGAGGGGAGGGGCATGGGGGCTGGAAGAATGTGCTGAAGGGTTAAAGAAATACAAATTAGTAGTTGGTAGCTGGTCACATGTATGGGGAACACGGCATAGGGAATGCAGTCGGCAGTAATGAACTGGCTATGTGTAGAGCCGGAGGGGAGACAGAGTAATCAGGGGGATCATTTCATAAACTATATAAATGTATAACCAATGTCTGTACACTTGAAACTAATAATAAAATTAAATTTAAAAAAACAATATAATAAAAAAACAAAACTGGAGATATTAATAACCGTAAAAAGTGATGAAAACTAAGGCAGAAGGTCACTGGATGAACTGAAGTTTATACCAGAAGGTGGAATATAGACTTAAAGATATTTTTGAAGTAGACAGTCCATCCAGAGGAAGATGAGATCCTAAAGAGCTGGTGCGTAAAGGTACTTGTATTGAAAGGTTATTGGCCGTGGCAACTTCAACCACTCTTAGTAAAATACAGTGTCTGAATTATACCCTAGTCAAATGATGTGCTCCTATTCTCGCTTTTCCACAAAGAAATCTTCCCTGCTTCTCTCACCTGAAAGGATTTTCGTCTTCCTGTAAGCTCACAGAGTTCTTTCTGTACCCAAATCATCAAATAATATTCCTGCTAAAAAACAGTAGTCTTGCCTTCTGCAAAAACACGGATGGACCTAGAGGGTATTATGCTAAGTCGAGTAAACCCGACAGAGAAAGACAAATGTCATGTGAGTTCACTGTATGTGAAATCTAAAGAATAAAATAAGTGAACAAACAAAACAGAAACAAACTCACAGATACAGAGACCATTTTGACGGTTGCCACACGGGAGGATGGTTGGGGGGTTGGGTAAAAAAGGGAAAGGAATAAAGTACAAATCTGCAGTTACAAAATGGTCCTGGGGATATCAAGTACAGCCTAGGAAGCAGCCAATAATATTGCAATAACTATGTACGGTCCCAGGTGGGTACCAGACTTACAGGGGGGGATCGCTTTGTAAATCACATAAATGTCTAGCCATTATGCTGCACACGTGAAACTAATATAAATAATACTGAACGTCAACTGTATTTGAAAAAACAAAAGAATTCTGAAGGCTAAGAGTCCAGGGCTTAGAGAGCACCTTTTGCAATCATCCCTTCCTTTTCTAGTGGGGCTGTTTCTTGCTTTCGCCTCTAAATGCCCTTTACTCCGCTAACTCCCTAAACCCAGGCAGATCAAACCAACTAAGTTTCAAAATGTCAGGAGTTATTTTTTATAATGTTATTCGAAGGGGGAATATTGACACTCTCAAGACTGACCAGATTGGGCCTTGTAGAAAACATCAGCTGACAACACCACGAAGAGACTAAGGATGTCCACGGATCAATCTCCTCCAAAGAAGAAGAAACAGGTCACTCCCCTCCCACAGGTGTGTCTATTTTCACAGAGCAGACTGACTTAAGAAACAGCTTTCAAAGCAGCACAGGTGATCTTCCTACTGGGGTGAAGCCTCCATTGGGCCTCCACATCAGAGAGGCTGATGGTCCAATCTAGCTTTTAAAGAACACAGACATCTTAATCCTTAAAGACTAATCTATCTATCATCTATCGATCGATCGATCGATCTATCTATCTATCTATCTGTCTATCTATCTATAACCACTGCCTCATGATAGCTGTATTTTGGACCTCATGGTACATATGATGCCAAGTGTAAAAGCACCTATTTGAGTGACTCTGCATAACAGGGCCAGTTTCACTTTCTGCTCCAAAAAAAAAATTATTTTCTTTTTTATGACTAAAATGAGTAGCATCTTAAGGAAAATTTATCTCTTCAAACTTAGGTCTATTTTGAGAGAAAAAAAAATAAAAAGGAAGAAACAAATGAAAGAAGAGTGACTAGACAGAAGATGAAGAGGAGAGGTGAGTGAAATGAAAGGGAGACTAGGGGAGGGGAAAGGTCAGATGAGGGGATAGGCATAGTGAGCTTCACAAGTTTGCTATTCCCCAAAACATGTTCATTCCACTAAGATGGTAAATGGAGAAAGGATTTTCATTTTTTTTTTCTGACAGCTGGAGCATAAATTGTTGCTGCAATATCAGAAGTTATTGGTCATTTCGAGCATTCTTGCTAGTAAGAAGCCAGCGTGGCAGCCAATTTAAAATATTGGCCCCAAGGTGCCCTAAATATTTTGTTTTTCAAATGCAGGGATGTCAGCGCCTGAACAAAAAGTGATGTATACTGTCTGGTGGGTAGCTTGTTGGCCAGACATCAAATTTGCAATGTGCCTCCCTGTACCCTGGGTTCTAGCTCAGCCATCCTTTACAGACAGCGCCACCCCCAAAATGAGAGTTTTACCCAGAGCAGACTAAGAATGAGAGTAGTATTTGAGCCCATAACCCAAAGCAAAGCTGAGTTCTATATTATCATTTTTATAAACGTTTCAGGAAGCTACTCCAAATTCAAGGTGAGTTGGAGCTAGCTGGGGTCTCTTCTTAAGGAAGTTACTAATTTCATTCTCACTAAGGTCTGTCTAAAGGAAGCCCTAGGAATAAAAGTGGTCAAGCCTCATACTTTATGAGCTTTTAAACAAGATGTTCTCAAGTACATAAAATGGCATAACTTTTGGTTAACCAATGTCAGCAATTAATTCAGAAGGCCATAACCACTCTAACTTAATCACTTGCTTATAAAATAAAAAAAGCAACATTGCGAATTTCAAAATTGCTAAGGCAATAGTGTTCAGGTGGATTTTTAAAATATATCTGACATCAAATGAAGCCTACAGAGATTCTTCAGATTAAGCCAAAAGGCTGCTTGCTGGCAAACCTCTGAGACTGATGTGCCTGTACCAACCTGATCGTGAGGCAGCATTACAAAGGCCTGTAGCCTTCACCAGGGTGGCACTCGCTCTGTGCAAAGAGTGCTGCCCATTGCACATCTTTTCCACAATATCACTGCGAAATTCTTCATGAAAAAAGAATTCCTGGAATTTTCCCATTATTTGGAGGAACTTCTCTAATCCATATGGAGAGAGACATCAGAGGAACAAAAGAAATTCGCACATCCCAGCTCTTTTCTGGGTAACCGTTCCCTGCTTCCTACCCCTCACGGGAATGTTCTCAAGGGCCATTCAGAGCCTACCAAGATGAAATGGAAACGGCACATACATATCTCAATGCGTGTGAAGCACCAGAATTCCAGAAGTAAACACGAGATGGCAGTTTGGGAGTGGGTGGGAGGGAAGTGGTTTAGCTCAGAACCCACCTGCAACAACTGTTTCGACAGTGAAGTAGAAGTGGAAAATTGGCATGAATCAATAATGCAGCAAGTTCTCCATTCATTCTCCCCACTGTTATGGAACAATGTACTGTGGGACTGAAGTTCTTTTCTGAACCTTCGAGTAACTCTATAATTAATAAGCATTTATAATAAAGTGCTTATTCTTTTATGCAGTTAAACTATCCTAATACATCTATTCGACCTATATGCCTCTCCAATGACTTTGCTGTTCTTCACATTAAAATTTGACCTCTATGCGAAGAAATTAAATGCAAAGCCCAAATAAGATACAAAAACAGAGGCAAAACGATCACATGAAATCCATGATATCATATTGTATGTGCACACAAACATGGACCATTTGACTTTATAACTAGCAAGTGATAACCAAGGACACCGTATTTCTTTATATAAATTATCTGGTATCTATTTATACATTTTTATTTATAGCACAAAGGAAAACAAAACTATATGCTTAGAGATAAAAGGATAAAATGGCAATTCATAGTTAAGCATTATGAGTGAAATTGGATGAACTGAGTTTTTTCCAATAACAATTTATCAGGAAAGTCTTTTCTAAAAATAAATTACATGTGTCATTAAACCTAAACAAAGAGCTAATAAAAAGAGATCAAAATAAGTAGTACAAGAAGTTCTAAGCTTAACCATCAAAATAATGATGTTTAAAAGAATGAGACATTATATTCTCTACCTGAAGTCATCCAAGTCTATTAACCTATGAGTAGCACTAATAGCAATTTGGTGCTATACAATTTATATAGTAAATTCAAAATTACCAACATGAAGCTCAGATAAACTCAATAATTCAATAGCTATTTCTAAAACTCCTAGCCTCATGTCTCCTTTATTCTAATAATAACGGATGTCATATTCAGTTTATTTCTAATCAAGTTCAAACCCAACCTTTTGTGAAGAAACAGAGAATGTAGTGTTTGACCTCACAAAAGTAGCTAACTACTGTAATTTTACCTCCAGAAGTCTAATTCTCAACACTGCACACACCTATAAGGTAGAATGTATAATTCTCACATCTTACATATTACAAAACTCAGACATAACAAACAATAAAAAATATTATAAGTTATTTCAAAATATACAACAGCCCCCAAATAGCTCTTCTCAGAACCAGCTCTGTATAAGATGGGCAGATATCCAATTATTTCAATCAGTGTAGAAATACAGTAATAATAATTTAGGCTCAAGTGGATTATTTTCTTGCTTTATCCAGTCTGGATACTTTAAGACTAAAATAGACAACTAATCTCCATTTTTTCTTTCCAATCATACTATGTTGTCCCAGACACATAAAACTGCATTCCCAGGTACATAATATAGTACTGTCTGCAAGGCAAAAAAAAAAAAAAAGAAAGAAAAAAAACACCAGCTGGCATTGTGTCAGGACACCCATGCCTCTTCACATTAAAGCAATAACAACATTCCCTCAAATACATATTCAGCAGCACCTTTTAATGATCCTGGGCTACACAGAAGGAAAGTTTTGATTTAGTGTAGGTCAAAGTAGCATATTGCTTTTCATCGTTATTCACACCCAGTTCTGATCCTTTAGCCAAGAAAACAAATGCGAACTCATCCTGACTCTTCAGTGGGCTCATCATGCTAATCAAAGTCCTTAAATTTTTTCAAAGTATGATTTCCCTTTGACCATTACTAATGTTAACTAACAAACTCTTGCTCAATAAGCATTACAAATAATGTGTAAAGAAAAATATAATCACAGCATAAAATGCAATAGAAACAACTGGTACAAAAGTTAAATAGAGAATACTGCTTTCTTATTTTAGTGATGTTATTGATTATAACCAGAGTGAATTTACCTTAGCAATAATTCTGGAGCATGCGCAATATTTAAATACATCTTTATTATAGTGGCTCAATAGCTAGAAGTTTGTTGGTGGCATTGTTATAAAATGCATCAAGCTATCAGATAGGTTTATGGTTTAAAAAAAAACCCTCTGGAATATAAACATTTATTTAATTGGCATATGGCACTAGAACACAAATACCCATAAGCAAAATTATAAAAATAACACACAAAAAAATAATTTCGGCTAAGACAAAAAAAAATTAAAAAGCACAACTAGAACTATTTTGTTAGGAGTAAAATCATAGTTAAACCACCAGTGCATTCACAGGCACATTCACTCTTGCCAGAGAACTGCAAAGTGACCTATTTTCATTCCTAATGTTATACGTTTACGTTATCATTATAACCTAAATGCCTAGGGACAATACAAGAAAAAAACTTCCAAAAATCATTAAGGATGCTATAAAATCATGTGGTAACAAACAAAACATGTGGGATGCTCAAAATTTCTGTTGTTGTTGACTGCAGATTAAACTACGCAAACCCAGCAGGACGAGGTGTGAAAAGAGAGTTGACTAGCCTCATCTGCTCCACTGTGTCTCTACACACTTGAGAATATCAGATCGTCCTGTGCAGGCCTTGGTGATCTGGGGAACCCACAAGGCCAGAGTCCATAGATACTTGGATCTGGGGAGGGAGTGGAATCAAGGAAGCCAGAAGTTTTCCCTTTTCTCCAAGAAAGTGAAGAAATTCTTACCTTTCTGTACACCAGCATGTTGGGTGATTCATCTGCCACTCCGTTGCTGGTCTGTCCATAATTATTCCCTTGGGCCATGTCACCCACACTTGGTTCGCTGGGAGACACAGGAATTATCAGGCTGCACTGCAAAGGGTTGGAGGGACTTCAGTGAGAGCTGAATGGCAGTGGTTAAGGGGGTTCACCCTCTTGATTCGTCCTCACCATCCAAAGCACCCACCCCACATGGAACAGGCTTCCGTGCTGGGGCTGGCTGGAGGAAGTGGCACAGGAATAGGCTTGTGTTAACTGAATGTACACCTCGAGTCCCCCAGAGAACTGTAAGAAGTGACCATCTTTTAAGTTAAAATAGCCATTGGGCTATGGTTTTTGAGTGAATTGATTTCCTGGGGACTCATTTTAAAAAGTGTTGGACGGTCGTGCGCAGAGAGAGAGAGAGACAGACAGACAGAGAGACTCGCGAGCACCATGTCCGTATTTCAGAGAGCTCTCTCCTGTCCCCAGTGTCACCATGTCGGCGGATGTCCCCCACAGGGCAGCCCCTGCGCAGCCCTTGCTCCCCAGGTGTCTGGCCAGCTTCCACACGCAGGTGCACGGGCGATGCCCCTGCCCCGGGCGCCGCTCCCGCGCCTCGTCCTCCGTGTCCCCCGGGTCTCGCGCAGGGAGCAGGGTGGCACCTCCTGCCGCCACCTGCCCGCGCTGCCAGCCACCGGTCCCCTCCTCGCTCCCCACTTTGCCTCGGAAGCCGGGACACGCTGCCGCCCGGCCGTGGCGAGAGGCTCGGGGAAATACCCCGGCGGCGACGAGGGACCGGACTCGCCCCCCCCCGCCCCAGGCGATGCCTCCGGCCACCCTGGGGGCGGCCCCGCCGGGAAGCGGGGCGGGGGACCCAGCTCCCGGCCCGGCTCTGGCGGCAGCGCCGGCGGCAGGTGCAGCACCGCGGCGCGCGGGGCCCTGCGGCGCCGGGGGTGCGGGGCGGGGGCCCGAGGGCTGGGGTGGCCTCCCCCCTGCCCGCCGCCGCCCCGCGTTACCTCCTCCGCCAAGGTCACGGCCCCGCGGCGCTCCCGGCCCGGCCGGCGCTGTCAGCGGGCGGCGAGCGGCCGGCGCGGCGGCGCAGCTCATCCCCGGCGGACGCGCACCCCGCGCCGCGCCCGCCGCCCTCGCCCCGCGCCGCCCGCCGCCCGCGGGCTCGCTCCTCCCCGCGCCGCCCGGGCGCGGGACCCGCCGAGCGAGCGCGCGCGGCGGCCGAGACGCCCGGCCCGTGCGCGCGCCTGCGAGGGGGATGGGGGGAGGGGCGGGGCGGTCACGAGGGGCGGGCGTCCGAGGTGCCGGTCCGAGGGCGCGGCCCTGCGCGGCCGCACCGCCCCGGCCTCCCGGGCCTCCCGGGGCTGCCCCGGCCTCCCGACCCTCTCGCCCCTGGGGACGCCAGCCCGGTTCTCTCCGCCCCGCCCTCCCGGGTGCGCGCGCTGAAGGCCCCGAGCTCCACACCGACTGTGAGCCGGAAGAGTGGAGGGGCGACGGATGGGTGGACGGATGGACGGATGGATGGAAGGATGGATGGATGGAGGGGGGATGGATGATGGATGGATGGATGGATGGATGGAGGGGGGATAGATGATGGATGGATAGACAGACGGATGGATGGAGGGGGGGATGGAGGGATGGAGGGGGGATGGAAGGATGGATGATGGATGGATAGACAGACGGATGGATGGAGGGGGGATGGATGGATGGAAGGATGGATGATGGATGGATGATTGATGGATGGATGATTGATGGATGGATGGATGGATGGATGGATGGATGGACGGACGGACGGATACATGGATGGAAGGATGGATGGAAGGGTGGGTGGGTGGATGGATGGATGAATGAATGCATGGATGGAGGAGGGATGGAAGGAAGGATGGATGGATGGATGGATGGTTGCATGGATGGATGGATAGATGGATGGGTGCATGGATGCAGGGGTACAGGGGGGATGGATGGATGCATGGATATAGCCTGGTGCAGTCAGCAGGTTTCATCATGTGCCTGATGACTCCACTGGCAGTACCATGGAAGCAGTTGACCCATTATCCTTATTCTTAAATAACAAGATTGGAGAGATATTGAGAAATCTTAGGAGTAAAAAAAAAAAAAAAAAACTAGCCAGGACCAAACGAGTCATTCATAGCTTCTTTCCGAGTTGGGGAAATCAGAAACGATTTTGAGGCTGCCAATTTGAGGTGAAAACCTTGCCGCCTGTGAAATTGAAAGATCATCCCCAATGCCTTTTAACAGAAAGCACTCGAAGGAAGTTTTCCCTCACCCACTTCTCCCATCCTCTAGCAATTTTCAAAGAGGGCCTGGGTTGCTGGTCCCCAGAATTACCATTCAGGTTGCTGTCACCAATTCTTCTATCAGGAGGATTAGGATGACATGATAGAGAAATGTCAGTTTTGCCCCATTTATAGTAAAGAAGTTTGTGTCTGGCTTTCTAGACAGGGTTGAGAAGCTATAAATATCTGAAGTTCTCCTTCCTTGGCTGGGTCACTAATGGAGAGGAGACTGGAGATAATCGAGCCAGTCCCTTCCGAACCCCAGGGGGCTAAACGGAAGAGGCCTTACCCCTGGACAGGACAGCTGTTCCTGCCAAACACAGAAGCCCTGCCTGGGCCAATGCGTTTCCCCAGCCCCACCTAGGCCATTCAGATTTCATTCAAAAACAAATATTTATTCCACCCTGTTAGGTCCGTGGGGGAAGAGCCAGCCAGATGCCTGCCTGGAGACTCCCCAGCTTGATACCCCAATCCAGACCTGAATAGGGCCCACCCTAAAGCCCTAGGCATCACCACCCTAATCCGGAGGCTCAATTAGCATTCAATTAACGATAATGTTCCCCACCTTTTACCCCTACCCCCACATAACCCATAAAAGCCACGCCCTCCCACCCAGGGCAGGACTTCTCTGGCCCCTCTTCTCAGGACCAGAGAACCTCGCCTGGGAGCCCCCTCCCAATCAATGCTAGCTTTTAAAACTTCTCTGGGTGTGTCACGCGTTTCCCTTACACACCCATCCTCTGCTAAATGCTGCAGGTTAAAGATTGCTATCCCAAACTACTCTGCACACACCCTGTAACTCACCTCCCGCTCCTCCTCATTTCTCAAAATGTTTCCGTCTTTCATTATGGAAATTATAATCTTTTTCAACAAAGTTGCCCATTTTTCAACTTCTCAATTTCCTTACCATTCTTGCTCTAGTTGAAACCTCTTTCTTTCGCTTTGCTCTCTGTCCACTCCTGGAAAGCTGGTCTGAGTTGAATTAGTAGATCTGGGAAGAATAAATGGGCCATTTCCTCTTAAAGTTCTCTTCTGTGCATCTCTAAGTAGAGGTTCTACCCCACAGGAGGCCCTACCCTGGTTCAGCACTAAGGGGCCATTGCCCTCAATCAGCAAACTAACAGATAGAATAGAACTGACTTTATATACGTATTTCATGCATGCGATGTACAAAATGCTCTGCTGCACAGGTCCCCCTCCATTCATCCATCCCATACGTGTCTGTATAAAATTCCCCTTGGTACACTTTCTACTCTTTACTGCCCTGTTTAACACCAGTGAGTTGGGTGTGAACCAAAACCTTCCTTTTACACCGGAAACTACCTCTCCTCTCATTCTGTCCTATTCATTCTGGCAATGGCCTTCATGCTGTTAATGGTTGATTCTTGATTATCACGTGAACTGACTTCAGCAGGAGTTGAAGTTGATCTCTCTCACCTTCTGGAACACCTTCTACATCTTGCTTCTAAGAAACCAGTCTTTACTAGTTCTCTTCTAATTACTGATTGTTCTTTCTCAGCTTCATTGTTTGTTCTTCTTTATGTTTTCAGAGCCTACATTTTTGGGGTGCCTCAGATCTCAATCTTTGGACCTTTTTCCCTCCTGACCATGAATGTGTACTCTCAGGGTGAGCTAATTCAGACTCATAGCTTTAAACGATACCTAAATCCTAGTAACTCTCAAATGTGTGTCTTTAACCTAGACCCAACCCCTGAAATCCAGTCGGCCAATTGCCTATATCACACCTCTCCTTGATTATCTAGATGGTGTCTGATTCAGTTTCATAACAACAGAGACATTGTTTATTTAGTTCACTGCTATAACTTGCAGGCATAGTACAGTTTTTGGCCCACAATACATGTAAATTAACTAAATGATGGTGCGTCTAATAAATACAATCTGATAAGTAATTTTTATTTTTCGTAATAAATTGTGTACAATATCATTTCACTGACTCCTTACTAAAACTCTGGAGAGGTAGTCGTAATTGTTATCACCTTTATGTCCATATACCAATAAGGAAGGAGAGGATCAGGAAGGTTAAGTAAACTCCTCCACATGACCTGCATACCTGATAAGTGGCTGAGGTCGTTTGTCCTGTGTCAATTTGATTAGCTGAAACCGTTTCTTGTATGCAAATAAGTAGAGCTGACCAAAGGAGGAATTGGTGCAAGATTGGGAAAACAGAGTGAGCCAGCACGTATTCCTCTCTTTATAGTTTGAATTAGTGTGACACAGAGTCCTGGAGAGTTCGAGAATGTTCTTGCTCTCCCCCACTTTACATCCAGATCTTCTTCTAATCCCCAGACCTGATGAGCAACAGTAAGTAGTCTCACACTGGTCACAAACACCTGAATCCGGACCTAAAAAGGCACAGTCACACAAAAACCACAGCTTCCACTGACTTCTCTACCAGCTCTCCATCACAGTCCCCTCCAGCCTGACTGTGCCTGTGCCAGATTCCCCTGACTCGCCCACTCACACAAGGTCCTCTAGGGGTCTGGTGGTGACTTTTCCCAGATCTTTCCATTTCTCCTTTTGGAAAATAACTCCTCAGCTTCCCTCACAGTTGTGTAAGCTCTTATTCTTTAACACAGTCTTATTCCATTATATCCATAGTGATTGGTAGAGCTCAAATCTAAATCTTCTTGGTGTTTTCCACTATTCTACAAGAAATCCAAGTTAGGGCGATAAAATCTTAAAACCAATAAGTACACGAGAGTACAAAACTGAATGATAGAACGTATGTGAACTGTCTGAAGGAAAGAGGTTGACACTCAAACTAGGCTTTTCAAGGACTGAAAGGAAATCTCCATGTGGAGGTGATGAGGGGAAGCATTTCCAGTGAGATACAAAGGCAAGAAATTCTGAACCCCATTAGGAAAATTGCTAGTAATAAGACCGCCACTTCTGGATTGCTACTATCTCTAAACACATTTAAAAATATTGTCATCATTTCGGGCAGATTTACTCTCCATGATAGGTAAGAAACCAATGCTCATGCTAGGCAATGACCATGGTCATTGGTACTTATTAGAACCTGGACTCAAACATACCTCAGGGTGACTCCAAAGCCCTATTTTTAAAAATGTGCAAAAATGCCTTCTACGACAGTATGAATTCAAAACCTCCAGGGGTCTCCCACCAAGATCGGCCTCATCCTGTCTTTATTTCTTATCCTACCTATGATCCCTCTGCATCCCTCACTCTCAAAACCTTCCTCTCTGGGCAGTTACTTATGCCTGCTTACTACTACCAGGCAAATACAAGGGAAAAGCTTTGAGGAATAGTATATTTCATGAGTTCCTCTATTGCTGTTGTTAAGCCTCATTAAACAATCCATAATTTATGTTACTGTGGATTGAAAACAAAATTATGTCTATCACCTTAACGTTTCTAGGACTAACATTTTTCATATATAAACTAAGAGAATTAGATTAGATCATCTCTCCAAACCCACCTGGATCTTAGAATAAGATTTGAATCTGTTCTCTTTTGTAAATTCCTCCTACATAATGAGGCCCTAAATTTTTATTGTAAACAGCCAAAACAGCATGGATATTATGGGATTTTTTTATATGTTTCTTTCTTTACCAAAACATAAATATGTGACTCTCAGCCATCATCATTCAAAATCGTTTTATATCATTTTCCTTGCGGATTCCATATTTTATGATACCTTTGTCACACAAATTAAATTGTAAAATGTAATGCTGCATCCATTTTCCATGCTAGACAGAACTTCTGAGTAATAGAGAAAATGATTTCACCCAAACAATGACATTTAAGGTTTGTTGTTGCTATTGCCATTGTCATTAGTTTCAGCAATCTTATGTTTGCAAAAAAATTAAATGTAATTTATATTTTTGAAATACTGAAAATGGTTGTGTTCGTTTGCTAGGACTGCTGTAAGGAAGTATCACAAACCGAGTGGCTTAAACAACAGAAACTTACTGTCTCCCTGCTCTGGAGGCTGGGAGTCTAAAGTCAAGGTATGGGAGGGACTGGCTCCTTCTGGGGGTTCTGAAGGTAGAGTGCGTTCCCCGCCTTTCTGCTTGGCTTGGAGGGGGCACCTCTCCCTGTGCCTCTTCAAAAACATCGTCTTTCATGTTTGTCTCTGCATCCAGATTCCCCTTTGTGTCAGACACCAGTCACTCAGATCTGGGCTCACCCTAATGACCTCATTTTAACTCAGTTACCTCTGGAGAGACCCTGTCTCTCGATAAAGTCGCACTCCGAGGTATGAGGAGTTAGGAATCCAACGGCATCTTTGTTTGGAGGTGGGAGCATGATGTAACCCATGACAATAATGTTTATTTTTGTAAATCATTAAAGGTTTAGGGACTCCAAATTGTGAATTACTGATGTAGATTTTTCTCTCCTTTCACTCAACAGATACTTATTTATTTGTTGTGCATAAAACATTCTTCTATTTATCTAAAAAAACCATAAAAATATATTAATGGTGACTTTTTTTCTCAAGGAGTTTTCAGTCTAGTTCACGAGATAAAACTTTTTCACACTTCACATCCACTCTAATAGGCAAATCCCATTGGCTCTACCAGCAAAACATATCCAGAATCCAGTCACTTGTCACCACCTGCTCTGCTTCCACTCTGGTTTGGGTCACAATTTAGACTCTCCTGAAGAAAGCAATGGCCTTGTAATTGGTTTCTCTGCTTTCACCTATTCCCATCCATGCCTATTCTCACTACAGCAGCCAATGACCTTATTACTTCCCTACTTAAAGTCCTTCAAAGACATCCCTGTCATTCAAAACAAAAAACATCCTCCAAATGCCTATGAGGCCCTCGTTATCTGATACCATGTCACCTCTTCTGACCTCAGTTTTTGCTGATCTATCTCCTCACTTTCTCTGTTCCATCCACACTGCCTTCCTTGATTCTTTAAACATCCCAGGCATGCCACCACCACAGGATATTTGCAGCGGTTGTTTCCCCTGCCTTGAATGCTCTTCCCTCATATTTCATTCCCTTTCTTTACTTCTTCATTCAAATGGCACCCTCTCAACGCAGCCTTCTCTATATACCTTATTTAAAATTATGCGCCTGCCCTGCACTCCCCTTCCTCAACACTGATTTATTTGCTTTTCAGAGTATTTATCACCTTCTGACATACTGTACAACCTACTTATTGACTATGTTTGTTGTCTGTCTCCCCCAGAAGAAATTAAGTTCTATGCACTTAGAGATTTTCCTCTCCTCTTCACTGCTGTTCCCCAGGGTCTAGAACAGAATCTGATATACAGTTTGCACCCAATAATTATTTGCTGATTTATTGAGTGAATAAATCCATAAACATACTCCTGTTATAAAGAATAACCCAGCCTACAGCTTTAAACAAAACGGAATTAGCATCCAGTCCCACTGTGGATGGAAATGATCTACTCTTTGAATCTGTTTCCTATGTGTCATAAAGGGGAAGAATAATTTCTTTTCCCACCACACACCCACTTCACAGAGGAATGTTTTTAGAATTAATTAAATAGTGACATGGAGAAAGCATTTTGAATTTCAAAGAGAAAACATTTTATTAACTTGAGGCTTTTATTGTCTGAAAGAATTATAAGCAACACAAGGGCAAGTACAAAGATGAGAACAATGTTAAAGGAATTATACTGTTCACAATAGTAGATTGCCATTCTATGGGGTAATTAATTTGAGATTGATATAAGCAGGGAGAAAAAAAACAAAGTGGTATGAGAAATTTTAACCCAAATGACAAATTTTTTTTAAAATACCTTCTTCTTTGTAGTCAACTCTCAATTATTTATAACACAATACCCTGATTAATGAATTATTCCCTACTTTTACCTTTTTTTTTTGTCTATTTTATGACAACTTTCCTGCAAATTAAAACTCCCATATTAATGTCAGAGGGCTAGCAAAGAAGAAAAGTAAAACTCACCAGGAGTTTATTCCTCTTTACTCCTTGTTGAAATTTCTAAATTCTGATCTATATTACTTCCAAAATGACACAATTTTAAAATGTTATACACTTTTAATTATTGAAAAATTAAGTTGAGCACCTACTATGAGTGAGATGCTGTCTAATGCTGGGAAGAAATACAAACTTTGTTGAGACTTTATTCCTGCACTTCACGTATGGTATAACAGGCGGGAGAAAGCATCAGAACATCTGGGGTTCAGCCCTGAGTCCACTGCTTAAAATCTAGGTCACATTGGGCAAGTGACTTGGCCGGTCTAAGCCTCAGTTTCCCTATCTACAACACAAAACCCATTATCTGCTTCGTCCTGCTCCATTGTGTAAATCTTTTCATTCCAAGACAAATGAAGTGTTTGGAAAGGCAATCTAGTAGCAGTCATTTCAGGAGAAGGCGTATTTCTGCCGTTCAGACACCAGGAACATACATAGCTACAGTAATTCAAACAGTCCATCTAGCAAGCAATGTGTGGTGTCTAGAATGGAGTGAAAACCAAGTGACAGGTTCAGAATGGCATTGCAAGAGGTGAGAGGCAGTGCCCCTGCAGAAAGGCTAACCATGGCAAGATCAGGCCACGTCTGGACATTTCGTCAGGTGTCAGGGCTGGTGTCAGGATGCGTGGGAGCAGAGCTCCAGCAACTGCACAGGGATCAATTTGATCATCACCTCAGAAAGGAGGAAAACACAAGCAACTCTATTCCTATTTGCTTTCTAAATTCTTATCTACAAGCACTCCTCAAATAGGAAATGATAGAAGATATGATTAAAATAACAAAACAATAAAAAAGGAAGAGATAAGCCTCAGAAAAACAAATGAAGAAACTAGCCTTCAATGAAATTGACTTGTTTTCTCAGGATCACATAGCCCAGCAGAGTTAGAGCCAGGTCTAAAACCCCAGTCTCCAGACTCCACATCTGATGTTTCTCACATGATGTGACGTTACCTTTATAAGGCAACCAAGACTCAGGATGAGGGAAGAAATACCGAAAGGGCCCTCGGTTTTTTTTTAAAGAGTTTATCGCCAGATCCTGTGCGGTTCCAGTCACTGGCACTCAGAGGATTTGGAAATGAAATTCTCAGGAATTTGTAAAGCATGGTAGGGAAAAGGTGGTAGCAAAATAGAGCCAATTTGTGAAAATAAGGGAGAAGAAGATGCACAGATTGATTGGTTCCCAGAGCCTGTCCATAGGAAAGTTCTATAATAAAATTCAACAAAGGTTTATTCAGTTTAGACAACATACAAGGTATCATGCTAGTCTCTGATGATGAATAGGCCCTTCCAACGACTGATGGAAGAGAGAGACGAGTAAATGACTATAGTGCGATGTTTTTAGTGCATGTGCATACAAAGAGTTAGGAAAGCACAGAGATGAGAGTCAAGGACATTTTATCAGTGTCTTTAAAGTTGATTCGAATCTTACTGATGTACATAGAGGAGGAACAGCACAGCAGCATTTCAGGTGGCTGGAATAACGTTCTGAATTGCGGAAACAAGAATAAAGACAAACATCTGATGAACAGTAAGTTCGGTTTCAAAGAGAGGGAATGACTGGTGGAGATGAAGCTGGTATGTAAATTAGGGCCAGATTGTGAAGAACCTAAAGCCCACGCTGGGAAGTTTGGGCTTTAGGCAATCAGAATGGGGATGAATTTTGAAAACTTAAAGAGGAAAGTGATCAAAAGAAGCCAGTGAGGGTCTGCCCATCTCACGTCATACAGACTAGACTCATTTCCTTTGTGAATATGGTCTCTAGACTGCCAAATAGAGGCTGCATGAAAGAAATCTATGTTATTCAGCAAGGCATCTGGCAGTTTCTTTTGTGATAGTTTGTAAACGTGATGGTAAATGGGGGTTTGGACTGAATTTATAACAGACTGAGTAAGGTCAGTAAAATGAGCACTGACTGATGGACCAGGACACCGCAGAAAGGGGAACTTCAGAGGAAAGATTCAGGGATCTGCCCTTAGAACTTCCCTGTTCTAACTCAGCTCGTACACAGTGACTCAAGTAAAGGCACACATAGCCCACTCATCAGACTTGCAAAAGGCACAAAGCTCTGAGGAAAAGCTAATACATTGAATAATGGCAGTGGGACCCACAGGGATCAAGGCAGGCTGAAAAGATGGACTGAACCAAATAAAATTCAATTTAGCAAGGATAAAAGTGAGGCCTTATATCTAGATGAGAAAGACTCGGCTTAGCACTAAACACAGAATGAATACAATACACCTGGACATGAGTTTAAATCAAAGACACTGGTTTTTGTTTGCTCGTAGTTGAAAGCAAACTCAACAGTTCAAAATAAGCACACCTCTGCCAAAATAATAAAATAATAATAATAATAATAATAATAATAATAATAATGTAATCTCTAATGATATAGTTAGAAATATAGTGATGGCCTGTCACAGCACTACTCTGTGCAGACACATCTAGAATGTTCTCTATGCCACCTACCAAGAACATAGACCTCCAGGATCAACTCTTCTTTTATGCTCTGCCTCCTGCTCTTCTGTTTCAATTTCATGAGCACAGACATTTTGTCTTGTTTCCACTACTTATTGCACCCTATTGTACACCTAGGATAGTGTCAGGCCCATAGTAGGGGCACAATAGGTATTCATTGAAAAAGTAACTAAATGAATCTTTAGGGAAGCAGTGAGGATGGTGAAGGTGCCCAAAGTCATTCTGATGACTGGAAGAAATAGATATTTTGTTCATTAAGAGAAGGCTTGGGTGATTGTGGTAATTATCTTAAAATGTTAAAGGTCTCTCATGTGGAAAAAGATTCAAACATAATCCTTCAAGCCCCAAACAAATTTGATAAGTAGAAGTTTCAGGCAAATAGATTTCACTTCAGAAAGGGAGAACTTTATAATAGTTAAGAATGTTCAGAACAGCCCTAAAGAAAAAGTGAATTGCATGTCCCTGGAGGTGTCTAAATGATCTCAGTCTCAAAGGTTGTTAAAGAGATGGTTGTTCCATTGAGGATGCTGGTCTAGATGACCAGAAAAGTTACTTTCCATCTCTACTGTTTGACCACAAAATCAGGTAACATAGGAGAATTTAAAGCAATTTTCATCTAAATTGAGACAAGATTGAGGCGAAGTAATAAAAATGACACTGATGCTAAGTTCTTTTGTTGAGTCCATTTTGGGCCTCGGTGGTGCCAGGAAAGACCTCGTGAAGGAGAGAAGACTGACTTCGCTTTGAACATGGGGGACGTAAAAACCGGGTGGAGTGGTTGTTGCTGAAGTGTGACTACGAGAAAAACTGAACACCCAGAAACATGCACTGTCCATTGTCGTGAGGCTGGTCTTCCCCACACAGTTGTCTTAAATGTATCTGCCAGTCAGCAGCTTGTGGATGCTCAGAAGATGCGAATTGTATTGTCTCGAGGGTACGAGGGCACGTGCTCATCCCCAGTCAAGACCTCACTTTGTAATGCTCTTTTTCTCCTTTCTTTGATTCTCTATCATTGCTACTTATAAATATTTCCTAGTTTTTGCAACTAGCTAAGCATTAGCGCTGCTGAATTTCTACAAACCTAACCTGTTTTTCAAAAGAAATGGCAAAAAAAAAAACAAAAGGTAAAGAAACAGAAAGGTTTACTCAAATCCTTAACTTTAATATACACTTCTATAACCAACAGCAAAACGCTTAAGGGCTTGACCTTCCATTAGTTAGTTACGTCCATCCATTTTAAATCTTATTAAAAAAATAGTATTATAATTGAAAAACTGTATAGCAATCTAGAGTAAAGAGCTTAGCAACCTGAATTAATTTTCTCTCTGTGCTGTGTAAATTTTCCTTATATGGTACTTTAACCATCTCCTCTGCAGCTTTTAACATACTTGACACAGGGTGTCTTCAGTTCTCCTTGAATATTAGACTCTTAGAAAGAATTATTTTTTTTTCTTGTTATGGATTATTTTAGGAATAATTTTTCAAGGTGTGAAAATCATTGTTATTTACCTTTGGCTAATACAGCTCATTAACTAGATATTTAGAAAATAAGATTTTTCCGAGTTTCTCAGTGTAGCTTATTGTCACACAGAAGCCAAACCCTCCGAGAGCAGCAGGCCGAGGACCACTAGCCATCAATACATGTTACTGAGCTCCCCAAACACCATCCGTCTTAAATCCATAGGGTGGACTCCCGAACACAGCTGACATCATTCTGCCCTGACCAAAAGCAGTGCATTTATGCTATGAGACCCTTGAGAGAGAACCTGAACTTCCCTACTGAGCCACTGCAGGTGGAGGAAAGCCCAGGAAGCCACCCGCAAGAACTGCTGATTCCCAAGCACCAACCTCAGAAATGAATAATATTTCAGCTAAGCTATTCAATTCTTTATTCTCTAAGTATCTACACTGTGCTTGACAAGTTTCTGAATGAATGTCAGAGCCTAGGTAAATGGAGAATCATTCAAAACCCAAACAGGAACACAGAGAGCTCTGGAGAATGGCTAATGATACCCCAACTTATATTTCCAGTCCTGATTTATTCCCCAGAGATCCAAACTCACGGTTTTTCCTATTAATTTTATATCTTCGTTGGGGCACTTAAAGTGCATTTCTATTTAAACAGGACCAAAACAGAGCTGCTAGGTTCCCAACCTGCATCCCAAATTATTCCTTTCCCAGAATTCCCCATATGAGAAAGTAGGACTTTCTTTTTCCCATTACACAAGCAAAATTCTAAGCATCATTCCAGTAAGCTGTAACTCCTCCCCCTTTTCCTTCCTCCTTTTACTTACTCTATTAACAAGTCTTGTAAATACATCTCAAAACAAATATCACATCGAAATAACTCAATTCTCCCACATCTTCTGCCACCTGGTAGTCTAAGGCACCGTATTATAATCACCTACCTAAACTACTTAAGTAGCCCCCCAAGTAGTCTTTCTGATTCTATTCTTAACCACTTTAAAGCATTCTCCAGATGACAGCGAAAGTGATATACCTACAATATCTAACAGATCATGATGATATTCAACAGCTTAAATTCTTCAATAGTTTTCTAATTCTTTGAGGATAAAATCCAAACTTCTTACTGCGGCCTATAAGACTTTAAGTCAGATGGTCCCTTATATCTTCTCCAAATTCATCTTGTGCCACATTCCCCTTTGCTCAAAACTCAGAGAGTGATCATCTATCTGTAGCTTATACAAGCTACTTCAGGGAATAGAAAAGAGGAAAAGTCAGTCAACACATAAATATAGTAGCCTAAGGTCAAAACTAAATAAGAACAACAAAAAAAGCACATATTAAACCAATTTCACTTGTGATCTTGGAGTTAATCAATAAAATAATAGCTTATTAAATGTAGTATAAATGGAATACATCAGGTTTATATGCTACATCATAATCTAGGTTATCTCAAGATTATCTCAACATCAAAAAATCTTTTAATGCAACATCCCTGTAAATACATTAAGGGAGGAAATAATATACGATAATTTCAATAGATGCATATGTTATTCAGGACAAGGAAGCTATACTGTGACAGCAGACAAAACCCAAAATCTCAGTGCCTTAAAGTATTAAGGGTTTATTTTTTAACATTTTTTTAATTACAGCTGGCACATAATAGTATTTTAGCTTCTGGTATAAAATATAGTGATTAGACATTTATATAACTTACAGAGTGATCATCCGGATAAATCTAGTATTCATCAGACCCCACACATAGTTATTACAGATTATCATAGTATTTTTGACTATGTTCATTATGCTATACTCTACATACATCTCTGTGACTATTTTGTAGCTACCAATTCTTGTTTCTTAATCCCTGCCTCTTTTTCACCCAGGTCTCCAACTTTCCTTCCGTCTAGCACCATTAAAATGTTATCTACGCTTTGTTTCTGTTGTGTTTAGTTTGTTCTTTAGATTCCACATGTAAGTGAAATCATACAGCATTTGTCGTTGTCTAGCTGACTTACTCCACTCAGCACAATATCCTCTAGATCCACCCATGTTCCCATGTTGTTGCAGATGGCAAAATTCCATTCTTTTTCATGGTTTAGTAATAGTCCACTGTATAAATGTACCATCTCTTTTTTATCCATTCATCCATTGATGGATACAGAGTTTGTCTCCATATCTTGGCTTTTTTAAATGATGCTACAAGGAACATATGGATTCGCATTCACTTTCAAAGTAGGGTTTGGGGTTTCTTGGGATTAATACCCAAAAGTGGGATTACTGGGCCAATTTTTAAAAATTTTATTGATGACTAAATGATTGAAAGGAAATTTCCACAAAATCCATCTTAAAGAGGGTACATAGAGCTTAAGTCAACCTGTACATTTTTAAAAATATTTATCCCATTTTCTAGTTTGTCTACTTGTAGGAAGATACTTTCTCAGATAAAAATGTTGAAGCAGTTTTTTTAGAAGAGGAATGGGTTTCTGTCACACTTTTTCTTGCTAATTTCTCAGAACCTAACACCATAAAACCATCAACAAAACCAATGAAAATCACGTATTTGATACACTACCTAACAGCTGATCATGAATTTTATGTGTGCAGATTGTTCTAAGTAACTTTTAGCCTTAGACATTGAGCAACGACAAAAAATGTAAAATCACAAATGGACTTCAATCATGCTGAGTTTTTCTGTGCTTTCCAGTAGCTCTCTCATTTGTAGACTTCAATAACCCAAAAGCTGTAAATTATTTTTCTCAAGGCAATAGTGTTACAATCAGACATTAACCTCAAGCCAAGAGCTATTTCAGTCTCTTAGAATTGTACTTTCTTCTTACAAAAGAAACCAGACAAAAATGTTTCCATTGGTTAAAATGATGGCAGAGGAATGAAAGAGAAACAAGGAAAAATAAATTCGCTTCTTTCTACTTCGGGGAAGTGAGATTGGATGTCATGCAAGGCATATCACGAGATACATACCCCACCCTCATGTGTAACCACAAACACAGGTTTTCATGACCCGTAAGCAGAGCTAGCCTTGCATCTACTTAGAGAAATTTGAAGAAAAACAGAATATTAGATAATTCATCATTACAGGCTTTTTCCTTTGTACCATGAAATGTTTTTATAAGATAAATTTTTATAAGATAAATTCCACTAGGATAAATTTCACCTATGGAGAAACAGGAAACCTTGATGAGAGCTCTCAAACAAAAGCCTTCACCAGCTTGATTCTTTTCATTTCTTCATAGCCATGTTCTACTGCTACATCCAAAGTACCAAAGAATTCAACAAGATCAAGTCTTTAGGATTTACTACCTGACCCTTTACACATTTTCTTATAAATTATAAATATATAATTATAAATATATAATTATATATTATAAATATATAATTATATCAGTTATAAATATATACATATATATTTCAGGAATATTTCATAATATAAGCAAAAGTATATTTCAAGAGCATTTTATTTCACGAGTCTTTTATATTTCTATCTTTTAAGAGTATTTCATTATATTTTGAGTATGTGTATAAAAATAAATATTGACTTTTCAAAAGCAATATTTTGTCAGATTAAAAATGTATGTAGAATTCAATGCATAGCAAGCGTAACAAAATGTTAAGAGGGAGTTAAAATTTTATGAAGTTCTAACATTATTGGGGAAGTGGTTTGCTGGACTATAATAAATCAAGGCTACATAGTGTAACCAATAAAAGAATAGTAAAAAGAATGGGAAAATGAAATAAGAAAAGAATTTATTAAGATATTAGTGTGTTAATTAATTAATTAATAATTAAGAACCAGGCAAGAGACTTGGTCACTCTTATAATCAGATTCTTGACCTGGTATTTCATCAGAGCATGCCCTGAGGCTACAGATGACTGTAATCTTTAAAACAGTCCTCTAACTTTCACCATATTCTTTAAGTTGACAATGAATTACCTTCTACTTGTTTACTTTTTTTTTTGGCAAGATCTTCTCTCAAGTTCAATTGTGTATCATTTCTTGCCTGAAAAAGTACAAGTCTCTTGACTGATCTTACTGTCTTCATTCTTATTTCCATCTAATCCAGTCTCCAGAACTTGGTATAGAGTAGTGGCAGAGTACAGTGGGATCAAAGGCACGCACTCTGGAATCTGATTAAGTTTGAATCTAGCTCTTTTACTCATTGACTGGGGGATCTTTGGCAAGTTAATGAACCTTTCTTCAGTTTAGTTTCCTGTTGGTTTTAGTGTCCAGCCATACACATATAAGTGAGGGATCTCTAAAGTGAGGGAGTATGATCCAGACCTAGATCTAATCGTGGGATTACTGAAGAGTAAACCATTTCAGGGGCACGCATCTGCTTTTATCTTGTCCTAGTTTTGCTGCCTGCAAGACAAGGAGATGTTGATCACAATTCAATTTTGCCTTGCGAAAGTATTTTTTTTTTTTTAAAAAAAAAAGAGCATTCATGTGGGTATTATTTGTACTATAAAAAGTCCTGCATTTCATAGTCTTCAGCCTTATTTAGGTTATTGATGTGATGGCCTGTTTATCAGCATCAAGTTCTCTCTACAACCTAGACATTATCCACATAGCTCATTGACCAGTGACAAATTTAGGCAAATTCAAATGTTTGCAATAACTTTTGCTGCTGTCCTTTGTGCTCATAAGTACCTGATTTAGGAGGTAAAGAGATAACAAGAACAAATAAAGTATTTTCAAAATCAAAGTCACTTTAGATTGCATTTATGTAAGAGATTTGTGGGAGAAACGTCATTTTAAAAGGCATGTTGAAGGAGCTGAGTGTGTGCCTGGGTGCTGGACCTGACAAATGCGACAGAGAAAGTGGCTGGCACAAGGATTATGTAAAGGAAGAACATGAATTAGGATCATACTCTGACCAAGATGAAAGGGATCCTAGGAGTTATCTGGACCAAATGCCTCACTTCATAGAATAAATTAGCCCAGAGAGCAAGAATTAGGGCCAATGGTTCCTGGTTTCGCCCAGTTTCTATTACACCATCTATCAGATCCCCAGGGCAACCATAACAAATTACTACAAATTTGCATAGGAGTCTAAAATTAAAATGCCACAGGGCCATGCTACATTTCCTCAGAAGACCTAGGGAAGAATCCTTGCTTGTTTCTTCCAGCTTCTGGTGGCCAGAACACTCCAATCGCTGCCTCTGTCTTCATATAGCCTTTCTGTGTGTCTTTCTGTCCTCTAAGCATCTAATGAAACCAGTCACTGGATTTGGGGCCCACTCTAAGTCCAGCATGCTTTCAGCTTGACTAACTATATCTACAAAGACCCTATTCCCGAAGAAATCACATTCTAAAGTTTCAGTTAGACATAATTTTTGCTGAAAATACTATTCAACTCACTATACACCAGTACTTCTCCTTGATACAAAAGGGTCATTTGTGGATCTAAGGGAACAAGATCTAGACCTGGCATCTCTCCCAATGCCTTAGGCTGTACTTCTTGCATCGCTATTAAGAGTGAGCTTGCCTAGATTCAAATCAAATTGGCCCTTTGACAAGTAAACCCTTGGTAAGTCTCAGTTTCCTCAGTTACAAAAGGGAGAAAATAATACTCCCCTTTTCACAGGAACCTCACAGGGTTGCAGTGAGGATTAAATGAGATAATCCATGTGAAGCACTTAGCCCAGTATGTGACCCATAGCCAGAGCTCAATAAATATTAGTTGTCATTCATCAAAGCCAGCATTAATGCTTTGGAAGGGTTCACATAGTATGCAAGGTAGTACTCAGTCATCCCTGCAATTGTGTGGGGACCGCCATCTGGCAGCCTGCTTTGCATTCCCAGCCAGGTCACTCATTCTTCTGACCCTGCAATGAGGAAAGGCCTGACCTCCATGCAAATACTTTCAGTGAGCTTGTTTGTTGACTCTCACCTGATTTTCTGCTTAGAGTCTGGCTGGTTATTGGCAGTTTTTTGTGCTGTCCAACCGTGCTAGATTCACACTTGGAGATTAAGCTCTAATATCTGGACTAAAGAAGAAAGGAGCAGAAATGTACCAAGATCCTCAAGGTAAACAAGTCCAGGACCTGGGCTCGAAAAGCTGATAACTCTAAGGAACCTCTCAAAGTTAATCTCTGAATTGAGTGGCCGGATCTTGTCTGAAAGGCATCCTATAACTTCAGGAAATGACAATCAAGACAGGAATCTGGGACTGTGACCAGGAAGACAGACAAATCCTGACTGGGGCCCCCAATGATGGTAGCTGGAAGTCCGGTTACAGAATCTTAAGGAAAAGCACTGCAAGTGTCTGGGAAGAGGAGTCCAGTTGAGGAGGCATTTTCTGAATCTACTCTAGAGGACACTGTGAGGCGCTACCCAGACCCCCCTTCACAACTGAAGCACTCATTCCTAGCCCTTGAGAGTACTGGCTTTCAGGGAATCTGCTTAAGCTACAAAGAGCCATGTAGCCCCATTCATACTCGCTCCCTGAAAACCACTTACATCCAATGTCTGGTTTTCAGGGAGAATGTAGAAAGGCCTGGCCCTTTGCCTCAGAGAGGACAACTCTAGAGAGTCTTCCCAGCTCCAGAGTTCCTCCAGGATTGGTGGAGGTTTCCTTGGAAACTGCATGGCAGGTCAGCCTCCTGATCAGCTCGATCTTGCTTCCCACCCTCCCCACACATGGTGATTCTAAGAACAACCCAATAAAACTCTTGAGTGCAAAGTAACCTTTTATTATGTGTGCCCAAGAACCAATCCCAGACATTCACAAAATCCCAGAAAAGCATGTTTTTATTAGTCTCATTTTACAGATGAGAAAATGAAACATGAGAGAACAAGCAACATCCCCAAATTTGGTTAGTGGAAAAGTCTTGGCATTAAACCCAAGTAAGTGCAGTCCACAAGAGAGAGTCTATAGTCCTTTCTCTCCAATATCTGCTGCCTACAGTGAGTCACAGTAAGAAAGTGGAGATTAAAAATTCTCAGCATGGGCAAAGAAGAAGCTAGCCATACTGTTACATGGGTAAGATTCCCTGTAAGCTCTTCCGGGCCTGCCCAAAGCCATATTATCACAGTTGTAGTTCTTTTTCTTGTTATCTCATTCAACATTGGCTACTAAATGTTTGTTTTCACAGTATGCACGGGGACAGGTTCCAGTTTCCTAGCTGTGTTTGCCTAGCTTCCTACAAACTTCAGCCATCTGTTTCTCTCGAGGTCAGTGGCATGTTTCCCCAGAGGTTTCCCTACTTTTTATTTTATAAGGGAAGCCAGATCAGGTGATTCGCTGTCATCATCCTTGTCTTTATCCTCCTAATTATCATCAGCAGCAGCAATATGGAAACACTGAGAAGAAACCTTAAGAAACAACGCGGTGGCCTTCTTTGTACGCTTGAAAATATGTCACGTGATAGCAGCAGCAAATTTATCATGTTTGAATTTAGAAGTACAGTCAAAGTGAAGTCATTGTTACCATTAATCAAACATGATTCTTGAACCAAGAAGATCTGGATTTGATTTTCTGTTTCAGCATATGTTACATATGTGATCTTGGTGAAGTTGCTAAACTGCTATGTGCATTCTCCTCATCTGTAAAATAATGATAATTACTAATAATGATAATTACTTTGTGTGTGTGTCAGGATTTGCTGACATACATATAAAAGGCTTAGTACAGTGCTGCAAACATAGCAAATGTACATTCAGTGTTACCTGTGGAAGGGTGGAATTTAGAAGTGAGGAAATTTTGGCTGTTTGTTAAAAAAATACTATGTGATATTTAGAGCAATTCAAGATAAGATGAGTTTTGGTGGCAGACAGGTCCAAAAACGCCTTGGAAGAATGCTTTTAATTTCGGAGTTTAAGGATAAATTACTGAGTTGGCCTCTGATATGGACAACTGGTTGCTCAATTCCATGGTACTGGCTGAATAAACATATAACATGCTTTCAGGATGTTTGCCCAATGTGAGATAAAAAGGAAAAACATCAATCCATCAACTCTTATCCCACAGAGGTCAAAATTTTCTCCTGAAAGGTGGTAATATCCTGACCTTCCAGGGCACATCATAGCATGGAGTAAAGTCCTGGGTCTGGATGTGTATACAAAAGGTACAAGGAACTCGTACAAATGAGGAAGCAAACATTTAACAACTTTATAGAAAATTGGCTTAGATGCTTCAACAGGTACTTCACAAAAGGGGATATTGAAATGGCCAGTAAACTTGCAAAACCAGTATTCATAATTGTTATTTGTCATAGAAACAAACATTTTAAAAAGCACAAAGAAATATGACTACATACCCATTTGAATGAGCAAAACTGAAAGACTTCGAAAACCACGTTAGCGTGAATATTAAAAAATTAGGCTTCTCCTATCCCAGTGGTGAGAACGTAAATCCGTAAAATTCATTTTGAAAACTGGTCAGGTAATCTAAAACTGAACATGTGTTCATTTTATTACCCGAGAATTTCATTTATAAGTATTCACCCGAGAGAAATGCACACAGAAATGCACCAAAAGACACATACAACAGAGTTCAAATTTGTACAGCTGTAATAAGTCTAAACCAGGGTTCCTCTGCCTCTGCACTATTAACATATTATATTGGATTATTCTTTGTTGTGGGGACTTGTCTGTGCCTTGTAAAATAGCTAGCAGCGTCCTCAGACTCTAATCATAGAAGCCAGCAGCATCCCCCCATTTGCAACAACCAAAACTGTTTCCTGACATTGCCAAATGTCCCCTAGGAGACAAAATTATAAACAGTTGGAAACCACTGTCCTAAAATTAAAGCGATCTAAATTACTGTAAACAGTAGTATGAATAAATAATTGGGAACATTAATTTATCACAACATTTCACATCGGCGAAAATAAACATGCCACCATTATACTCAACGAGGATGAAATCACAAAGAACATGGAACAAAAGGAGCCAGATACAATAAGCCTAATTCATAACATTCTCTGTACATAAAGTTCAAATACAGATAAGACTAACTTACAGTTACAGAAATCAGAAGAGTGGTGAACTCTGGAGGCAATAATAACTTGAAAGAGGCTCCAGATGCTTCTGGGATGCTGGTGATACTCTCAATCTTGTTGATATTATATTTAATGTAATGATTATAAAAGTCTCAGAGCTGTAGAGTTATGATTTTTGCATTTTTCTGTATAACTATATATAATATTACAATAAAAAATCTTTCCCCAAAACAGATGTTTTATATGCTAGCACTGATTTTCTATTAGGAGAGTTTTAAAAATGATATTTAGTCTGATACTTTGCCCTAAATGGAAAACCTACAGACACTTTTTTGTTGAAATATAAATTGCTTTTTCCACTCTTCGAAATCGCATCTTGTCTCTTTCACTGAAGGTGATCTCAGTCTGCAGCCCCTGTGATTCTGATCCTCAAACAACCCAAGTGAACCATTATAGGAATTCAGAGCATCATGGCATTCTATTACAGCAAACCCACCCTGTAGTTTTCTCTTCTGAAAAGTACCACATAGTATATGTTTTCAAGTCGAAATTGTGTATTTTTGAGAATTTCACACATTGTTTGAGCTAATTAGTACCTTTCTAGGTTGGTAGTCACTATACTAAAATAACCAATCAATTATCTTAAGTCAAACAATGGATAAATTACACCTGAAATCTTAGGACTTTAAATAAATCTGTTTACTTAGAACATAATTTTCATATTTTGATCCACCTATATATAGCTAATTAAAGCTGCTGTGTGATTTCAGTCAACAGCCTTGTCTTTCCAAAAGCATTTTCTTCACAAAACATCATTCTTGAAAATCATGCTATTCCAATCAATTATTTTCAGTTTTGAAAGTTCTCCAGAAAATGGAAATATTCTTCTCCAGAGAAACAATCTATTTATTTGTCAGGGTTCATTGAATCAGTTAAAATTAGTCAATTTTTCAGTTTAGTGAGGAATGGATAACAAAAGAAATAAATTATGGATTGTCAATGAGGAAGTGAAGGGAGAGAGAAGGGCATAAAATTGAACAGAAAGGTCATGTGGCAGTTTTAAAACTTGTTCACAAATGTACTGACATTCCTTCCATAAGAAGTAAAGCTTATTATCTCCTCAACTTGAATCTGAATGGCCTTAGTAACCAAACTGCACCAATAACTAACAGAAATGACTCCCCAGGGTGTGTGACTTACAGGGCAAGGTCAGAAAAAACCATGCAGCTTCCACCTGGTCCTCTCAGAACACTTGCTTGGGGGAAATCGGCCACCATAGATGGCATCTAACTGCCCTGAGATCACCACGTTAGAGAGGAGGCAGTCAGTTGACAGTTTCAGCTGAACCCCTATCCAGCCGACAGCCAGCACCAACTGCCAGTCACCCGGGAGAGCCACCTTGGACAGGGGGCTCAGTCAAGCCATCAGACAACTACAGCCAATATCTGATCTTCAGCTACACAAGCGACCCCAAGCAAGGACGGCCCAGCCAAACTCGTCCAGAATTATTGACCCACAACATTATAAGGGGGAAAAATGGTTGTTTTAAGTCCCTCTTTTAGGGGATAGTTTGTTATGCAACAACTGGAATCAGAACAGGGACGACCATGAGCTCCTTCTGAGACAGTTGCTCCACGCAGGCGAGCTCAGCGGGCGTGTACTGAATCCCTGCTACATGTCACACACCACACCAGGATGTGGAGGGCCTGAAATCAGAAAGTCATGGTCTCTGCCAAGTCGAGGAGTCAGCCATGCTGTGAGCAACCACAGCCAAGTGCCATAATAGGTACAGGGAGAGCAGTATACACAGGGGGTAGGGGCATGCAAGCAAGGAACTGGTAAGCTCTTTCCGAGAGGCATCAGGGTACAGTGGCTTTGGAGCTGTTTGTCCAGGTTCAAATTTCAGTATTAATACTATTTTGTCCTGGGCATATTATTTAACCCCTTTCAGCCTTTTGTCCCCTTCCCTGTGGAAAGTATTCCTTTGACATGATACCCATTCCTCCCCAGGCACGGAGTAACTTAACCTAATTGCTGAGTTTGGGACATAAAGCAGGCATGTGTGCCAGTCTCTTCCTCTTGCTTTGTTCTTTGGTTCTGGCTGCTCGCAGACTCCAGAATGTGTTCTTCTCCCTGCCCTCAGGTGGTTGAAGTCTGCCCCTTCAGGTTCAGAGATGGGGAGTGCTATGGACCAGCACGGCCTACGTGAATCAGAAAACACGGGCCACAGATACATGCCACATTCTAAGCAAGAGCTTTATCCACAACTAAACTGGTATGAGTTTCTCATATGCCCTGTCTCACCAGAATATCAGAGACGGGGTAGCTTATAAACAACAACAGAAAGGTGTTCCTCACGGTCCTGGGGGCTGGAAAGTCCAGCATCAGGGTGTCCGTGGGATTCAGTGTCCGGTCAGATCAGCTTTCTGGTTCGTAGACAGCGTCTTCTCTCTGGGTCCTCACTTGGCAGAATGGGTGAGGAGGGCTCTTAGGGATCTCTGTTATGAAAGCCCTCATTCGGAAGGGCTGCAGCTTCATGACCCCATCACTTCCCAAAGCCCCCACCTCTGTGTACAACCACAGATTAAGCTTCAACCTAGGGGTTTTGAGGGAACATGGACATTCAGCCTGCAGCACGCCTCATTGCTTTGTCTTCTTTCTCAACTGGTTCAATATTTGGACTGGGGAAAAACACCATGTACAACAACATCTATGAATGGGCCAGAAATATGAGAACCAGAACAACACAACACGCAGTGAGCCTTTAGCTGAGGGCCGGGGCATGGGAATTTCTGTGTGGACTTCAAAAGCAGCCGGCTCTGACCCTGGGAACTGAGGTTATCCTGAGTCGTGCAGCTGTTTTCTACAACTGTGCGTTTATTTAGCTTTTGTTGCTGTTACCAAGGTGGGTGGCTTTAGGCCTGAGGCACAGCCATATGAGATGTTTCACTTGAGATGGCTCACATAAGCTTAGGGCAGCTTTTCCCACAGCGAGCAGCTGTTTCTATAGAGACAAAACGTCATGCACCAGAGCTTCGGAAACCAGTACGAAAGCCTCAGCAAAGAGACAGTGTGCAGCGGGGTGCCAGGCTCCACAGCCTGACCTTGAACTAGAAGGCATAAGTTTTCTAAGCAGTTTTAGCTGCAGAAAGGATTCAACTTTATGACAAAGAGACCTTTCCATATACAGGCCTATTGGTGGGCAGGGAAAAAAATTTTTACTTTTAAATTTTAGGGCAGCTACATTCCAGGTATGCTAAAGACACCAGGGAGGATTTAACTTTAAATTATTAACGCCAAGCCTCGCTGCCCGAGTTCCATTCTGCTTTCAGAGTGAAGGAGCAGATGGTGCACAGATAGCCTTAAATGCACTGGAGTTTGTCCAAAGACTGAAAGTTTTGTAATACTTTAAGAGTAACTGAAGGAACTTCAAAGAGGTGTAGTCATTTCAAAGCCATTCAGGTGTTGCTGGTGCTAAGAGAAAGTAAAGGATGGATAAAACCAGCAAGTTAAAACCTTTTAAACACGCCTGAGCAGGTTCGAAAAAGGAGAGAAACAGCAGAGCTGTGACCTACTCCTGTGGGAAAATGATGGAACAGAGGGAAGTTTGCTTAGAGCCTGGAATTTTGAGGCAACGCAGCAGAGAATTTGATTCTCGCCAGGCTTCCAAGCTTCAGAAACATCCACAGAAGCTGCTGAGTGGTTCTCTGGCAGAGACAAAGTGGCAAGGAGGAACCCCCCTCCATAGGAGGCGGGTTCCACAGGTTGGAACAATGTCATAGAGAATTGGCAGCAGCCACAGGACATGCCACTGAAAGACACCCCCAAGAGGCAGTGGAGGTCCCCAGGCAGAGCCTGCTTTCAGGTCTGTCCAGAAATAGGGGCTCCAAAGGAAATTAAAATGGAGACGGATTGAGTATGCTGAATAGTAAATAAAAGCACTTCAGGTAAAAGCCGTCAAATTGCTCAATTTTGCCTAATGTAGCAATGCCTCAAATGCTATTCTTTCTGAGAAAAAAAGCCTGGCATGCACAGCACAGGGGGCTTCTTGTACATAGAGTCACGATGCATTCGTTGTGCCAAAATCAACCACTTAATGCATAATTTCTCCTTGCTGGATTTAAGCTCACACGCTTTGGGTTCTAATGAACCAATATCTCTACAAAAGGCTCGATCCAAAATTGTTTCCCCCATATACACTTTTCCCTTTAGAAACCACTGAGCTTTTCCCCTGGCCTGTGACAAGCCTAAGAATGGGGTTGTCAGAAACTGACTTTACCTGGGTTAACTATTCTCAAAGCTGGCAATTAGTTTGTTTCTAAATTTGATAGATGTGAGGCAGACTAGAGATGTTTTGATCAACTTGGGATGAGGCTGCCAGCAGGAGCCATTTCTTCTTCTTCACGTTCTGCCAAACCATCATGAAGGCAGACACCCCGGCAGGGCACCACTGCCTGTGACTGAGTGAAGGTTCTGCTGGGGGCCCAGCCCTGATGCCACATTCCAGGCAGGACTCTGGGGGCTGGAGAAGGGGAAAAAGGAAGGACGAGAAGGCCATGTGCCAGCCAGCTTCTAAGGACCTTTCCTGAAAGCCCCACCCAACAATCTTCCTGTCATCTCACTGACAACCCCCAGCTGAAAGGAGATCCGGGAAACAGTCTTCTAGCTGAGCACAGTGACACCCCACATAAAATTGGGTTCCGTCACGGAGAAATGGAGGAGCGTGAATGTCGGATGAGCTGCTAGCGAGCTCTTCCAGGGATCCCTTAGCAGAAGTCACTGAGGGAGGTTTCAGGAATGCTTCTGTTTTCGTGATAAAATAGAAGAGCTGCAGCCTGCATAGCCCCTTGCCCTTCCCTCTCTGCCTAGCTTTCAGTGTGGGCTGGTGTGAAGACACGGGGAAGACATCTTGCAGCATAACTAAGGGGACGAACAGAGGGTGAAGGGATAAATGGCAAAGGCACAGGAGTCACGAGGTTTGTGGCCTTGTCACTGTCAAGTCACCGAACCAACACGAACAGCTACTTTGATGGTCTTTATATGTGAAAAATTGCTATTTGTTAAATCACTGAAGTCACATTTTCTGGTGTCTAGAGACAAATATAGTCATACTTGATAAAAAACCTAAATATTTTTTTTAGGTTTAGCTTCCTTTCTCCATGTTCGTGTGTGTGTGTGTGTGTGTGTGTGTGTGTGTGTGTGTGTGTGTGTGTGTGTGTGTGTGTGTGTGTGCATGTGTTAGGGGAATATTGTTGAAAGAGTTAGAGCTGTTTTATTTTTTTTCTCACAAAAATGATAGAAACTTCATGAGTTATCTTCAATATAAAAATTTTCTCAA
This sequence comes from Cynopterus sphinx, assembly GCA_030015415.1. Lineage (NCBI taxonomy): Eukaryota > Metazoa > Chordata > Mammalia > Chiroptera > Pteropodidae > Cynopterus > Cynopterus sphinx. The sequence continues at coordinate 8,657,277 of CM057394.1, forward strand.
GGATCATAAAGATCTCTAGAATGTATTTCATTTCCATGTCTGTATTTTATGTATAGAAAAAAAATCCTTTACAAACAGGTTTTCCAGTCTCAAAACATGATAGAGTAGATAGGTAGATGATAGATAAATAGAAAGATAGATAGATAGATAGATGATAGATAGATAATAAATGATATAGATTGATGAGAGAGAGAGAGAGAGAGAGAACCAGGTTTTCTTCATGATTTTTTAATGGAGTGACATCTATTAATAAAATCATTTAGGCTTCAAGCGTATAATTTAATAATATGTCATATGTACATTGCATTGTGTGTTCACCACCCAAAGCTAATTTTTTTTCATCATCATAGTTTTGACCCACTTTTCCCTTATCTACCTCCCCGCCCTTCTCTCTGTTGTTCTTGTCTAAGTCTCTCTTTTTTTTTTGTCATGTTCCATTTTTTTGTTGCTTTGCTTTCTACCCCACATATAAGAGAAATCATGTGGTTCTCAACTTTTTCTGTTTGACTCATTTAGCTTAGCCTAATAATTTCAAGATCCACCCATGGTGTCGCAAATGGCAACATTTCATCTGTTCTTATGACCGAGCAATATTCCCTTGTATATATGTATCACATCTTCTTTATCCAACCATCTATTGAAGGGCATTTTTGTTGTTTCTGTGTCTTGGCCACCATAAATAATGCTGCTATGAACATTGGGGTGCATATATTTTTATAGATAATTTTTTTCAAATTTTGGGGGTGGATGCCAGAAGAAGGATTGTTGGGTCAAATGGTAATTCTATTCTTAATTTTTAAAAGAGTCTCCATACAGTTTTCTATAATGTCTCTACCAGTTTACATCCCCACCAACAGTGTATGAGGGATCCTTTTCCCCCACAACCTCTCCGACACTTGTTATTACTTGTCCTGTTAACGATAGCCATTCTAACAGGGGTGAGGTGGTATGTCACAGTGGTTTTGATTTGCATTTTTCAAATAAGTAGTGAAGTTGAGCATCTTTTTATATATCTGTTGGCCATTTGCATGTCCTCTTGGGAGAAGTGTTTGTTCAGGTCCTCTGCCCATTTTTAAACTGGATTGTTTGTTTTCTTTTGTTGTTGAGGTGTCTGAGTTCTTGAAACAACATGGATGGGTCTTGAGATCATTATGCTAAGCAAAATAAGTCAGACAGAAAAAGTTGAGAATCATATTATTTCACTCACATGGGGAATATAAAACTAAAAGTAACAAATGAACAAGACAAACAAACAGAGACTAATTGACATGGACAACAGTTTAACGGTTATCAGAGTGGAGGTAGAGAAAGGTAAAGGGGCTCAAATATATGGTGATGGAAACAAGTTTAACTGTGATGAATACACAATGCAGTATACATATGACATATTATTGAATTGCACACTTGAAACTTGTGTAATTTTGTTAACTAATGTCACCCAATGCATTTACTTTAAGAAAGATATAGTGTGGTTGAATGGATAAGAAAGCAAGACTCACATATGTGCTGTCTATAGGAGACCCATTTCAGATCAAAATACACAGACAAGCTGAAAGTCTAGGGATAGAAAAAGATATTTCATGAAAATAGAAATAAAAGAAGCTGAGGTAGCAATCCTTATATGAGTCAAAGTAGACTTTTAAACAAAGGCTGTAATAAAAGCCAACATTTCCACTTTGAGTATTTACCCAAAGAAACCCAAAACACTAATTTGAAAGACATATGCATGCATCTGTTCATTGCAGCATTATTTATAATAGTCAATATATGGAAGCAACCTATGTGTCCATCAGTAAGTGAATGGGTGAAGCTGTGATACATACATACAACGGAATATTACTCAGCCATGAAAAAGAATGAAATCCAGCCATTTGCAGCAGTATGAACGGATCTAGAGGATATTATGCTAAGTGAGATAAGTCAGACAGAGAAAGACAAACACCATATTTGATTTCACTTATATGTGGAATCTAAAAACAAAATAATCAAAAAACAAAACAGAAACGAACTCACAGATACAGAGATCATCGTGATGGTTGCCCAGTGAGAGAGGAGTTTGGGGGATGAATGACAAAGGGGAAGGGATTAAGATATGCAAATCGCCAGGTATAAGAAAGGTCTCAGGATTGTAAGGCACACGACAGGAAATTCAGTCATCGATGCTATCGTAAATGTGCATGGTGTCATATGCACATATGCAGGTGGCCACTTCCAAAGGTATATAAATGTCTACTCACTGTGTTGTACACTTAAAACTAATGTAATATTGTATGTTAACTCTAATTTTTTTAATTATTTAAAAAAATAAATGGCTTTGCTGTCCGTGGAGATTAGGGGCACATCAACCCACGTGTAGAAGCCTAAAACCGGCCCACATCTCTACACAGAGATCTAAAGAGGATGCAGGGTGGCAGCCATCCTGATGACTCTTTCACCTGGGCGTGTTGACTTGCACCAAGCAAAGTTTGCGACAATGTACCTGACCCAAGGTAGAGTATACCCTGCTTGACATAAGCCTTCATCTGCCCTGATGGTCTCTTACCTAAGACAGCACCATCACCATCTTCCTGGCTTTGCCCATCTTTCGGCCCTCATTCCTGCCTATCAGCTTCTGTTTTGCCCTCTGGTACAGTCACATTCTTCTGCTTCTTCAATTTGCTTAGACACAGTTTCCTCCACCACCTAAACTTTGCACTTGGCCTCCTGCACTAACCCACTGCCATTGCCACAGTTCAGCTACTGCTTCTACAGAACTTCCAAAACTGCCTTTATTTTATATAAACCTCTGATTTCTCTTGGCAACCGAGCCACAGTTTAATAAATTGTGGCCAAATACACATATGTACACAAAAGCTCAACTTTGGAGGATTAAATAAGTGACTTTTTCTACACAGCAATGAATCTGGAGGTTGACAGTTAGCCAGAGTTGGTGCATCTAGGTGGGGACGTCATCAGGAACCAGGTTCCTTCTAGCTGCCTGCTCCGCAATCCTTAGCACATGGCTTCTCTCTTAATGGTCTCACTTCCAGGAGCTGAGTCTTAAATGCAGCCAAAAATTTAAAAAGAGGAAGAATGAAGAGCAAACAACAAATACTAGCTGGCTCTATCCTTGGTTTTTAGAAAAGCAAAAGCTCTGGGGGTATAGTCAATAGATTTCTGCTTACATATTGGTCAGAGTGGGTCACATGGCCACTCGTAGCTGCAAGAAAGTCTGGGGAGGTGAATGGTAAGTGGGCACAAATAGTGCCACTTCTAACAAAATTCGAGTTTTGTTAGTGAGTAATAAGGGAAGAATGGCTGTTGGAGAGACAGTTAGCTATGTCCGTCGTAGTCGACTCCTTTGGCTACCCTGTATTCACATGTATCCTTCTCTCCAAGGTAGAATATGCTTGGCACTGCTCCCAAAGCCTAATTTATTCACTTTAGTCAGCTCTTCAGAGTCTCTGAAGACCCTTCCATCAAATATAAATGGGATTTCACATAGCCTAGTGAGCTGTAAACACGTTCAAAATTTAGTGCACGTTCAAAATTTCATGGTAAAAAGGAGCAATGTAAGGGCAACATCAACTCCGATCTGGAAAAGAGAACAAGGGAAAGTACACAGCAGAGATGCTACCAGAGTAAATGCCAGACACCTGTCCTCTTATCACAGCACTTTCCTGGGTTGCCGAATTCAGCATCCTCTCGTTCTGTTCCCTAGGAGACTCTTTCTTGCCCATTATTATCCAAACGAACACATGAAGTGAGCATCGTAAAGAATGACTTCGTTTTGGGGCCACAGATTTTTTTTTTTTTTTTGGTGGTGGTGGGGGACTCACTTATATTGGTTTGAATTTGGAGTACAGGAATGAACTTAGAGGTCTGACGATCATAACCTCTTACCTCATCTTTGCCTTTGACAGTTCCCTCCAAAATTCAGACTTCCAATCTATTTGGTCTCATTCAGTTAACTCTACCTGTGAATGATCACAGGCAAATATATCATCTAGATTGGTATTTAACCTGCAGATTCCTTTCCCTTACCTGCTGATATCTAGGATTTTCTCAATCCTCTGTTCCATAGCTTAACAGCCAAGGCCTTGAGGTCATTTAAAATAATAAGCATTCGCGGGGAGATATCAAGTGTGATACATCTTAGTTGATTGACATTCATCTGAAGAACTCTTAAGGGACTATGTTTGAAAAGTCCTCAGGTACTCATCCACCAAGTCCGCAGCCTCACTGTCACTTTCCTTGCCCATCTCAGGTTAGCAAGACTACCTTTATTTTTAAAATTCTGCATGTATTCAAAACATAGGAATCTCAGTCAATTCAGAATGCAGGCTGTGGGTAAAGAATGCCTCTGCCACCTTTGCTTACAGACGGGCTCACTCTAGTCTGAATACAAACCTCTCTTTCAGGGAAAAAAAAAATTCATAACCACATGCCAGAGTTCTGATTTTTTCCCCTACAGATTCTAATATCAAAGCTGCCATGGCACATGGTCTGTAGCCCAAAGAACAGTAGGTGATGATCCGACCAAATGTGTTGCCATCACATAATAAGAGTCACCAGATTTGATGCCTGAAATAGCTGAGTCCTCGCTGTCCAAAGCCTGACCTCCTCCACTCAGCCAATCCGTATTTCAGAATCTTCCTTACAGCATCCCCTTTTAGGAAGAAGATCCTAAGTCAGGTGGAATGAATTCAGCTGCAGCCACTGAATAAATCAGCAGAAACACAGCTGCCTGCCCCCCAGCTCACGGAAAGGAGCTCCCCAGACAGATTTGCCAACAGTGTAAACTAGTGTTGCTTGCACTCCAGTCATGCCAAATTCCTCAAAGAGCAGCTTAGGTACACGACCTCATTTATTTCTCACAAAAAAAATCATCTGCCATGGGTGGTTTGTTATTACTCAATTTACAGAAAAGTAAGTTGAGGCTCAGAGCCTGGATGACTTACCCAGGATCACCCATCTGCTGAGTAGGGGAGCTGGAATCTGAGTCCAAATCTGAGCGATGCAAAAGCTGGTGCTTTTTATCAATTAATCATTTTTTAATTTAATCTGTCTTTAAGGTAAAACTGCATCAAGAGGACCAAAAGGCGGATTATAAATCTCCTTTACAGGGCAAGTCCGCGTGTCTGTAGCCACATCCCAGCCATGACGCAGAGGTTACATTGTGGAAATCGGGTGAGTCCCTGGCACCCTCAGAACAGAGCCGGCTCTCCGGATCCGCAGTGACATATGGATGGACACCAGCACAGAACGCACAATATTTTTGATCGGAGTAGACAGCTCAGGTTGTAAACATTATCAGAAAATACTGAGTCAGGCTCTTCCGAGCATATGTTTCCTTCCTGAGCCAAGTGTGTGTCATCGCTGCCAAGAGCTCCTTTGGGCCACCAAATCGCCCAAGCTTCAATGCCTAATGCTTGGGCAGCTCAAGACGGTGCCTGCCTGAGGTGGCTGACAGGGGCGATGCTCTCTGTGGGGGCTTGAGAGACCAGGTCCTTTCGCACTGTGACACCTGCTCCCTTTGGAAAGAGGATGTGCTCTCTTAGTTTTGTCACTAGTTCCCTCCTACAGCTCCCTTCGACCAAAAGGTGGCATATGGCACACTATGGATAAACTACTTTGAAGTACAGTGGGCACTTCATAGCCTCTCACCATCTGGGAATCCTGGCCATGTGGTTAATAGTCCACGAGGAAGGACATTCGGCCATGAGCCATGCTGAGCCCTAGAGACCTGGAGCCCACTGTGCCGAGAGCTGGACCCTGGGGCACCAGTCCCTAGACACCTGGGCCCACCTTCAGCTCTTTCAAAGGAGAGCTAGGTAGGGTTTTATTCCTCAATGAAGTGAAAACATAAAAAGGGAGGAGTGTCCACATCTCCACACTGCCGAGCAGATCAGTTTGGGGCGTGGCGCTCAGCTCACATGCAGAGGACAAGGACGCTGAGGCCTAGAGCACACTCTTGCCTGCCGCACTGGGTCCTCTGCAGCCTGCAAGAGAAGCTGGTTTTCCTGGATCCAGCCCTGATAAGTGACTGGATTATGTGCTGGGTTTCTGTCTCTTCAGTAGCTGATAAACCCTAAGAAGGCAGAGCGGGATGTGTGTGCATGTGCGTGCGTGTGTGTGCACATGTGTGCACGTGTGTGGGTGTGCGTGCAGGGGGGCTGCATGTGTGCATGTATGGCCATGTAGGTACTCCCCGTTCCCTCGAACATGGTGGTGGCTACTTTGCCATTTGATCTGTTGAAGTGTTTTGAAATGTTACATATTGAAAAGAGGAAAAGACTCAATCTTTCACTTTTGAAGTGATTTTTACGCATTACGACTCAAGTCCAGGATTAGCTAGAACTGTAAATGGAGAGATTTTTCATGTAAAATGTAGTTATCTTGAACAAAATTCTTATGCAGGATGGGTAGAAGGGTAGAAGGATAGATAAATGATAGATGATGATGATGATGATGATGATGATGATGACAGATAGATGATAAATAGATAGAATATAGATAATATTATGTACTTGATTGTGGTATTTACCAAAATTATGGTTTTATATAAATACATACACACAAAAACATTAACACAGAGAAAGTAGAAAAGACATTTAAAAATGAAATATCATCTAAAGTCTGTCCCTTTACTAGGAGAAAAATGGAAAAGTACAGCTCTTTTTTCTCCTCTTTGGTGTGCCCTTGAGGAAATGACCATGAATTCTGCCCTCCCTCCCTTTTGTATAATTAACTGCCTTCGGTTTCTGCGATACAGATTTTTGTATCACAGAAACATGGGACCCCCAGTTCCAATAGTGTTATCTTCACTTCCCAGAACTAACAGGAGTCACTGCTGCAGCCCAGGTACTACTATGCCGCTCTGTATGTATAATACTTGCATCACTATAAGTTAACATGTTATCTGTGCATGTTTAATGAATTGGATAATATTTTTAAATGCATCAGAGGACCTTGCCTCTTAAAGGAACTGATTGTAATAAATCTTGGTAAAATGAAGAATTGGATTTATTATTTAAATCTGGATCTGTGTGTCTTGGATTTATTTATAAATCTTCTAAAATATAAAGTGCTCTCCCTAAATCTGGATTCCTGTAGTGATTTTACAAGATCAGAACGAGCAGAGGAAGTCACCAAGAGTGGAAGGTGACCGCAGGGATTTCTAACATCTCATCTCACCTGTTCCTTAATGCCAGGTAGGAGAGTAATTCACTGCCCCAGTCATAACCAGTTAAGTCTGTATGGCCATGAAGAATTAAAATATTCGCAAATGCTTTGAACAATGATTTCATAATAAAGATCCCCCTGGAGTGATAGTCACCAGCTTTTGAGCTCCTTTTGCTCAGAAGATAAGCTTGTTCATATTCATATTTCAATTTCCAGCTTGTCCATGCTTGGTCTCTAACTCCTGCCACCACAGTTAAGAGTCACTGGAGAGCTTGTTACCTCTGTCTGCCCTCTGCCATGGGAGGGTATAATGAGAAACCAGCAGTCTGCAACCCAGAGCCCAACCACGCTGGCACCTTGATTACAGATTCCCAGCCCCCCAAAATGTGAGAAATAAGTTTCCGTTGTTTATAAGCTACCAACAGAATATTTACGGTATTTTGTTTGCTATGGGAACCCGAGCTGAGCAAGACACTGCTGCAAGTTAATGTGTGTACAGGCCTTGACTTTAAAGAGACTGGATATTTTCATCCCAAGACCCAGCCTTCGAAACCTGCACCTCTCTCATCCTTCACTTTTATCGAGCTGCGTTTGCCACTCAAAACAGCTTTTATGTTTGCAAGTATGTGTCTAATCTACACAAGAGGTTTTTCCAGTCTTTCATATTGGTTTATATTTGTTGCGTAGCCGCCTATTTTCTTATTTTAAGTTTAATTAGGACTTATTGCAAAAGAAGTTCAGATTAATGTTATCAAATGCAGAGTAGAAAACACACTTGAGAGGATAGGCCAGTTGTGCCAGAGGAGGTGTTCTTTTGCAGACAGATGCCCCAGTGGGTGGGACATTTGGGGCAGGAGAGAAAGTGTGGGGTTTATGTTCTAGAGTGACAAAGTGGGAAATGTCTGGTGAAGAGAGGGAAATCAAAAGGCAGACAGATGTGGCCACTGTCGCATGGGGAGCAACATCAGGTAAAGACCAGAACTGAAATATTCAACGCAATGTCCTTCTTCAAACTCTCCTCCTTCAAACATCAGTAAAGCATCTCCATGCCCTGGCTGCTTTGAGAATTAGACTGGGGCAGGGTTGGGGAGGAGCATGTGAGGTGGGCAGTCAAGATGGGATGACTACTACAAAGTTGCCTACTCGGGGGCCGGGAAGGACAAGGACAAATGTCAACACAAGGAGAGCCGGCCATACTTGGGAAGAAGCCCCAAATCACCCCTTCTCAGAGACTCAGAGCTCTCCGCTCCCAGGCTTTTACTTCTAACAGGAAATAAGAAGTGACGGCACAAAGCGTGGCTCCTGCTTTCAGACCCTAAAATCAACAGTTACCAACATGTGATGGGCACAGTGTGGGGTGTTTCATTTAATCCTCACGACACCCTAAATGCCCTAAACGGATGCTCTCTCCCTGCACAGACGAGTTTGTCCAGAGGCACTTGGCAGCAGGGGACCAGAAGAATCCAGCCTCGCATCTGTCTGAGCCCAAAGCCCGTGCCCTCTCACAACACCACGCTGAGCTCAGGGGAGGATCATCTTGCCAGAGCTGCCAAACGCACCCCCTGGCCTGCCCATCCATGTCCTATATCCAGCCTTAACCCAAGCACCTCAGGCCTAGATGGTCGTTTTTTAGCTTTTGAATTAGGTTTTGGCAAAATAGGACCTTTCCTGGGCCTGTGCTCTCATCAGAGACTTACTCCAAAGATCATGATCCCATCATATCAGTCTCTTCTGAGTTTTTGTAGGTCTCTTAGGCCCCCAGGCTGGGCTGCAGTAACCCTTTTCATGCCATGGTGCTGATACTCAGTAGGGCTTGACGTGAGAGACATTATAAATAGTCCAAGAGGACAAACTTCGAAAGGGTAACATTATCCAATATTAATGCAATCCAAACAAGGGCTGTGCTACAAATGCAGGCTTTTCCACTTTCTAAAATTTCCCTCATCTTAATTGAGAGGCCCCATCCCCACTGATGGCAGATGGTGAGGAAGCCGGGAACGTGCCAAAATAAGGTAACTATTTTGTATAGTAAAAACTACTTCACATCTAACAATTTAAAGTTCAGTTTCCTATCTACGATGTTTCTTTCTTCCAGAAACATCTTTTTTCCCTCATCTTTCTGCAGAGGTGTGAGAGCACATGGGAGTTTGGGGAACCCCTTGGCACTGGCCAGCGAGCCCTTGTTCCTTCTCACTGGCTCCTGCTGTCCTCAGTTTGGGGTGTACTTCTTGAGGGCTGGAAGTTCTGAGGGATCCAGGTAACATCCTAAACCTTGAATCACCTCCTCTGAATCTCTTTTTCCCTGCCCCGTAACCCAAGAAGAACTTGTACTGCTCCTTCCTGTCTGGGAGGAACATCCACAGCCTCTTCTCTCCTCTCCTGTGGACTTGGCTATATTAGCAGGTTTTCACCAGGACAATAAATCTTAGTGATTTGCTGTAACAGTAGAAAAGATTATAGAGGTAAAATGGAAGGAAGGAAGGAAGGAAGGAAGGAAGGAAGGAAGGAAGGAAGGAAGGAAGGAAGGAAGGTTGCATTAATGAGAGAGAAAATGCATCCAGAAGGAGTTTCAAAAAATGGCATCTTCAACACAGGAACAAAATTAAAGCCGAAGGCCTCATACTAGGTAAGGGGAGAGATTTCGTAAGATTTTTATCACCCCATGTACATGGCAAAAAGATGGTTCAACTGCATTAATCTCAGAGATTTATGACCTCAGCCCTGTTTTTAACACAGGCCTGATGGGAGGCTACTGAGGACTAACCAGTCTTAATACAAAGAATACAAGGAGCAAACATGTGGAGTCTGAACTGGATTCACATCCAGGTCCCAGTGTTTCACACTCAGTAGCCCTTGGGCAAATTACTCAATCCCTTTGGGTGTCAGGTGAACTTTGTAAAGGGGTATCTACCTCATTAGAGTGTTGCTGATATACAATAAAGTGTGTCCTTTGCGGCACCTCACACAGGGCCTAGTTTCAGCTTGTTTGTTTCCTTTCTGCACCATTTCCCTTCATAAGGATGAAGTCGGGAATTATATGACCTCTGGGAAATGGCTGTCTGCAAAGCCTAGAAACATTCCACCTTCTGGATATTCCACCTTGCACCTGGAAAACTGTGCTGATTCCAAGTTCCAACAAAGGAAGAAGAAAGGCTCTGTAAGGGGTAATCAAGACTCTTCGTAGTCCAAAGTGACTACCGCTGTGCAGAAAGCCAATTGACTTCCACCCTGTAGACAAAACTAACCTCACGAAACTGTGCTAGGTTTCTCCAGAGAAGGAGATTTCACAGAGCCCAGTGGCCATCTCTGTGTGGGGAGCCAAACAACCCCGAAGCTCTGCCATCAAGGACAGGATCACAGGATTTTCTTCTAAAAAAAAATACCATGATCCTGTTTTAACTCTAAAATATGGGTGTCCTAGGTGCCCTTAGTACTTAAAATTGTTACAGGTGCTTTGACCCAGGCAATACCTCCTCCTTCCTATCGGATCATCCAAAATCTAGGAACCTCGCCTGCTTCTGTTGAGCTTGTGTTTTCTCTACTGGGCCTCATGTCCTCCCACTTTGTCTCCTTATTGTATTTGGTGTTTCCATTCACCTTTCATCCTTTCCTTTAACTGCATCTCTTTTTTCCTTGTGAATATCATACTCAACGATCCCCTTTCCCATGACAATGTTACCATTACCACCAGAACAATGTGCTCCCGGGTCCTTTTCCCAATACACAGTGGAAATAAGTCACATCTGGGCTTGTGTTCAGCTCCCGATTCCTTGTGGTCTCCATCTGTCACCAGTGCCTTAAGTTACACGACGGCTTCCCAAGGTCATGAGCGTAACCTGGTGTTCAAGAGCCAAGTTGGATTTTTTTCCTCTGTAGCTTGTCTGAGGTTCGAATTCTAATTTTCTGTTTGAGAACCATAGGTGGTAAGCCAGGAAGCATGTGTGCGTGTGGAAGATATTTGCTGGCACAAATATCACATCCCAAAACACAGTCCCCAGAATGGAGCAGACCTCAGTACTATGCGCAGGACAGAGGGTCCAGCTTACAGATTGGATGAGCACTGGGCACTTTATCCACTGGCAGCCAGTTCATAAGTTGACCACCCCAAAGTAGAGCTGATCAAAAATAGTCTTTTTCTAAGGAATTTGAAAGGCAAAAGGAAAATTAGGACGGTAATTATAGGAAAGAAAAGTGAAAGGAGTTGGGGAAATATAAATAAAAACAAAATCTTCTCCCAGCCCAGAAATTCTCTTCACAAAGACAGTAGAGAAAGAGATCACTTGTTATCGAATAAGCATTTAAACCGAAATGTCATGCCCACAATAGGCAATCATCTCAGAGACTAAAGACAAAAAGAAATCTCACTCTTTGATGTGGCCAATACGACCTGTTACATATATGTGGTCTCAAGAGAAACAATGACTAGCCCTCACGGGGACAGCACCATCTGTCACCCACAGTTCATCCGAAATTTCTTTGGTGGTGGTTTGACCATCTGTGTTAACTAACTGGCTTCATGCAAAGGCAAAAAGAGCTTCTCGTATCTTTATGCCAGGGCACAGTTTTGTAACTTGGAACAGGGACCTCGCTGAAGTTCAGCTGCTAGGACACTAGGAGACAGGGGCACCAACTCCTGTGGTGTTGGCAGTCCAAAGAGACGGCTTCCAGGTCCTTGATAAAGGCCAAGCTGACAGAAGGCCTGTCTAGTCTTCAAAAAGATTTATGGACATTTTAGAGAAGATGTCCTCACGTGAATGAAGAATCATAAATGTAGGAGCTCTGGTTTGCGAAAGGCACTCTTTGGTTTCCTTAAATATCTCAGCTTCTCCTTGGTAACAATTTAAGAGAATTAGGCTTTGCGAGATAGTCACCGAGGCAAATATCCATCGCTTTGTTTGTTCTTTCACACGTTCATTCGACCACCCACCAGTTATTGGCCGAGGCAGGGTTCTGTGAACTGGGGACACAGCGGACAAGCTGGACCAGGCCCTTAAGGCCAAGGCAGTTACGCTCTTGTGGGGGAGGCAGACCACAGCACAGAAGGACGTGAAGATACACATCAGGGCCACAGTTGAAAGAGAAATAAAGAACAAGAAGGTGGATGTCTGTTGAGATAAGCGGGCAAGGAAATAGCATAGATTGTGTGTTTACTTTCACTCAGGTGTGGGTCAGGCCCACAGAATAAGCTGAAACAGCAAATCATATTTCCCAAGAGTTAGTGAGAAAGAAAGAATTATAGATGGCTGGAGGTGATGCTCTAAAGGACTAAATGTTAAAATTCCTTCTCTGGGCCATGGAGGTGAGCCAGCTCTCTTAGGCGTCCTCTTTAGCATCCCGCAGAGAGCACCTGAAGAAGCCAAGTGGAGGATCTAACCATTCTTATTTCCATCACAGGACCCGTCACCGAAGAAGCTCTCACTCATCTTTCAGCAATGACATGACCACAAAGGTCCACAGGAGGGCCGAGCCACAGGTGGGACAGCGCTGGTCTAGTTACCCAGAGACCCCAGTCTTCACCCAAAGCACCCGTGGGAATTTATTATTACCCTAGAATGAAATGTCTATGCCACCTGCAGCCTCGGTATCATAGAAATGGGTGATATAAAGAAATTTAAACAAATGCTGGGTTTTGTGTGAACTTCCCCATGGTGATCACCCAAACCACTCCCAAGACACAGCACTCATGACACTGTGATGCAGCCGACGGCGTGCCTGCCTCCTCTCCTTTCCCAGAGCTTAAACTCCCGAAAGACAGAGCCCTTTTCTGTTCATCGTTTTACCCTCCATCATCACTCAGCACTGTGCTTGGCCTATGCAGGGAGCTTAACACACGTTTGCTGCACAAAGTGATATCTGATCAAAACAAGCGATGTGCAGACATGCTGACCTCCCTGTCCTTGATAAGCAAACTAGTTTTTTTAAAAAGATATTATTTTCCTTCTTCTCTACCTCGTACTGTATTTGGAGCAAGTGAACTGTTTCGACAAACTGAATGGTTAGAGCTGGGAAGGTTTTAAATGACTTCTTAGAGGTAAAGCCTTGGAGTCCTTGGAATGGGAAGGTTGATAAAGCGATTGCTCCCCTCAGTGGCCACCCAGCGTCCTGACCTTAGAAATTCATCTTCCCCCTCAGGTAGGTGTCTGCATGGAAGTCCCTAGTGGACTCATGCTGAGAACACTGGGTAACGAGCCACAGAGTGTTCAAGTTCCTGTTTTCTTCAGGGAAAGAAATGACACCAGGTTTCCAGCTCCACGCCATCCCGCTCCTGAGGTTGGTCCCCTCTGGCTGACTTGCCCTGAGGAATCTGACCAAGGGAATCCTGTGTGCTGAGGACACCTGCAGATGCAGCACACTGACATCGCTTTGAACGTGTAAATAGCTGGAGCTACAGTCGGGATTACTCATAGTAAACTGGAAGTCACTGGAAGTAAGAAAAAAGCACCCAAGTAAACTGGTCAACGCTGAAGTGGGAAGTGCCCGGCCCCTAAATACGAGTACAGTCCAATGTAAGCTCTGTCCCCCTAAATAAGTAAATCCACCCCCCTTCGCTGAGCTGTGCCAAACAGGCAGCCCCCCACGGCATCGGCAGTGGGGAGAGGTTAGCAATCACCCAGTGAGAGCAAGAGATGTGCTCTGGGAAGGGAAATTGGGCCTGGAGTGGATTTGGGACTGATCCATTCAAACAACTGCAGTAACTAGAGTATTGATGTGTCTGACTCTTCACAGAGTCTGGGGAAAATGCGACTCTGAGAGGGTTAGCTCTTTGTGTCCAGGCAGGGGACTGCAGGCTTCCAGATGGGCACTTAACAGAATGCCATGGTTAGAGGAAGGCCAAGAGGCAGTGGGATGGAAAGGGAAAGGACCAGAGTTGGAAGATGAGAGTCTCCAACTTGGAGACGGCTCTGAAACTTGTGATGATGGACAAGTTTCCAAGACTCAGTTTCATCATCTGCACAAGCCCCTACAGGGTTTAGTCAAGATGAAGTTTATGAGGTGTACAGATATTCTACTAGGGTGTGAGGAACTATTCGAACTTTTACTTGCATTTATTTTTATCATATTTTTTTTAAATTTTTATTTTGCGTATGTTTTTAATGCACGTGGTAGTATGACAGTACACTGATAATTTAAAAATCATGTGGCCAAAATAACATTCAGACATGAAGTTTTAAAAGGGAGCTTAAATCTTCACTCTTCCACTTACTAGTTGCCTGACCCTAGGCAAATTCCTTAATTTTTCAGTCTAACTTTCAATCCATGTATTCCCAGGATAATAATGGCCTACACATCATTAAGATTGTTACGAGAATTCAATGAGTGCTTGATGTGGTACCTGGAAAGAAATAAAAGTGAGATAGATAATAGCTCTTATCACTCATCAACCAGATGGAGATATAATTTTTTTCTTGCCAAATTATGGTGAAATTTAATGACATGGTATATTTAAAAATACTTTGGAAAGTATAAATTCAACATGTGTCAGATCTTATTTTTTACTGCTTTTTGAAAAGTCGTTATTTTCAAATGCCGGAGTATGTGTCCATTTCATTTTAACCCTTTCTTCACGGAACCACCTGACTTGCCTTCAGGTCTTACATAGGAAGGCCTGGGAGAAAACGCTCACAGGGCTGGCACCCTGAGATTGTTCTTTGTAAACAGAGAACTTAGGCGTTACCTTGGGGCTTGGTGTGGCCTTGTAAAGCTGTTATCCTACATCCACACTTGAAATGTTAGCATTTTCTAGCCAAGACCAATATATGTCTAGTATTCCCCAAAGTTTTTACCCTTTAAAATGTAGGGTAAGGACTTGAGGTAGTAAGTTCGCATAAAGCAGTACTTCAGAAAACACAAGATTTATGTATTTAATAAGATCTACAGTATCCTGGGACTCAGTGCAAAACTAGGTTTCGGAATCAGAGCTGACTTCCTGAGCAAGCTATTTAAAAGGAAGAAAAGACAACCCACGCAATTCCAACTTTCTTTTTGAATGGTAAATGATTTATAGCCAAAATGGTTGTTTTAGCTCTAGTAGTGGTATTATTTCCTCCATCGAATCACCTCCCATCTCTCTCTTTCGATGCCCAGGGGAAAGGTGGCCAAGTGAAACTGAAGAGTCTATGCACTGGGAGGCAGGTGGAGACATGCTGGAACCTAAAGTCCACAGCGAAGAGTGGCATTTTAGTGAGTGACTTCTCTCCCTTACGTCCCTTATGGGCACCGCATTATGGTGGAAGGAGTGGCTCGCTCAGTGAGGGTCCCACAGTGCCACTCTTCAGCTGAGAGCAAACTCCTGCGGGTTAGCAATGTGAAACTTTACCCCAGCTTCATGCTCCTAGGAAACAGGAACAGGCCAGACATTCTTCGCCCTTTGTGCTCTGGGAAATGGCTGGCTGCAGAGTGCTGACTCCCCTTCCCAACACGACTTAGACAGGACTCCTGGATGCCCCCCGTGTATACCTACGCCAAGGCCAGATGCAGACCCTCCAAATTCTCACTCTGCATCTCAACAGTTAGCTAAACTATTGGTCTCCACGGACCAAACTGGAAAATCATTTCTAATTTAACTTGATTAAACTTTATGAGGCTTTCCTCCTTTCCTCAGGCCACTGAACTTTTCCTGGCCCCGAAGTCAAACAAGCTTACACTAGCCCTGAAATGCATCCTCCATTTAATGGTCCTTTCCTGTTCACACTGTGTATCACACATCACACCCCTGCACACTGAGTTCTCTCTAGACTTTATTCTTCCTTCCTATAAATGAGAGCCCTTTTCTGCCTGACCTGTGAGATACTTGCAGATGTTATGGTCCAAGCATCTCCCTACTTCAGTAGTCCCTCTCTCACTATTAATAGTCTCGGACTCCAGATGCAATTGCCTCCCTGCCCCTAGTGCAACAGTCTTTATAAATATAGTTCCTCCTTACTTAAGTCCAGATTTGCCTTTGTTTGGACAAGGGAAAGCTCCACTTTTTATTCCACCATTAGAGGTAAAAGGATTCAAATAAGTGGTGACAGAGAAATCTAACTTTATGTGGTGAACACAAAATGCAATATATATACAATATACTATTGAATTGCACACTTGAAACTTATTGGATTTCATTGATCAACGTCACCCTAGTAATTTCTAATAATTAAATATTTAAATCATATCAAGCATCTTCTCTGATCACATGGTATAAAAGTAGAAATCAATTACAAGAATAACAACTGAAAAATACATAAACACATGGAGACTATAAAATGTGCAACTAAACAATGAATTGATTAAAAGTGAGACTGAGGAAGAAATCAAAATATACCTTGAGACAAATATAAATGAAAATACAATGACTCACAATAATGGGACACAGCAAGAGCAGTCCTAAGAGGGAAGTTTGTATCAATATAGGCTTACCTCAAGAAATAAGAAATATCTCAAATAATCTAACCTTACCATTAAAAGAACTAAAAAAAAAAAAAAGGCAAAGTCCAAAGTGAGTAGAAGGAAGGAGATAACAAAGATCAGAGCAGAAATAAACAAAATCATCTAAAAAATTCAAAAAAAAATCGATGAAACCAAAAGCTTGTTCTTTAAAAAGACAAAATTGATAAATCTTTAATCAAATTCATCAATTAAAAAAAGAAAGAAAACCTAAAGTAAAATCAAAAATGAAAGAGGAAAAGTGACAACTGACTTCACAGAAATACAAAGGATTATTCAAAAATACTATGAACAATCATATGCCAACACATTGGACAATCTGGGAGAAATGGAGAAATTCCAAAAACATACCATTTCTCAAGGCTGAGTTAAAAACAGAAAATCTGAACCAGCCTATTACAACTAACAGAATTAAATCAGTAATGAAAAAACTCCCAACAAGATGGCTTCACAAATGAATTTTATCATTCAAACAAGAATGAACACTATTCTAAAAATTAACAAACTATTCTAAAATTTTCAAGAGGAGGGAAGGCTCCCAAGCTAATTTCACAAGGCCACCATTACCCTGACTCCCAAACCAAACAAAGACATTACCAAAAAAATCTAAATAGGCTAATAACTCTAGTGAACATAGGTGCAAAAATTCTCAAGATATTAGCAAACCAAATTCAGCAAGACATTAAAAAGATCGACGTAGGGAATGCACTCAGCATTAGTGCAATAGCTAGGTGCAGAGCCAGAGGGGAGAAAGAATACTTAAGGAGATTGTCTAAGTAACTTCTGTTATAAACCACCACAAATTCTTCTTCTTCTTATAATTGATTCTTTTGGGGATATAAATAATTTTTTTAAATGTTATTTTATTATCAGTTTCAAGTATATAGTACATTGATTAGACATTTATATATTTATAAAACAATCCCCTTCACTGCTCTTTCTCTCCTCTGGCCTGACACCTAGCCATTACATTAATGCTAACTGCATTCTCTGCCTTGCTCCCCATTCCGGTGACCATCTATCGACTACTAATTTCTACTTCCTTACTCCATTGCCTCTCTCTTCCAAACCTCCTCTCCTCTGGCCATTCCCCAGATTGCCATCTATCTCCGTGAGTTCGTTGTTGATTAGTTTGTTCTTTTTGTTCCTTAGATTACACATATAAGTGAAATCATATGGTATTTATCTTTCTCTGACTTATTTTACTCAGCACAATAACTTCTAGTTCCATCCAAGTTCTTGCAAATGGTAGGATTTCATGTTTTTAATGGTTAAGTAACATTTCATTGTATATATGAACCATAATTTTTTTACTCAATTGTCTGTTGATGGGCGTTGGGGTTGCTTCCACATCTTGGCTGTTGTAAATTGTGCTGCCATGAATGTTGGTTGCATAGATCTTTACAAATTTTCATTTTGGTTTTCTTTGGATAAATACCCAGAAATGCAATTCCTGGGTCAAAAGGCATATCCATGTTTAATTTTTTGAGAAACCTCCATCCTGTTTTCCACAGTGGCTGTAACAATTTGCAATCCCATCAATAATGTATGAGGGTTCCCTTTTCTCCACATCCTTGCCAACACTTGCTGGTTTTTGATTCATTGACGATAGCCATTCTGACAGGTGTGAGGTGATATCTCATTGTGGTTTTAATTTGCATTTCTCTGATGATTAGAGAGAGATCTTTTTTTTTTAATTCACCTTAAAATGTCAAGAGCTGGGAGGGTGGAGAACTAAAAGCAAAAATAATGGCTTTTCTCAATATCTATTATCCTCTAAAAACCAAGATATGAATAAATATAAGATTTATAATAAATAATAAGCTGAAGAAGAAGAAGACAGATCTGTAATCTATTCTCAAGTGCTGATAAGAAAGCAGTGTGCTCTCTGTCTCCAGTATTTAAAATCATGTATTAATTTTTCAGTCACACCATATGTGGGCAACTCTGCTAAGCAGAAATGATTTAATTTAAATTGCCCTAAATTTCCCCTGCTGATGTTGATTCATTGTATTACTCATCTTCATTTCTGCCCAGAACGGTCCAGAGAAGGATTCTCAATAATCAACAGTTCTGTGTCATGTAGGCAGCTGTTAGGTTTCAGTGGTGGGTGAGATGACTGATTTATATGGATACCTCTGGCCATTTAACTAATAGATTTAGGCAAGACTAAAGGCTAGACTAATGCCTTAGTGCAGTTAATTTGAAAGAACAATAGTTCATTACCATAAAAAAACCATAATTATCATTAACGAATAATATAATATTAACAGCATGCTCATACAGGCAAGTAGCAAAGACCAGCAGCCTTTCTGGGTTTGTTAATTTGCTCACAAATCACAACTCTAGGAAACAAAATCCAGGGTTTCATAATCAACTCTGAAGGAGGCTTCCTGGCTTGTGATATCAAATAAGATGTTGGAAGTGTTATTCATGGGCTTGCTGGGGAGTGTTTGGTGGGATAGAGTTTACACTCTGAAGTGGCTTTAGGTGGCAAAGGCAGTTGAGGGTATAGACGTGTTTGCAGAAGCTGGAGCCTTGGGGAGATGCCTGGGGAAGAGGCCATGGGAACAATTCTGGTGGCACCGGTTGTGGGTAGGAGTGCAGAAGGAGTTGGGAAGGCATGGGGTGAGCGGACAGATGGAGAGTTGGAGGGTATCTTAGAGATTGAGCTAGTTCCCCCCTTATTTCTAAGTATAATTCAGAGGCAAACCAAATCTAAAACATTTTGTTTTTGAAAACTAAAAGGTCTTTCATTTCTATTCATGTGGAAGTCCAAGGTGGTGCCAAATATAAAAAATGTGTGATGGCGTATCCCAAGTCCTCGATCCTCACTAAGCTTGGCAAGGACATGTCTTGCTTATAATTACTAAGCTGCATTTTCTGTTTGGAAATAGCCCAGTTGCTTCACAGGGAGAGAAGAGAAATTGAATTTTATTTGTACTACCCTTGTACCTCTACCCTATTCTACCAAGCAGCCCACATGAAAACCAGGAAACAAGGATTGTTTAACTCCTGCCATTTTACAGGAATCAGAAAAATTAATGGACAAAATCAATACCTAATTCATCATAGAACCTAGACCAGGATCCTGGTCTCCTAGACTTTTGAATAGTTCTCTGTGACTTGGAGAGAAAGACCTGTTTTAAGAGACTACAAAACAGCAGCTATCATATTTAGTGACTTTCAAGATATCATCATTTTAACGTACCACAAGAAAAGGTTGCCAATTATAAAATGCCATTAATTGTAAGATGCATTCAATTTTAAAGATGCTAAATATATATATGCACCTGTATGTGTGTGTGTATATATATATATATATATATACATATATACATCTATATGCTGCAGTTTCAATTTCCGTGGTTTCGGTTACCTGCAGTCAACCAGTGTCCAAAAATATTAAATAGAAATTTTTAGAAATAAACCATTCATAAGTTTTAAATTATGCACCATTCTGAGTAGTGTGGTGAAGTCTCGCACTGTTCTGCTTTCCTTCGTCCAGCATCTCCACCTCACTCCATCTCATCATGTGTCACCTCACATCATCACAGGAAGAAGGGTGAGTAAAGTACAATAGATATTTTGAGAGAGATCACACTTATGTAACTTTTGTTATGTTGTTAAAATCATTCGATTTTATTCTTCATTATTGTTATTAACCTCTTACTGTGACTAATTTATAAATTAAACTTTACCATAGGTATGTACATAAAGGAAAAATACATAGTATATATAAAGTTCGGGACTATCCATGGTTTCAGGCACCCACTGGGGGTCTTGGACTGTGTCCCCCGCAGATAAGGGGGGACTACTGTATTAACATAGTGCATTAGTGTAGTCCATTTGTTATAATTGATGAATCAATATTGATACATTATTATTTCTTAAAGTCCATAGTTTGCATTAAGGTTCAATCTTTCTGTTATACACTTCTGTGGGTTTTAACAGATGCATAATGTCATATATGAACATTTACAGAATCATATGGAATAGTTTCACTGCTCTAAAAATGCTCATGTGCTCTACCTACTCGTCCCTTTCTCCCTTTTTCCCAAATCCCTGGTAACCACTAATTTTTTACTGTCTCCATAGTTTCGTCTTTTCCAGGATGTCCTATAGTATAGTATGTAGCCTTTTTTACTTTCTCTTTGCACCTTTCATTAAATGTGAACTTAAGGTTCCTCTCTGTCTTTGTATGGCTTAATAGCTCACTGCTTTTTATTGATGAATAATGTTTTGCTATCTGGTTATTATAGCAGTTTGTTTATCCATTTACCAATTTAAAGACATCTTGATTGTTTCTAACTGCTGAAAAATATGAGTAAAGTGCCATAAACTTCGTGTGAGAATTTGTTACCCAACCAATATGAATTGAACCAAACAAGGTTGGCACCTCGATGCATGACAAAGCCAAACACTGACCATCAAGGTCTGCAATGGAGAAAGTAGAGCTGTTTTATTTGTAGGGTGCCAAGCAAGGAGAACAAGAAGTTATCCCTTAAAACTCCAACTATTAAATGGCTTTTAATTGAGGGTTTCTAAAGGCAAAGATTGAGGGATTAGGGGTTAAGAACAGGCTAGTATGTGGAGGCACTGGTGGTCACATTTCGATTGGAGAGCTTTGGAACTTGGCCATTTGTGGTAAGATAAGGTAAGGGGCTTCAACACTGGGTTTCCTGGACAATAGACTCTTTGCTTCTGAAAGAGTTCCAGTATTCCAGTTCCAGTCATGTCCCAGTTATTTTTGTTCCACGAGGAGGGGATAAAACTTTGAATCCAGGTGCAGCTGGAGCATTCTCTGCAATGCACGCTTCAGCTGCATGGCTTGTAGCTTTGGTCTGTTGTCTCTGAAAAGCAACTCAGTCTCCTGTTAGAAACAGGAAAGGACTGTTTTGAGCTGGTTCTGCATTTACTACAGTTTTTATGCGGATGTAAGTTTTCAACTCATTTGTATAAATATCGAAGAGGGAAATTGCTGTATCTTATGGTAAGAGTAAGTGTAGTTTCCTCAGAAACTGCCAAACTCTCCTCCAGTGTGGCCGTACCATTTTGCAGTCCCATCAGCAATAAAGAAGAGTGCTTCTTGCTCCACATCTGCACCAGTTTTCAGTATTGTCAGTGTTTCGAATTTTCACCATTCTAATAGGCAGTAATGGTAGCTTATTGTTATTTTAATTGCAATTTCCTAATGACGATAATATATGAAGTTGACCATCATTTCATGTACTTATTTGCCACTATCTTCTTTACTGAGGTGTCTACTCAGATCTTTTGTCCACTTTCAATTGGGTTGTTTGTTTACTGTTAAATTTTAAGAGCTCTTTGCACATTTTAATTTTTTAGTTTTTCAAAATAAAGGTTGAAATAATTCACAAATAAAATGATTTAAATAATTGACAAGTTAAAAATTATAAATAATTTTCATTGGAATCAGAAGTTTCCATTAGTAATAAAAATAAAAGTAATCTCTAAGTAAAAAAATGAATTTCAATTTTCTCCACTATAAAATATGTTGGTTTAGATAAGACAGTTTTCAAACACCAAAAAACTTCTTATAATGTTAAATCACTAACCAGATGCTTTTTCCATCTTTGATTAATCGTCAAAGACTATTAACTGATTAATCATCAGAACCATGTAAAATAATATTTGCTTATTGGACTATCAATTTACACACAGAGAAGAATTTAGAGAAGTACATACAAATAATCAAGTAGGAAGCTTCATCTTATATATCATTATTATACCTACAAAAGGCCAAAACAATTGTCAAATTCGGTCAATTTCTTGAAAAACCATTAGAATTGATTCCCAGAACCACATAATTATTTGCCTGGATTAAATGGCCAATTCTTTCTAGATAGCGTGCATTTGGGGTTCTTTTTCAATCTCTCTACATGCAATTTATATAAAATAGGAGCAACAGTGTTTTTTCTAAAGTGTCTATGAGAACTTTTGTTTCTAAAGCTCTTTAGTAATTTAAAGTGTCAGTTAATCATGATGAAATTGAAAGTCCTAATTAAGTCGATTCCCGAAGAACAGAGGCAATGCTTCTTAATCCACTTAAAACTAAAATGTTGTGACAAAATAATACCAAAAATAAAATTATTTTAATCTCAAAATATTATTCATATCCACATCTGACCCAACCAATCTGTAGCTATGAAAATAAGGAGATGAATCTTTTATTCTATAGAGAAAGTGAGGCCATAAATTATGTACACCCTTCTCATTCCCACCACCATACCTATAGATATAGATGGAGGTCAGAAAAGAGGTGAGGTATGTGTAATTTCAAACACATTTCTTAGGTTTTACATAACTAAAGGCATATGATTTATATCTCAGGCTACTTCAAGTGTCTACAAATGAAAATGTGTCAAACATATGTATATATTAATAATTCTGTTTGATATAATAACAAACATCTTTTTTAATTAAAAATTAAGTATTTGAGGAGGAGGTAAAAGAATAAATTATAGTAAAATTTTTATTATTTAATCTTTTTTAAATAGACTTTATCTTTTAGAATAGTTTTAGGTTCACGGCAAAATTGAGAGGAAGCTACAGAAATGTTTTATATTTGTTCCATCCTCATATATGCATAGCTTGCCCCATGATCGACAACCCCCACCAGAGTCATGTATTTGCTATGATTGATAAATTACATTGATATGTCATTATCACCCAAAGTCCATGGTTATATTAGAGTTCTCTAATTTTTTTAAGTGAAGTTCAAAAAAATAATGGCAGGCCCTGGTCCTTAGCCTATGGCAATTCCCTCTCCTGTTCCCTCTGCCCGCATGTGCCAGATGTGCCAAGCTATTTGCTAGAGATATTTTCCAGTCACTGTGTTTGTCTCTCTTGATGCTCTGAGAAGTTTCTTATTATTAGGTTTAGACTATCTTATTTATCTCTTAAACCTTAGGCCTAATGAAGACATAGTATTAAATGCCTATTGTTGAAAGAATTTTTGTTAAATAGCATAGAAATTCCTCACCAGTTTCTTCCAGTTTGAGTTTTTTTTTTTTATTAATGAAAGAGGCAAGTTAATAGCATTCATCATTCAGGTCATCCTCCTTGGTCATTAGCAAATCCTTCACCACCCCAGCCTTAAGATACAGTGAAAAACAAAGTCCATACTTCTTGTAATTCCACTTGTAATTTATTTTCCCATTGAGAAATGAAAGTCACAATATTGTGTTATATTTTGACATGTGATAACTAGAGAAGCTGTGTCTTAATTCTTAAAGAACTACTTAAACTATTCATGTTTGAAAACAGCTCTTCTGTTTAGATTTTTCAACAGTATGCAATGCTTTACTAATGATCAACCAACATTTGGTGTCCACCTCTTCTGTATAAAAGTTTATAAGAACCTTGTTACTAAAAGTTTCATATTTCAATAAGAGAATGACCAGATAACCTTTAGATTTGTTCCAGCATCGCGCTTCTATTGTATAACAGGGAACATCAAGGCTTACATTCAATAACAGGACTTAACCTGCCTCTAGAATAATCCTCCCAAACCCCATTCATCATGCTGGTGAAAAGAAAATTGAATTATAAAGCTGTAGCTTCCAAACTGCATATTCCTAAAAGCCAAGACTTCACACATCCGGGAACAGGATGATAACAGGGCAGCTGAGCATCCGGAGATTTAGAATCTACTCTAAAACAATTTACTTTTAAAATGTGAGTAATAATTTAACTTTAAGATTCAACTATATTCTTCTCATTGGGGAGATTTTTCTTCCTATATTCTGTCCTTCCTGCCATCACAGTTATGTTTTTGTGACTAAGACTGGTGTCACCATAGTGTTCTTGAGGCAGAATGATAGTCCAGTGACTCATCGGGCACTAGAACAGAAAAATATTCAAGAAATTTTACATCACTGGCATTTGAAATACTTCAATGCTGTGAATCTCTTCCTAAAAATAAGGACAACTAAATAACTTTATTCACTGATAAAAGCCACAAATCAAAACAACTGTGACAGAACAAATTATAATTACTTAAAGAATCATCATGATTACTCATAAAAACCTTAACATTTGCCAACCAATTGTTCCTGTCAAAATACATTGTTTCTTCTGGGGTTCATACCCTCAATTTGCCCAATTATTCTCCATAAATGTTCTTTTTGGTGCCTGAGACAAATAATAGTGTTCAGATTCTAAAGACTTCTTTCTGTAAGAACAACATTTGAGAAGCAGATGAATACCTTTCAAAGGCAATTGTAGTTGAGGTTGTGGGTAAAAATGATTTAAAAAAAAAAAAAAAGAGACCTGAGGATTCTTGCCTGTGCCAAGGAATCACAGAGGAGACCAGGAGCTCTGAAACATAGCTCAAGTAACTAAAAGTGTGCAGCTCTCAGCGTTGTTAGCATCATTTTTTTCTTTTCTTTCCCTCCCTTATTTTTACCTGCTTCTCCCTTCCTTCACTGAATCCGTTTATCTGTCACTTTTTTCTCCTGTCCTCCTCTTCCTGTGTTCTCTGTGCATATTGGTGTTCTGAGATCTACACTTCAGAGATAACTGGTTTGTGGGACCCACAAAAATGGATGTCTATCCCTTTCTGACTGCATCTCTAGAAAATACTAATCATGCTCAAGATAGGATTAATTTCATAATATCTTATCCCCAGTCAGAAAGAGACTCAAACACATTAAAACGTGTATAGGCAGAGAACTCATCCTTGGGAAGTTGTTCATTGTTGCTTAAGTGGCTGATTCATAAACCTCCTAGTTCTTAGTATTCCTCTTCCAATGCATTTAATCTCTTCTACCAGCTACTCAGCAAGTGCCTGCCCCAACACTACAGTCACATCTTCTTTACTCAACAATACCCCATGCTCTTGACTTCCTTTCATCAAAACTGTGTCTCATTCCCCTAGGATATTGCTTTGTGATTGAAGCTAATTTGATCCATTATTAAAAGCCAACACATTAATGATTTAATAGATAACATTTTCATTTATCAGAAATTGTTTCCTAGATTTAAAGTTTTCTCAAAGAAATGGTTCAAATAATATCTTTATTTGAACAACAAATATTTATGGAGTACCTACATTATGCCATTTGTTGTGTAAGATGGTGGATATTCAGAGGCAGGTAAAATACACATGGTCCCTTTCTTCACTAAGCATTATAATGCAGCAGGTCTTCATGTCAGCATTGGAGAGCATTCCATAACTTTTGAGTGACATCAGGTAGGGTGACCACCTACTCTGTCATTGCATAAACTACAGACAATTTTTAGGAGGTCATTCTTGATAGCATTTACATTCTGGGACTTATTCCAGCACAAACAATTACGTGAGTTAGAGAGTTCTAGTCCCATTTTGCAAAGAAAATTGGTTAGACAAAGTTAAGTCCTCCACTTAGGGTCTCAGAATGATCAAGTAGCAATGTCAGGATTAGGGAAGACTTTGGTCTTCAAGTCCAGCCTTGTCCACTCCACCATGGGTGCCACTTCAGATTCTTCCCAACCTCCCCTTGGATATGTAGGGAGTAGATAATCAGGAATTGCACACTATCTTCAGCTTCTCATCGGATAAGAAGAGGTGGAGCAGCAATGCAAGGTTAAAACTAGGAATGCTGCAATGGTCCCAGACTGATAGCATGTCATTCTGATTGCATAAAATATGATGGCCTGAATGAATCCAGCCAGCACGTTCTTTGTCCTTCATCTCATTAATTTTTTTCTTCATCTCATTAATATTTTATATGTATTAACTCTATTCCAGTTTCTTCCCATAAAGTGTCAGCATTGCATGTGGATGAATTCCAATTGGTCTTTTTCTGTCTCATACTTTATTTCTAGGCACAAATCTGTCATTCATTACTCACCCTCCTCTGATGTCAGCTGATAAGTTGTTTAGCCCTCCACCTCACCTTCAATAATTATTCTTTACAGTGGTGGTACTGAGAGTTTTTGTAGCATGAGAAAAGCATGGTACTACTTTATGTCCTTTACATAAATGAGCCAAAGATGGCTTCTGTGTATTGTTCTATTGGCTGTTTATTTCTTTACTGAAGACAGAGACCTGTTCAAAAGTCTACCAGTGCCAAACTCAATTTTTTCAATCCAATTGTTTCAAACACAGTCCAAAAAAGCAGAATTTTAGCTGTTTAGAGCTTGCCTATTCTGTGTACACCATGAAAGTGTGCCCAGCATCTGCTGGCAATAGATAAGATAAGCTCCAGGCCATAAAGACCTCAAGCTGTTGCTGCCCTTTGGCGTTCTCTGACTCAGACTCCTGCTGTTCTGCTGTGCAGACCCACCTAGATATGTGGGCCTCTCTTCTGATTCCCCGCTCCTCCTGGCTTCTTTGTCTTTCAATCCTTCTGAGCAGTGGCCCCCTACACCTTAGACTCTGGAAGGTTTTATGCTATAAAGGCCTTTGACCTCATGTAAATCTGTCAAAATGTTACCCAAGAAAGTTTGCTTGTTACTCCAAACTTATGGTCATGCTTTTTCTTGACCAACTCCAAAATCCCTTGAACTCCCTATAGTAATTTGAAATATTCTTAGGTACCTTTGGACACACACAACATACACACAATTTCTTAAGTTAGATATAATTTAAGTTTATTATTTTTCACTTGCGGGTGGCATTTGACAGTATTTATTTATCCACCAATGATACGTGACTGAAAATGGCATCTCTGAGGTGCAGGCAATTCTCATTTTACATTTTTTTGCTTGTGACATAGAAATGAACTAATTCATGGAGTAGATAATGACCTGTCATATTCACTAATCAGTTTTCTACTCCAAAATTAACACTTTACCCTCATAGGATCGGTCTTATTGCATTATAAAAATGTTTGATGGTCATGTGCATACAAAATGAAGAATGTTTTGTGATGTGGCAAAAAGAAAACACAATAAAATATAAAGTCTTGTCAAAAGAACACAGAAGCCAACCTAAATGACCAAATTTAGAGCAAATTAAATTGAATTATTAAAAGAATAAAATGATGATACTATTGGATTTTAACACAGAGAATAAAATATTCATAATTCCATACTGTTATAATAAATAAAATAAGCAAATAAATTCAGAGAAGAAACAGCTCTTCCTTACTGTATGCCAATTAATAAATGTATAAGGAGAGAAAAAATAAGAAAATCACCATTAAAGAAATACCACAAAAAAATACTTATTGCAGAGAAGATCTACCCATTAATGCAAAAATAAGAGGGTGAAAGTTTGAGGAGAAATAGGATTTTTATAGTTTAAACTTATCTCTCCAAAGTATTTATTAACTACAAAGGGAGCGATGGTAACTTTGCAGTAGAGAAAACCAGCAGGCACCAACTTTACCAAATGATTAAGTTAAACATCATGGGTGACAAGATATAGACATAACCAACCCCTCATTATGATGCACTGAGAAGACCACATCATTGCTATGTTATTCTTGCCAAAAAATGCATAACCTTATTCCAATCATGAGATAGTATTCTAAGAATGCAAACCGAGGAAAACTTCAAACATGTCAAGATCATAAAAGATAATAAAGTTCTGAGAAACTGTTCGAGACAAGAGGAGACTAAAGAGAATTAATAACCAAAAGCAATGTGGGACACTGAACAGAATTCTGGAACAGAGAAATGATAATCGTAGAAATATTGGTGAAAATTGAAGAAAAAACTATAGTTTAGTTAATAATATTGTACCAGCATTAACTTCTTCTTGTTAATCATTGAACTATGGTTATGTAAGATACAGTAACATTAAGGGAAGAAGGAAGAAAGATGTAAAAAACTTTTTGTACTAATTGTTCAACTTTTCTGTAAGTCTAAAATAGTGCAAAATAAAAAAATAAAGCAAAATAAACATAGTGGATAGTCACTGAGTCACTAGGATGCTGATCAAATAGCTAGAAAAAAAGGTAAACTGAAGTTTGATGATGGGAAGATTTTAAGTTAATTCTGCAGTCCAAAAAAAGAGAAATAAAAAATTTCCATAATTTAACCAAAGCAACCTAGACAAAAATATTCTGGTTTTCAGCTCAGGTTTGACTATTATTATCCTCCGCCAAGGAGAGTTATATAGAATGAGAAAATGTTGTGTGACATTTACCGTGTTTTAGTTTTGTACCTATCAAGTTAGGATGATTTACTGGAATCATATTCATTTATAATTGAAGAGTATTGAAAGAATAAGGAGGACTATCAATAAAATTATATCCGTAAACAATTATGAGAATAGAGTCAAATATTGCTTAAATTAAAATCATAAGAACAGAAAACATTTGCTGCCAAATGTGTGTGTGGGGGGGCTTTTATGTGGTAAAAATATTACAAAATTCCAAGAGCTACTAGTAATACAGGAAAATGGCAACAAAATTTTCTCCTTTAATAATCAAAGTCCTTTAGACTTCAAGGAAATAAAGAAGTCACTAGAGAATTTAAAAGAACAGAAGTGACTAATACTGCCAAATCTGGCCCAGATGATCCAAGCAGCTTCATAACAAGAATGGCACAATATACATACATTCATCAGACATACTAAAAATGATTACTATTTTATCTGGAATTCAGTGAATTGCTTTTTTATGTATTGAAAACTTTCCATTGTGCTATCTAGATTGATAATTCCCAACCCTGGTCAGACATAAAAATCACCTGGGAAAATTTTTATAAAAATGCCAATGCCTAGGCTCCTCCTTCAGAAACTCTGAGTTAATTTATGAGAGTTGGAGCAGGACATTGATATTTTTTTTAAGTTCCCAAAAATATGATATACTTCTCTTCTCCCCACCAGTTAGAGTTAGTTAGAATTACTCTTATAGTTGCTTTTTGTTCAATATATCTATAATTTGATATGCAAGATAAATATTATAATTAAAAAATTACATTTTGGTAAGAAATACCATAATTCAGTCCCTGAAGCAGTATTCTTGGACTTCAATAGAAAAAAATGCCAGGAAATATACGAAATAAATTGAATCTAAATAAATATGATAAGTATAAACATGACCAAAAGATAATTAAAATCAGAATTTAGTTTCTCATCATCTCAGTGCAATGAAAATCCATCCTATTTCATTTAAGATTATTTTAGTATACAAAATATGGTCAATTTAAAAATTTCAGCCCACCCTCAAAAATTGACTACAGACTATGAATCTAAACCTGTATTTTTGTTTAACTTTGTGTGTTTAGATACCAACGAGAACACTGTATAGTTACATAATCCAAAGTCAAAAAACCATACATAGTTACATAATCCAAAATAAAAAATTCACAGGTTAATTGATAACTTTATTAATACATCAATGATTTAAAACAAAAAACACAAACAATTCTTCACTGAGTTGCTTGCAAAGCACTTTTCACCTAGTAAAATCTGTGAAATTTATTTAAAATAGCTTTAATTAAAATTGACTCATCTTTCGCTACTGTTGTGAGACACTGACTATTTTCATTATTCTTACTGTTTGGTTTGACAATTGCCAGAACCTACAAGTTTTATTTAAACAAGCTTTTACTATCATCCCCATTCAGGTTGATGTGATAAATCAACCTGGCTTGACCCAGAGAATTCTGGATTAAAGTCTCAAAAGTGCGTTTCTTTGACTGGAAAGACAGTTATCTCATGAAATATTGCTCAGCTATTAAAAAGAAGAATAAAATATTACTTACTGTTTGTGACATGGCTCAATCCTGAGGGCATATGGCGTTGAACTTAAACAAATAGACAGACAGATATTTCTCCAGCAAAATGGATCTGTTAAGGAACAACAAAGAATTGTCATTCAGGGGATGTGGTCTAATGGTGAACCACGACACAAATCTAGAGGAAAACACGAGAGAAATTATATTTTTAGAGGAAAGGGGGAATTCACAGGGGCTATTGTAAACAATCTATGGAGTTCCACGTATGGTGGCTTTTCACGGGCTGGGTTGTAACAGTCTTTGATTGACTGAGCAAGTGCCAGATGGGAAGATTCTCCTTTTTGTTGGCTAGAGTAGTGGAGTGGAAAACCATCCTCATGCTGGAGATGAAGAGTACCTCTCTTCCTATTTGTGGTAGTTGACTATGAGGGGTAGGGGGTGAGAGCTTCCCCTATAAGCCCTCTCAACTCGAATCTAAATGAGGTTTCTGTTTATTAATCTTTACTATGATAGGTGAAGCAAGGCAGAGAAAGACAAATCAAAGAAACAAATAAGGTCATAGATACAGAGGCAGGGGTGGAGGGTGTGAGAACTTGGTGAAGGGGGTCAAAGGTAAAAAAATAAAAGAAGACACTTATCTTAAATGTAATATTTTTTTAGTTTATTCTCTTGAAGACATATCCATCATATAGAAAAAATATGATATTTTTCCAGGCTATAAAAGCACTTTGTACAAAGTTTCAATATACATATAGTTGGGATTAAATAACATCCAGGTGAAAAGCAATCTCATTTATACAAAGGACAGATTCACGGTCTGTGTACTTGCCAAATGAGGTCAGTCTAGACTTCTCGGGGAAAAGAAGGCATTTAACTTTCTGCTATTGAGCAGGCACTGCCTAAATAGCAGCCTTTTTCCTTCATTCTTGGTTTCTAAAGAAAATGTTAGGGGATGACAGAAGACTAAGGCTGTCCGTGGCACTAGGCTAAAGATGTACTGACCTATTGCACTGCTTCAATCAGCAGAATGCTCTTTCAGATATGTGCTTGGCAAGTTATGGTACTCAAGGAAACAAAAATCCCATCGTAGTACCCCCCCCAACATATGTTATACCTTAATAAAGCTGATTCTTTTTTAAATGTGATCTAACAAGAGAGTCCTTGATTATAATCCCAACTACGCCTCCAACCTTCAACTGCTGAACAATTTGTTGAGCACCCACCACCAGAAACTCCAGAAAATAATAAACTCTCTCTTTAGGTCACAAAATTGCTCCTTGCTTCATCACCCCTAGTTTAAAATATAACCATGTCCCATTTCTGCTAAATCTAAACTATCCATGACATCCATTCTTGTTTCTTCTGAGACATTACTCCATCAAACACTCTTTTCTTATATCTTAGGTCTCTTTTCTAACTTATTTCGCTGTCAATAAAAAAGTTCAAGTTTTAGCATCTAAAAAGGGCAGGGGGGGGGGAGAAGGAAGGAGGGTGGAAGAAAAGCTGAGGTCAAGGCCAGATCTGCCTTTTTGTTTCAGCTCAAGTTCTGTAAACAAGTGTCCTTTTCATGATCTAATTAGTGCCACATTTTACTCATTTTTGTGCCTTTTGTTGGCGACTTTGCTGTTGAAAGTGGCCCCAGCGTAGTGTTGCAGTGCTCTCTAGTGTCCCCAGCCACGGAAGGCCTCCACGTGCTTTGCAAAAAAGTAGGGGCAAAAAAATTAGGTGACCTTTCTTCAGGCGTGAGTTATAGTGCTGTTGGCATGAGTTTACTCTTAACGAATCAGCGATACATACCAAACAGTGTATTTTTAAACACAAACAAAACAAGTTTACTTTTGATCAGTTGATGAAAATGTGCGGCCCAGTGACCTGCAGGACCCTAACCTCACAGGACGCTTGCCATGGTGGCAGATTCTCCCCTAGGGCCTCCAGGGCAAACTGGCCGCAAGACAAATGAGACTGGCTTCAGCTTCTGACCTCCAAAATGATAGGAAAATAACTCGATGTGGTTTTAAGCCACTCCATCTGTGGTAATTTGTCACAGCAGCGATAGGGAATTAACACAGGAATTAAGCATGTGCAGAAAACAGAGATTGAAGGATTTCACCACATTGGTTTTGAGGTTTATCATGTAGCACAAATCTATAAGTATTTATTATTTGGCAACTGCTTTAAATTATTTTTTAAATAAGCTCCCTTTAAGAGAAAGAAACCCCAAAGAGTGCATTTTTAATAAAAAGAAGGTAAGTACTGACTTTCATTTATCAAGGAAGTTAGGAATGAACATGCAACGTGCTCCAAATATTTATCCACATCTACATCTACCCTGGGGGGATCACCGACCGTGTGAAAACCAGAAGTCACAAACATGCTGAAGGAACTTCAGCCTCTATTTCCAAAGCTAAAATGCTTGAAGATGACAGTTTAAAATCTGCATTTACATGTCACTCTGAAGCGTAGCTTTTTTTATTCAGGTCTGATGAGTATTCTACTAACTGAATTTCATTTATTTCCACTTGCAAGTCTTCTCCAGTACAGATACCATGTGAAGCCTCAGTATGGCGTTATACATTTGTCCAAACCCATAGAATGTACAACACCGAGAGAGAATCCTAAGATAACTATGGACTTCAGGGGATTACAATGTGTCAATGCAGGTTTATCATCTGTGTTCATCACAAAGGAGTGAGACTATGGGGGTGCTGCGCCTGGAGCTAAATGGGAAATCGCTGTACCTTCCTCTCAGTTTTGCTATGAACCTAAAGCTGCTCTAAAAGAAAATAAAGCCTTAAAAAAAGGAAGCCATGATTTTGAGTTCATTAATAAGAGTTCAAAGAAGCCATCTTTGCCAGCCATCAGATATTTCAAGTAGAAAATCATTTATCTCCAATGATTAGAGGTTATTTTGATCAAGATGTTGGAGGTGAAATGGCACTGAGACTATTGTTGTAAATGCTATTCAAAAGTTTAACATTAAAATCATTTGATTTTGCAGTAAGTGAATACTCATTTTGGTAGAATACAGAATTGTGGTAGAAACAATGTTTTCATTAAATTAAGAAGCCTGTGGAGCAGAAGTGTACTTGGAACTTGTTGTGGTCCAAACGTAATTCAAACTGTGATATTTTCCCAAATGAAGTAGAAGATGTCCTTGTCAAAATATGTAAATAGCTGTATATACAACCTCAGAGAAACTGAATCAAAAAATGTTGCAGAGAGGCTGATGTTGAAAATAATTTGTTGATGGCGCACACATTTCCTCGAGCTTTTAAATAATTACTTCATAAATCAAATCATGCTACGTGTCCTACAGTGGAATTGAATTTTTATGAACGTATCTTCTAACTTGTATTTGCATTTTGTTCAATATTATTTGTATAGCAGGCTAAACATTGGCTGCCAATGATATCTAGGCCCTAATCCCTAGAACCTACGAATATTACTTCGTATGGCAAAACATTTTGGACTTTGCAGAGGTGATTAAGTTAAGGATCTTGAGATGGTCAGCTTGTGGACCCTAGGTGCAGTCACGTAAAGCTTTTTGTTATGAGAATTGGAGGGATTAGAGAAGGAGGCAATGTGAGATTGGGATCAGAGCCCTTGGTCGGTGGCTGAAAGAGGTGAGGGAGGATTCTCCCCTAGAGTCTCCAGAACCTTCTGCCCTGCCGAAACTTGGATTCTGGCCCAGTGAAACGAACCTCAGACTCTGGACCTTCAAAAGTATGAAGGAATAAATTTCTGTTTTAAGTCACCAAATTTGATGTAATTTAATATAGTAGCCATGGAAACTAATATAGCTGGAAATCTTTGATCAAGATATTTGATTAATAGAGCATCAACACCCTGGTTTTTTTTTAACTTTTTAACTTGAATTACAATGACTGAAAACAAAGTTTATAAACAAGACGTGGAAATGTGTCCCAACAAAAATAAGAGAGCAACTGAGCAAATTAATTGGCCTGAGTTCACATATGCATAATTTAGTTTAGAGTAGATCAGCTTTTCAAAAAGATCTTTTGATGGCATTCATACTTATAATTGAGCAAATCTGTATTTTGTATTGGAATAAAACAAATCAAGAAATCCTACAGTTTTGCAATATCTAACCACGGCAAACAAATCATAAATAAAAACAACTTTTCAGAAAAGTTTTGTTTTTAAAAAATATTTGTCAAATGAAGTTAGTCTGAGCAGAGGCAAAAATACAGAAAATATTGGGTTAACATATTCACACAGGTCAAAACACACAAAAAAATAGTGTTTGCTCTGAGATTATCAGGTACATGAGCAGCTGTGGAGAGACTGATTTGCTCAATTAAAAATATTACGGTCGACAAATCATTTGAAAACGTCAATTAAATTTCACATTCATTAAGAATTAGTGCAACTTAAAGATTATAAGAAATTTTACAGAAAAACTGAAACTAAAAGACCCCATCGGAAAAAAATGCATTTTTTAGAAAAACACAAGTGATGCTTTATTAGAGACAGAATAAGAAACTCACCAAATTATGTGAATATGTACCAAGAGTAATTGTTCTACATGTTATTTTTAATGTTCAGATAATAGAGTTCTTAAAATTTTGCTTTTTAATACACTCATACATATGTTTTTATTATTTTGGAGAAAATTTTATTTTTGTGTAGCACTATTTATAGGTCCGCCAAGATGATAAAAACAATTTTTTGGTCAAGAACATTTTCAAAACTTATACAATTTTAATTATTTTAGCACTTCCTGCCATTCTACAAAGTGTGCCAGTTGGATGATAAATTCTATGACTTAACACTGTTCTCAAAGGAAAAAATGCCCTAATCCAAGTTTACCTCAGCCCAACCTTTTAATATCTGTTCCGTATTTGGCAGTTTTGCCTTTTATCTTTGGGGAATGAAACTGAGAAAGCTAATCGAGGCAGGCATTTTGCTGGGTACCTTACATATAACATGATTTAAGAATATATGATGTATCAATAGCTCCATTTTAAAGCTAAGAAAATGAGTTTATAGTTATCAAATGGTGGTTTAAAATGTTTAGCTTGTCCATACAGAGGTGGATTTAACTCTGCTGGACCCACCAGCTTTCTCCTCCTCCCGTAGTGTCCTCAAGCCTGTCCTTCACAGCCACATCTGCCTCCTTCACGGTCATTCCCTTTTACAGCTCCCCAACTCACCTCTACTCAAATGTTCCGACATGATGGATAGGCCTGAGTTACTGATGAAAAGAGAGCTTTCGTAAGAACTCAATTCTAAATTCCTTTCTTACCTGGCAGCAGGTGAAGAGAAAGAGCTCCTTTGGTGCTCATCATGGCATCCAGGCCTGTGGCGGGGTGCCCATAGTCAGTCTTTGGAGAAAAGCCCTGAAGAGCAGAGTGAAGCGTCAGCAGGTGTTTCCAGGACCATCAGAAGATACGGACACAAACGGCCTCACCTGGCTGGCTTCACACAGGCGTTCTGTGAGCTCAGAGCTCTGCTTGACATTGCAAACTGCGGACAACAATTAGCAGCTTCTTTCTTCTCACTCAGATCGCAAGCAGCAGCAGCTGTAGGTCAATTGCTTGAAAGCCAGCTGCTGGTTGGTCAGTCTGATTAACTGGCTTTGAAAAACCAACTATTTCATTTTAGTTTACAAGTTTTCATCTTTATGTTTGAAAATATTAAATTGTTCTCTCCAAGATTTCTTGCTGCTGTAGCTAGACCGAAAAGACAGTTGAAGAGGTAGAACAGAGCCATATTCAAGAACACAATCTTCAAAATGTGTATAAAATATTCTCAAATGTTTGTGAATGTATTTTCTGTCAACCGGTTTGAGCAAATCTGACTTTCTATAAACTTTCCTGCTGCCTGTGTGTGTCAAACTGGGCTAGTTGCCATGGGACTGGCCAGGTCCTAAGTCCCATGACGTTCCTTCTCTAAAGTTTGTCTGTTCGAGAAGGCCTTTTGTCATTCCATGTTTGCTCGCCAGGATCAATGAATTGTCTCCATCCTTACTGTATTTACCTGACATTTTTGCAAGACCCTGACCCCCAATGACCCATTGCTAATCAATTACGAATCTTTGGAACATTGCTGGGGATAGGTCATTCCAAGTCCATTAATGTTTTGTTAACACTTTCCTGTTCCG
This sequence comes from Cynopterus sphinx, assembly GCA_030015415.1. Lineage (NCBI taxonomy): Eukaryota > Metazoa > Chordata > Mammalia > Chiroptera > Pteropodidae > Cynopterus > Cynopterus sphinx. Next base: position 8,693,626 of record CM057394.1, read on the forward strand.
GCTCACAGGTAAGACACCTCACGGTTTCCATTAGCAAAGCCACTGACTCCATCCAGGACACACACACACACACGTACAGGTGATAAAGCGTAGCTAAAAGGAGAGCATTTCCAGAGAAAATAGTTTTTCCCTGTCTCAGTCTCATAACTATTGACATCTTGGGCTGGAAATTCTTTGCTGTGGGAGGCTGGCCTGCAAGTTGACATTTAGCAACATGTCTGGCTGGCATCCACCCACTAGATGTCAGCAGTACCCCTGCCCCAATTCTCATAACCCAAAACGTCTCTAGGTGTTGTCAAACGTCCTCCCCTGCGAGACAAAACTGTCGTCAGTGTACAAACACTAAAGTCGACTTTCAGTCAAACCTCAAAGAGGGACTTCTAAAACCCTTATTTAGGACTGCATCCTGAAAGTTTACTTCATTGACAGCCCCCAAAGGTGAATGTCAGCTAAAGGATTCGCTCATGGTTTATAGTGCTAGGATACAGCAGACAGCTGTGCCAAGACTTTAAGGTTAGGAACTTGGTCTCCTGTGATGTCTTATATAGCTATGTCTCTGGTCGAGCCCTCAACTGACAGCCTGTTTAGACTGAAGGTGCCGGCTAAGGCTAAACAGCCAACATCATTAAGTGCCACAACCACAGAACGATGGCCAGTTTTGTTGTTGACTTCCAGGCATGGATAATCTAATTAATTTTACAATTTTTTTTTCCAATAAAAATCTTTTTTTTAAAAAAGAACATAGACCAAGGGAAAGCATGTTGTCTTAAAGCCAATTGTATAAGCATTACATCATCATCATTTGTAAACCAATATTTCACAGGCTACAAAGTAGATCCTATAGGCTCTACTGTTCCATAAAAAAGGATTGAAACCCTCTAACAGTGATGACTGCCCACTCAGGCTTAAGATTAGTTTTAAGACCACATTTTCACTTTTCATCAGTTTCTGTAACTTTTTTAAACTTGAGGTATAACTGACATATAACATTATACTAGGGCTTTTAATTATGGTTTTAAATGCTATTTATGCCACCATCTCAGTACCACAGGGGAGCTGGCGTTCATGTGACTAATTACCCAAGAACAAAGATCAGATAACTATCCTGTCTTTTTAAAAACGTACTTGAGAGAGCACTGTTTCAGATGAGATGCTTCAACCAGTGGGCAATCACTCTCTTCCTGATCCTGTCATGACATTTGGGAAGGGGAAAAAGAACCAACATGGGTATGCCTCGTTTCATTGTGCTCTCTTTACTGAGCTTCACAGGTGCTGCATATTTTACAAACCGATGGCAAGACCCTCCATCAGCAAAAAGATCCCAACCTGCTTTATCGTGATGCTTGCTTTATTACGTGGCCTCAAACTGAACCGCAGAGCTCGAGGGATGGCTGTGTGTTCCAACTCCCTGCATACCCAAGGCTGAGCGGATCCATGTTAAATAAAGCCTTTAGTTTCCAGTGTCGAACAGCCTAGCTTGGATCTCCCTGGAACTGCTAATTCAAAATCCCTGCTGAAAAACCCTGGCACTGGGGCACAGAGGGGAGAAGCAAGACTCACTTCCTTTCTTTCCAAAGTTCAAGCCTAGTCCCCTGGTCCTTTCTGATCCATATCCTACGATTCTTGACTCACATTTTCCAGTCTTAGATAATTCAAATAAAGTCAAGAGCAGTGTGTGTGTATAATTAGCACGTGTCCTAATCTTTTTAATCATATAGATGCACACGCCCACGTGCACGCACACACACACATCCCCACTCAGAAGGGCCAATGCTTAGTTAGCCAATGCTCCCAAATGACAGGAAAATAAACGATGTCTAAGAACATGATTTCGGAATCAGGTAACAAGCACTTTTTCACCAGAAAAATTTCTTTAAAACACCACTAACCCCCCCGAATTAAGACTCTTTAAAACTCAATGTTGCTTCTATAACACATATGAAGTGATAAGCACACACAAATCAGACACAACTATACTACACAAGGCAATTTACAAAAAGAGCATGTTTTCTTTTTGATTTTACACAATTATTTTATTTTACACATTAAATTCACTTTGGACTTGGCACGTCCTGGAGTTTTTCATACACTGATCAAACTGCTCTGCTACGGTCAAGTTCAATACCAGTTTTCTTTCACATGTCTCCATTTTTGTTTAAGAAATATAAGGAGTTTATTTCTTTTTCTTATTTTATACAACACAATTATTTTAATTTAAATTTATTCAAATCACTTTGGACCCAGCATGTCCTTAGGCTTCACCCATTCATCAAACTGTTCTGATGTGAGATAGCCCAGTTCAATAGCAGTTGCCTTCAAAGTTGATCCGTTTTTGTGTGCTGTCTTGGCAATCTTTGCTGCTTTGTCATACCCTGAAGAAAAAATTAAAAAGCAACATAGGAGTTAGTAGTGAAATCTGGTTCTGTAAAGCAAAAGATAATCACTATTATTGATTTGATACTGATGCTACTCATTTCTTAAATAACATTTTTTAATCTTAAAAATATTTAGTGATTATCTTAATAGTTGTTGTATCTTATACAGAATAAAACCTTCACTTTTCTTATGTACTACAGATAAACGTACCTCAATTTCTACAACAGATCTGCTCCTAAATTGAAATTGCCCACTAACTCAGATATTTTCACCATGGGAAGGGGGAGAGAAAGCAATATAGCACGGAGACATAAAAATATCCGTCTGAGTAGTATTACTGTATTGTTTCAAACAAAATGTTTACCCGGAAACAGTTATATTTCCAACAAGGGACTGCTGCCAGAGGGCTGCAGCACTGCATGGCCAGGAACTGCGGTGCCCGGTCTGCGAGGGGACAGCAGTCCTCTCACACGGGGGGAGGGGCAGCCGGGCTCGGGGGACAGCCCTCGGCTGCTACTGAAGGCTCTTCTCCGCTCAGCTCTCCACACCTGGCCTCTGCCCAGGATTGCGAGGATACAGGTGGGGGAGTTTTAGCATCAACATACACGTGTACAAGAGGTCACAGGTGCACTGTTTACTGCAGTTACTTTTAAAATTAATAAAAGTGGGGACAGGATAGCTCTATAAGTTGACTTAACGTAATTTTAAAAACATCAGAAGGCAAAATTAAGAATGAACAGAAAAAAATGAAAATGGAACCAACAGAGGAGGAAAAACCAGGATCAGAGGACTCTGACCAAAGAGAAGGCCCCTGAGATACCTGATCAACCAAGCACAGCACTGTCTGTCAGTCTGCAATTTCTGACCATCGACACGACAATGAGCACAGTTAATTCTGTTAGTTAACGGAACGTGTGAAGGCTCACCATGCTGAAACGGGCATTCGCCAATCAGAGTAACTTTAAGGATTCTCATATTAAATAAACCCGTGGGGTCAACATCAGATATTCTGTACTTTTAGGTACAGACATTAAAGTCATTATGTAAAGACATTAAAGTCCAAATATTACCCAAGGAACTCATCCTGTGGGGTGAGTCATGAGGCTCTTTCCGTCACCGTCACCAGGAAGGGGGGGTTTGCCTGTTTATCCTTGTATGGCCTTTGCCTCACACTGAACTGATTCTAAGACAGCGTCACTCACTCAGCAACAAGTTCTGAAGTCCAGATGTCATAAAACATTTCTCACATGAGCCTGGGGGCTCCCCTGTGCGTCCCTCCAGTTGAACACTGAGGTACACTAATGTTAAAAGGATCAACATGTCATCACCAATCTCAACACTACACCAAAGATCACACTGGGCTCAGAGCTACCTAAAGCAGTCAAATGAGCTCCAACTTTATGACTGAAATTATAGTTTAATGTGAAGCCAGGAATACAAAATCGGCCGTGAAATGTCAGGATTATATAAGACTGTTTTAAAGCAGTGACCATATCATGCCAGATGACTGCATCACATCTTCTTCTAAAATACAAAATCAAAGAATAAGTTACCAATCTCAGGCAGCATTAAGAAGGTGGGAAGGAATTTTAAGATCATCACATGATGCAGCGGCTGCCTGAAAACCTACATGTCAAACAGAGTATTTAATGGAAACCGCCACAGTCTGCTCGCCAAATCCATGTTTGACTCTCCACAGTGAGACGTCTACAACTCTGGAAAGCGTTTGCAACACAAAAGCGACGGTTTTAGACAAAACATTTGCATTTTCCCTGCTTTCCCCATAAGCAACAGATACATAACCTTTTTCTTTTCATTGGTAACTTTCCATTTCTTAATGGAGCAGGACAAAAGCAAAGCCAAGCATCAAGGGAAGGTAGAAACATGAATCTACTCCACTTGCTAACCAGCCAGCGCCACCTAGTGAGTGACATTACTGAGGGGGGGTCTTGCCCACGTGTTTCAGAATTTGAAGCATCTGAATTCCATGAAGATTAAAATAAGTTTCGACTACCACTTCTGATTTTACCACTTTTCAAATAAAATGAAGCTTAACCGATTAACTTTTTGAAAGAACTTTAACACCATAAAAGTTGTATGTATAGCCTTAAAACGTAATTTCAAATATTTTATAAGATTTTTACTAAAACAGTGTCCAAAGGAAACTGTCTACAAACATTGGTCCAGTAGTCTCTCCTAATTTTTTCAGCTTGTTAATTAATCCAGTCGTAAAAATTTTTCAGCATTTTAATGTTGTATTCGGATTTACATTATTATTCCTTGAATCCTTACCTATGTGAGGATTAAGAGCTGTCACCAACATTAGAGACTCGTTCATGAGCTTGTTGATCCTTTCTGTGTTGGCCTGGATCCCCACCACGCAGTTCTCTGTGAAAGACACTGAGGCATCGCCCAACAGCCTGGCTGAGTGCAGCACGTTTTTAATCTAAGAGAGAGAGAGAATTATCAAGCCTAACTCTTTTTTGTCCAATAACATATACACATGTTATAATTCAATACACACATAGCACTCTTACAACTTTTAAGGCAAAACAAATATGAAAGAAATTATAAATATTTGAGCACAGAAATCTAAAAAATGTGAAAAGGAATAAATAATACAAACAACTAAAGTACAGAATAACATGTTTATTATAAAACACAAGTGTAATACGTTAGAGTACAGAGAAAGAAAAATTCGTTCCAGCTGCAGGAATTGGTGACATCCTATTTGATGGAGAGAACTCACACAGCCAGAGATGGAAAAAGAATCTTCGACACAAAAGAGGTGCAAAGAGACAGGTGAGAACATTCAGCATGTGTCTGCGGAAATTGGTGAGGTCAGGCTTTGCCAGTTCTTCATGATCATGTTTGTGTTTGGTCACTTTAAAATAACCTTCACATAATGCTTAAAAACAGTATAAAATCAATTAGTTCCTTTGAGCATTTTCTTTCTTTCTTTTTTTTTTTTGGTAACATTTCCAATGTGTGTACAGATATATATTCACATCCTAATCTTTTCTGGCCTAAAACCCCAGGGTCTGACCACCACGCTTCCAAGAATGGACACTAGAAGTCAGGGAGCTTCACGGTTCATTCATTTGGTACTAGTGACTTTATTATGAGACAAATGTTGATTCTACCTTCATCTATTTTCTAGTAAAGACAACGTAGATTTTCTAAAAAGATTAACAAGACATTTATTGCTATGCACCTACATTTGTCAGGCAGCTGGGGCTAACTGTCTGGAATGTGACCTGAAGCAGAAGCTTCCAGGTCTGCGTTCCGCCTGGCCCGTCCTCTACCTTCCACTCAGATGTCCGTTCCGCGGGGCCAAAAGCCTGTCTTCACTGTCCTATCCCTAGCAGCCCGGACAATGCCTGACATAGACCTGTGCTCAGTAGATTTCATGAATACGTTGAATGAATATACATGTTTATCTTTTTCACATTCTGATCAAATTAAAATCTGACTTGATACCAAATTAAAATCTGAAATAAGCCTCCCACATATTTTAGAAATAACATTTTACACAAATAAAGAACTCTTAAGGACGACAGCTCCGTTGCTGAGTCTGGGCAAATGAATAAAAGAAGATGCCAGAAGGATGAAGGAAAAGAGATTCAGTGGACACGAAAATGTTTGCAAAGTTTGTGGAAGAGGCAACCCAACAAAAGAGAGCCTGAGAAGGAAACGAAAGAAAACTGGAAAGTGCTGAAAAAACCAAGGGCAAAGAGTGTTTCCAGGAGGGCAGGGTCAAGGTCAGCCTTCGGTGGGAGTTGCGACAGGCCGTAGCACGAGGCGGCGGTCACAGTGACCGCGAGAACGATTCAAGCACAAGCGGGGCTGGAGCCAGATGCAGTGCCGCGGCGTGAATGACAGCGCGTGTGGCTGCCCTTCTGAGGTCCCCTGAGCGTGTGGCCATCCTACCAAGGGGACCGATTTGGAGAGACCAAGAAAGCAGTGTGAGGAGCCAGGGCTGAGGCAGAGCTTTGTTTTTAAACTGAGGAGGCTTCAACTTTTTGCGAGCCACACTGGTGAGGGACAAGGAAGAAACCTACACCTTACCTTCCAGAATTTTCCTTCCTATGAAGGAAAGCAAACCGTCAAACATTTGAGCTACAAGACATCTAACTGAACATCCAAGACGGATCCTCTGTAACGGTACCATACGCAGGACTTCGCCTTCATCAAAAACATTAAAAATCAAATTTAAAGCTCACCATCATTGGCTTGAAAACATTCAACTCGAAGTGTCCGTTGCTGCCTCCCACGGTGACAGCCACGTGGTTCCCCATGACCTGGGCGGCAACCATGGTCATCGCCTCGCACTGGGTAGGGTTCACCTTGCCTTCAAGAAAGGCGCCAGAAGAGTCCACGTCAGACACACTCAGGGCTTCATGTGTCAGTTAACATTAGGTTTTACGTCAAACAACCAAGAAGGAAACTTCACGAAATAGAGATGTAATACAGCGAAGCCATCAGTGCCAATTAACGAAACCAACCGACCAAAGGGGCTGGGGAGCCACAAACTGAATCACTCAACGTCTGATGGTAATGAGTACCCACAACTGCACATAAAATACAGCCCTCTCCCTACCTTCCTGGCTCTCACTCTTTCTAGAAATGATCATGGAGCCAGGCGCTGACCATACAGCGATCAGGAAGAACAGCGCAGAGCTGGAGGCCAGAGAGAACACACTGGCAGTTACAGGAGATACGGGGTAAAGACAGAAGTGCAGGCTGCCATGGAAACGCTTATGAAAAGGCACGTCACCCACACTTGGAGGCCTCCCAGAGGACTATGACAGTAGCCTGGAATTTTCCTGCTCCTCCTATGAATCTCCTGAACCCCACCACCCTGGTGACACTCCTCTGACAAGTTCAAGTTTGAACCAAACATCCCTCATTCCTAGGACAAAGCAACACAGTGGAAAGATTACTTCCTTTTCTGTGACTCTGCTTGTCTCTTTTTTTAGGGTATTGCCTTGAATTTGCAATAAACTAAACCTATGTCATTTCTCATCATGAAGCACTTTAAAGTCAGATCTCTTCTCATTCTGTACATGCACAAATTTAGAAGAATCCAGTCAGGTCTTTCTTTCTCACCCTTAGAAGCCACTGTGTCAGTTTTAGCCCAACCTACAAAGGCCTTTATGAATCTCTGGTCTGTCATCAGACAAACTGCTACCTAGACTTCGTTATGTGCTAACATAATCTGTATGGATTCTCCACCTTCACCCTCAGTCCCCAGTAAACTGATGACGAGGCAGAGCCCTTCAGCTAGCTACCTTGTGTCTGAAGTCAACTCGTGAGTCACGACTTAAGTGTCACTGTGCTCTCAGCTACAATCACCTAACAGTACTGCTGACATTCCCTGGATTCAACAAACATCCCGTGAGTCGGTCAAATGGCTTACTGGAATCCAGTCAGCCAATGTCGGTGTTACTGCCCCATCAGAACTATGAGGAATTCCCCAATGTGGAAATCAAAATGCTGGCTACTAAAGAAAATTTTTCTCTCCTATGTTGTTGGATGATGTTCCCTGAAGTCCTGATTAAAGTCCACCCCAAAATTCTGAAACAAGTGTGCCGCACATGTCCCCACCTATCTTTGGGTTCATGGGATCCCAAAGAAAAGGAGACATGCTTTACAGGAAACAAAACGCCAGGGTTCTAGTCAAGTCCTAGCACCAACATCGACCAGCTCTGTGATTACCTGGCATGATACTGCTTCCTGGTTCATTTTCAGGCAAAATCAGTTCCCCCAGACCCGAGCGAGGACCAGAACCCAGAAAACGTATATCATTTGCTATCTTCATCAGACTGCAAGCGCAAGTGTTCATGGCTCCACTCAGTTCAACCAAAGCATCATGAGCAGCCAGAGCTTCAAATTTGTTTGGAGCTGTAACAAAAGGCAAGCCTACAGAAAAAGAAAACCTACTGAGTCAACAGGTAAAATTAAATGATTTTCCAATATCCATAAGATAAATAGAAAGTTCAGTATATAAAAATCAAAACAGACTAAAACGTTTACTTCAAAAAAATGTTTCAGACTAAAGCTTTGTCTACCATTTCTTTAAAAAGTCCAGAAGGAGTAGAAAGAATCTGGTGATACTAGCATATTTAAAGAATGAAAAATAAGTACAATATATTGAAAGAAAAACACACTATCCTACTGCCAAAATGTGTATATAATACCTGACTACTCGAGAAAATATATAAAGTAGATAAAATTCACCATGCTTGATTCCACACTCTTTCCCTGGTACAACTCTCCCTGTCCCCCAAACCTTAGGCTGTTCTAATCTCTCCTTTACCCAGGAGCCCACAAAATACCCTGAGAAATGACAAATACATGAGTTAGATGATCTTAGTCAATCTCTTTCATGTTCAAAATTTTAAAGATTTACATAGTCTAAACCCTGCAGTATAGTTCTCCTTGGTTAAAATTTGATTAAAAAGCAAACCTCTGCAAGTAAGTAATGATGAGTATTATATAATCATTATCAACAAGACCAAGAAGCAACCAATTGAAGGGGAGAAGATATTTGCAAACAATGCCACAGATAAAGGGCTAATATCCAAAATATACAAAGAACTCATACAACACAACAGAAGAGTAAACCAATTAAAAGATGGGCAGAAGACCTGAACAGATAGTTCCTCCAAGACATGTGAATGGCCAACAGACATATAAAAAGGTGCTCAACTTCACTAGCTATGAGGGAAATGCAAATCGAAACCACAAGGGGATACCACCTCATGCCTGTTTGAATGGCTATCATCAAATCATCAACATGACAAGTAATAACCAGTGTTGGAGAGGTTGAGGGGGAAAAACCCTCATACACTGCTGGTAAGAATGTAAATTGGTGCAGCCACTATGGAAAACGGTATGGAGGTACCTCAAAAAATTAAGAATAGAATTACCATATGACCCAACAATCCCTCTTCTGAGTATCTACCCTGAGTCAAATGAAAAAGAAAACACAATGACACAAAATCCATAGGACACAGCAAAAGTAGATCTAAGAGGGAAACTGATAGCAATCAAGGCCTTATTTCTTGTTCTAGAAACAAAAAAATTCTCCAATAAACAATCTAACCTCATATCTAAAGGAACCAGAGAAAGAACAACAAAGCCTAAAGTGAGTAGAAGGAAGGAAAAAATAAAGATCAGAGCAAAAAATAATCCTAAAATTTACATAGAACCATAAAGACCCCAAATAGTCACGGCAATCTTCAAAAAGAACAGTCGGAGGTATTACACTGCCTAATAATAAACTGTACTACAAGGCTATAGTAATTAAAACAGCATGGAGCTGGCATAAAAACAGACATACAGATGAATGGATCAGAACAGAGGGCCCAGAAATAAATCCATGCATAGATAATCAATTAATCTATGACAAAGGAGGCAAGAAAATAACAATCCAGCAAAGCAGTCTCTTCAATAAATGGTGTTAAGAAAATTAGACTGATTCATGCAAAGAAAAGGAAATTAGAAATCTAAAACACTCATTTGAAAAGATATATGCATCCGTATCTTCAATGCAGCATTATTTACAATAGCCAAGATATGGAAGTATCCTCAATGCCTATCAACAGACAACTGGATAAAGAGGTTGTACATATTTAAAACTGAGTACTACTTGGCCATAAAAAAGAATGAAATCTTACCATTTGTAACAACATAGATGGATCTAGATGGTATTATGCTAATGAAATGAGTCAGAGAAAGACAAATACCATATGATTTTACTTATATGTGGAATTTAAAAACAAAAATAAAATATTGCCTGTCAACTATAATTGAAAAAAAAATGCATGGAAAGAAAATGCAAAGATACCAATGTAATGAATTAAGATTCATGGAAAAAATCAGATAAATATGACATCTGCAAAGGATACAAGCCCCAATAACTTGACCCTAAAAAAAATGGAGAGCTATGAACTGTCAGAATAAGAATTTAGATAATCCTCTTAGGGAAGTTTAGTAAACTATAAGAAAACACAGAAAGACAACTAGAACAACAACAACAAAAAAAAAAAACTAGGAAACAATGCATGAACAACATAAGAAATTAAACAAGAAAATAGCAGTCATCATAAAACAGACATCCTAGAGTTGAAGTGTAATAACTGAACTGAAGAAATCAAGAGTTTCAAACAGAGACTTGACTATGCAGAAGAATCATCAGTCTGAAGGATGGGACATTAGAAATTATCCAATTAAAGAAGCAAAAAGAAAAATGAAAGTGAAGACAGCCTATGAACTATAAAAAGACAATATGTGCATTATGGGAATTCCAGAAGGAAAAGAGAAAAAGGGACAGAAATTAAAATTAAAAGCAATAGTGGCTACGACTTTCCTGAAGGTGTCCAAGTGAAATGGACATCCAGATACAAAAGGTCCAAAAGATTCCAAATAGGTTGAATCCAAATAGGGCTACACCAAGACTAATTATAATTAAATTATCAGCCATCAAAGATAACGAATGTTAAACGCAGCAAGGGAAAAAGTTACATAAACAGGAACCCTAAAAACTACCAGCAGATCTCTCAACAGAAACTTTTCAGGCAGGGAGAGAACATAATGACATATTCGGAAAAACGAAAGAAATTGTCAACCAAGAGAATTCTTCAAGTGCACTGTCTTTCATTAATGAAAGAGATAAAGATTTTTTCAAACACAAACTGACAGAGTCCATTACCTATGAAACAGACTAGTATAGTAAGAGTAATAATTCATACTATCGCCGACCTGTGAGGGTAGCCACTTTTGCAGCCACCTTTTCCGCAAAGCCGATTCTAGTATTTAAACCAGTACCGACAGCAGTGCCTCCAGCTGCAAGCTCATAGATTCTTGGCATGGCAGCTTTTATTCTCATCGTTGCATATTTCACTTGTTGAACATAACCACTGAATTCCTGAAAAAAGAAGGAAATTAAGGTAGGACTATATAACTTCCTAATGACTTACAAGTTACTCTAACTGCATTAGAGTTTTCTTAAAATAATTTTCCCAAGATCCAACAGCTTGTGCATCGCAAAGCTAAGATTTGAACCTGGGCAGAGTAGGTTGGAGTCTGGCTAACAGTCTGGCTCTGCCCTTCCCCTGAGTGGCTGTCAATAAAAACTACTGACTGGTTGATGCAGAACAATCTCTGCCACCGAACTGAACTGTTATACATCTGACTTTTAAAGCAGTATGTTTCAGTGGATAGTATACTTGCCATTTTTACCTGCCCCTAACTTGAATCAAATCTAATCACACTTCTGTACCTGCCCAAGAGTGAGCGGAACGGCATCCTGTGTATGAGTACGCCCGATCTTGATGATCTGGGCAAACTCTTTGGATTTTGCCTCGAGAGCATCCTGTAGCTTCTGCAGTCCTGGTAGCAGTACTTCGTGAACTTCCATTGCAGCGGCAATGTGCATGGCGGTGGGGAAAGTATCATTTGAGCTCTGTTGGAAAAGTTTCAAAAGAAATGCAAAATGTTAAATCAGAGGCAACCAAAAACCAACCTGAAATGTCACAATTAAAAATCTCACTAAATGACTACTTAAAACTCAGCCTGGCTAGTCCTCAATTACATTTGTGTGTGGCAAGTCATTGGTCACTTAGGATCAAATAAAGAGCAACCTGGTTCCCCTTATGGAATGTATTTAGGACTGTGTTATATATACCGCCTACAATGAATATATCATAGATTTTTATATCCAGCAAGAGACAGAAAGGACAGTTAACTACATGCAAGAACAGCAATAAAATATCTTACCGCTAGACAGTGCATATAGTTTTTCATCAACATTTCTTCATTTATTAAACTTCAGGAAAATTCTATGAGGTAGGTCACCACTTTAAATATAGGAAAGCCAAGCTGTCAAATTATGTAACTTGCCAAAATATTTAGGACTGACAGAACTGGGGCCTCACCAGGTATTCTAAACTCCATGCTCTTTCCCTCACTGTAACTCTATACTTTTAAATTTTGATATTATTTAAAAAGACATTCTAATTATTTTTTAACTTTTTATTACAGAAAATATCAAACTGCTTACAAAAGCAGGATGAATGGTATAATGAACACTCATATACCTGTCACCTAAATTCAAACAATTATCACCATATAGCCAATCTCATTTCAGCTACAAGTCCACCTCATTCCTCCACCTGACCACACGTGCTGGATTATTCTGGAGCAAAGTTCAGATTTCAGTATAAAAGATAAATTCATTTTTAAAGGCAATCATTGAGTTCAAAAAATTCTTCATATAATAAATTTATTCAAAAAGCTTCTGCATTAATACTTAAAAATATATGAAATTATACTTAGTATCTAGCTAGATTTTAGTTTCTAAATATCATTTTCCAATAAGATCCTCTAAGAGTTCCTTAGAAAAATAGGTGTTTCTGGGGGTGGTCAGGGCAGGGCAAATACAAGATGATGAGCCTGGGACATCTGGTAGTGCAAGAAAGTAAATGTTTCCTACTGCTGTTTGTTTATTTGTTTTAAAGATGCCAGCATGCCCAAAGTACAAAAGAGCCAATGGAGAGGCCTCCCAAAGCTGATGAAATATAAATAACAAATGTATTGTATATAATCCTTAAGAATATTCATTAATCCATTCTGATAAACAAATAACTGAATAAATATGGGGAGATAGAAGAGGTCAAATCTTTACAGAAAAATTTTAATTAATGTAGAAGGAACGAGAGGAATAGGAAATCACCACTAGAACACCACAATAGTCATTGCTATAGGCGAGATCCACTGATGAATGTTAAAATTCATGAGCTAAAGTTTAGGGAGGAAGAGGACATTTGCATATCTCAAAGTTCTCTATGAATTCTGTGGTAATTTTACCACATGTCCAAATTCCTCCCTTTGGGAAGTGAAGCTTGTGTGGTGCCTGGAGTACAGACGGGACTAGGTGACCCTCTTTCTCACAGAGAATGCAAGGTAGAGAAACCTGGCAGACGCCATCTTAATCAAGTGACTAAGAGTTAACATCACCAGCACCAACAGTCACGTGGCTGTCATGTACCCCTGATGTGATGCAATGAGGAGCCCTTCACATCTTTAACAATCGTCTCAAAAATCCACGGTCTCAACCTAATCATGAGAAAACATCAGATAAACCCAGAGTGGGCAACATTTACAAAAAACCTGACCCCTACTTTCAAAAGTGACAAAGAATAAACTGTCACAAATTGGAAGGAGACTAAGAAGATAGGACTAAATGCTATGTGTAGCCTGGACTGGATCCTGGAAGAAAAAAAAAAGGATGTTGTCGGAAAACTAGAGACACCCTAACAAAGTCTGTTTAGTTATGAGTATTGTACCAACGTTAATTTCTTAATGTGATAAACATACCAGTTACATAAAATATTTACCATTAAGGAAAGCCAAGTGGAGGATCTACAGGAACTCTGAAGTACCTTTGCAATTCTTTAATAAATTTATAAATTTCAAAATAGTTTAAAAAAGGAAACCAAAATAAAAAATACATATATACTAAATTCAGGTGTCCTAAAAATGATTTTTTCACTAGAAGTGATTTTTATCAAGTTTAAGACATTAGACCCAAGATTCCTAAAAGAAATAAGAGTGTGCAAGTCTTTTCCATTACAGAATATGAGCAGAATGAACCCTCCTCATGGAAAGCCAATGCCTTTTTTACAAGACGAATCTATTATTCTTTTCAATTTATAATAAAGAAAAGAAGAGAGAAACTACTGACCTGGCTTTTATTGACATGATCGTTGGGATGCACAGGTTTCTTGCTACCAAGTTCACCTCCCAGCATTTCAATTGCTCTATTGCTAATGACTTCATTTACATTCATATTTGTCTGGGTTCCTGATCCAGTCTGCCACACCACGAGAGGAAAATGATCATTTAATTTACCTTCAGCTACCTACAAGACAAAATGTTAAAAACGGATTTTTAAAAAAATAATAAAGAGTCAATATTCATTTAGCTACTTCAATCAGCTATGATTAAGTTGGAGTCTGGCTAATAGCCAGTTGATCCCATTTATAGTACTGTTTTAAAGATGTTCACTTTTTATATGCTAAGTGACTTATTGATGCTGCCACATAGTTCCTAGTTATCCAGCGAGTCCAAGCTTCCGCAGCATCACTTGTTCCAAACACCGGTACATTAAAAAGTAAAAGTTTATCTATTGTGAATGGTATAACAATTTCATTGATGACAAAACAAACTAAAACTGAATCAAAGCCATCTTCGTTCTGTTTCTCCAAATGCCTCCTCCAATAATATCTAGATAATGCCACCTGTTAAAGCTGGCAAACTGTGTGTCTTTAGATACATTTACCATTGGTGCACAGCAGGAGTATCTAACAGATGTCATAGCTGGAGTCAGCATGATGATGAACTGGTGACTTGAAAGTGTGAGTATACTAATAGCTACTTCATCACACAGATGCTCAGTGAATAGCAATTGCCAAGCACAGAGACAAACACAGTCCAGATTTGTTCCTACTTCTGTCATATTTTTATCCTTCCAGCTATGTATTTTTTTAGATTATAAGCTTTGTAAGAGAGTAGGTGCTTAACTTTATCTTCTGGAATGATTTTTGCTTTAAAAAATCAGCAGGTACTTTAGAAATCTATTACATTAAACAATCAGTTCACTTTAAAGTAAAACTATTTTCCTAGTAATATGAAAATAGGTGACCGGTGTAGAAAATTTTGAGAACTAAGGAAAGTGTAATAGTCGTCATAGTTCCGCTCCTTAGGAGTAAAGACTACGAGCATTTTGGCATCTCCTTCCAGTCTCTCTCTACTCCAAGCAATTGCAGTGCACATTTATATACAGAAAGACATGTTTTCTGTTCATTTTTTCTAAACAAAAGTAGGATCATAATATACATATATTTTGTTACCTATCTTCTCCTTCTTCCTATATGGTAGACTTGTTCTATAGCAATCTCTAAAAAACTAATTTTCTATGGCATCACAATATAACTTATATAAGCAACTGTTATCATTTGAATGCTAACTTGTCATTATAAACAGTACTGCAATGAACATTACGTATAGTGTTTTTAAACTATTTTCTCTGAATGTCTCCTGCAGATTATGTCATTAGTGGATTAGTGAAATTCTACACACATATTATCAAATAACCAACTAATTTTTAAATGAATCATTTATACATAAAATAAGAAATCAAATATATAAATTTAAATAATGTCTCTTTAAAAAATTTTCTTTATATGAATTAAATCAAGAGAATAAAAAATATAAGGTATAAGATCACCCACAAATTTTGCCACAATATTTTAAGCACCATATAAATATCCTCACCAAACAATAATGTTGCCACCCTATGTTGAAATTCATCAACTCGCACTGCCCCCTTCTCCTACCATTTATCATCATCCAGTGGATGATATGGGTCTGATGCCATTAAATAAACACACTTATCACTTCCTACCTCATCTGCTGCTTTCATTATTGCATTAGCAATCTTTGGATCAAGACCATAATCCTGGTTTACTTCAGCAGCTGCTCGCTTCAAGATGCCAAAAGCTTTAATAACAGGAATCTAAAATTAATCAGAAAAACACTTCAAATTATCAATTTTAGTTAAGCATAAAAGTTTAAGATTACTATTTTTTGCAGGTGCAAAAACTGTACATGAAACAATAACTTAAGTAACACTATGACCCTAAAGTGTTTAGTACATAAAGATTATAGATAGGTACATGATGAACCAATCATGTATTTATTTAAAGAATGAACAAAATACACTGACTCTTCATATGCATGTGTATATGCCTCATACACAAATATTCAGATATACTATATACCATCCATCTTATTTGTTATGATACATTATAACGGATATAGGTTTATTTCATATATTTAAAAACAAATGGCATTCAATCATTTCACCAGTAATCGCCATTATTTTTCCTTGCTGGATCCTATGCTACATTATCATTTTTCCTTCTCTTAAAAAAAAAAAAAGCAAATAAAGGTAGCAAAATGGTATTGTGAAGACTGAAAGACACATGCATAAGATTACAACACACACAAAAATTAACTCTAAATGGATCAGACTTGAGTGTAAGACCTGAAACCATAAAAATCCTAGAAGAAAACATATGTGATGAGCTCCTTGACATTGGTCTTGACAATGATTTTTTTAGATTTGCCTGCAAACGCAACAAAAGGAAAAATAAACAAGCTGGACTACATCAAAATAAAAGGCTTCCACACAGAAAAGAAAAATCAACAAATTAAAAAGGCAAACTACTAAATGGAAAAAAATTTGCAAACCATGTATCTGATAAGAATTTAGTATCCAAAATACATAAAGAACTTACACAACTCAACTGCCAATCATGCTCAACATCACGCATCAGTGAAATGTAAATCACAACCACAATGAGATACCACCTCACACCTGTCAGAATGGCTATTATCGAAAAGGCAAGAAATGACAAGTGTTGGCAAGGATGTGGAGAAAAGGGAACCCTTCTGCTCTGTTGGTTGGAATATAAATTACTGTAGCCATTATGAAGAACAAAAAATTAAAAAACAGAACTCAAAAATTAAAAAACAGAAAAAAAAATTAAAAAACAGAACTACATGTCCAGCAGTTCTACCTCTGTGTATCTATCTGAAAAAAGAAATAAAAACACTAATTTAAAGATATATGCACCACCATGTTCACCGCAGCATTACTTACAATAGGCAAGATATGGAAATAACCTAAGTGTCCATCAATGGATGAACAGACAGTGTGTATATATATACACAATCGAATACTATTCAGCTATAAAAAAGAATGAAATCTTGCCATTTGCAACAACGTGATAGACCTTGAGGGCATTATGTTAAATGAATTAAATCAGACAGAGAAAGACAAACATGGTATAATCTCACGTACATGGGGAATCTAAGAAACATAAACAAAAAACCAAGCTTGTAAACACAGAACAAATTGGTGGTTGCTGGGGGCAGCCAGCAGGTGAGGGTTGGGTAAAATGGGTCAAGCGAGTCCAAATGTACAAACTTCCAGTTATAAAATAAACAAGGGGATGTAATACGCAGCATGGTGACTACAGTTAATGATACTACATTGCATATCTGAAAGTTACTGAAATATTAAAAGTCATCATCACAAAAAGAAAAATATTTTTGTAATTATGCATGGTGACAAATGTTAACTAACTGATTGAGGTGATCATTCCATAATGTATACAAGTGTGAAATCATTGTGTATACACCTGAGATGAATATAATGGTATATCTCAATTATACCTCAATTAAATAACATTCTTAACTGCCAATTAGCATAAAATAAAGTTACTAAATGAGCATGAAGCCAAAAAAAAAAAAGCATAATATTCTAGTAAGTCAGTGTAGCCTGATACTCTATAAGTGACTAGAAATTTCTCTTAATTTTTTTAAACCCAGTGTTCTAAAAGTAATAGCTTCTGATATATATAGCTATACTTCAAACCCTTTAGTATGCAGATCTTTTCACTTTCTACTCCAAATCACCTTACCAAATTTGAAAGAATAAATCAAGTAATTTTTAGAAAGTTTCAATGAACTAAAACCCAGTTTTTGTCAGATGATTATCTGTTCTTGTCAAAATGAATAACACAGATCGTGATATAGATCCCATACCAGGTTTGAGTGGATAAGAAGCAGAGGGAGAAAGGAAGGGGGAGGAAGAAAAATCCTTGTAAATATCTTTAAAAAATCCAGCAAGACAAATAACTTATTTGTATCAAATAAAAATCCAAAATATTTAAAGTCACAGCTCAAAATAATAGTTAACGAAACTTCAAAAAGTTCTTTGACATTTTCATGAAAGAGAAACATCTTACTGCTCACAATGTTCGCTAACAGCTATATTTTAACTCTGCAAAATATTTATTTACAAAATAAAGTTGACTCATTTGAAAGATTAGTTCATCTAAAACCATTATTTCCACAAAATCCACTTACTGGCATGCGTTCAGTCACACCTCCAATCTTAAAGTTCATAGTTGATCTCACAGTCTGAGCACCATAATACTTATCGTTTGGGACCTTAAGTTCACCGAAGGTATCATATTCTATCCGAAAGGAATTCTGGCTAGCCTATGGATAAAGATAAGACACTATTACAGCTTGAAAAGAAATTAAGTGTCAAAAGCAGTAACTTCATATTAACTGTAAGGGAAAAAAATCTTAAGAAGCACCACAAAGAAAAATATTTTGATTTTTCATTCTACTCTCCGCCTCCAGCTCTTTTGAGAAATTTTAGTCACACACGTTTATTAATACAGAATGTTAAAGACATATTATAGAATTCATATACCACACAGATAATAAATACAAAGAAAGCCTTTAAAGGAAAAATAATTTTTTCCAATTCCTGAGTATGCCCATTATTAGTCAAGCTTTGGACAATTCATTGTACTCAAGTTAATGCTTATTTTACTGGGAAGTTTAGAAAACAGTGGAAGAATAAAACTTTAAAATCTGAAAATATTATCTATTTAAACAAAGCTTATCTGTGGTCTACAAATCCTATGCATGAGAGATAACTCAGTGCAGTACAAATAGTCCAGACTGCTGTGTCACCTTCAGCAAGCTGGCTTTTCTCATTTATAAAGTAAAGTAAATGTACAGACAAGTGAAGACAGGCTAGGTCCGTTCTTGACCTTTTCAGGCTGAGGGACCCTTCAGAAATATGAGGAAAGTTATGGATCCTCTCCCAATATGAATGAACATAAATACATATATGCAAGTCCTACATATGATTTTAGGGAGTTTATATCTTGAAGTCAATCCACCACTCAGAATAAGAGCCCACGACCCAAAGTCCTTTTTATGGAGAAATTAGGTTCTACGAAGTACAGAGTTACGCTAATAAAATAAAAAAAAACTGCTAAAAAATATTTTATAGCACTGTAAAAAATTTATGGTAAAACACCAGAAATTTGGAATTTACACATGATACTTAATATTAAGGGGCCTCAAGAAATACCTAGCTTTGATGTTCACCCTGCATTAATTACGAAATAAACATGGTCAGACGAGTCAAAAGATTTATAAATCCATAGCCAAGTAATTTCGTTTTAGTAAATAGTCTTCTGACAAGGTTTTATTTACAAAACCCTTTATGTTATAAGGAGTTTTGGACTGCATGAAAAGAAAAATAATTGTGTCTAGGTGGAAATACAGGAGTATAATTAATAAGGTACTTTTTCCCCCCATGCCTAAAAGTCTACAGAGGACTGGCCTAAGCCAATAAGAAGCTAATAAAAATAGTCATATCCTGGCATTTACTGGGCTAGGTAGCAAATACTTCTCAAGTAATACCTCATTTGACTTTCACAACCACCTAGGAGATTTTACCATTACCGTTCCCACGTTAAAGAAGACAAGTTGAACTGTGCAAGTCCACTTATAGAAGGATTTTTTTCAATAGACACTACAAATGTACTTTCCTTATGATTTTCTTAGTAACATTTTCTTTCCTCTTGCTTTATTGTAAGACTACAGTATATATTACATATACAAAATGTGTTAAATGTTTATACTATTGGTAAGGCTTCTGGTCAACAGTAGGCTATTAGCAGTTCAGTTTTTGGGGAATCAAGTTATACACAATTTTCAACTGTGCAGGGGTTGGTGCCCCTAAACTCCGTGTTTGTTGTTCAAGGATCTAATGTACTTCCTGTCCTCACAGTAATAATAAACATCCCGTATTTGCAACAATATATAGTTTGTCTACCTAATAACAAACTATCAACAGTTTAACTAGTAACAAACTATTCCAAAAGTCAAAAGTTCTCACTTTAACCCCCCAAAATTTGTGGGATGCACAAATCTGTAAAACAGAAAATAAAGCAACGCTGTAAAACACTTTGTAAGTCACCAGAAATTAGAGAAAACCATCTGAGCAGGCTATGTCTATGCTGGTTGGCACCTGCTAGATAATCACATATATACACATACGCATATGGATAGAAGGATAAACCAGGCAACTTTGTGAAATTTCTTCAAATATTCTTTACAATGACCCACAGAAGAAAAAAATGTTATATCATGATGCTGTACACACATAAATACAAGTACCTATACTCAAATTTTTGGAGACTACTGGAAACAGTCTCCAAACTCTATGCCCATAGCAACTGTCTTATTTCCAACACCTAGCAGGCATTCAATAAATGTTTTCTTCCTACTGGATGAACTTTATGTGCTCTTTTGGATAAAAAGTAACTTAGGTAATCTATAGTTATGAGAATTTCTCAATACTAGCAACAAGAAAAACTTCTAATAAAATCAACAGAGATTCTGGAGCTGAGATTAGAGAGCAAAGATGTATTTAGAATAATGAAAAATCTATTCTCATCTGTTGTTTGCTAACTTTACAACCCTAAAAGCAGGGCACTGTTACTTTCTGACATTTATGCCAATGAGATAGTCAGTTCTTCAGTCTCCTAGTTCCTTTTCTAGAACAGAAAATAATAACTTCTAAAAGTTCTAAAATGCACTCATATTAGAGCAGGGAGTCCAAGAACATAAAGCATCCTGATTTTGTAGTTTCAGGTGTAGCGATGGCATCAAATTACCTTCAAGTTTATAATCTATAAAATGTCTAGGCCTTTGAAATATTCCAGATGGAAGCATTCATTTAACAAGCCCTCACCGAATGCCAAACTCAAAGGACGTTTTTCACAGGGGCAACCTTGTGGCGTCGCTGTAATTATTTTCATTTTTACATGCAGACACCGAGGCAAAAAGACAACTGGCCCCAAATCCCAAACTTGAGTAGTCCCGGAGGGTTTGAAATGACATCACTTTGATCGCCAAGCTCATAGCACAGCACGGTGAACAGGGCGTAACTGCAACTCTTCCTAAACTATCATTTATTTCCCAAATATTTCCTAACAACATGCGTATCTACTTACTGCTCGTCCAAGCCCCCAAACACAGAAAAGGTGGCTCTCTAAAGAGCAGAGAGGCCTATCTAAGTCGGCGTGTCACGACTTGAACTTGGGCCCTTACATTTCCTAGGGGCCTTTCTGAATCCAAAGTCCTGGTTCAGCGACAGGGGCCTAACTCCCCCCACGCCTCTGACCGGCTGGCTCCAGGCCCCTCTGCCTATGTCCACACGTTGACACAAGTGGATGGGGTAAACCACACGCAGCCTAGCGCAGCGAGCAGGCAGCGCTTTTCAATCCCTAAGGACCTCCAGTCCCACCTGGACCTGAAAGCAGGTGCAGCGAGTTCGGAGACCGCTGGCTGCGCGCCCGGCCGGGCCCCAGGGCGGCGACCCCAGGATGGCCGCCCTGCACCGGCAGGAACGCGGCTCTAGGGGCGACTCAGAGGGCGCCCCACCACGCCGAGACCTGCGGGACGCGGCCGGGCGCGGGACCCTCGGGCCGGCGGCAGCCCCCGCCCCGGCGCGCGCAGCCCGGGGCCGGCCCCGGCGCGCCGAAGGTCACCGCAGGGAGGTCGGGGACGCGCGGCCCGTGCTCACCATTCGCGCGGCGCTCGGGGCCCGCCGCGGGCGGGCGTCCGCGCCCCCGACGCCGCCTCCAGGGGCCGAGGCCGCAGCGGGGAGCAGGCGCCGCGGGGGCGCCAGGAGCCGGAGTGCGCGGTGCATGGTGCGGGGGACGCGGGGCCGGGGTGCGGGCGGCGCGGCCACGCCCCCGCGCCCTGTCACAGGCCGTCCCGCCCGCCGCGCTGCGCTCTCGCCCAATCAACGGCCGCGAACCGACCGCGTGGGGGCGGGGCCGAGCGTGAGCGGCCAATAAAGAGCGAGGGGGCGGGCCTAAGTGCCGGGCTGTAGAGCGGCTATTTGACGTCCTCGGATTCATGGGAAACTAGCGCGAAGGGGATGATGGGAGAGGAGGGCCCTAATTTGCTTTGGACCAGTTGGGTTGCGGGGTGCGGATGCTGGCGAGCCCGCTTATCCGCTGAGGGCGGGGGTGGTGCTTTTGGCGGGATAGCCTAGGGAGCAGTGTTTGTTTATTCACTTATTAATTTAATCACTCAGTAGCGAGAGGATTAACGAATGAATCAGTGGCGAGATATCTTAGAAAGAAATATTTGTTTACTCCATCTTCATATGGAGGTTCCTCTTTTTTTTTTTATTTTTTTATTTCTTCCAGATACCATCTTTCGAATAGACATGTTGGAAAGCACAGCAAAGAATGGAGAACGTAATAGGTGATAAAAACGCAGGAACGGGTATGAAATTGCATTTGAAACACAATTTTATTTTTTTATCTCTTCTCCTGGTCCTGCTTGGAAACAGATGACAGTTAAGCACAAAAGAGAACCACTGGAGGATGCCCAGAAATCAAAAGTCCGGGAGATACGTTCGAAATAAAAATGAAACACAATTGTCTTAGAGGAGTGTTTGTTCTGGTGCTGTGAAAAACGCCGTTGGTATTTTGATAGGGATGGTGTTGCATCCATGGACTGTTTTGGGTAGTGTGAACATTTTAACAATGTTAAAAGGGCTTGATTTCATTAACAATTTAAATTAAAATGATGATGAAATATAATATGATTGCCCCAGACATGAAAAAACCTGAAATTCCCAGTGTCAAGTTAAAGTTAATACAATACTTCAGAACATAACTGGTTTATTTAGGAAGGTTTAAAATGTGCTTAGCTAGCATATGAATTATAAAGATGCTCATATATATTTATATATTATAAAAATGCTACATTGTGTATATAAGATTGGTCAGAATGGCAGCATTATTCATAATATTAAAAAACTGGAAACACTCAAATGTCCATCAACAGTAGAATGGATACATAATATATAATATTGAAAATAAATGGACTAGCTACATGCAACAACGTGGATGGATCTTAAGAAGCATACTATTGTGAAAATAAAGTAAGTTGCAAAAAAAAAGTATAAATTCATTTATAGTAAAGTTCAAAAAGGGGCAAAACTAAAATATTTTGTAGATAGTTTTCCCCTGTTTTGAACTTTACTGTATGGCAGCAAAATTATAAATAAAAGCAGAGAAATGTAATGTCAGGATGGCAGTTACCTCTAAAAATGAGGTCGATAGGCAAGGACACATGTAGACTTCTGGGGTTCTGGCATGTTCTTTTTTCTGGGCCCCAGTGGTGGTTAGGTGAGTGTTTGCTTTAAAATAAGTTATGGTACTCTACACTTGTGTTTTATGCACTTGATTTTGTGTCATAGAGCATCATTTTTAAAAATAAATTCATATATTGATACTGAAGAATTCTCAAGCTACATGTTGTAAAATGGGGGGGAAAGTGTAGAAATGTGTCAAATTTGCTAATATTTATAGAGAGGAAGGTGACGAGGGAGCAGGGGAGACACAGACAGATGCTGGTGGAAGAAAAGGGGGTAACTCAAGACCAAAATAGGAAAAACAGGTGGCCAAGGGACAGTGTTAGAAGAATGGCTATTCACTGTATTTCATACAGTGTGAATGTATCACCTATTCAAAATAAACAAAAATATCTAAAAAAACGTTTTCTAGTAACTCTATACCTATCCATAAGGGGTCACTACTGAGTGATGTTTAACTCTAGTTCCTAACCAGGGAAAACCCTTCGGAATTCTCCCTGTTCACACTAGGAAGTGAAGAAGCGTCGTGATTTATGTTCTCATTTTATTTCACGCCACATGGTGTTCTAGAAAAAAAAAAAATCCATTCATAAATATGAGCGAAAAGTAAATAATGTAAATGCAAAATGAGATGAAGGAGGACAAAGAGATGGAGAGATGATATGAAGCCATGTAACATAGGTTTACAGGTAGCATAACATTAACCATCTCCCCTGGTGATAATGCGCAGATCAGTTTCTTAGGTTATCAGCATCCGATGCAAAAAGAAAAAAAAGGAAGTATGGTCAGTGACGCAATTCAAACCCTTGCTCGGAAGAATAATAAAACGAGGCAAAACGTTTTTCCACACAGAGTCTGTTAAAGACAATCCGTGAGGCCCCTTCAGGAGAAATTCCTGTCCTAATAAGCCTCATTCACTAATCAGTTGGGAAATGGTGATATCTTACTCTTCAAGAGAAGTAGAAGGTGCTTTGGGACCTCAGATGAGGACCGTTTCATTCGTGGTTAATCATGAGTGAAAATGAAAGAATACATGCGGCAGAAAAAGGAGAAGAGAAGCTCAAAGACTGAACTTTAAAAAATTCCGTGGTTGTGCATGAGGTAGAGAGTGCCTTCGCTCTTTTTAAATGTGTTTAATATTTTTTAAATGTGTTTAATATGTTCTCTCTCTCTCTCTCTCTCTCTCTCTCTCTCTCTCTCTCTCTCTCTCTCAGCTGAGTTGATGGTACTTTGGCCTACTAACAGGTTAAACGTTACCACGAAGTGCAAAGGGAATTAACCCTGCTCAAACACAGATGCTGGCTCACAGAGAGGCAGGGCTTCCACCAGTATAAAGACTGGGGAGAACCGACGTGGAGTCACAGTGTTCTCTATGACAGGAGCTACAAGGACTGTGCCAAACCCTTCCGCAGTGATGGATTCCTCTGATATGCCAAGGAAAAAAATAGCTGTCATTGGCGGTGGCTTGGTAAGCATCCATTTGGGTATTATTCCTGTTAGTGGGATTATCTTAATCATCATTACCCTTGATTCTTTTTATTAATCATTTCTACAAATGGTTCATTTTCTTGTGAAAACTTTTCTGATTTTAAATACACTTTTTGAAAAATATGATATTAGTTTTAATTTGCTCTTTTTTAGGAAAGGTGTTTTATTTACATTAAACATAAAGGTTTGCCTATAAACATAAGGATTGCCTATTTTCCCTGGTCAGGTTCTGTTTCTTAACAACAGAAAATAAAGAAAATTGAATATACTTATCCTTATGTTGGCTGTTTTTAAAAACAAATATTAGTATAAATAATCATTTAAATCAGAACATTTGCCTCGCTTTGCTTAATAACTCAGTTTATACTGTCTAAGAAAAATAAAAGAATCAAGAACATAAAGCTAGTGCAAAATTATTATGCTGGGTGTTTGCTAGATATTTGAGTTAATTAGGAATGATAGCTATTGGGTAGCCTGACTTATCCAGCTGGTGCAATGGACACCTCAGGCCCTGGAGGCTCCCCCTCCTCACTGAGCAAGTAAAATGACTGCAAGAGAACACGACTCACAGGTAGCAAGATGTAGGAGGGCGTCTCTCTACTTCACTGTAATCATACCAAGCCAGTTCTGTTTAAATGGGCTGCCTCAGGTAAACTGTGTTTTTTCCCACTCAACAGCATCTCTCCAGTACTTAAGGATTCATCATCATGTCGTTTTCACCTCTAGTCTAACCACCTGCAGGCTGCTAGCCCACAGGTAGCCATTTACTCACCAAAAATTTATGGGCGGGGAGACCAAGCCCTGAACCAAGAAGAAGAAAAGAAAGAATTCAAGACACACGCCCGAGTTAGCGTCGAAAGGAAAGTCTATTAGAAAAGGGGCACCACTCCACAGACAGAGCGTGGTTTCCTCTCAGGGCCAGAGAGTGAGAGAGGGACAGTGAGAGGGAGCCTGAGTAGTGGGGAATTCACTTTACATGTCATTCTTTAGTGCCTGTGAGTTACCGTTTAAAAGACTTTGTTAACCATTTCCTTTGATGTAGACACGCAGTGAGGAGGGTGAAAGGCCTGCTGGTGGTTCTCAGCGTTTAATCCATAGGTTCCGCAGGGTTTGGGCCATGGGGGATGACTTTATTGGTACCTGTTTCCCCTGCACAGGTGTGGGGGGTGGGTTGTTAGCAATCCCAGCAGAAATCTGTGTTCTGCAGGTGGCCCCCTCGCCTGGCTGCAGGGCTAATCAGCATACTGCATGCAGTCTCTCTGCATGTAGCTTGATCAACATTTTAAATCTCTTGCCTCCACTCTACTTTAAAGGACGTTTCGTAACAGATGAAAAGTTGAATATTGAGGGTGTTAATAGAAAATATCAATTAAATAGAGCAATTCAAGAAGGTTAGTTCAATACATAGAAACAAAATTATTTTCTTGCCCATCTTCTTCTTGTGCATTTTTCCCACCCCTCCCATTCCCTTCCTCCCCACAGGCCACATCCTAGGACCTTACACTGTCTAAGAACATGTTAAAGGCTTGCCCCAGCTTCTAGGGAAAAATTGCAACAGAGTTGAAAACCTTTACTTAAAAGGCCAAAGAATACAGTGAACTTTCCTTTTTTTTTTCCAGTGGTAGCATCACCCAGTGAAAAGTTACCCTAAGAATGTAGTGATCACCTGATCCTGTGATCAACAGATTGATTTCTGTTCCTTGGAGACATGTCAGGTCAAAGAGGGCTGGAGAAATCAACAGATCAATGAAGAAAGATTTTCTGAAAAGCTTAGAGTGAAAGAAACTATAAACCATGATCATCAGCTGGTGAAAGTTTAACTTCTGAAGGAAAAGAAGTTAAAACAATATTTTAAGGGCATTAATCCAAATATTTAGAAAAGTCACTGTATTGGTTTTTCCTTCTCACGGGAAACCGGCTCCCGAGCCCTGTCCCCTACCATTGGTAGTGATGCAGGACAAGGCCAATTCCCCCGAGGGGGGGGGATGACCAAGCCCCACAGAGAGAGAGAAGAGGGTTCTCGGCAGAGAGTGTAGAAAGAATTCAAACGCAGGCCAAAGTTAGTCAAAAGGAAAATTTATTAGGAAAGACCTAACACTCCACAGACAGAGCGTGGTTTCCTGTCAGAGGCGACAGTGAGAGAGCCTGAGAGAGGCTCAGAGGGACCGAGACAACAGAGACAGGACAGTGAGAGGCAGAGTGAAGGCAGTGAGAGGGACCCTGGGTGTTCGGGCCTTCAGTTCATAGGTCATTCTTCTGTTTACCCATGTCCTTTGATATGGACCTACCCTGAGGAAGGATAAGAGTCTTACCTTGAAAAGGTAAGACTATGTAGCAGGAAAAGCCTGCAGGCCCTTCCCAGCCTGTAATCCATCGCAGGTCCCCATGGTTTAGCTGTAGGGAACGAAGGATTTGACTTGGTGTAGGGGCCACTTAACAACTCTGTTTGTCCTGTCTGCCCTTCTCAGGTGTGGGGCGGGGGAAATCTCCCTTTGTTTCACAGGTGTTTTCCTCGTGGTCTGGCTGCAGGGCTGATCAGCAGGTTGCAGTCCCTGAAGGTAGCTTGATGTGACATTTTAGTTTTCTTGCATTCCTCCCGAAATTAGTGTTACCTCCTGGAGGAGCAGTCTGAGAGGTCTCTCCCCTCCTGGAAATGCCCACAGGGCTTTTTTTTTTGCCTTCATCACAGGCTGCATTCTATTAAAATTATCGATATGCATAGTTTATTCCCCATAGAAGTTTGTTAACTTCATGACTCTAAGGATTGTCTTATCTTTGGAGCCTGCTCCCTTCTCTTTTACAAAGGTTATCCCAGTGCCTTGGACAGTCAAAACACACTAGAATACCGTGTGTGCATGAGTTTGCTTTCACAGCAAAGTGGGGAATCACACTCTCAGAAGTGATGGGCATTAGAAGAAACTGTTTTTATCAGGATGATGTCACCAGGAATGTAATCCTTTAAAGGACTAACTTGATGAGGATAAGAAAAAAACATCTCTACTTTTTAGGCTGGAAGAAGCTGGTGTAGCTTTCCAATTCTAACCAGCCAGGCTAAGGGGGGGAAACTGCCATAGAAGCTGCCTTCCCTTGTATTCCGAGGAATTGTTTCTCTGTATAACAAAG
This sequence comes from Cynopterus sphinx, assembly GCA_030015415.1. Taxonomy (NCBI): domain Eukaryota; kingdom Metazoa; phylum Chordata; class Mammalia; order Chiroptera; family Pteropodidae; genus Cynopterus; species Cynopterus sphinx. Next base: position 8,721,737 of record CM057394.1, read on the forward strand.
CAGCGGAGCCAGAGAAGTCAGTAGAAAGGCATCTAACCTGTACTTATCATAAGCTGTGTCTGGACACAGGGCCTTAGCATTCAGAGCTGCTTCTCTTGAGGATCTCCACGGTTTACAGAGATGAGGGACGTGATCAGTGATGGCTACAGGTACTCAAGTCCTCATTTTTCGGTCGAAGCCTCGCACTTTAGCTAAAAGGTCTCTTTAGCTTTCAAGGCTTAGCTGTCACCTGATGCTGCAGCGTGTGCCCGCTGTTCCAGCTCACACGGAGTGTGTCTTTTAGAACATTGCTGAAGCATTTCTTCTGTACCCTTTCCTGACGAGCAAGCCTACTACAGAGCGTTTGTTATTCTTTCTTCCTAAATTAGACCCATTACAATTTTCCATTAAAAAGTATTTAAAAGGTGAAAGCATTCAAAACTTCAGAGTGATGAGACACGTGCATTTAGGACTTATTACTGATAACCGTACCCTGCCCCTGGTATTCAGGCCAAGGGAGTCGACCCCCTTCTGATGAAACTGTCTTTGAAGCAACTTGACTTTGACCCTGAGAGCTTGTGTCTCGCAGCTGTGGATGTGAGGTTCTGTCATGGATTTATAGTCAAAATACTCTTGATGCCAAATTGGCCCTTAGAAGTGTTTCTGCCCTGGGTCCAGTGGTTCTTCCCACCTCGCCACTCTCTCTTCCCAGCTTCATGAAGCAGAAACAGCCTTATCCAGAGAGAAGACTGCACTCAGGTGGATCCGCATTCAGGCATGAGCCCAGGAAATCTTACTCTCTCTGGGTCTCGGTTTCTTCATCTTGGGCTAAAACCTAGTCACTACGTCTTTCATATTTCCTCACTCATGGATCTCTAGCTTTGTCCTACATCAGGTCTTTATAAAAGCAGAAACCAAATGTCACCAGAAATTTTGCTTTTCCCAAAGTAAGTAACCTAGACACGTATAAACTATCAAATGTCTTATAATCTTGGGTCAGCGTGAGGTGAAATCTGGCATCACCACAGCATCATCAGGGACTAGGAGGAGGTGGATAGTGGAAGACAGTGGACAGTGGTGATAGCAAAGGACAGTGGGTGGCAGCCTTGAGTGTTGTCCTTTCGTTCTTCCCCACTGACTCTGCACAGAATGGCAGGTCGGCGAGATTTAGAAAAAGTAAGATTTATTGAAAGTCCATTTTAGAAGGCGAGGGGCCATGCTATGGCTGTCTGTGGCCCTGTGGAATTTAGGAGGTGAAGAGAGAAGATAGTGCACCCCAAACGGAGGGGCAGGTTTCCAGCTGGGAACACTGTAAGGATGCAGAAATGGGAAGGTCTGTTTACATTCCAGCCGCGATGGGAGGACCTAGATGACCCGTTGGTGAGGCCACCCTGACTGACGCCTGGCTGCTACATAACTCTTTGGCTGCTGTGCCCGTGCTTACCTAGAAGTCAGTCTGCTGTAATTAGATTCATGGACTTCTAGGCATAGGCGTGATACTGTAAGGATGGTGTAATGAGACCTAAGTTAGGGGCAGAACTTTCTGTGCATGTGTTTGTAGCTGGATTAGACAGCGGCTTTTATGACCTTTGTGCTCTAGGATTTGGGGTAATGTATAACCCTAAAAGAGAGGTATTTCTGGGAGTTCCTTAAGAAAGGTCTTCAAGGGAAGTTTCTATGGTTACAGAGCTGGGCCTTGGCTCCTGTCACTCATGCCTGCCTAACTACCTAACATGTATAGCTTGGTTCAAGTCAATACTTTTTATTTTATGTAAATATTAATGAAATAAACCAGATAAAAACATAATTACTATTAGCCGTTATTATTATTATTAATAGTAAAGTAAACAAAACTCTATTCACTTCACTCTTGTTTTCTACTGAACTTTATTAAATATGAAAACCCATCATTACCACCCTGATATTTAGCGCCTTCTTAAAACAGAAGTTTTAAAACTTCTTAAAACTTCTTTGTGGATTTGTTCTTTTTCAGGGTGCGCTTCATTTACTACCTGGTGAGCAGTATCTGGAATGGAACTAATAACTTTAGGCAGCTGAAAGCTTTGTTAGCTGCCTGCAAAGAATGTGTTTTTCTTTCCTTTTCATTTATCCCAAAATACCCTCAGACATTTGTCCATCTGTCCGTACATTTTCATCTATCCACCTGCTCATATTTCTTTCCACTCAAAGAGAAAAGAGCACAGTCACCCACTGTTGATGGTAATCTAAGTTGGTACTTTTTCTCTGGGAGATAATTTGAAATATATATACAAAGATCTTAAAAATATGGGAGAATTGCAGAAAGCAGCACCAGCTAGGTCTCTTTGGCATTATATTTAGAGCAACAACTGTCCATCAACCTAAGAGGCATTAAAAGCAATTATAATCTTTCATGTGGTTTCTCAAAAAAAACCATAGCTGGAGTATAGTCAAAGCCTGCAACAAAACCTTCTGAAAATAATCTTGCCCCACCCACTCTCAGTCTTTACCATGCTCTGCAGCTAAACTCCTACATCCTAAGCTGTTTAAATCTCCTTCCTGGTCACTTCAGACTCTTTCTTCCTTCTCTCTTCTCTCTCTGTCCTCCTTGTCCTGTTACCTTTGCTCCACTCCTCCCAGGTACCGAGGCCAGAGAGCCACAGGGATAGAAGGTAGAGAGAGGGCGTGGATCTCATGAGATGCTGCACATTTGGTCCCTTTCACTAAAAGTTGCCCTTTGCCAGACCATTTTATCACTGTGCTTTTATCAAAAGAAATGAGCATGTGCCATACAATTGTTTATAATTCTACATTTTTTAATTAAATGTCCAAATATAAAGGCATGGCATACAATGAAATGTAATGCAATTATTAAATATTTTGATTTAAAATATTTTCTGACATGGAAATATACTCATTGTATAGTATTCATTTTTTTAAGGGAAATTGCAAAATAAAATATATAGTCTGCTACCCTTTTAAAAGAAATATCATGTGTTTTATATATACAGAAAATATTAACACTGGCTCTCTCTGGTGGTACAATTGTGGAGGGTTACTTTTTTCCTTTGTGTTTATTTGTATTTTTAAAATTTTTATTTAAAAAGCAATGAGTTCTTACTCTCAGGTATTACCATCAGGTATTGTGGTTTGTACTAAAAATAAAAAGATTGATACAAATAAAATTACTTTCTTGGCACTCACAGCCTGATGGGGAAGTCAGAAAGGAATGTAAATAAATAAATCATCATGAGAAATGTTAAAGCTCATATACATCCATGGAATTACAGAAGAAAAGGCAAATAAGTCTTTTGGAAGAGAGATCAAGAAAAATCACACTGAAGAAGTAAAACTGTCACTATTGGCAGATGAACTGTTTTACATATATGATATATATCATATCATATGTCATGTCACATATATATGACCCTAAAGACTCTATAAAAAACTATTAGAATAACCAAATTTAGTAAAGTTGCAGGATATAAAATCAAAACTCAAAACTCTGCTGAATTTCTATACACTAATAACAAATGATCAGAAAAATAATTTTTAAAAACCCCATTTACAATTGCATCAAAAAAATAAAATGTCTAAGAAAAATTTAACCAAGATGGTGAAGGACCTGTATATTGAAAACTAGAAGATATTAATGAGAGAAATTGAAAAACACACACACGTACACACACACACAAGAAAGGGAGGGAGGGATTGAAAGGGAAGAAATTTGTAATGATCTCTTCAGACACACTAAATGTTGACAGCGTGCTCACAATTTCAGCATTGGCCACATAGGAAAGTGATGGGTTTCTTGTTTGTCTAATACAGCTTCATTTTGTAGAGCAGTTTAAGGCTCACAACAAAATTGAAGAGGAGGTACAGAGATTTCCTATATCCCTCCTGACCCATCGTCAACCTCACCCACCACCGTGCGACACTTGTTACAACTGACGAACCTCACTGACATCACGATCACCCAGAGTTCATAGTTGTCCACTCTTGAAGGTGTACATTCTGTGGGTTTAGACAAGTGCTTAATGACATACAAGCTCGGTATAGTGTCATACAAAGTATTTTCAATGCCCTAAAAATCCTCCACACTCTGACCATTTATACACCACCTCCAACCCTGGTATATCTATTTTGATAAAATAATTGAACATAGGTTTGTTTATCAGCCTTCCAGAATATTTAATATGTGAATTGCTTTGCAAAAAATTAAATGTGAAAGCTTTCTATACATTTAATGGTTTAAATAGGGACTGACTAATGTTTTAAAACCATCATCAGCAGTCTACAGAAATGGAATAATATGAAGTAAGTTAGGTGGTCGCAATGTCCGTGAATGGTGAGAAGAGATGTAAGCCCTGAACCACGGGATTATTTTTAAAAATTACTTAAGTGCTTAGATGCTAAGGTGCCCCAGATGTGTCCTCATCCAGCTCTGTGATTCCTCTCTCCCAGTTCAACTTTTTACTGCTGCCTTCCCTTCCGAAGCTTTCCACAGCGTCCTCTGGATCCCAGTTTCATGATAAGCCCACCTCTAAAATTATACTATTTAATTGTGAGTTATTTCATTATTTTTTGTGAATGGTGCCTTCTAATAATTCAGTATGATAACCAAGGCTAGTAGAAGTACAGCCACACAGGAGGTTTCATTTTGCTGGTAAAAATTCCCTGTATTAGTGAAATCAGATAAAAATATGAAAAAAAATTGCTTTGATTCTAGGTTGGATCACTAAATGCATGTTTCCTTGCAAAGAGGAATTTCCAAGTTGATGTATATGAAGCTAGGCAAGGTAAGAGAATTCTGAAAATTGTGAGCTGTGATTCTCTTTCTCTGACCTCTTTCTCTTTAGATTTTAAATAGGCATTTTTTAAAAAAAAAAAAAAGAGAAACTTAGAATTTGTAAACTCAACTATCTAAATTGATTTAATACTAATTTACTACTGTTAGTATTTTCTTTAAAAGAGCTAGCAAGTTCTATTTCTTTGGTCCTGATTGCACCAGTTTGTTCAGGTGTTAGATGCTCATCCCAACCTGGGATGTCAAGAGATGTTGTAACTTGTCTACTTTCCAATGCCTTAGATGTCCGAGTGGCTAACTTTGCACGTGGAAGAAGCATTAACTTGGCCCTTTCTTATAGAGGACGACAAGCCCTGAAAGCAGTTGGCCTGGAAGATCAGGTACCTTGTTAATGCATTTTCTTTATGGAAGAGAAATACCCGCTGTTTTCCAACAGTTGCATGGTCTTGATTTCATCCTGGTTCAGTGCACTATTGAATGCCAGGAACCTCCTCATGAAGACTCATTCTAGAAAGATTTCAAACTCTTAAATCTGGCAAGAGGGTGAACATTTGACACTCAAGAGCCCTGGAGGATGCAGAGCATGAGGCGTGATGTGGGGGAGGCGGGTCCTGCAGCCCCAGATGAGGACTGCCCCCCAAACAGGCTCCCAACAGGATGCTAGGTCTTCGCTTTCTAAAAGTGTTATCTTAGATGATGTTAAAATTTGAAAACTTTAAAATTTATCCACTTTAAAATTTGAAAACTTCTAAATTCTGAAACCAATGGGCCCCAAGGTTTTGGATAAGGATTGTGGGCCCATAGTGGATGTTCCTCACAAGGTCTCAATGTCACTGAACTTCTCTCTATCATACAGTTTGAAAATGTGAACAGAAAATATAAATTTCCCTTGAATAGTACTCTTCCTGCCAATGCGTCTTCGAAATGGTAATATGTCAATGTAAGTGCCATTTGCATTTTATAATTTTTTGAGGTCTGTGTGTAGGAACACACTGCACGAGGTTCTAAGAGTCCTGGGATTTATACCCTGAATGTTGCTTTCTTTTGTGATCATAAGAAAATGACTTAACCTCTCTGACAAAACACCATTTTCCTCGTTTAATGTTTGATTTAGACCCCATGAACTTTAAGTTTATTTCTAAATCTGAAGGTTAAAAAGAAGCAAAAGCTAAAATTTTCAGGAACACAGTTTCCATTAAGTCTCTATTATACTGTGCGTCCATTGTCCTTTACATTATTTTTTTAAAATACTTTAAAATTATATTTTAAAATTAATATCTATCTAATTTGCATTATTCCACATTATGGAAATTGAAATAGATATTTCTGGTTTTATTTTAGATTGTATCCCAAGGGATTCCCATGAGAGCAAGAATGATTCACTCTGTTTTAGGAAGAAAGTCTACAATTCCCTATGGGACAAAGTCACAGGTAGGTTTACCTCGGAGATGGAGTCTCGTTTGGTTATAGCTGAGTCCAATATCTAGAACTGGCCGCTTGCTTGTCGGCCCTTCCTTCCTGCTCTAGCCATGTCTTAGACATTGCCTGGCTCGGTCTAGAATTTGGGAACAAGTTCATTCATAGGAGATACTTAAAATAGGACCCGGTCCCTGATTAACATTCAATAAATTTGCTATTTATTGTTGAGTATAACATGCAAGAACAACTCTGCATGGTGTTGTTGCCTTCCCTGAGTTGCTCACACAAAATGTATTTGTAATTTAATTTATAGAATAAGCCAGAAATGCTTTCAGTATTGTATAATTTTTAAAACACCAGAGTTCAGATGCTGATGTAGAGTTTATCAAAGAAGAATCTCTTATCCTGTTTTGTTTTTTCTTCCAATATTTTGTATAGTAACATATGGAGTTAGGCAAAGTGTGTATTTTTACCTAGTTATGCCTTCTAAGTTTGTTTCTAGGAGGTAATGAATGAACCAAACATCTATCAACAGGAGAAAAACTCCAATTTGCTTTATCCAGCAATGCGCCATTTTATTAAGTGCAGGACCCAAGTGAGGTTCATATTCTTTGGAGTCTGACCCTCCACAGAGCTCCCACTGAGGGGAGAACAACGCTTGTTAGACTCCCACTGGGATCTTGTTAAAATGCAGTCTGGCTCTGTAGGGCTGGGCCGAAGACGGAGCTTCTGCGCCCAAACACCCCCAGGTGGTGTCCATGCTGCTGGTCTGTGGGCCGCGCTTTGGGGAGCAAGAGACAAAGCACGCATGCTCATGGGCACAGGACTCTGTGGGTGTCAGGAGTGCACGACTGTGTACTTTAGAGGGGGAGCAAGCTTCAGTTTCCAGAGACGACTTCCCAGAGAGAGTGAGATCTGAGATAGACATTTTGTTGAAATCATAAATGGGCAGCGGGAAAGCATCTCTAAAAATATCCAGGTGTGGATTGGGTAAATGCACTTTCTCATAACAACCTTGTAGTGATCAACACATTAGATTTATCGATTCCAACCACCTTGTTTGACAGGCAAAGAAAGGCTGCACGATCCTGTGAGCTTGATGTCAGGGGAGAAAGGAGGCAGGTTTCTCAGGCAATGATGGCACATGGAGCTTGATGCTGGAAGCCCTCGCTCTGAATTATGCTGCTTCTTTTACAAAGTTGAGAGTGACTCAATAATCATTCCACCTTTTTCTTCGATTAATATGGAATGTGTGAGAAAACCATCCCCTTGGCTGAGAGTGAACCAATGAAACATAAATAGACCAAGGAGTGAGATACGGTTCAAAATATGAGGAGAGCTAGATGAGGAGAGTCACTGGACCTGAGACTAAAAGGTACCCATGCCACCAGAGACTGAGAGAGAGCAGCAGCTTCATCTCCAGTGGCTCCGCACAAGGATGGAAATGTTGGTGGGAGTTTCCCTTCAATGCATTAGAAAAGGGAAGTAATGAACCCTCCCCCATCAATCCTGCCATTTCTCGATTCTTAAGAACTGAGTTAAGGCTAAATTTACAACCACCCCTCTTTCCTTGGTCCACATCATTACTTTTATGTCTGAGTCAAATATGGGGCCTGCTTCTTTAAGAACCATGGAAATTTGCTTTGAGTCTCTTAATTCCACAGCCTGCCCTCCCCATGACCCCAGGATTTCCACAGGTCCCCTCTGTTGGCTTCCACTGCCTCTCAGTGTCTACTCCCTCTCAGTATTAGCTTTGTACCTTGACAGTCCATACATGAAGTGTACGTTTTTCACTAATTTCCACAAACAACATTCACTCAAAAGACACATGAATATTCTGAAGACCTGGGGGTCCTAGAGGGCCCACATTGCGTATAGAACAGCAAGCAATTTAGAAATCCCCACTATGCACAATTGGATCTCCAAAATCCTTCCTGAGCCCCTTCTCTGAGCCTCCTCTTTCAGCTGTTGTTTTCTCGGCCCGTTCTCTCTTGTGGTGCCCAGGCTCCTCCTGTCTTACTGGGTCCTCCCATCTCCTCTCCAGGTTGCCCTGGGAGCTATCAAAATACCCTCTAACGTACAGAGCAGGTTAGAGTTCCCCAATTCTTACTCCTCATCACTCATGCCCAGAATAGAGAAATGGTGCTTCCTTACTAGGGCACATTCTCATTGGAAGGTATTAAGGATAGAGAATAGAATAGAAACATTTTATAGCTCCTACTTTTTTATTTATACTTAATCCTCATAAGATCAACCTTTTCGAATAGGTATTGGAGAAGTGAGACTTGATGGGAGTGACTCTAACTTGTGGTTATGATACAATGCGACCAACAGATATGGAGCAGACCACTTTCTGCAGGAGCCATGTGTCTGTCAGCTCTCAGATGTCAACCAAGCCTGATTACTGATGTGGAAAGAATATTTTCTCCATGTAAATGAGACTTCATAATTAACATGTTTCCTGATATACTTTGAACAACAAGTGTAGTTTCCATTGACATGAAGTGATTAATGACATCAAAATTGGAAAACGGAAGTGGGAGGCAGAGAATAAAGAGGTTCCCTTTCAATTTAATTTATATAAAGATACAGGAAACTCTTCTTCAGTCATTGCCTCTGTAGCACGACCAACTTATTTTTATACTAAATATAGATCTGTTCATTTTAAATGTCTACATTTGAATAAGGTGAAGAGTCATAAATTAGCATATTTGCGTTAAAATGTTGTGCCATGATTTGGAAAATTAGATGCTAAAAACTTTTAAAGCAATGGACTCACCCTGAATTGTAAGGCTGCGTTGTGACTTTCATAGGCAGGCCTTTGCGGGCCTCTTTCCCTATAAAACAATAAATATTAAAAATTAGATTTTATGAACACATTGGTATAGATATATATGATCTAGGCTAGATTCATTCTTATATATTCATTTGACTTATTTTTTCTTCTGCTTTTAAAATAAACTAAAATTAAAACATTTTTATCTGCCCTTAAAAGTATGGTGGGCCCTAGGTGCTGTGCCTGCCATTCCACATGAACAGTTGGCCCCACTGAATTGTCCTATAAAGTTAAAAACAACCAACACATGCTCCAGAGAAAGTTGATCCTACTCCTACCAACCCCCTCTCATCATGATTTCCACACACAAACACACACCCTTTTATATTGAAGTGAAGGCTTTCAAAGTTGTTTCTGTGGGAAATAGTATTTATTCTAGCGATCCTATTATTTCTAAAGTTTATAAAACAGCTTAATTTGGACACCTAAGATAAAAATATGAGATTTATAACTGGTTGAAACAAAACTATCTTAGTGAAAATAATATTTTCCTATAAGAGAAAGGTTTGGTCTTTATAGTAAATTTAAGCATCATGTTATATGCTTTTAGTTAAAGTGTTTATTTTTAACAAGGCTTCTGGCTAAATTGTTGTAAAACTAAGCTTGTCATCTGCTAAATAATAAATATGTCCTATTTTTGAGTGAATAGCATAGAAATATATTTGTCCATTCTCCTGAGACAAACAGTACTTACTATATTTTTCTTGCAGTATATTCTTTCCATCAGCAGAGAAAATCTAAACAAGCAACTGTTAACTGGTAAGTCCAATGCTTTATTGACCAGTTGTCATTTTGAGTGAAGCACATGAGACTAATCTTATCATATGATTTATTGGGATTTGTTTACTATTCCTTTTTATGGGTTATTAAAAGCAAGACTATGTACAATACCAATTCCTTCTTGAAAAGTACTAGTGATACATCCTCGGGCATCTCTTTTTCATGTTTTCAGTGATCCAAGTGAAAGTCATTGGTTCAACAAGTATTGAATTCCTGTCTTCTTCTAGGCTCTGGAATAAGTGAGTGCTCACGCCTCAGTGAAGGACTCACAGTTGAGTAGGACAAGAGATATACTCTAATGATTTGCAAAGTGACATGATTAGATTTGCATTTTAGAAAAACCAAAAACAGTAGTGTGGAGGCTGATGGAGGGCTGCAGTCTTTAGGGTACTGGGATAATCCCTGTGTGGGAAAATAAGAGCCTGGACTAAAGCTATGGCAATGGGGTTGCAGACAAAGGTGTAAGTTCATAATATCTGTAGGAGACCAAACAGAGGGTGTAGGTGACTGAGAAAGAGGAAGGTGTAGAATACAGAAACCCTGAGTTTTCTAATTTGAGTAACTAAAAGGCCGACACAATAAAGGAACACACCCTGGCTGCTAATCCAATTTGTAGCCTGGCTAATCCAGCCAATCACATCCCATGCAGCCTTTGATCATCATAGTTTGTTCTCCTCCTCAGCATTTGTACCAAACAGATCCACATCCTGTAAAACGAGCCACTTAAATATTTCTCCTGTCTCCTAAATCAGCCCATCTCAATACAGTCCAACAGTTTCTGATCTTTTGAGAGAGGTCGTCCGTGACTTATCTGTGTTTCTCCACTGTCCCCTACCCAAAGCCAGTTGGCAATATTTGTTTTGAGTTTAATTGAATTGAACTGGGAGAAAGAGTGATGAGGAAAGTTAATCTAGTTGACTCACCAAAAGCTTAAGAAATAAGACTCAGTATTCTTAACCAGTTTTTTCACTTACATTTGTAAGACCATCTTTTGGATGGGTAGATGGGTGGGGTGGGGCTAGGCGGCTAGATTTATTCGTGTTGATCCTAAGAAAGTAAATACACTACAAAACAGCTTTTAAAAGGTAGTATGGCTGACCTCAGAAGATCTCTTTATAGCATCTTCCGAATGTACTAGAATATTAGGAAATATTCACGAGGCACCAGACACCATAGAAAAAATTTGTATCAATAATCTATCGTGGGACAACTTGAATCAGAAGCCTCTAGGCATGGTATGAGAAAAGGTCTTTGGCTGAACATTTCCCATCAAAAATAAACCTTAAGTTAGAGGCAACTTTTAAAGTATGCAATGCTTACTTCTTCCCCAGGGTGCCCAAAATTGCAGCAATGTAGGAATTTGCATAATGGAAATTGGAATGTTTTTTTTGAGAAATGAGGATAGTTGATTTCGTTCACGTCTTTGATTGCCATATGATTTAATTTATCAAACTGTTGTCAAATGACAATTTTCACTCATTATTTGTACATTGCTAAGAATAAATATACCGTTATTGAGAAATGATTAATATTTCAATAGAATAATGTGAAATAAGAATTGGAATTTTATTTTTCTTCTCTTCTCTCTCTCTCTCTCTCTCTCTTCCCCTCCCCTCACCTCTCTCTCTGTTTCCTCAGCTGCTGAGAGGTACCCCAACGTGAAGGTGCACTTTGGCCACAGGCTGCTGAAATGCTGTCCTGAGGATGGACTGATCACAGTGCTTGGGTAATCACCAGTCCGCTTTCACTTCAAAGTGAGAAGTAAAGGTCTGAAGTGAAAAATTATATCTGTACACTGTAGTCTTAGGCTCTTTTGAAAAAGTTACATGATTACTAAAAGTGTAACTCAACAGGGTTCTAGATTCAACGAGTTTTAGACTGAAAACAGAATTTAGATGTTCTCCGAATCCCCACCTACCATATTCCATGCTGGTGACCACACTCTGCCTCAGCCTCGCTCTGCCCTTGAAGCAGATGACCCCAGCCTTCTTCTCCTCTTCTCTTTCTGGAGGCTATTTGCTTCTCCTTCGATGACTCTATTTCCTCTAACGTTCCTCATGTCCCACTCCTGGGGTATTTCATGGATTCACAGTCTTTTCAACAGCTGCTTCTAAAGTCGCATCTCTAAAATGAACCTCTCTAGCCCGGGCTTCTCCCTTCATTCCCAGCCCTTATTTCAGTCTAATCAATGTTAATTTATCATTAAACACCTTTGCAGGTAGGTACCTCTTGCCATGATCTCAAACATCTGAAACCTTGATCATCTGTTTTTCTCCAAGCATGCCCCACTCCTGACTTTCCTTGAATCATTTCCCAGATACCTAGAATCATTTTTCATGTGTCCCTTTCCCTATTTTCTCTTTTCTGCTGGCCTCAGAGAATACATCTCCATAGTCCTTGGCTATCATCCCTGCATGGGTCAGCTACTGTGGTCACCTTGTCTCCATCTCCCTTCCCTTCTGCCTCTACTTCAATACGTTCACTACGAGTGAGATTCCTTAAATTATCAGTTTTCATACATCATCCCTCCAATGGAAAAATATATATTTTTTTCTTCTTTTTGCCAGGATAATGTATTTAAACCTTTTGTCTTAATGTGCATAATTCTCTTCTTCTCTTCCCTCCTTTCCTCACCCACACTGTATTCTTTTGTTAATCTTTTCTGCTACCCTCTGCTCAAGCTGAACGTATGGCTCATAAAAAATATATATATATATTTTGGTCACATCTCTGTGATTGTTCATACATTCCATCACTTCAAACACTGCCTGCTTTTCGAGATCTCTTTTTTCATTCAGGGAACTCAACTATTAGTCTTAGCTAGACACGTATGTGGTCTAGCATGTCTTTATTAATCAGTATGATCGTGTATTATTCTCATTCTCAGAAGAAAATCCATGACAGGGCTCAGTGTTATCCTCATTTTATAGCTATGAAATCAAAGCTCTAAGTCAGATGTGTAAAAGCAAGTAGTGGTCCTGGTGAGTTGCTACCTTTTAGACCCAAGTGGAGGTATGTCACCATTTTCACCACTAGATCTTTTTTGTTCGCTTGTTTTGGATGGTTCTTTTTATTTTCCAGATCTGACAAAGTTCCCAAAGATGTCACTTGTGACCTCATTGTAGGATGTGATGGAGCCTACTCAACTGTCAGAACTCACCTCATGAAGAAACCCCGCTTTGATTACAGTCAGCAATACATTCCTCACGGCTACGTGGAATTGACTATCCCTCCCAAGAATGGGGAGGTAAGTCCCTTTCCTCTGTCATCCTCTTTCCACGTTCAGCTAGAGTAGAAGCATGCTCTATCACAGTTATTCTCGGTTGCATGCCTTGGTCAGTTTTGAGGTTTGCCACAGGACTCAATAATTAATGAATTATGGGTACAAGTATTCATATAATAATACGTGGAGATATATATATATCACTATAATATCACCATATAATATCGCTCTTCTTTACTTTTTGAGATGCTTTCATGAGTAGTAAAAAAGAGAGGATTTATAGCTATCTAACTGAAAATACACAAGAAATTTGTCTTACATAATAATATCATGTTTCTATTCTCTCTTGGGAGAAAAAAAATGAATTGGGATTCAGTTCTGTAAACTGAAAATCCAGAGTTCTGATGCTCATGGTTAAATCAATAATTATTGAATAAAGTGAACAGCAAGTAGCTGCAAAGAGAGTTCCCTTGAATTTTTCTCATTCCCTGCTTCTTGCATTAAACCATGTCCAGGTAGAGGCAAATATGTGGTATGTATATTTTATATTTGTCATAAGCAAATAAATATAGGAAGTTATGAAGAAAAATGAAAATACCCACAGAATGGATAAGAATCTTATCTTATAAGATAAGTATGTAGCGTTAGTTAAATATTGGATTTGCTTATAAAAACGTTAATCTTTTCAGGTACCGATTTAATCTACCCATTTGAAATTCAAATGTAGAAAATAGCCAAACTGGGATAGTGGTATAATACACCAGTTATATACCAAACTGTACCCACCGGTCAGATCCATATTGTGACATTTTATTAGCTTTCTATTTTTTCTTCCTAGTTAAAAACATATTTACAAATACTTCAATGCTGATTTTATGATTTTCAGGTTGGTCCTATTCTTATGGACCAGGATCTGATAATGCTGAATTGTAGAGTATTAATTAGAGTTCTGTTGAAAAATTGTCCCAGACTTGAGTAGAATCATACCTCCTAATGTAGATTTATTTCCTAGGTATTCATATTTAATAGTAATGATTAGTGATTTACAAAAAATCTCCACTGTTTTCACATAGCAGTGTGACCCAGGCATAGGACTATTTTGATATGGTCCAAAAACAATTCAATAAAAGTTACTTTCCCTTCCTTCCTCCTTCCTTCTCTTACTTCATTCCTGTTTCTTTAATGTTAATAGAAACTTTTACTCTATCTCTGATGACTGGAGTAGGGGTGAGAGATTGGGTGAATGACAAGACCGGGTAAATAGAGAGGGTTGCTTTTGGCAAATGGATGGGAGACACATCTTAAGGCTGTCTTTGCACAGCAAGCAAACTATTTTTGCTTAGACATTATGTTCGGAGGGCTTGTGGTGAGAAAACCAATGATGATTACTACGAGCTTGACCTTGGGACTGCTGTTGGTTAAGGGTATCTATTGAGAGCATGAGTTGGTAATAAAAAAGTTGAAACTTTAAAGGGTTGTTTTGTAGGGTCATAAAATATGTATGAACACCGAACTGTTCTTGCTACATCACACTATAATCTATGCCAATGGTGAGGGGTATATATTATCTTCCAAATAGTTTTTAATCAGCAGTTTCAACTTTTACTATTGCAGTAAACGATAAATTGGTCGACTGTCATTTATTCATTCTTTCTATTTTGAGGTTGTGGAAGTGGTCAGAAGATAGCAAGAGGGTAAAGCAGGGAGGACATTCGGCTCACTCAGGCTGGTCTCCTCACTACCCGTCTAAAACAATGCTTCTTTACACCACCCCAGCTGGCTCAGCAGGTTCACTCCTGCCCAGAAGCCACTTTCCTTCACTTCTTAGTTGATCTACGAATCCCTTGTTTTAACCACTCCAGCCCCACAGATTTCTTCTCTGCCCAGTTCTTATTTCTTGTACTTCTAATTCGGCACCAAGTCACTTATCGTCTCTCTCTACCACTTGAATTGTTGCTGATGGGAAGTTATTTGGCTTTCTAAATGGACACAACTCAGCTATTCAATGACACTGTAAGGTCTTTATCACCCGGAATCTCCGTTGAGATTATATAGTTCACGTGTCTGTATATTTACACACACACACACACACACACACACACACACACACACACGTATGTCTGTGAGTGTATGTGTGTGTGTACATGGAAATAAAGAGAAGAGAGAGAACATCTCCTTGTAGCATGTTCTCAAATTCTGAATTATACCTGGTATCAAAAACCCACCAAAGGCTGAGTTTTCTTTAAAGACAGAACACGAAATGTTTTCTAAGGCTACTTCTACTTTGTGCACATCACCATGCGTACGATACTGATGTAAATTGCTGTGGAAACAGGTATAATAAGCAGAATCGGCTTTATAGATGTGCTGCACTAACATACTAATTGAATATATATATATATATGTTTTTTTTTTTCCTGCAGTATGCCATGGAACCTAATTATCTGCACATTTGGCCTAGAAATGCCTTTATGATGATCGCACTTCCTAACATGGTAGTATAGAATTGCCTATTGACTGTAACTTTGCTTCTGTAACTAATGTTGTTCATTGTTTACTTTTGTTCTTGTGTGTGTGTGTGTATGTGTGTGTGTGTGTCTAATTAATCTCATCACCGTTTAGTCTATTTAGTGATCACATCTTTGAAACGTTGGGATTACTGTGTAGGAAGAGACAGGGTAGGGAAAAATGTCCCAAAATAAAGCCAAGGAGATTTAGATTATATATTAGGAAACACTTTCAGCCATTAAGGTTTATAAAATATTAGAATATACATTATCAAGAAAAGAGTATATAGCTGTTCTTTCATTAGACTTTAGAGACTTTTTTGATATATAAATATGTAAAATATATGTTACTATTATAATTGTCGTTGTTTATTATCATTATTATTATTATTATTATTAATTATTATATAGATGTAGTTATCTGTTTCTCTAGTTTGTCTTTTTTTTTTCATTTTCTCTATCTTGTTACCAGTTCTGGGGTGCGATGCCTATTAATACTGCCATAAAAGGAATAATAGAGAATAAAGGGAGAAGAAATTACATCTAACCCACCCGTTTGTAATCTAAGGAGTGTAGTGCTTGCTTAGTGAAAATGTCTGGGATTCACAGTGTAGACAGACATTATCCTAACAATGGAGAAGCTGGGGCACAGCCCTGGGATGGGACTGGGCAGAGCTTGTCCTTGGGATGGGGGAAAAAGCCAGGGCACCACTCCCGTCTGCCTGGACATCCCTCTGAGGTGGTCTCCGGCCACAGCGGGAACCCTGTGATCTAGGGCCCACCTGTGTGCCCGCATCACCTGCTACACTCGCCCACACTGTTCTCCCTCTTCTCACAGAACAAATCCTTCACGTGCACTTTGTTCATGCCCTTTGAAGAGTTCGAAAAACTTCTGACGAGGAGCAGTGTGCTGGATTTCTTCCACAAGTACTTTCCAGATTCCATTCCTCTAATCGGAGAGTAAGTGTCCAGAGGTGCAACTGTGCCCTTGGCTCCCTCGGTTTGAGCTATTCGAAACTCAAATAAAGGTATATGTCTTATTCCAGTCTTGCCTCAGCGTGACAGGTTGTGCAGTAACCTAGACAGGAAGACGATGTTGGCAAAAATCTAAGGGGATGCTTGCTGTTCTGTGAGCGGGAAGCCATAGCCAGGTTCTCTGTGCAAGACGACTGTGCAACGTCTCTAGGCCTTTCTGTGTCCTGTTCAGGTTCCTGGTGGATATGCAAGTCTGTGGCACAGCAAGTACAGCCAGTGCGACCAGTCTCAGGTGCACAGCTTGCTAGCTGTAGAAGCTTCTACTATGTTTCCACCCCTCCAGAAAAATGGCGATAATAAGCATACCTATCCCAAAGGGTTATTATGAAAACTAAGGACATGAAGCATTCAGCACAGGGCCTGGCACATAGAGGTTTCCCCAGATCAATAGCTGACTGTATTAGCAGTCTGCTTCATGACCCACGGCAACTCTGGCCCGTGTCAGAATAGCCCTCCATGTGGGCCTTGTCGTCTGTTCTCATGCAGTGCCCCTGTGCCCACTGTTTCTCCCTCTTGGATTCCAGCTCACTTTTCCTCCAAAAATACCTTCACAGAGGTAGCATGATGCTACGGAAAGACTGAGATATTAATGCTGCTTCTACCCCTTCCTTCCTTGAATCTCAGAATTTTCATCCTTAAAAGAAGCATCGAGAAACCTACCTTTTTGGGCACTTGTAAATATTAAATGAGCTAAAAATGTAAAAGGGAGAGGCCGGAGCCAGCCAATAGTGAGTGTTTGAAAATGGTCAGTTTTCATTCTTTCCTGCAGAGTAATTCAGTCTGCATTGCTCTCTCCTTTTCTGAACACCAAAGTTTAGCCCTCATGTTCCACAGCTATTCCTTGCCTCTCAATAATATTTAAGATCCTTGACGGTATGTACGGTTTCTCTCCACAAAACCTCTGTAGATGTTTGACAAACACTAGCTTGATTACAATTGTCCACTTCCAAATACATATAAATTCACATTAATTTTAATTTTAGTTTGTTGTGGCTTAGTCAAATACACAGAAGCTTCTAAGTTTTTCCATGAAAACCTAAAACACACCAACATAGTTGGAAATTGTATAACTCATGTGCATGATAATAAAATTTTCATGTCATATAATGCAAACATATTTCAACTTAGTGAAATGCAGCCCAACATGGTTTTCTTTTCTTTTTTTTTCTTCTTTCTTTCTTTCTTTCTTTCTTTCTTTCTTTCTTTCTTTTCTTTCTCTCTCTCTCTCTCTCTCTCTCTCTCTCTTTTTTTTTTTTGATGTAATTAATGTTGCCATAAACCAAGAAGGTAATTAAAACAATCTAATTTTGGGACAAGAAGAAACTTCAGTTTCTCCTATTCCTGTTTTCTTCCTGACATCCCCATGCTTTTGTTCTAGAAAGTCCTATGGTAATAAAGTCAGTACATGTAAAAGAATAGTGTTGTATTTAATACCCAATTTAGCATCTTTTCATTCTGATTATTTTCCACTAAAGGCAAGCCCTGGCACAAGATTTCTTCCTATTGCCTCCCCAGCCCATGATATCTGTAAAGTGCTCTTCTTTTCACTTTAAATCACACTGTGTGCTGATGGGAGATGCAGCTCATGCTATAGTGCCCTTTTTTGGGCAAGGAATGAATGCGGTAAGTTCTTTTTCTCTAGGTAAGTCCCTCAATTTTTCTGGGACGGTCGCAACTAAAAAATCTTAAATATAAAACATGTTGAAAACTATCCTCACATAATCTCTGAGAAAACAATTAATTCAACAATCATATCAGCTATTTAACGAGATTGATCACTAACTACAGTCAAGTCTTGGATTACTTGATCCAGTATTTTAATGCAGAGAGAAGCAGAAAGTGAGAGTTTTCTGTGCAGTTAAAAAAAAATACATTGAGAGCTCGAAATGTGGAAATGATCATCAGCAATTCAAGACTTAAGTTTTAAAATATTTTTCTAGAAATTATTCATAAGTACATAAATGTCAGGCTCAAAAAAAGAAAAAGATCCCAAATTGTGTTTTATTTTTCTTCACTTGTACTTTCCAAAGGAAACGAAAACACAATTGACACTGTTAAATAAAATTATGAAACAGATTAGATGTTGAATACTGCTGCCTTCATAAAAATTTTACTATTCTGGCTAGTGATATATTTCAGAAAAGAAATAGAGTTCAAACATTGTGTGTGTTTTTGATAACCAATGGCTTTATAATCATAGTTTTCTTTTGTTTTGATTTTTAGGCTATGTCCCAAGAATATATAGATTGCAAATCTAATCAATTATATTTTCCACAAAGCAGTGGCAAACATTTTGTTTTATGAAAACATAAGAACACACTAATTGTAGCTTAGTAGATAAGTGCCCAGGTTCTAGCATCACAAGGCCAGAGTTCAATTCCTGACTCCGGGATTTGTTATAATATGTTCTTACACAACTAACTTATCTTTACTTCTTTATCTGTAAATTTGGGATTTGATACGAGTTAATTAAGTATTTTAAAGTGTTATTATCTCAGTCCTTGATGGGTAGCTCTCATCTCTAAATTCCCATTGAATTAATAGTCTATATAATTGACAAGTATTTGCTTCAGATGTGATCTTTACAACTGATGTAAAAATTATTTAGTTTTTTAACTTTTACATGTTTTTTATTGTCTCTAAAACTATGGCATGGATTTCTAGAAAGCAGGATACATAGCTTTTGATTTTTTCTTCTTTTCCACTGCATTTAGCATAGTGCCTTACTATTTTGTGGCATTCTTTATATTGGAAATTTGCTTTAATCTTAAGAGAGTTCTAGCCTGTTATTAAATTTCTTTAAAAATGAATCTGAAAGACCTGAATAGTTTGACTGTAGTTCTGACACTCATGCTAGAGTACTATAATTTTACTTGCTCCTTGAAGAAGCAATGAAATCCACCAAAATTAAAGAGTAATTAATTTAAAATTTTGATCACATTCCAAATCATTAAAATGTGTGTGTGTGTGTGTGTGTGTGTGTGTGTGTGTGAATTAGGCAAAGAGAAAATCATCAAGCATGCAGTCAGTAGTCTTTGATGGTCATAATTCGACATCACCCAGTTGTATTCAGACTGAAGGTACACATCCTATGAATTATACCCACAAATGGAAGGGCTGTTCAAAATTGCTAAGAAGCTTCTATTATTTCAAGTTCATGTCTTCCCATTTTTTTCTTACTTCAGGGCTTTGAAGACTGCTTGGTATTTGATGAGTTAATGGATGAATTCAATAATGACCTTAGTAAGTAAAATTTCTCAAATGGACATGGACTATCCCTGCTGATCAATTATTGACCATATTTCAGGATTATCAATGTTTCTGTTAAGATTCTCTACCTCTGTTTTCTCCTATATCAGACAAAGAGCCCCCAGAGAGGGAAACACAGTTTCTTTCAAGGTTTGAACATGGAATCTGTGCAGTGGGCCACATAAAGATGAAAGTTCTGAGGCTAGGGATATATGCTTTTCTCTCTCTTCAATCTGAGTATCACCCTGCCTGCACATCTTGGCCATGTTCACAGAAACACTGGTAGATGTACCAGGGCTTCCTTGCTTTCTGCCTTATCCAAGATTGTATCTGATACATCCATTTGCCTTTCATTCAAATTGATTCTGCCAATAGGTTAATTTTACAAATATTGAAGTTTAAAATTTGATATGTAATTTCAAAATTATATTAAGTTATACGTATACATTTTTCATCTGTAAAAGAAATTGCAAACGCTAACCTAAGAACGAGAGAGCTTTGACTCCTCCTCAGCATCACATGTTCTCAAAGGCCACCTCTGAATTTAAACCCGCTTAAGAGAACTGGCTCTAAAAAACCTCCACCCAGATCTTAAAGGTTTTTGTTTTTCCATTTATAAAGTAGGGATAATAACACCAATTCAGAGAGTTGTTGAGAAGAGTAAATAAAATAATTTGGCTGAAGCTTTGTTTTTCAAAGCCTGGCCCAGAGTAGGTGTTTGTGATGGTATCGCAGGAAGCCACTGGATACTGTGGTGTTCTGTAAATCAGAAGATATTATAGGTTCTGAGGCAAATTGCTTCTGGCTTTCTTCCTTTCTTTCCCAGTCATATCACTCAAATGCTCAAGGTCCAGAGGCCTTGTTTCCTCTCTTCTTAGCCCTTGTGTGATTGCTTTCAAGTGATAATGATGATGGAGGTGGATGGATGGTTCACATATCAGAACATACTGTCAATATTGGTTTTGGTTACTAGAGAGCAAAGATAAAACAGTAATAATATGACAGTAATAATCATAACTAATATCACCGAATATTTCATAAGTGTTGGGTATCTTGCTGATTTTTTTTAAGTGCATTATCTCATTTGGTCCTCGTGGAATACATGAGGCATAGGTACTGTTCTTGTCTCTATTTTACAACTGAGGAAATTTAAGCTTAGAGAAGGGTAAGGAACAGGCCCAAAGTTGTGTAGCTAGGAAGTGGTGAAGCCAGGTGAACCTTGTACCCAGGTTCTCTGACTTTAGAAATGGCTTCCTTAATAACGAGAGTTGTTTGGTCATGTGGAAGTTATTAGTTAGTAATTAACTTATTGGATATTTATTCACTATTTACCATATGCCGGCTTAAAATCCAAACATGAATGTAACATGGGGCCTGACTCTGGATGATCACAGAATAATGGGGGAGCTATTGTTTAAGCTAATAAGGTATCTTAGGTGCAGTGAAATAACTGTGCAAGGGGTAGCATGGGAGAATGTAAAGAATAGCAAATTCTAGGTGAGACTGCAGGAGAGTCATTCACAGTCATTTACATGAACTGTTTTCCATTTGTGAAATGAGGAAAATAATGATTGACTAATCAACCAGTATATAGTATACTGATTTTACCATGTTTTACTTAACCACAGTAGGAAACACCTATGTGGTATTGCTCAGTGTTCATAGATTGTTGGTCATCCAGACTGGTTATCCACAGTTTTGAAAGGTTAGAGAGATCATTGGTAGAGACTACATTATTTAATTTTACCCGTGAAGAGTACAGCACGTTTTTATAGACTGTTTTTGGAAAAGATGTATTATTTAACTTGGTTTTTAGGTATATGTCTTCCTGAATTTTCAAGAGTTAGAATTCCAGATGACCATGCGATTTCAGACCTATCCATGTACAATTACGTAGAGGTGAGTGAGAAGGTTTGACTCTATTTCAACTGATCATTTACTGATATTCTAACGAACATTCTTTTTAAAAATCTTTCTTTGTTTTAGCCTCATTTCATGCATGCTGCAAAGAATAGGTACTACAAGGACACATGCATACACAGTGGTCTGTACACACAGGTGGATTGGGACTATGTAGACAGTGACAATGACCCATACACATCATCTCCATCAACATTTCCATGACATGCAGTAGGTAATAAAGATGACAAAATGCCTGATTTTAATCTCTGATAATTCACAGGCTCAAGTCTTACATGTTTAATAGAGTTAATAATACACCATTTTAATGAAAATATAACTTTGATATGTGTTAACATATTTGGAAAATCTAAGAAATGTTAAATGGCCTTTCCACTCAACATTATAAGCTGAAAACTTAGAGTAGCACTGAATATCCTTTGAGGCATTATGCAATGAAAAGTAATATGTTGATACTGAAGATATTTATGGTTAGATTAATAATCTGAAGGAAAACATGACTCAATTTTGAGCCAGTCATATGAAAAGTTCACAATAAATGGTTGTGGTTTTAGTTTTAAAATCATCAAATGAAAAAATTTACAAGATAAATTTAAAGAAGAGAGTATAGCCATTCATTTCATCTCTTCTGAAGACAGAAAGTAATAAAGTGGACTTCAACCTGAACAGAATGGTTTTATATGTGGCGCAGAAAGTTCCATAAGATACCAAAAAGCTCACTGATGCATCTTCTTTGTGTCTTTAAAAATAAGACAGCTAAACACAGTATTTGTCCTGAATTTGGAATAGATCAAGACAAACATAGTTTTCAACAGATCCCTTCTTGCCATAAAAAATGTTCCAAACAAACCAGGAAGCAACAGAAATTAGTCAAATATTTGGGCTCACCGAGTACCCACAGATCTAGCTGAACAAAACTTTTGATGCATTTCATTCCCTTATTGATCCCTGAGCAAAATAGAGTTCTCCAGCAGGTTTTCATAGTTGCTCCACATAATGTCTTATACTATTGACGTTTACTAGAAGAGACTGGGAATGACTATGGAAATAAGATTTTATTTGACTGTTTTGGGTCCAGCTTTGTGCTGAATAAAAATAAAGAGCATTAGTAAGTTGTAGTAAAGAAATCAAGGTACTTTGTTCAAAGCATCCTTTAAAACTCTTACATTATTGCAGATGCGAGCACACGTCAACTCACCATGGTTCATCTTCCAAAAGAACATAGAGAGATTGCTTCACGCTATTATGCCGTCTACCTTCATCCCTCTCTATACCATGGTAAGGTCAGAATTTAAGGCATTTCTTCATTTTAATCTTTGTTTAGCCACTAAAAAATGCACAGAATACTCTTTAAACTTTCTTACAGGTCTCGTTTTCCAGAATAAGATACCATGAGGCACTGCTGCAATGGTATTGGCAAAAAAAGGTTAGGACAGACTAAACTTTTCTTCTTAATCTTATGTGTTTAATCATAGTGTTATGATTATGTCTATTTCAGACAAGTACAGAAATGATGTAATAGATACAAAATATTTGTCTTCCATATGAAAAACGTCCTGGGTACACAGAGGGTAGAGTGCCTAATGAGGAAAACTACAAAGAAGAGGTGAAAAGAGAAAGTGAGGGCTTTTGAAGAAAAAAATACTGTTATTTAGCAATTTTCTTTTGCTTCATGCAATACTCTTGGTTTAATTTGTAAAACTACAAACAAGATCGAATCACTTATGAAGTCGAATCTAATTCCAGTGTCATGCTACACCACATCGATTGGGGTCAGTTGACTCAGAGATGCTGGTAAATAGACATTCAGATCCCTGATCCTCCCCTTATTCATTCAATGGATACTTTCTTTTAGTTTGCAGAGCCCGAGCTGGGCCTGGTGAGGAACCAGCTTACAAGGGGGAGGCACAAACTGCTCTGGGTTGAGAGTGGGAGGGGCCAAGAAGCCTGTAAACTGAGGAGACTGCTCACATGTCCAGAGTTGGGATGGCAGGTATTTCAGTGGTGCCGGAAGGCAGCCCATACATATGAGGATTGCTAGAGGTAGAGCTGGAATGGTACGCTGGGCCTTAAACACAGTTCGTTTCTTTTTTTTCTTTTCTTTTCTTTTCTTTTCTTTTCTTTTCTTTTCTTTTCTTTTTCTTTCTTTCTTTCTTTCTTTCTTTCTTTCTTTCTTTCTTTCTTTCTTTCTTTCTTACTTTCTTTCTAAGTGATGGACATATAACATTAGATTAGGTGTATAACATAATAATTCAATATTTGTGTATATTTACGAATTGATCCCCACAGTAAGTCGAGTTAACATCCGTCATGATACGTAGTTATAAAATTACTTTTTCTTCTGATGGAAACTTTTAAGATCTACTCTGTTATTAACTTTCAAATATGCAACACAGTGTTGTTAACTATGCTCTCCATGCTGTACACTACACTCCAGGACTCACTGATTTCATAAGTGGAAGTCTGTAGCTTTTGACTCCATATGTTTTGCCCACCCCACCCCCTGCCTCTGGCAATCACTAATCTGTCCTCTGTAAATTTGGAGTTTGTTTATTTGTTTGTTTGGTTTTTTATGATCCACATATAAGTGAGATCATTCAGTATTCGCCTTTCTCTGTCTTATTTCACTTAGAATAAAGCCCTCAAGTTCCATCCATGTCTTGCAGATAGCAGGCTTTCTCTCTTTTTATGGCTGAATATTCTAGTATGTCTGTGTGTGTGTGTGTGTGTGTGTGTATTTGTTTATACATTTTCTGTATTTATTTATCCATTGGTGGACACTTTGGCAATATTTTTTTTGGATTTGACACCGAATGTGAAAGCAAACAAAGCAGGACTACATCAAACTGGAAAACTTCTACACAGCAAAGTATAAACTATCAACAATACGAAAAGGCAACCTACCAAATGGGAGAAAATATTTTTAAATCATATGACTGATAAGGGCTTGATAGCCAAAATATATAAAGAACTCATATAACCCAATAGCAAACAAACAATCAATCCAATTAAAAATTGGGCAGAGAATCTGAAACACTTTTTTCCAAAGGAAACATGAAAGCCCAACGGGCACCTGAAAAAAGTGCTCAACATCACTCATCATCAGGGAAATGCAAATCCAAACCACAGTGAGTTACCACTGCACACCCATTAAAATGGCTCATACAAACATATTCGATATTAGCTTGAGGGAAACAGGGAGATGAAGGAGGTGAATGAACTGAGATGCAGATTTTAGAATGATTGCTTTGTGGAGAATGATTTGGGAGGAATCAAAATTTATTCACTCAAAGATGAATAAAATAGGGTCTCTGCCCTCAAGGAGCCAAAATCTAAAGGTAAATAGAAAATGACAGGTAATTAGAATGCAGGACAGGAAGCGCAGTGACAGAGGCCAGGATACTATGGCAGCGGACCTAACCCAGACTAGAATGGTCCATGACACACGCGGGTGGTAAAGACACTGTGTCCAGACTCTTCAAGTGTGTGTGCCTTCTGAGTCACAGAGGCCACCGGGCCCATCATGCTTCTCATGGACATGCTGTGCAAGGTCTGAGCAGTTCCTGGATTGTTTTTGGCTTTGACACAGTGTCCTTCTAAGACAAAATTCAAAGTTCTTTTTCTAAATGGTGGGTTGTTTATTTTTTAATGGCCGTACAAAGGTTAACTGTTAAGAATCCCTTATTCAGAAGAGGTGTTTCTGAAAAGAAAGGAGGGAGAAAACAAAGAGGGAACTCCAAATTGTTGACCTTACGAGCTGTTACAAAACTACCTGGTGGCTATGACATAAAATTCAAGTTACACAACACAGAGAAAAATGTGTACTTTTTGATTATTTAAGAATGAGGTCTATTTCGAGATATTAATCTTTACACAAATGACATGTGAGTTCTTGCTGTCTTAACAGGTGGTAAAAAAAGGATTATTTTTCTTTGGAACACTGATAGCCATTGGTAGTACCTACCTACTTATACGCTCCATGCCACCGAGACCCCTGGACTACTTGAGAAGACCATGGAACTGGGTTGCTAACTTCCAGGACACAGGACGTGTTTCCCTGCAAACTCCTTGGAGTCACTAGAACAAACCCCCACAATCATCAGCTGGGGATGGAAAGATCCTTAAAGTAGAAAATATACTTGATTTTTCTGCAGCCCAAACTAAGGATCACAACAATGTTTCACATCATAATATTTATTTCACTAATGGAATACATTTGTCAGCTTACAATTAAATTGAGCACAGAATTCTGTGTGTTCACTGTAATTATTTAAAAAAAAAAAAGCCCACCACTTTAAGTTGCAACACGCAACTTACTCACAACAAGACCCTTAAGTCGGATCCTTTAAATGATACCTCTTTTACTTAAAAAGCAAGTCCCTAGAGGCCTCGAGACAGACAAACAACTTTTCTTAAAAAATAAAAAAACATAATAGAGGTCACCATAGGATTGACTCAGCCCTGGGACTAAATATTACAATTTGCCTAACATGTTCACTTCACTTTTTATCACCTGGGGGGAACTTATCCAGGCACAGGGTTCAAACTCACTTGATAAAACTAGAAATGTAAATGAAGAATTTGGGGGCTTTCTAGAGAGTTCAAAATGAATCAATTTTATTCCCTAGTCTTCAATTCCAGTATTACCTTCCAAAGACTAAGAAAAGGTTATTAACGCCACACTAAGTGAAGGGCAGGAAGGTTTGTATATCTAAATTAAATATCTACATATATGAGAGTAGAAAGGAAACAAAGGGAGATAGTTATGGTAAAAACATGAAGCCAGATTTTATTCTATTTCCAACAATTCGAAGCAATTTACTAACATACTTGAACTACATGCTGTGGCAGAACTGGAAATGAACTTGATTTTTAAACGTTTACTTAGTAAAAATGTTTTCTTTGGTTTCTCCTTCTTCAATAGGCCAACTGAATCATTTAAGTCTTTCAAACAGGATTAATTATGAAGATGCAATCCTAGTAGGACAGACGTCTAATAAATAAAAATTAGATGACACAATGAAATGATTTATTGTCAGAAAATCCTTGAATTCTAGTCTGAACAATGACTCTGGAAAATGGCCTCTACACTTATGCTGACTAGTAACTATCCAGTGTACTGATCGAAGAGTAAGAAAGACTAAATAATACATTTTATAAGTACAGTTCTACACTTACTTTTATCCCCCTTCCAATGTGGGTCTGTTTGTCTTGTTGGAATTCCTTCACTAAATCCTGAATTCTTGGCAAAATTGTGGGAAATTATTAAAAGGAAAGAATAATTCTGCCATGTTCATGTTTGAAATGATACAGGTGGAGATATCCATCTGCCATCCTCAGACCTTTATCATGTACATCCTCTACCAATGTATGATTGCCTACACACCATGATTACTTGAAACTCCCCATTCTATTTTGTTTGCCATGTTTCTTTTTGATAGTATCTTCTAGAACTTGTTGAGCAGGACATCTATCTGAAGCTCCTCTTTATTGTACTAACATATAGCAACAGTTAGGGAGTTGACTTTCTTTCTCATCCTAGAATTGTCTATGATCAATTTGGTCAAACATTAGATGAGATGAATAGAACCCGACATTAAAGAAAATTTAAGATTTTCTAGCTATTTCACACCTGTGTACAGCTACTTACATTCGAGAAAAATGTATCATGTGCCTTGGAAAATAGTTATTTAAAAAATATATTTGAAATGAAAATTTCTGACATGTTAGAAGTTGATGGGGCCCAGCATATGCCACGAGTGGTTTTTCACTATGTAAAGCATCTAATGAATCAAAATACATCATCTTGCTCAATGGCTTCCAGAGGCTTGAGAACATAATGGGCAATTGGGATCTCCTGCGGGGTCACAAAAGTTCTGTTGATATTACACAGAATGGGGATTTCAAAGTAGTCCTTATAACACCTACACGTGTTCAGTTTAAGAACCCTTCTTTCATTACCATTATTTATTCTTATAAAGGTCGTACTTGGATCCCATCATCAGCCTTAGACCCATTGGTTTTGTCACTGTCATCAACCGATAGTGATTCATCACTGGTAATGATAAAAATGGTGGAAGAAGCGTTAAAAGCCACTTTTTTTTTAGTCCTGTCCCCATCTCTCTGTGACATCACAATGGGTCTGACCTGCATTTCACTCCTACCTGCTGGTAGGTCCGTAGCAGGCCTCTGGCACCTCAGCAGTCAGAAACGTAGAAGCTGTGAAACGAATCTTCGAAACTGGGCAGAGAGAAAATAAAGTCGGATAGTAAGAAAAGTTTGGGCCCTAAATCTGGATTAATATTCAAGAAAATTAGTTACATTTAACTGGGGTTTCTCTCTTCTATTTGTTAGCTGCTGGGGGTGTGGACTTAGGTGGTAATTCTCAGATCTGCACAAGCAACCCTAAGGTTTGTCTCTTGTCTATTAGAGACTATGTAAGACATTAACTAGACTACATGAGACTATCTCAATAGCTTATAATCTCCGTCGATTCAAGTTTCGTGAACCTTCTATGAAGGCAGCTAGATCTGTTTCTTTAAGGGGATCTGAACGAGGATTTGTTCCACAAACCTGCAGTGAGCACTGCTCACCAGGAGACTCACTGTGCGGTGATCTGGAGAGACTGTGGGCAGCAAGGACAGATGAGGCCCTTCCTGGTGGAGGAAGCAGACTGATGTACTCACTAGCATTCCTTCAATTAGGCAAAAAATATTCATTTTCTCTCAAGATTACCAATCGGTTGGATCAAAAACAATACAGCAGTGATTGCTAGTGTCCACTGCCACCCTGGGTCTTCTCTTTGCACTACTTCTGAGCCCCGTTTCAGGGGCTGCTCCTTGTTCGGCCCTGTCTGTACGTCTATGAGAGAGAGGCCTGTGAGAACGCCGTCGGGGCTCTGTTTCTCTCCTTCCCGCCTTGGCTGGCTTGCCTTCTATTCAGCCCATATCTGGGTGATCCAGGTACCAGCAGCCTCTGATTCGTGTCCCTGAGGTTTAACAAGCCCAGGAGGGTTGGGGGTGGGGAAGAGCACATGCCCTGGAGCCCGACAGACTTCTCCTGCCCAGGCCAGTGGCAGGCGTTTGCGCTTCCAGCAGGCCCTGGCTGCCTGCTCCTGCCGGGCTGTCTCCTGATTTCCCTGGCTTTCCAACAGGGCTCACGTCCAGTGGGTCACAGAGTCAGGCCGATTTAGTCTCCTCAGTGGTTCTCAGATCTGTCCTTCGCTGGTGTGACTCCTGTCGCCCAAGTCAGCCCCTCATCGCCTCCTACCAGACTATCCCGAGGGCCTTCAGTCTGGCGTCCCTTTTCATGTTCTCGCTCCTGTGTCACCCTCCTGCGGATCCCAGGTACAGGTCCGAGCCATCACACCTCTTTAATAACAACACTAACGGCTGCTCCTTAGGACACAGAAAAAGTTCCTCTGGGACCTTCCAGAACCCTCTCCTGATCACCTCATAGGACCAAAGCCAAACCGTTTGCTTTTCCTCAAAACCTGTTTCCAATCTCGGTTAAATGGATTACGCTCATTCGAACACCAAAGCTGACGTTTTAGTTATTTCTAATTCCTTTCTCTCTCCCTTATCCATAGCAGTCATTTTCCAGCTTCTGTGGTTCTGTCTCCAAAATTTCCTCTTCCTGTTTCATCCCCATCACCCTGCCCTCCCCAAGCCTCTCAGACTTTCCCTCCTGACCCGTCACCTGAGTCCAGGCTCCGTGCCTTCTTTCCGGCCTCCCTCCACAATGTCACCAGGCTGCCCTTTCTAAACAGGAGTCTTATCTAGAAAAACCTTCAACAGTTCCTGGTTACCCACTGAATAAAAGTCCCTGACTACTGACAGTGTGGACGCCGTCTCATGTGCCCTGCCCCATGTCCCCCCCATTCCCACCAGGGCAGGGCACACCATGCTCTCACCATGCAGTGCTCTCGATGTCCTCGCCTCTTTGTTTCCACTGTGCCCCCCACAAGGAGTGTGTTCTTTGCATCATCCTGGAGAAACCCTTTTTAACCTGCAGGATCCAGGCTTTTTCTTTCATGAAGCCTTCCCAGGTTTCCCTAGTCAGACTTAAACTAATATCTCTGCGCATCCCTTAAAGTGTGTCCCTCCATCACAGAAATGACCTCAACCTGATAAAGATAGTGGTTAACTGCATCGGGTCAGCCCCCATGGACTGAGAGTTCCACAACGCACTAAATTCTGTGTAACTTGGGGAAAGTTACTGAGCCTTATTTCTCATCTACACAAAGAAACATTAATACCTACCTCACTAAGTTATTTTAAAAATTGAGATAATATATATAAAGAAATTAGAACAGTTTCTGGGATGTAAACAGTTACTTGTGCTGGACCTCACTGAAGACCACATCGCAGCTGACTTACCAGCTGGGTGACTTTGGTTCTTTGCGGTGTCTGTTTTCCCATCTGCAAAATGGGGATAATATCGCTTTTTCCTTTTAATAAATACTTGGTTGGTGTTTATGTTTCAATAACAGAGGGCATTACAAATAATGTTACGCTGTCGTAAAATTTGACTGTTAAAAGAACAGGACACACAGCTTATTTCCCTACCATCCTTCACATAAATCATCCTAGGAAACAACTAAATTAATTGCCTAAAAACAAGATTCCCTGCTCTTCTTCTGCAATATAGTCCCCCAAATTTCTTCTTCATAATGGCAGTAAAGACTGAAATAGAAAAATTTGAATATACTTACACATATGAAATTAGCTTATGATGTAAAAATAATCTTTCCCCATACTAGATTAGTAATATTTCTATTCTTATTTTTAAGTATAAGGATGAATAAATACAGGAACAAATAAAAGTCTCCAATAAACAAAAATGAGGTGCTCAAGTTTAGCTCTGTGACCTGTAATAAAAGAACTGGCATAGCTCCACTGCACTAATGTCCAGAGATTCCTTTTTCTTTAGAAATACCTAAAGATGTATTTCCTTCTAACTGGACTACAAACAGGTATTTATCTACTATACTTTATCAATCCTGCACTTCTGAACCAGTCATACCTTTTCCTCGGTGTGAATTCTTTTATTTATTCAGAAACTTAACTAAATGTTAGCTGAAACAGATTTCAGAAAGTATTAACTGATCTACCACTTACTTTTAAGCTATTTGTTTCCAATTATGTCATAAAAGGTTTTGGCACCTCTTTTAGATCATATTCCCTTTTTCTTTTTGTGTGTGGGGAGAGGTGGCAGTAGTTATAATGGGAAATATGATGGATAGAAAACGTCTAAATTCTCATTAAAAGTTATGTATGTCATCCAACAGGATGGTTAGCAGGTACAGAGGACCTGTTTTATTCTTTTTTCTATTTATAATCCCTAGAGTAACACCAATTCATAAGCCACAGCTGTTCAACTGATGTTTGCTAAATTAAATCACCTTTCGGTTTGGATCTCTCAGGCTAACAAAAAAGGCCAGCCAGCATCCTCAGTCTCCTGAGATCTGTCTCCAGCACGGGTCTCCCCGAGAAGGCTTCTCAGACCCAGGCTTGGCCAAATCTAAGAATCCGAACCCAACCTTCATATCCGCAACCTCTAAGACTCCCAAATGAAGTGTATTTTTGGATTTGGGTCCATACTTTAACTAGCACGCAACATCTTCATTCTAATGTGCCGGAAGGCATTAATACAATTTCTATTATTTCAAACTCTGGCTGTGAGGTTTCCATTAAAAAAAGTGTCATCACACACACACACACTTTTTTTTTAATTTAAAGAGCTTTAAGTTTCCAAGGAATCAATAATTCTCTCATCAATTTGGTAAACCATTATACCATTAATCTTTTATTGTTCATTGCACACAGCAGTATTCTACAGAAAAAAAGAACCCCTTAATGTCAAACTCCAATTATTTTTTTACTTTTTTTGGTGTACATAATCAATAAATACAATAATTTATGTTCTAACACTTTTAAGTCTCATTCAAACATTTTTGCTAGTTTTACAAATACAAATATTACTTAATGGCTATATAACAGTGTATGATAGCAATAGCAAACATAAAATTTACTTATCCATATCCCAACTATTGGGCTTTTCATTTAACTCAAATAAATGGAATTACTAAAAATATCTTTTATATATTTTCCTGGGCATATGCTATTCAAATGAGTTATATCTATCAAAAGATAGATTGGTTACAGAGCTCTCACTATATTTTCCTAAAGTTATTTTAAAAACCACTTATAAAATAATGCTGCTGTCATGAGAACACATACAATTGAAAGTTTTTGCTAATAGCATGAACTAGGTCGAAGTCATTTCAACTTGCCAGTCCTTTTATAAATTTGCCTAGTAAAGAGTAGAAAGCCTTATGGATATGAACCTACCTTTTAAAAAATAGTAAATGCTTTATCCATATGTAAGGCAAGTAGCTTTTTAAAATTCCATCTGTTCTTTTTAGTATATTTTTCATTTTTCATTTAATCTCATCTGCCTTGTCAGTAATGTTTTCCATTGCCATAACGTATCCTTTGTAGCATTATTAGGATGAAAACTGTAGTCTTTTCATTTTTACCTTTATACTTAACATTTTAATGTGGAATTAATTATATCATCTATAAAGTGGAACTAATTTTTTTCATACTGACATACAGCTAGTCTATGGTAGTTATTACATATTTCTTTCCAATTGGCTTATTAGTCTTAGCTAAACTTTCTATTCAGTACCATCATATATTTAGAAAAATTACTTAATAGCATCTTAAGGATTATAAGTGCAAGACTCCCATTTTTTCCCAGGTTATAGACATAATTTTGCTTATTTTCCTAAACAATTTATCATAACTCTGTCCTTATCTAAAGCATCCAATTGGAATATTAAGTGGTAGTAAATCTACGTCACCTGTTGCCATTCTTTTGAACATAATTTCATATATATTAATGTAATCCTCAGAATAATTCAGCAAAGTATTATTTCTATTTTATAGATGATGAAATGGAAGCTAAGTGATTTTTCCAAGACCATACGACTGGTAAGTAGTGAAATGAGAACTATAATTTTGGTTTTCAGACTCCCTGGTTGGGTCGTATATATTAATATCCAAAGTTTTTACATTGTAGATTGTCACTGTTGGAATCTAGAAATGAGATTTTAAAAAATTGTTTATCCTGCAATTTCCTGAATTAGTCTTTTATTGTCAGGACATTTATATATTAGAGGTTTCACTAGTTACAAAGCCACGTGAATAGAAAATATTTGTGCTTTCCTTCCTTGTCTTTACCTTTCTATGAATCCTCATTAAGATGTTATTACAATAAGCTTCTTAGACCGTATGTAAATAAAAATGGTGCCAAGACTGTATAATTTCTGCTTGCGAAATGCTTTCTATATAGTTTCCTAATAGGAATGTTAGTTCTTGGTTTTAAGTAATTATTTATCACACTATGAGAAACCTACCTAGATGTAATTAAATCAAAGATGAATGATGAACTTCACTGATATCTTTTAAGTTCTCTGTAGTTAACAGTTTGGATTACTTAGTATTTTGCAGTTGACATTCGTTTAATGGTTGTTCTATTGAGCACCAGCCTTATAATCCTGAATGAAACCTAGTAAATAATCACAGGCATACCTGGGAGATATTGTGGGTTCAGTTCCAGACCACCACAATAAAATGAATAATGCAATAAAGTGAGTCTCACTAGTTTTTGCTTTCCCAGTGCATACAAGTTTTTACATTATACTGTAGTCTTTTAAGTATACACAGAACTATATCTGAATACTTTATTGCTAAAAAATGCAAATCATACTTTTTGATTGCTAAGGACCTCCCTTCGATTTGTAAAAAGTGCAACATCTACCAAGCACCATAAAGTGCAATAAAATGAGGTATGCCTGCAGTATATATGCTTTGTATTATCTGACAATATTTTATTTTGCATTTTGCATCTGTTCAGAATGAGACCCTTTCCAAAATGACTGACTTCTAGTATTGAGGCCATATTTGCCTCAAAATGCAAATATTAAGATATCACCTTTCACAATAAATATTTATTCTTTGAATTTGAAAAAGTACACCTAAAATTCCAACTCATCAGAAAATTATAGGTTATAATATCCTCTAATCTTTTTGATATTTTTTTCAATTACTTGATATATATTATATGTTTTAGGTTTACAATACAGTGATTATATTTACATAACTTATGAAGTGATCACCCCAATATATCTAGTACCTACCTGATGCTATAAATGGTTATTACAATATTATTGACTACATTCCTATGCTATATTTTACATTTCCATGACTACTTTGCAACTACCAATTCCCTTCCCTTTCTGTCTGAAGTCATTATTTCACTTAGCACAATACCCTCTAGGTACATCTGTGTTGGAGGTGGCAAGAGTTTGTTCCTTTTTTATGGCTGAATAATATTCCACTTTATATACATGCCACTTTTCTTATCTATTCATCTATTGATGGACATTTAGGTTGCTTCCATATCTTCACTATTGTAACTAATGCCACAATTAACACATGATGCATATGTGTTTTTGAATTAGTGTTTTAAGTTCATTCAGATAAATACCCAAAAGTGGAAATGCTGGATCATTCTTTACCTATTATAGTTTTCTTGTAAAGTTTATTTTTAAAATCATCTTAAATTCCTTTTCATTCTAATGACTAATTTTTAGGTTTATTGCAGGAATTTTCACTGTATTAAACCTTAGGATTCACCCAATAATACCACTTCACTATATTTAAAAGTATATACATATATATACCAATTCATGATTTCTCTTTCAGTAAGTTGTAAATTAAATATTTCTTGTTTCATTTTCCTTATATAGAAAAATAAGACTATTCAGAGCATATGTTGGCCTTGTGCCATCTATATTTTTTTATGACACCATGTTCAGATCAAGACATTAAAAAGCATTATTTTGTTAAAACTTAGCCAAACTCTGCTTCAATGAGATCCACAACTCTAAGCTATATTTATTTTCAATTACTATTAATTTTCACATTTCTATGATTCAATAAGCTGAGAAACCAATTTTTCTAGTTTTCTTCACCAGCAACACCAGACTGATGTTCATGAGCATTTTTCCTTCTACAGTATCCATCCTCTTCTAACAGTTAACTTTCAAGATTTTGAAATCATAAAAACCTAGATTCCAATGCTGGCTCTTCCACATACCAGACTGAGAAATTATTAATCTTTATTTGCTCTTTGAAAATATATTCAATAACATCTCACTCACAGGATTGACAAACTGTAATGGGAGAGCACAAGTACCTAGCATGTACTAAAGGCTCTTTGTTCCAGGAAAAAAAATGTCACTGAAGGTCTCTCTTCCTACAGGATTACTATTCTCTGAGAAATGGAAACTGGCATAAAAGGGAAGGAAGTTCACCTCTTCTGATGGCTCCACAGGCTTCCTCCACTGGAGTAACAACAGCTTTACAACTTCTGGTGGTTCTAGAAAAATATATCTCTATCCTCTAGAGTAACAGCCCAAAGGCAGAAGTGATTATGAAAGTGGTTACCTCACTACTCATGGAGACACAACTGAAGGGACGTGGTAAATCCTCCTGACTCACTCCTATTGGTTGCAGTTAGTGTTGCTATTTACAGGGTAAAGCCAACAAGGCGCAACATTCACCCCCACTGAGAAACCTCAGGAAATCAAACCCAAGTGAAAAGTGACTCTTAGTTTCTCCTTAGAACTTCAGAACAGTCATTCTGACATGTCTTTTTCCTAGGGCAATTTATTTTTTCCTTTTGGCTTGTTACTTGTTGGAAATATTTTTCTTTTAGGTGCCAGAGCAGGGCTCTGTAGAAATATTAAATGAGAACCTTATGCCTAGGTTTTTTTGGTCTAACTCTCCTAAGAATGAGCTTTTCAACAACGAATAGAACTCTCTGGCACTTTTTCTAAAGGAGATTATGGTGGCAACATTGTCTCCTCGGTTACATGGGTCAAATAGGAGAATTAAACTGCAAGACTTACTGTAAACTTCATACCTTCAGATAAAATGTCATGCAAAGCGCATCTTTTAATAAAACAAAGGTACTTTATCATATTGGCACTTTCATTAGCTGCTATTGCTACCATGTACATATGTTTATATTATATACATGTACATGTTTATACTTTATACAAATTTTGTTTTATTCAGAGGTGGTAGCAACTGTATATTAGCTGCAAAGCAAAATACTGTCCTTGTAGACAATAAAATCTGAAGGTCATTAGCAGATACATGATCTTCCTTTAATAAAGCACAGCTGCTAATATGGAACCCTCACATTTACAGTCAATACTAAAATAAAGCCAACTTTAAGATTCTGGACCATGGAATACATCTTGAAACAAACAAAAGTCCAATAACCAATAAATCAGTTACTGATAGGTTAATGAAGACAACAATGACTGAAAGTCTCAAACAGAATTAGACAACATCTGCATAGCACTCATCATGTGCTAATTACTCTCATAGAAAACTGTCCTTTAAACGAGAATATTCTCATGCTAGGATGAAGGCCCAAAGTAGCATTTCCAGTTTGCTTTTTTCCTAATTTTAAAGGTGCTTCCCTGGGCTTTCTAGGTTTGTGCTTCCTTCAGAAGATTCCAGTTTGGCTATTACTGTATTGCTGGTTCCAGAAGCTTCTGGTTGCTTATCATCACCATCAAAGACAATGTCTTCTGGATTTGGAGGTGGGGGGCAGAATTCCTCACCTGGAAAGATCTCCTGGAAAAGCGTTTCGGCTTGCTGGACTGCATGCTCATTCCCCAGGCCACAGTCAGGCCCAGAGCAGACATAGACATTGGAAGGTAAGCCACAGTATGAGCTTCTGCTGATTCCTGAGGAATCTCTCATAGTAAAATAAAGAGCCCACAAGAGTCTTGGCTTTGTAGGTTCTTCCTTGTCTTTTTCTGTTTCGGCATACGGGGTGAATAATTTCTTCACCGCTGATTCTAAGTCTTCTCTTGCTGTTTTAGAAGATGTACAGGTCAGATGTACCAGATAGGTGTCTTTCATGCACGTCATAGTCGATGAACATAATTCCGCAACCCGAACAGCATGTGCCCCCGGTTCCTCTGGAGGCACGATCAAAATGGAAATCTGCTGATCCGAATCTGCCTGCAGCACGGACTGATCCGTAATGAGCACCGCCCTGGAGATCTGCTTATACTGTACATTTGAGCACGTCTCCTCAGAAAGGTAACTATCCTCCACAATGAAATGCTTAGCACTTATTCGTTGACCAAAGTGATCTATAATTGCTTTACATCTTCCGGATTCTCTGTCGACTACAAGGCATTGTACTTTATGGCGAAGGCAATAGATTCCACCAAACACCGCGCACATTCTGCAGAAACCCTGGGGGATTTCGCCCTGGCCATACAAGGGGAAAAGAAAGGGGGTGTTGCCAAACCGTCCGAGACACCGAAGGAAGTTTTTTGCTGCTTTAAGGCCGTCTACGGTGGTGCAGGATGACTCTGTCATTGCAATTGAGTGTAGCACAAAATGTTGAAGGTTGGGGGTTAATTTTTTAGTTTTTAAGTATTCTGAAAATGAGCAGTGTGTGAAATCTTGGTATTCTTCAGGATGTTGTTCATAGTCTAAACAAAACGTAAGAAACTTCATTAGCATCCTCTTTTCAACCATAGTGAGTTCTTTGCTATTAAATACATCTGCTCTGGAGCAAGGCACCTGTTCTACTTTTCCTTCTCGAAATGCAAGAATCCTAGTTACATTTTTAAATTCAGCATAACGACTCACGTTTGATTTGATTAAAAGATCAATTAGCAATCCTTGAGAATACAGTAGCTTTGATACCAAGTCAATGTTAAACCTCCTGCCTTCTTTAACTATCTGGGAGTACGTAATCCTATTTCTTTTTGGTTGATCAGCGTTGTCTTCCACTACGGGTCTGTTTTCGTTTTCATCTCTGTCTGAAACTGTGTGTGTACAAGTTTCATCTCCACATTTTTCTTTCACTTGAGTTTCCTCTATATTGGTTGCTTCTACTGAAACCTCTTCCTCATTTTTTGGAGTGTCTTCGGCAGGCACTTCGCAGCTAGTCATGTGTGTTTCCTCAGACAAGCATGTGGAACCCAAAGGTGTCGTGAGGGTGCCACAGTCCATGGAAGAAGGGTTTTTCTGTAGAGCACTTATCTCTTCAGTACTGTCATCCATGTCCTGACTGGCATAACAAAACACTTCTGTGTGTTGAATGGTTTCATCCTTCCTACGAAGACTGATGGCTTCTTCTGTGTCACCGATCAGGTCTTGCCATGCAGTAGTACTTTTGTCTTTGATGTCACTAGTTTGCTGACATTCCTTCAACCAGGAGAGCAATCCTGAAAAGGTAAAACTAGCCCAGTTTCCTCCATAGTAACTTCTTGAATCAACATGCAGAACCCTCTGACCAATTCTTGAACATGCGGCTGCAAGGATGGATTCAGGCAAACCTGTCCCTATAATAACTACATCAAACTCTGTGGGGAGAGTGTCCGCCATCCTGGGAGGTAAAGTGTCTCGTGACAACTGCCAGTGAAGGAAATGTGCATGAATCCAGGCTGAGGGCTCAGATGAGGTGTGAATATGCTGCAATAAAATCTCCCGTGATGTTCCAGCTCATCCCAGAAGTATCGAGGTTGCAGGTCTCAGCTGTACTGTTACCCTTTTCCAGGTTTTTTTTTTCCTTATGGGTCAGTAGCACAAAAACATGATATAGAATGTCTAATCACATCTTAGAATACTAAAATGGATGTGCGGTTTTCATTTCTGCATTTCATCTTAGCAGTGTCAAAATGCACCACATGTGCATTTGTGACTGGAACTTTTCTCTGAAAGAAGAAAATTCAAGAAATAATACAATTAATTGTACACAGTATTAACAGAAAAGCAATTTCATGCAACAGTAACTACAATCCATCATATGCCTGACTTGTTATTAGGACATAAGCTTCTACTAAAGCAAGTCATTAAATGCTTTCTCGTGGATTTTCTAATTTTTTTTGAAAATTAACAAGATGTACTCCCACAATCTGGCAATTCAATAATAAAGAAGAGATGTAATGGTGTCCCACAAAAATAAAGAACTGATCCAAAACAATTCTCTAACTTTTGCTTTTAAGAAAACTATTAGAATAAAACTATATACAACCATGAGTTAGACTATAAGAAATGTGTGGCTCCGTTGTGTTTACGGAAACAGACTATATACGATGTACACACTGTCATGACTAATATTTCTGTGCTCCATACAGTCTGTGGGTGATTCTAGAGCAGCTGAATAGAAGGCTCTTCCACACCCAACCCACTGTTAGGATCACATAATGTCAACCTGAGACTATTTCAACCGAATTAACCAGATTATTACAAAAGGATTAATTCAGTAAAACAAATGGCACTGAAAAATATTTAAATGTATAAAAGAGTAAGTCCATTGAAGGGAAAATGTGATTATAACAAATCTTTATATGAATGTACACAAGTATGTGTGTATTATTTTAGGTGTAAAAGGAAAATTTCTGGGTTTACGTGTCAACATATCTTAACATAGACAACACCTACTTCTAACACTTGAATAGGGTGACTTGCATTTTGCCAGATTCTGACTCTGTGACCCTGAGTCTCTGCGAACCACGACAAAGGCCTGCCTAAACATCCTTTGCCAAAATTAGCACATTGTTTTTGTTTTCGAAGGAGTAGGAAGTGGTAGTGAAGAAAGGCTATTCAGCTACCTCCGGGAGGAACACTGCTTACACTTCATGTGAAAAACATCCATGTGGCACAAGGTGTGGCCAGAGGTGGCACAGCCAACGGGGTGAGGCATCCTCCCCTGAGGTCTTCAGGCTGGAGCGCCACACGCACCCCGATTGGGGCCTTGCTATCAGCCGTCACTGCCCAGGAAGAGTGCCAGCTCGCAGAGCTCGGGTTTTCCCCACACTAAACTTGCTGAGATCTAGACCAGTACAAACTGGGCCTGCCTAGGTGAAGATGACTAATTATCTTGGACATCTGTAAAAAAAGCCATTCAATCGGGACTTAGATTAAATTGACTAGTTCACTGAAGCAGCTGGTCAGTGTGAGTGACATGGCTACCTTTATAGTCCTGTCTGGTCAAAGCCTCTGCCAGAAGGATCTCTGGGATTCCACTCATTTTCCACATCCCCTGAGAAACTGGGGATTGAGTACAAAAGGAAGCAGTCACCTGGCCTCTGTGTGTATGTATTTAGCTGTCTGAATTACTTATTCTGCCTTCTTCCAGTGGGGTGTGCAGAGGAAGACAGAACCCATGAGGGTATATGAAGTATAACTTGCAAGTATGTGCTTATTCTTGGCTTAGCAATGGTTGGAGCTGAAGGTGAGCATAGAAGAGGAAACAGGCCATAAGAGCTAAAACCAGGCACCTTTTAACTTATAGCTATCAAGGAAGTCCTCAAAATACACAGCAAGTAGGACAAGACTACCTTAAAACTGATTTAGCTCAATTACCCATAGTAGAGACATGATGATGGCTGAAGGAATTAAGTGAAGGGCAAGTGCACACAATGGGCTAGTTAGCCACAGGATCAAGGGCAGGGCCCACACTCATGCTGTCAGGCCCGGGGTCTTTCCAGGTGATAGGGCAGCCTCTCCAGCAGCCTCTGGAGAGAGCGGCCACTTTCGGCATTTTTCAATTGCCTCCCCTTCAGTACTCCATGGTTGGTTAGTTCTTGTTCAGGGACGACAAATGGAAAAGCACCCTCTCTTTCTTCACCTTTAATTCTTCTCTAGAAGCACAATCTTTAGAATTAACTCCAGGCGAAGAAATTCTTAATCTTTGCTAAGAATTTATTTAAGCTCCATCTTACTTCCCACTATTGACTTTCTCGCAGGGCTTAACCAAATCTCTTAATCTCTCACCTCAGAGTTTCCACTTCTAATTTAAGTGCAGAGATAATCACAGTTGAAGACACTGACTAAATGCTAAATTGAGCAGTTGTCAGGAAAACTGTCATGTAGTGAATGTTTCTAGCAGTCTTAGATATCCCTTCTGATTGGGAAGGGATCCAAGCAGAGATGATGAACAAGGGGGAAAGGATGAAAGAGACCAGGAGACACAGCAAAGTGTATCTGCTGATGTTAGAGATGAGGAAGGGACGGAATGCTAATAAAAAATTCAACATACCCTTGTTTTCAAACTCTAATGCAAAGAGTCAGGATAGAAATAGAATTCCCCAGCAGAGAAAAAGCACTTCTTGTAAATAAGAACTTCCATGTAACCAAACACCTATTGCTGCTCACCTCAGGGAGCATTACTAATGACACTGTAGGCTTGAGCTTCTGTCACCCTCTTTAAAGCTTAGCCCTGCCCCATCCCCCAACTGCCTAATAGGTATTTTTAATTAATATAAAGAGTGTAATCACATAGCCATCCATATCACTACCTACGCACACTTACAGCCCCCTCCCAAGTTTCAAGTCGTTGCACAAATGAAATTCTCAGATTAATGCTTATTGGGGAGGGGAAAAGTAGTATTAGCATATTAGAATCGTTGAGGAAATCAAATAAATGAAATTATGATTTCTATGACTTTGGTTTCCTTCAAAAAACCAAAAAATGAATCTTAACAGATATAATATTTCAGTTTGTCACAACATAGGTTAGCGAATAAGAACATTTTGATAATACTACAAAGATTCTGTTCTCCAAAACCTGCCATGATAAAAGCAGCAATAAAGTATCAATGGATTTTACATTTGTATTTCAAATCTTTGTACACATAAAATCCTGGGGCACACACAAATCCTCTTTCCTAAACTCAGAAATTCACACCTTCAATGATACGCTAATGGATCCATCCTTCAAAATATTTTTAAAAATCTCAGTGAGACCTAAATCTTGCATAACGATTAGGAGCATCGTTGAAATAAATATTCAATTAGCAATCAAGTTCAACTTCAATGAAATCTACTGGCTGCAAAGCTCATTTTTGTTCATCTGAATTGAGGTTCTCTGAGCCATTTGCAATTTCACTTTAGATTTCGGTGTGCTGGAACCTAGGAGTAAAATACAGGGAAAACAGCTTAAAGGGCACCTGCCAATTTGCATTCTGAGGACCTGAAGGAAAAGAACCCACTTCCTAGAAAGCATTCGAA
This sequence comes from Cynopterus sphinx, assembly GCA_030015415.1. Taxonomy (NCBI): domain Eukaryota; kingdom Metazoa; phylum Chordata; class Mammalia; order Chiroptera; family Pteropodidae; genus Cynopterus; species Cynopterus sphinx. Next base: position 8,763,597 of record CM057394.1, read on the forward strand.
AGTTTCTAACTGCTGGTGAGGAAATAAAAAGAAAAAATTCCTCCTGCGACTGCCCTGTCATTTCAGGAAACAAACAACATCTAAATGAACTCTCCTCATCCCCCTCGCCAACTCTCACGAGATCATTTTCGTTCGTGAATCTGACTGCACAGTTCCTCGTCTCTCTCCTCCAAGTGTAAACGCTGTCGTTCCGGGCCTTGTTGAATTACACGAGGAGGTGAGCATGGAAGTGAGTGGACACACTTAGGAAGAAGGAGTTGGGGCGGATGAGGGGCCTGAGGACGGGCTGGGATGTAGGGCCGGTGTGGGGTGGGATGAATGACCACGAGGAGATCAGAACGACACGCAGCTTGGGGAGCGGGCGGGGAGGCGCCGCCGGGGCAGGGCGGTCGGGAGCGGCGAGGCCCGGCGGACAGGGCGGCAGGGGGCGCGCGCAGACACAGAGACTGCAAGGCAGAGCCCGCGGCGGGCCCCACTCACCGGAAAGGCCGCGGCTCACCCGGTCCCCCACGCAGCCCGCGCAGCCCCAGCCGCAGCCGTTCCTCAGGCAGGTCCCGAAGGTGAGGGCGACTCCGGAGGAGGACGCCAGCAGGTGGCCGAGGCCGGCGTTACCAGGAAGGGGGAGGAGGGAGTGCGGGGCCGCGGGAACGCGTGGTGAAGGGCGAGCGCCAGCAGGGTGCGGGCCGGGCCGCAGCGCCGGGCGCTCGTGGCTGCTCGGGCTGAAGCCGCGCCCGGGCTGCGCGCTCCCGCCAGCCCCGGGCCCCGCCACGGGAGTCCCGGGAGTCCAGGCCGCCGCCGCGGGTCCCCGAGTGCATGGCCCGGTGCCGGCACGCTCGGCGGGTCCTGCGGCGCGCTCCGCCCGGCGGTGGGGGGTGCGCGCTCCGCCGCCGGGCCCGGCCGTGGTGCGGGCGGGAGAAGGGCACCCCAGCGCGCCGCCGCCTCTTCCGGCCCCGGCGCGCCCGCGTGGCCACGCCCCTCCCGTGAGCGTGCTCCCGCCACTGCCCCGCCCCCCGACGCGCCCGCGTGGCCACGCCCCTCCCGTGAGCGTGCTCCCGCCACTGCCCCGCCCCCCGACGCGCCCGCGTGGCCACGCCCCACGGCGCGCTCGCACGGCCACGCCCCCCCGTGAGCATGCTCCCGCCGCTGCCCCGTTTCCTGCGCGCCCCCGTAACCCCGCCCCTCGGCGCGCCCTCGTGGCCACGCCCCTCGGTGCGCTCGCACGGCCTCGCCCCTCCCCGTGAGCGTGCTCCCGCCGCTGCCCCGTCCCCTGGCGCGCCCGCGTGGCCACGCCCCTCCTCGTGAGCGTGCTCCCGCCGCTGCCCCGCCCCCCGAGGCGCCCGCGTGGCCACGCCCCTCGTGAGCGTTCTCCCGCCGCTGCCCCGCCTCCCGACGCGCCCGCGTGGCCACGCCCCTCGGCGCGCTCGCACGGCCACGTCCCTCCCCGTGAGCGTGCTCCCGCCGCTGCCCCGTCCCCTGCTCGCCCTCGTAGCCCCGCCCCAAACGCACCCGCGTGGCCACGCCCCTCCCCGTGAGCGTGCTCCCGCCGCTGCCCCGCCCCCGGGGCGCCCGCGTGGCCACGCCCCCGGGGCGCCCGCGTGGCCACGCCCCCAGCCCTGCTGGCCACGCCCCCCACGCTGCTTTGTAGCCGGATGTCTGCGCCCTCCTTGGCCTGCTCTAATGGCCCGTGCGGCCAGGTCCTCCCTGCTTCTTTCTGTCCCTTCGTGCGCCCGGGAGGACAAAACAGCACGGAGGCACACCAACCACGGCCACTCGCAGCCTGTCGGCCTCTCGCCCAGCTTGAAAAGGTCGCGTCCACGCTGTCATTCATGTATTCAGACCCTCGGGAGCGCCTGCCGGTGCCGCCCCTGTGCCAAGGAGAGGGTTGGGTGAGGGCCTCCCAGCCTAGGCCTCCCGCTCCCCGGGAGGCCATTCTGCAGCGCCGCTCCTGTCACACGGGTCAGGGAGGCCCCTGGCTGCACCACAGGGCCCCGCACGTCGCCCTTCCTGCCTCGCCCTGAAGCAGCCATAGATTTATCCTGTTGCTGATGCCATCAGAGCCCCCAGGCTGGTGGGGACGGCCCAGGCGCTGCCCTTGACGTTTCAGCCCAAATCTGGCAGCAGTAGAGAGAGAGACCGGTGAGATATCTAGAACAGCACGCATTTTCCGCTTGGCTTTTTTCCTGGTAGCAATGAAAATACAGTACAAATCGAATAAATATAGGTGGTGAACGTAATCAAACTGCCAGGTCTCTGCACAGTCAGTCCCCAACAAGGCCCCAGGAGGACCACAGTCCTGAGCCAGAACTGCAGGCCGTCCGGGGCACTGGTGACTAGCACAGTATTTGTGGAAGGGCAAAGGAACTGCCTTTCATGCGAGTGTTCACACTCCCCATCTCTGTTTAAAAGGCCAGTAAAGAATGACTAGCTTCAATGAACCCTCGTTCCAAAGGCCCTGGATATAGAATCTCAGCTCCCACTCCTGGTACATTGAGCAAAAGCTGAGAAATGATAGTCTTTGCCCTCGAAACCATGATTTGTCTTTAAACCTTCCAATTTGGACTTATCATCTATGAGACTACCTAACACATGCACCTCTTTAAAACCTCATTCAATGTTATATTTTAGATTCATGCAACCATTTAATGAGTTCTGTATGTTTAGTGTCCACTGCATTTTCAACATAGTGCCTAGTCTACAGTAAGTTCTCAATGAATATTAGTTAAATGAATGAATAAAAGATTTGCTATATTTTTTCAAGCCTGTTGTATTGTGAGGCCTCTTCAAAGGCAGAAATGGGTCCCTTTTAATATTCTACACTGGAGCATTAAGTCATCACCATCCCTACATTCCAAGAAAGTCCTTTGCAAAGTAGAGGAAGATGGTGAGGGGGAATGGAGACAGGTTTTATCTGTCATTCTTACTTGGAATACTGATAACACCTAGCCTTCTGTGTCATACACATGTCACCTGAGAAGGAGCTTCAACCCTTAACTAAGTAATCCTCCAAGGGCAAGGATGCATTTTTCTCTGGCCTCTCTAACATTGGCCCCTGTTGAGAAGCAGAAGAGCCCTTACAGAAAATCTGACCAAGCATATCTGCACCTTTTCTTGCCTTAGGAACTGAAATTTAGTAAATATAATTGAGCTTTTAGAAAAGAGTATCTGTCATACCTTTAAGTTCTAAATGTTGATTCTCCTTGTGTATACAGCTCCTCAGATGTGTGAGATGTAGAAATCAGCTTAATGTGTAAATTGTGAACCTGTCCACAGTCCGGAGTATGTGTACATAGCCTCTACACTGATACCCATTGTGGAGAAATAGTGAAATGTTGCAATGTTGGTGCAGTGGGGACAAAGACAGCATTTATAGTTTTCCCAGTTGGGGAAAAATAAAAAAATGAGTATGTACAAAAAGGATCAGGGATCAAAATAGCTTATGATCACCAAGAAAAGTTGATCAAAATAGTCTTCTTATAATAGCAAGCCTAGAAGCCAAAAGACAAAGCAATACTATCTTCAAAACATTGAAAGAAAGCAATTCCTAACCTACAATTCTATACCCAACCTAATAGCAATCAAATGCAAGAATAAGGATGTTTTCAGATACAAAAAATTTATCTTTCAGGTACTATTTCTGGATGTGAGGCACCAAAATGAGGGAATAAACAATGGAAAAGAAAGACGTAGCATATAGAAGAGAAGATAAGGACATTTCCAGAAGGATGGTAAAGGAAGACAGCAGTATGACAGCTATGCCCTGATGTATGGAAGGCATCGGCCCAGGCTGCAGGAATGTGACTCAAGAGACAGACACGTGGAGGAGTGTTATCAGGAGGCCTTCTGCTTGTGTATCATGTTTTTTATCCTGAGAATACTCGTGTGAGCATGGTCCAGATTCTTAACAGTTCCTGGTCAGCCAGCGTCCTGCCCCACTGAATCTCCTGCCCTTCACTCTGTGCCCTGTAACGTGCATCAGCTGAGAATCCTCATTTCACTCCAGAGGAATTCTTCATTGACAGATCTTGAGAATTGGAGTTGGCCATGGTGGACTCTGAAGCAGAAAATGCAGAGCAACCCATCCCTCCTGACAGGATTTCTGCCAGAAGGCTGATGTCTGTGCCACAACACAGACCTAACCGCAGGTTTGTGTCATGGCCTTTCTCAGTGACATCCACACACAGTCTCTAACAAATATCATAGAAGCTGAAGCCATACTAGCTCAGAAAAACCATTACACCTATTTTTTCCCTAGAGTCTTTCTCTAACAGTGGCAATATTATTGTGTTCCTTACACAGCTAGTAGTGTGTTTCCTTTTGAATTTTTATATCAATCACCTTTCACAATCATTAACAGATAAAGTAATTAATTGAATAATAAAACGTGATTGAGAAAGATAGAAGGAAAATAAAAAAGGGAAGTTGTACTTATAAAGGCTATTAGAATCATGAGGACAGATTTATAAAATAATACATTAATATTTAAATAATGTGCATAGTTCTATATTGAAACTCTCCATGAAGTCTTGAGGACAGCAAAAGGACTGAGACAAGAGGCAATATAAGAGGGACAAAGTAATGCCCAGTTTCTTTTCTTGGTCTTTTCTTATCCTCCATCCCTCTCTGGCAGTGTACACACACACAGACACACACACACAAGTTGTGGAAAAATAAATCTAAACCTCCTCCTTATAAGGGAAGGATGTTGTAGAGATATTATGATGTAATGGGAGCCATCTGAAGGACACTGGTAACATTATGAGGTCAGGATTTCACTGAAATGTTTGCCCATGTGAAACGCATCAGACCGAAGTCAGCATTCCTCCTCTCTAAAGGCAGCTCTTACTCCTTCCCACAGGGGGGGATTTTAAGATCAAAGGAATGAGACCAAGGACACAAGCTGAGACAGCACGAGGCGTAAGGTTTTCTGAGTTGGCAAATTGGCATTCTTTTTTACAGAAAAAATAATATTTCTTACAGAAATCGCAGTTTCTCTGTGTCCCAATGGCTACCAAGAAGGAAAAGCGTCTCAACATTTCACGTCAGATTAAGTTCAAGACAGCCCTGAATGGGTTTGAAAAATTGGTTGAACATATAGCAGCCCAGAAAAAAGACGAAAGAGCAGGCTTGTTTGTCAGAAAAGAAGGTAAGATCAGCGATTGCATGGCAGCCAGGTTAGCCTGTGGATGAGAACTGGGAAATGTTTTAGGTTATCAGAGAGAAGCAACTTAGCTCAATAACAAAGTCAGTGGGGGGCCTGGGTCCTCCTCCTGACTCTGTCTCTAAATAGCTGCATGGTCTCAGGGAAGATGTTTTCCCCTGTCTGAACCTGAGTTGTCTCAAACAGAAAATTAGGGCTTTGGATTAAATGACATCTCAGGGTTGTTCTTGGGCTCTACCGTTGGATGGCCCACTGGCTGATCTGGGAATCAGCGGTACATGTGAGCCACCCTGCTGTCTCTACTTAGGGGTATTATGAGGCCATAAGGACTTCCATAAGGAAGGCAAAGTTTCCTCTGAAACTTTAATTCAGTATCAGGACCTCTCTGCATGCCAGTAAAGGGAATGTGAGGGACAGTGGTCTGCCAGGGCTATTGTGAACCTGGCGTGGCTTCTTAAACTACTCAAGAAAACTTTCATTTTCATTTTCACAGCTTGTTTTACCTCTCTCTTCATAATTTATTTTTCCAACCTTTACCACCTCTCCTGAATCCTCTGAGGGACCTCAGCTCCTCTTAGTTAAACTTCTGTCATCATAAGAGAAAACAAGGCCAAAATACAAATGCTCAAGTTCCTTTTCTCCACTTCCACGGTACCCAAGCAGCACCTGCCCTTTCTTCCATCCCTCCTCCCTTTCAAGGTTTTCATTTGGCGGCAACAATGTCAAAACCTCCCTTTTCACTGATTTTGTGCTCTCAAACCAAAAATAGACCCAACCATTCTGACCTTGACTTTCTTTTCGTTTTAAGACACCATTGTCTGTCTTTGCTTCTCCACCAGTTTCCTCACAGCATCTCCACTTAATTCTCAATCTACTCAAGTCAGGCTTCGCTCGTCAGTTTGCTGAAAATGCTCTTACCAAGAGTATTTAATCGCCTGACGTAGCTGCCAAATTCAATAAATTATTTTCATTTTCCAGCTTACTGGCATTTTTACTGCAGTTAGCTGTCTCTGCTTCCAGAAGCTTTCTCCTTCTGTGTCTTTCATCACATCACTCTTATTTTTTCCCCTTTCTCATTCTTTCTTTGACTCTTTTTTTTTATTTTCTGAGCTTGCCTGTATTCTCAGTCTTATAGCATAATGCCATCTACCTTGTCATCTAAGCCAGGTACCTTTGCCTATTTTGTGGTATCTCCTTTGGGTTATTAACAACCTCTTAATAGACTCCTTATTAAGAGTTATTTCCTTCCTCTTAATTTCTGCTCAGTTATTTGAATATCTCATAAGAATTCTAAACTTAATATGACCAAGATGGAGTGTTTATTTTCCCCAAGAACCATGGTCCTTCCTCTGTTTTGGTAAATAGTATCAATAGCTGCCAAATTTTAATACCAGAAACCTGAGTGTCATTCTAGACAGGGTTTCTCAGCCTTGGCACTGCTGACATTTGGAATTAGATAATTCTTTGTTCTGTACACCTGTGTATGTGGGGTAGCTGTCCTGTGCATTGTAGCATGGTTAACAGCATCTCTGCCCTGTGCCCTCCAGATGCCAGTAGTCCCCTCATCCCTAGTTGGAACAATCAAAAACATGTGCAGACATTGCCAAATGTTCCCATAAAAAAGAGAGGGTACACCTCCTCTAGATAAGGGCCATTGTGCTAAATTCTGGCCTTTTGTTCACTCATCATGTTTGCCCCCAACATCTTCCAGTCCATTAGCAACTGCATCTCACCACCTGCAATGCTACCTCTTGGTTGCTTATCTCACTAATTAGCCAATTGAGGGCTCCTTCAAGAGTGAAAGGGGTTGTTATTAAGAATTAAGTTGAGAAAATAGGCATAAATAAAACTTTCCATGGCAGACATGGACATACGGTCATCCTACCCTGGCCCAAACCCCCATCAACTGAAACCCTGCCCTACACTCTTTTGAGAACTTTCACTCTTATCTCCTCACAGCTGCCATTGCACTTTCAAAAAATTTTAAGTCAACTCATGTCACTTCCCTAAATAGAGCCCTCCAGAGATCATCATGCTTAGAATAAAATAGAAACTTCTGGCTCAAGCTCTGCCCTCCTTCTCCTCTGGTCTCACCCTGCAGCTCTCTCTCCAGTCCTTGCTACACTCCATATTCAGTGACCATCCAGAACATGCCAGGCTCTGCCCAGCCTCAGTATCTTTGTGTTTGTCAGCCTCTGCCTTGAATGCTCTTGTCTCAGTTTACACATGGCTGACTCCTTTTGCTTTGCAGGTCTAAGCTTAATTTTTTTCCCTCATGTCCTTAGAGCTGGCTTCCTTGAGGCCTTCTTCCACCCACCACCACTATCTAATTCATTCACCACTATATATCACAAATCCTTACTGGTTCTCTTTCTAGCACTTATGCTGTATGTAGTAATTTTTACTTTGTTACTAAGGTATAACATACATATAGTGAAGTCCATCTGAAATGCATTAATCTGAAGTACATAACTCAATAAATTTGAATATAGAGTAACAAGCCTGTAGCTACAAACCAGATCAAGACAAAGAACGTTTCTAGAAATGTTCTAAACAAAGAAAAGTCCCCTGAAAGTTCCCTGGTGTCCTTCTCAACTTAACACAGATAACCACTCATCTAGCCTATCACTAGTAATTAGTCTGTCTGTCACAATTTGCAAATATTTGATTGTTTCCTTGTTAATTTTATATATTTTTTCTATTTCTACATTCTATCACTAGAATGTAAATTTCCTGAGAGATTTTGTCTATCTAGTTTTTCCATTCTAAGTCCAGTGTCTAGCTTAGTTCTTACACATAACAGATGTTCAATACATTTTTATGTCGAATTCCTTATCTTTAGACCCAACAGTCATATACTAGTGAATCACTAAATTTGGCATAATCAGTATTCAAGAAATGATGTGTGTGTGTGTGTGTGTGTGTGTGTGTGTGTGTGTCTGTTTGCACAGTGTCAAAGAACCAATCAAAACCTGTTCTTTGCTCACTCAAGATGAACTCTAGCAGAGACTCCTGATTGGTAACTTTTCACACCAGGAAAGAAGTGATTCACTTTCTTTTTTTTGTATTCCTGAACAAAAGTCCTAAAAGAATTCAGTAAAAGCAATGGAGAAGGTACTAAACACCAAAGTAAAATATTTCTTCTAAGTGATATTGAACAGTCTCTAGTTACCTTACCTATGGAAAAAAAAATCTTTAAAATGCAGAATAATTTGTTTTTTTTTTTTTAATAGGCTCAAATAATGAAATAGAGTGACAAATAGAAAAATCAATTGGAAAATGAAATACAGTCCTTGGAATTTCATAGTAACATTCTTGCACTTTATTACAACACAGATGTGATTGATTACGACAAGTTTTATGCAGCAGTACAGGAACTCTTTGGTCCAGAAGTGAAGAACCAAGACGTGAAGTGCTTTTATAGGAAAATCTGCAACAACCCGGATGCACCTATGGACTGGTGTGAGGTAGTCACTTTTTAAGTTTATAATATGGAATGCAGGTATTCTTTGTTTAGAGTAAATAATCAGATGAAAGTGTTACTCCCACAGGGGTAAGCCCACAATGGGGTGGCATGTTTAAATGCCTACGTCCATAAAAGTATGGCCACTGCCCTTAATTGAGAGTAAACCAGATGGATGTTTAATTATACTGTTAACGAGTAACTCTTGAAACCTGCCAGGCCAAGTTGCCAACTGCAGGAATTACAAATGCAATTAACAAACACCAAGATTTTAGTGGTTTTATTTACATTCTAAATGAAATATTCCCTTTAAATAGTATCAATGTATACAAATTCCAGTGTATTCAAATTCTTAATATAAAAGGAGAAAGAGGCTATGATTAACCACCTCTTAAGTTTCCTGAGTCATTTTCTAACTAGCACTGCATTGATTCCTTAGAGATCATTCTGGTGTTCTTGAGAGAACTCTCAGAAGCATCTTTGGTTGTTAAGTCATATATGGACTATGGAAACAGAGAGAAATGACTCTGATCTTTGTTTAAACTCACAGAAGGTGACACTCTGTAGATTTATTTATAAATTAGGTTCTTATTTTAAAAGGATTCGAGATAGCTTACAATTTAAAAAATTGCACACAGGCATATAGAGCATTTAAAATGATTTTTGAAATTGTCTCTTAAAGATCATTAGTGTAGTAGACAAAAGAAAAAGGAAGAATTTAAAGTATTTGACTATCACATTTAACAAGTTGGTAGATATGTATAAATAGAACTTTGAACCCAAGATATAGGCAAAATACATCTCAACTACATATATAGTCATCACAAAACTGACCAAGTACGTGGCTACAAAGAACATTTCAATACATTTCCATATAATAAAATTTTAAATCAATAAAAGATTACACAAATAAACCAACCAAATAAAAAATCAATTAATTTTGGGGAAAAAATTACAAACATAAAGCTTCTGGTAAGTCTAAAAAACTCATAATTCCCACATTATTTTGGAAAAACTGAAAAGCATCCAATTTATTTTAAGAGGCTAAAATAACACTGAATTGAACATAGGTAAAATGTCAAGGAATTGTAAGCCAATATTACTTTATGAATATGTGCTAAGTCCTAAATAAAAATTTAACAAGTTGAATCCAGCAGTGCATTAAAAAGTCATTTCTAAGTAGCATTTACCCAGAAAAGAAAAAATTATTCAGTATTAGAAAACCCAGTAACATATTTTGTTTAACAAGTTAGGGGGGGAAATAATATGATAATCTTAAATTATCTAAGACAAAAACCTGCTTACATGTCCTAGAGGTTATCTGTAGTATTTCTGCTAACTAAGGTCCATGGGCCAAATCTGGACAACCACGTGTTTTGTAAACAGAGTTTATGGGAACACAGTGATAATACACACTCATTTACATATTGTCTGTGGTTGCTTTTGTGCTACAATAATAAATTGAATGGTTGTGACAGGGACTGGATGGCCTGCAAGCCTGAAATAGTTACTACCTGACCCCTTTTAGAAAAAGTTTGGTGACTGCAGACTCCTGATCATAAAATAAAACAAAAATAGTTGATAAAAATTGAATAGCCATTCCTGTTTTAAAAAAGAAAAAAAATCTTAGCAGAATAGGAATAGTAAAAAATTCCCTTAACCCCATAAAGAGGACTGTGTTAGTTCTTTGCAGCTTCTGTAACAAATTGTCACAAATTTAGCAAATGTCCTCTTTTAATTTTTACAATAGCCCTTGATATAGATTATGGAAAATAATATTAATTTTGTTATTTTGCAATAACAAAAATGATGAAAATGAAACACAGAAAGGTTAATGACTTATCCAAAGCCATGCACAATATTAGTTTTGGTCTTGGAGCTGAGACTTTCTCCCTCCCTATCCAGCAATTTCTTGGCATTATCCTGTTACATCCCTTGGATTCCTGCAAATCATGTGCACGTTTAATAGAATAACATCTGATACACTGTATGTATGTAAAGAACAACCTGAGGTTTGAAAAAATGGTGCACAGGAAGATTCCTCTTTTATTGTTCTCCCATTTTCCTCACAAACTCTGTGCCAGTGCTCCTAAGAGGCATTCATATTTCAATCTGTGTGACCTAACCTTTCTGGGTTTCACATCTGTCATCTATAAAATAGAAATGCAATGCTGGAAGACTGACTTCATTTCAATTGGGATTACCTGCTTTTTATCAGCCATTATTAATCTTATCAGGCAATAAGAACTGGGTCACTCTTTTAAGGTCAGGCACAAGGTACAAACCTGATTCTGAATATAAATCTCTATTGCAGCAATGCCACAAAATGGTGCACTTTCTTTTTTTAGGTTTTAGATGCAAATGCACTGGGGAAAATTGATATTTATAGAATAATGAAAACTGAGAACTCAACTAAAACATCATCCAGACATTTCCCTTTAATTTATTAGAAAAATTAAATGTAAAGAGATCCAAAGAAATGTGATTGTCTTAAATTTATAAAGCTAGCTAATGGAAGATTCTGGTCCAGATACAATCTACTTTTCCCACAATACCATGTTAGTCTATGTTTCCAATAGGCAATTCAGAACACACTTGAATTAATTCAAAGAAGAGACATACAACACCATAGAGGAGGCCTATAACTCTGTGCTCCCAGAAATGAATATCTAGTGAATTATTATAAATCTAAAACTATACTTGCTAACTTCAAAAATGTTAAAAGAATGCTTCAGGGTAAGTTAAAAAATAAGTTGCATACAGGTTTTTAGTTTCTTCTCTCTGCTTTTCATTTTCTCTAAATGCTCCACATTGAACATGTATCCCTTATATAATTAGAAAAAAAAAAGTGTAGTTAAAAATTGAATCATTTAAAGGATGGAGCAAGCCCTTCAAATAACATAATTAAAAAATAATACTTTAATGCTTATTAATAGTCATAAAACTCTCCAAGCATGTTACAGGTGTGATTACTAGACTGAAATTTAAACTGTTGAAAGAGAAATCTGAGATCCTTGAGGCTATATAGCCCATTACAAGAAATGTTTAAAAACATTATTCGATTGAAACATTTTCTTTCAAAATGTAAAACTTCAGCTGTCTCTTCTGAAGAGTTTATCTGGTATAATAGCTCTTAAATTTTTCCTCAAGAAATTTTAGTCATTTAATACTTTTAGTATGTTTTGAAAGTTATTGCTGGTAAGCATTGCAATATTTTATTACAAGTAACAGTGGCAAAGTTTATCACTTCCATAAGAGCAGGTTTCCTACAGGATGGCACCTGCCTACACGTAGATGTGACTATAAAATGCATTTATGACACATTGGATGGCCAATGCTGTCTGGTCAGGCAGCAGAGATGCCCAGTGGACAGTTTTGAACTAGCCAAGAGGACTTCTGAGCTCTGTTTCCTTTACTGTCTCTTATAAAATTGGGAATTATATTTACTCAAATGTCGACATTGGTCAAGTTCCTACCTGATACTTGGTGTGATCTAAGTAGTTCCCAATCTTCGTAATTACTAAGTAATCTCACCAGGCACTTCCTCATTTAATCCTCACTCAAAGGCATATGATTTAAGTTATCATTGATTATCCTTACTTTACAGATGGAGAAAACTCAGACACAAAGAAATCGAGAAATGTGCCTGAGGTCATGAGACTAGTAGGTAGGGGATTTGGACTCATGTCCAAGTTAAAAGCACCTAATTATTTACCTTGCACAAGATATTGACCCTGGATTTCTTTTCACATCTGTTCTGACATTTAATACTGTATCACTAGCTCCATAAAAACCACACCAAAATTATAAATCTAGTTAAATGATTGTAACGTGCTTTGTGAACATAGGCATCATAGAAATATAAGACATTATTTCCAATTAGGTGACAACACATATGGAGCAGTGTTCTCTCACCCTTGAGAAACTGGTATTCATTAGCACAGAAATAATCATCACTCCATCATCATTTCACATTATTTTGTGAAACACATTATCTCTCACTATTATCTGAGGTTAAATTGGCTGCTAACATTGGTCAATTTTTTGTTGTATTTTCCCCAAGTAATTTAAATTGCACTGAATTACATTTGTAAAACGAAGATGTGATAGGCAGAATTTTAAAATGTTGCCAAGATTTCTGTCTCCTGGTTATTCAATTAAACACTAATTTAGGTGTTGCTGTGAAGGAACTTGTGTGGGTTTAATTAAGGTTTAATCAATGACCTTAAACAGAGAGATGTTGACCATTAATTCAAGACTTTAAATCCAACCAACATCATATCTGTTACTTCACAATCAATTCTGAGATATTCTGTGTTGTTTGCATTTTAGATCTTTGGATATTTCTCCTCTGAAGAAGATTCTCTTGCTTCCCAGCTGGATGAAGAAAATTTGGTTTTTCTTGTTTCTAGAAAACAGCGAGTTGTAATTTCAGGTGATCTAGTTAATTTCCTTTCCAAATGAATGTGGATTTTAATATTTTCTCAAACATAAATATTGGAAATATAATATTTTCATAGAATCACTTCTTTTATTTACTTGCTAAATACTTTATAATGGGGTGGGATGTGTGAGTGTGACAGGTTCATATGTGATATCGAAAGAAACTGTCCCTGCAGTTGAATTTGAAATATTATCATTGCTCTGAAGGACACTAAGTAGGGAATGTATGCGTATGTTTGGGGAGGGGGAGGGGAGAATCACATTGTACTGAGGAGGCTCTGATCCCAAGTTAAAGCTCTCTACCACAGCACCTTAATAATGCATGTTCCAGTACCAAATGGAATCACCTTTCTTTCAAAATATTCTTAAAATTGAATTTCCAAGTTTTCACCAATTAGAACTCCTTCCCACACTCTCATTCTCAATGATCTCATGGAGATTTAGCCCTACATGTAAAACTGCATTTAGGCCACAAAGGGGTGTTATCGCAGTTTAGGAAGTCTCCAGTTTACATGTCAGTTATTTTTAAATTTACTCCTGGGGCCCAGGAACTCCCATCCTTTTCTACTATTGACACTGCAGGTTTTCTTTCCTTTTCTCCCTCCAGGAAGGGAGAGGTCCAGGAAAAAAGAAAGGCAAGCCCTGGAACCAGCCCTTGCTCTTCAGCATTTCACAACCCAAAATTTGAAATGAAGTGCCTAGTCTAGGGTGAATCTTGTCTTTCTTTAAAAAACAAACAAACAAACAACAACAACAAAAAAACCCCACACATCTGAACTTACTTCAGTCATTGTAAACCAAGCCTACCTTTGTCTTTGACCTTTCCTTAGCCCAGCCTTAGGGCTTACCAAAGCTCAACTTCTGGCCATGGGAGCTCTCATCACAAAACAAAAGGGGGCTGTCCTTTCTGCCACCACTACTAAGATGAAGAGGGGCGAGTGAGCAGGGCACACATGTTGCTGGCATCTCAAGTTAGAACATTGAAAACATCTTTCTAGATGGCAGTTGGGTTCTGTAGCTTATTTATTCATTCAGCAAACATTTGTCAAGGTCTGCCGTGTGGGCCAGGTAGCTTTCTCAGTGCTAAGGACACAGCAGCGAACAAACAAGTTAATTAGGGAGGTCATGGAAGACTGCACTGGGAAGGTGATAAAAGACCTGGAATTGGTATGAGAGCAATTATGATGTGTCTTGGTGTGGGCCTCTTTGGGTTCAGTTGTTTAGGATTCTGTGCTTTCTGGGTTTCTATGCCATTTCCTTCATTTGGCTAGGAAAGTTTTCAGTCATTATTTTGTGAAATAGGTTTTCAATTCCTTGCTCCATCTCTTCTCTTCATGGTACCCCTATGATGCAAATGTTGGTGCGTTTGATGTTGTCCCAGAAGCCCCTTATGCTAGCCTTGTTTTCTTTTCTCTTTTCTTTCTTTTTTTTTTTTCCTGTTCTGATTGGGCTTTTCTGCTACCTTTTCTTCCAAATCACTGGCTCGATCTCTGCTTCACCCAATCTACTGCTGATTCTCTCTAACAGAATCTAATTTCAGGTATTGTATTCTTCATTTCTGACTGGTTCGGTTTCTTTTTCTATCTTCATTTTTATGTTTCGTAGGAAGTTCTCAGTGAGATCACTGAGCATTCTTATAACCAGGGTTTTGTATTCTGCATCTGGTAGATTGCTTATCTTTACTTTGTTGAGTTCTTTTTCTGGAGCGTTGTTCTTTTTTTTTAGCGGGGGGGACATGTTTGTCTCTCCACTTTGGCTGCCTCCTTTTATATCTATGTATTAGGTAGGGCAGCTTTATTTCCTGAGCTTAGTAAAGTGGCCTTATTTAGTAGGTGTCCTGTGGGGCTCACTGGCATAGTCTTCCATGATCACCTGAACCTGTCGCTTCAGGTGTGTCCCTTGTGTGGACTATTATAGTTGAGCCTTGGTTGCAGTCTGCATGTCAATGAGAGGGATTGGCCCTCAGGCTGACTGTTTGTGAGGACTGACCTCCACTATAGTGGAGGAGCTGTTGTGCAGGGGCTGAACCTACAGAGCAGGGTTCGATTTAGCAGGTCTCTGGTACCTGCCCAGTCAACTTTTTGGGTGTGTTATTATGGAGGTGGTTGGGTGATGGTCTGATATGGTTGAAGCTGGCCACTGGGTGTTTTGGTTTGGGGGCCTCTGTTGCAGGCCACGGCCAGCTGCTGTTTGTGCCCTGCCCACAGCCACTCAGCATAAACTACAAAGTAATACAAAGTAGTCTTGGTTTCATTATTGATCCCCTAAGGAGCCTTTTAGACATTTTTTTTCCCGGTTATTGGCCCTGTACATGACATTTTAATACTTCATATCTAGTGTGTATCTGTTTTTGTACCAAATGTATATTTGTGTATTATGCACAAAAAGAGTTAGACTCATTCAAACACCCGTTAAGAGCAAATTTGTACCTTATTGGGGGCAGTGTTTTCTCTGTTGAGAATGCATGAATTAGGATGATGCAACTAAAGTGTGAGATTGTATTCTGCTTTTTCTCTCTAAGAGTTTACAATTATAAAAAACAAATCACCCCTCAAAGAGACCCAATATGTATGACTTTATCATTTGGCACAGAGGCAAAAAAAGACATGAAAGTGTCTAGTGTTTTTCTCAGAATTCACAGTTAAAAAATAAACCTTAATAATAATAATAATTTCCCTGGAAAGCCTGAGAAAGTATTAGGTTTTAGTTCTGTGTAAACCATATGGTGACAGTTCAAGGAAGGATTCCTGAGGTATGCAATATCTCAAAATAAAAGTGATTCCAAAAGATGTTTTAAAAACATTCTTTGAAATGTGCGTGTGAGTGTGTGTGTGTGTGGGGGGGGTGTCTTATGTTTTCTTTGGAACTCATACACCGCATTTAGTTGGAAAGTGCTAAAGAGAGGTTAGTATTTCTAGGGGTAATTAAAAGGCCACATTAGCTCATTTTTATGGTTCGACTCTACATTAATTTTTAAGAAACTAGGGCTTTTCTAGGGAAAAGTTGGTTGTTGTTTTTTCTTTTCTTTTTTTCTTTTTAAAACAAATCTAACAAATGACTTTTAGGATCCTTACTTCTGGGAGTTGAACTAAATATTATATCATCGACAGGTAGCAGAAGACGAGATGTTATTAAGTGCATTGTCAAGATTCCTCAGTTGGATTTACTGATAGCAGCTTCTCAGAAAGGATTAATAACCGTCTTTAATAGCCAGGTAATTTGATCTTGGATTTCTCTCCCTCTCTCCCTCCCTCCCTCCCTCCCTTCCTTCCTTCCTTCCTTCTTTCCTTCTTTCCTTCTTTCCTCTCTTTTGTTTTGACTATACATTATGCATATGTATCAGGTGCAGCAGAAACCATAAACCATATTTCAGAATTATTCTAAAAAACAATACCAAATACAACTAAAATGAAGAAAATGCTGAGCCTCAGAAAAGTTTTTGAGATTTTTGTAACTGTATTCAGCATTGTTTCTCAGGGTGTCTCATTGAACCACATGGCATCAGAACAATTAAATGATGATCCTGGATAATTTCTCAGATAAAATAAAAAAAATCTCACAAGCCAAATAATCTTGTCATAACCCTACTAAGTAATAAAAAGTCTAAACAAAGACCTTAGATTTGGAATTAAAAATATGGCTCATTCTAGGCTCTTTATTTTACTAGTGATGATGTTAAGTGGAGAACTTCATGAGCCAATGTATCTTTTCACACCTCTTTTTTTACATCTGTAAAATGTGGTCAATAGGACCAGTCCTTTCTCCCTCAGAGGCTTGTATTGAAGGTCAAATGAGATAATGATGCAGAAGCACTTTATGAACAATAAATTCCTACATAAATGCAAGGCATTGCTCTTAGTAATGTTATTTCTTTCTAAATTTATAAGTTTTGGACTTCTATTTTTAAAATGTGAGAGTTTAATGGAATGTCTGATGATATAGTTTACATCGTATTTTAGTATGAAAATAGGTGAATGGTATTAAATATAAAAAATAATTTCAGTTGCTAGTTTATTTCCAGCTAGAGGCAATAATGTTGTTAAAATTTTAACAAAAATTTTCAGCTCTTCAATGATCTTCATTACGGGCCCCCAGATTCTGTCAGGAGATGCCTGCCTGTACCTGAAGGCGGTGCAATGGGAGATTCTGAGCATGGGTGCGGAGCCTGGGTCCTTGCCCAGCTGTGTATTATTTATTTCCGTGCTTTGGTTCCTCCTTATTCAGATTCAGAAAACTTCCCTCCCCAGGTAGTTGTGTTGATTAAATGAGTTAACATGATGTGTTTAGCATCACCGTAAGCACTCAGTAAATGTTGGCAATTAGGATTATGAACAAATAATATAAAAACAAAATGAGAAAAAGTTCCTCCATCTTTTTTTCAATACATTATTTCTCGTATTTTTTACCTTTTCCTCAAAAACAGAATTAAGATGGTATCAAAATAAAAATGTGAGATGAAAAATAATCTTTATAATAAAACAGTTCAGGATTATGAGAAATAAGTGAGGTGATGTATTTTCAGAGACGTGTCTCTCTCTCATATACACGTTGCTTAAACAATTATTCTAAGAATTGATACACCAGGAATAAATAGTATTTTGAATGTTGCATGCCTTACAAATAGGATAATGAATTCTATGGGAAAAGTAATTTGGTAGGGTAGGCCACAGGAATAATTTATTAAAAGGTAGTCATTAACAATGCAAAATATCTTATAATAGGATAATCCATAATTTAGGTTCTATCTGAAGTCAAATAAATATATTTAAGGATTATCTTGGTGCTCTCTTAAATATAAATATATTTAAGGATTATCTTGGTAATCTAGAGTGTAAATGTCATTAATAAAGATTCCTGGAGCAAAAAAGGCTAGATTTTAAAAATTCAAAAGGTGTCTATAGGATTATGAAAGACTTAATGATATTAAGAGAATTTTAGTGACTTCTACTAAAGATGGAGGTTCAGAAACTGAAGAGAAGCCACAGGTGTTCTGTTCTCTGCTCATGAATCCCTTCGTACATTTCTTCTCATCTAGAAATAAGTTCTTGGTTGGAAAGCATTTGTGAACTCTTCAGATGAAAGACAGATTGCAATGACCTCGATTAATAATTTTAGCATTCTCCCTAATTTTTTCTTTTTCACATAATCTATTCCTTTCAGTCAGCTATTTCCTAGACATTTGAGCTTGCAAAAGAAACCTGATCTTTCATACACTTCAATTATACAATTAACACACCTTCAGGGTCTAAAAGGCTGCCCATGTACATACTAGTTCTGCACAAATCTGTGATCCTCAACCACCATACTACCCAGAGCATGATATTCATTCAACAGATACTGAATAAAAGGGGAGGCCCACCAAATAGAATGTTCTTAATTCTCTCAATAACTTAGAGAGAACTTTCAAATGAAGAAATGGTTTCTTCCTGCATCACTTTATATTCATATTGATCTATTTAACATTCTTTTAACTAATCTTGCCATTGCACTCCCAATTTTTGATACCACATGTTGCTCTGAATAACTAAAGAATGTGAGACAGTTTGCAAATAGAAGAAATAAAAAAAATATTAAAGACTCTTAAAGCACAGTCAGCAGGCTTAAAGACAAGCCGCAAAAGCAGAAATGTAGGCCAAAGCAAACAACATTCGAAAGTGCTAGAATCTTCAGAGGAAGAGACACAGTGGGGAGAGACTGGTGGAAGGTGAAAATGACAAGTGAGGTTAAACCAAGGAGTTACTGTGTCAAGAGCCTTCTCACCTTCAGCAGTAGTGCCAACTAGATTTCATTGTTCTCTTTCTTCTGTCTATAGATGAGAGTGCATACCAGCACCAATGTTACAGTAAGTACATTTTTAAAATTCCTAATTAAGTCAAGTTAAGGGCTATAATGATGGTTCCTCCATAACCAATCAGAGTCTCAGTGAAGTGCTTTGAGAATAAGATGTTTTCACGGATCATCACTTTACGTTTATTGGCTGCCACTAGGTTTAGTGCCAGGTTGGCACAACAGCAAAGGGGACCCAGATATTTTCTGGAGTTAAACTGACTGCGGAGAATTGCTTAGAATCTGATTACTCCTGGAAACTTCATTATCAAAGCTTCTCCTAAGTTCTTCTGAGGGGACCATTACTGGGAAATGCAAAAAGTGAACACAACCCAGATCGTGAGAACAAGGAAACAGCCAATGGAAATAATTTGAAATTATTTGATTTTAAACTTGAAAACAAGATAAAAAGTCGAGTGCAATTTTGTAGTTAATTTAATTTTGTATTGCTAATTGGGAAAGTAACCTTGCGGCAGCGGTACAGTGGCCAGCTCTCAGGATCCCACCCAGGATTGGTGAGAGCCAGGAGAAGGCTTGACTTTTCCCACTGCCGGCATGTGGCAGGTGCGCTGAACCGCAAAGGAGGGCACCAGGCAGTCTGGTTTCTCTCTAAGACCCCGAGCCTTTGTTTCCTAAACTTAAAAAACCTGTTAGCACTTCTACTAGGTTTTTACTGAAGAGCCAGGGCGTGCCTGAAACACTCGTGCAGTTCCTGGCACAGCTGGCCCTCCTAAGAGGGTGCTGTTCTCGCGCAGTACTGTGTTGTCCTTGCTGTTACTGACCTGTCCCATGCCACCTTGGTGACTTGGGGCAAGACACACGACAATCTCATTGGCCTCAAGTTGATTATTGACCAAGTAATCACTGAGGTCTTTTCTAGCTAAAAATTGTAAGCCTGGGGACAGGGCCTGAGCACTCAATTGATCCAGTCTCCCAGTGTGTCCCTGTGAGGAAGTGTCCTCGCTTGAGTGAACGGTGCACAAAGGTGCCCGACGGCTCCTCCAGCTGCTGTGCACCAGGAAGCGCCATCATTCTCCAGCTGACAGTGCGGAGAAGCTTGGAGTGAGGGGCCAGGGAGAGGATGAGAGCCCCTCCTCAAGATACCAAAGAAGAGGCATCGCAGGCTCCTCTGCAAACAGTAGGGCAAAATAGGATTTTAATGTGACTGACCTGCTCTTTAGTAACTATCACCACGTGATAGAATGAAACACAGTCTATATACACCCCTCCAATTCTGTGCTCTATCAGGATACCTCCTGGATTACAGGCTGTGACTACCTCACACAGCTGAAAAGGATTGTTGCCACTACAGAAAGGACCATCATTGTCTGGGATTATAAAGCTCAAGGGAACAGCCAGGTACTGTGCCAAGAAAAATATCCAAAGAAACGAGACCGTCTTTTCCATCCTGGTAGGACATGATTAACACTTTCTCTACTGAATATCAGTTTTCTTATATGTAAAATGAGAAGGTTTAACTAAATAATCAAGTTCAGCATTAACATTCTGTGACTCTAGTTAAAAGAGAACATTCTTTCCATTTAAGGTGTGTTTGATTTGGGGTATTGTTTTTTTTTTTTCCTCTTTTATATCTTTTAGTATTTGAGAGAAGAGGCTAATTCCATTCTTTTATACCCTTCTCTGAATCTAAGTATTAACATTTTGTTTATGCTCATGTTATCAAGTTCAAATCTTTTCTCCCTAGTCCAGCTTCATTTGGTAAGAAGATTACTAAAATCAAATGCTGAATTCTGGCAAAAAATCTAGTGGAACAGATGGTAATGTTAACACCTTTAGTGGCTGAGCTGGAACCACTTAACCAGTGCACAATGTTTATTGGACATTTGCAGACATGTAGAAGTAATAAACATTTTCTTGCATGCAAACAAAATTCAGGATTTTACAAATAAATATAATATACAATATAATGATGCAGAAAGTTATACAGTAAAAAGAAACAAGTGCAATAGGGGCTCAGGTAGGAGTAAAGTTATATAAAAAAAATGCCCTCAGGAAGCAAGCTGATTTGAGGATTAAGAAATAGTTTAACCTTTCTCTCTGTCCCTAGTCACAATGAAAAACTAAATTTCTCATGCTTGTCCACAACCTGGTAACCAACTAGCAATGCCAGGATGACTTTTAAAGAGGCAACTGATTGCTTAATGTGCTTTATTATGTGACGTGTCCCTATCTCATGTTCTGTTGTTTGATTGTAACTTCTTTTTCCAGCTCTCTCCCGTTTTCACTCTTGCTTTTCAATTGCTTTTCCAGTCCCTTGCAAGTGTGTTCTTTCACTCTTCAGTCCCCATCCCTCCTCTCGCTTTCCCTCCCAACTGTGGATCATCTGGGCTAAAGTCATCATCACCTTCCATTTTCTTAAATCTCTATCCTTCAAAATTCTCATCCAGGATAGATGCTATAGCTCTTCTCTGTTCCTGCACAGAGGCTGAGCTCTTCTGGTGGAACACACAAGGCCATACTCGTTGGCATCACTACAATTTCAGGGTCTGCAGACTCTCCTGAGCACTCAGTGGCTTCTGTCGGTCTCTTTCTCGTCCTTGTCAGCTCACTTTCCCATTCCTGGCCAGGATTCCAAAATCCCATTATTCTTCTCAGGTCCTCTCCCTCTCAGCTGATGAACTTGCCCCTATTTTCTTGAGAAAACTGAGTCTCTGAGAATTTACCTCTTTCAATTTCTAGCCCATCTATAGCTTTAGATATGAATATTCCCATACTTTCTTCTTTTTTCTTTTCTCTCCCTGAAAATGAAATTTCCTGTGTCTGACACTCTCATCCCTCCTGCCTTATCCGGGACAAGGCTCCATGGCTTCTTCCCTTTCTTTTTGTCATTAATCTCTCCTTCTAGGCTCCTTCCTCTTAACCACTTCTGAATCTTCCTCTCAGCTACTTCGGGCCCCAGACCAAATGTCGCCTTCCCTGACCATGGGCTCTTCAGTCACTCTTCATCACAGCACTCTGCTCTATTTTCTTACACGCACTTTCCATTATCTAAAATTATCTATTTTATTCCTCCATCTTTCCCCACTGGAATGGAAGCCCACAGGTCAGAAACCTGTCTTGTTCATCATGGTACGGCCTGTGCCTAGAGCAGTTCTTGGCATATTGTAGGTACTCAATAAATATGTGTTGAAGACTGAAGGAACCTCTAAATATGTTCAAGTTTTACTCATTCCTCAGGGAATAAATCAAATGAAATTTTTAAAAATAATTTTTCTTTATTTTTAATTAAATAGAGACTGAGTTCCAGGAGAACAATCGCTGTAGAGCTTAGTGAACTCAATTCAATAACAGTCAGCTAGACAAATACTTGCTGAACCTTTCTACATAAACCTTGGGTATTAGGATATTTTTCTCCAGATAACTAACTCCTTGTAAAATAATTGGGACTGTAATACTTGATTTACCTTTTTATCATTCAATTTTATGTCCACGGTCTACACGCTGACCAAAAAGCAGAGTCTGAAGCAATGTAGGACGGAAATATATCTAATTTTTATAATCCAGTCACTATGTAGTCCGGGTCAGACCTTTTATGCTTTTTGTTAATATTGCCTTACAAATCCAGGACAGGGACATTCACGGTATTACATATGGAAAATCTCATTACTACTGAGAGAGAAGTAGGTGCCTCACCATTTTCTCCCCCAAACACCCAAAAACACAATGTTGGGCTCACAGTGAATATTCATTAACTTTTACTTGGTTAACTTTGTTTTCAAGCCTAAAGTGAGAAACATCAGAAGTAAAACTTTTATTAAATAATAGGGACAACATTTACATTTAATACTTAGATATTTAGAGCAATGTGATAACTTATTTAAAATAGTCTTCTCTTTCTAGGAAAACTATTTTGTCATAAAGCCTATGGATCACTGCCTCCTCTGTGTGTGTGTAGTGTCTCTGCCCGACCATCTCTGCCGAGATGACATCCTCTTGGGGGATGATGGCGGTTTTGTGAACAAATTCACAGTAAACAGTGATGACTTTGGATTAAAGCAGGCAAAATCCAAAAAAAAGTCCCAAAATCAGATCTTAGACTCGAAGAACTTTAAAAGGTAAGAGTGTTACATGGGTAGTTCAATGGATTTAAAATAGACATAGTTCAAGGATTTATATAAGAAAAATAGTGTGCCAGACAGTTCCTGGAGTTCTGGTCAAGGTGGTGAGGCAGGTAAACACCCTACCTGGTGACTCCCTGAGACCTCACCCCTCCCAATGTGTGGGTTCACCCAAGCCATTTCCATTGGCTTTTCCATACAAACGGCCTGCCTTGCCCCATGCTGCAAACTTTCTTAACACATCTTAAAGGCTCACAGATCCTAAACAAGCAGCATCTGGCCTCAGAGTGCCCATATCTCTTACTGAGCAGTCCCAAGCCCAGCACTAGAGGCAGTTGGTCTTGGTTTCTGGATCAGTTTCTTGAGGCACTTCCAGGCCCAGCGTAGTGGCAGCAATATGTGGATTGCTTGGTGGCTCATGCCAGGTGGCCACAGGCAGGGCACAGGCTGCAGCTGAACTTAGCTTATGGATAGGCCCTTCCCAGGCAGCCCTAACTTGTGTGCCCAGTGCTCGGCCTCAGTCTGAGCCAGAGCACCACCCGGGGTCACCTGAGGACAACATACCAAAAGGGCAAACAGGGCAAGCACTAAAGCTCTGCTAAAGCGAATGCTATTCTGTAGGGTCAGACCCTGTACAACAGCTTCTCCACTGGTCACTGCCAGTCAGCATAACCCATCAGTGTGAGGGTCAATTCCTTGCATTAATGAGCAAACACCAGCCAAGGCCTAATTACAGCAAGAGGGCCCATACAACTCATACAGTCCTGAGAGGGGTCCAGCTGTAGGCCAAGTTTAGCCCCAGCCTACGCTCCTCCAGGGCCACCTGTTAAGATTCAGGAATCAATCCACACATGCTGTGCTTATAGTTGCCTCAAAAGGCCACACCAGAAACTGAGGCCAGCTGCCTCCAGTGTGCATCTTGGCGCTGCTCAGCAAGCAGCACCTGTCTCACCAAGGACACATCTGGGTGTGGCTTGGATGGGGCCATGAGTTGGGGGAGGCGGAATTTCAGAGAATCCTCTGGGTGAAGTACCCTCTGTTATCCAGTTCGGTGATGTCTCAGCTATGGCAGTGCTGCGTCTACACACTGGGAGGGGAAGGGCTCGACAGAGGAGCAATGGATACCACCGGCACTTGTGCTGGGGAGTGACCCTAGCCTCTGGCCCTCACTCCAACAACTCAGTGATCCCTGTAAGTCCCTAGTGCCCCCCATGTACCCATCCTGGCACTGGTGCTCAGGGCAAGCAGGTCCAGGTCCATCAACACGAAAGTGTTGACGGGGCCCGTTTAAGAGGCGTCTGCAGCTGCCGCAGCCTCTATCCTACTCAGCTGCTCAGGACCAGGCAGCCTTGTGTCTTCACCCCCTCCTGCTTTCTACTGTTGCAGGTTGGTGTCTTATTTCTTTTTGTACTTGTAGGGCTTCTGTTCATCTAGACCCCTAGGTGACTCTGCTTGCTCTTTGCTCTGTATTTCTGTCACACCTTTGATGTGACAAGAGGGGATGAACAAAGCCTCTATCATCTGCACCATTTTGCCCAGTACTTCCAAGTGAATCCAGTTTTATAGATGTGTGTATGTTTGTCTGTGTATTTCTATTTAGAAAAATATTGAGTGTAAATATCTCAAAATATTAATGACGATATTCTATGGGACTTCAGAGAGGTAATTTTTATTTTCTTCTTTATGTTTTTCTATTTTCTAAATTTTGTTCAATGAAATTTTTGGGGTAAGAAAAAATACTTCTAAATATATAGGTTTATATTTTGTTATTAATGTAACACATATTCCAGAGATATAAAAAAACCTAAAAATTCAGGATTATACTTATATGTTATCTCAGAGTTAGAATATACCATTAAAAGCTTATTATAATGGTTACTCTAAGGAATTAAGCTAGTCCATTGCTAGAACTTTAAGAACAACACAATTATTAAGTATCTGGTTCCATTTTACATGCTTCATATATGAGTAGTAGTATTTAGTTCCACCAAAGTATTAGATTCTGATGGGGAGCTTTCCTAATATATAATGTGCTGCTCTGTGTACCATCAACTATTTTATTCTAATTATGATAAGCTTTTAGAATAGATGCTGAGACATGACTCTTCTTATTTGAAATGTGACAAATTTGTCAGAAAACCTTTCAGAAATTTCCATGGCCTATTTTCCATCCCTGTTTCTATTAGATAAATATGATAGAAATGTGATAGGGGATCTGAGGAATCTGAGGAATCTGGGTATAGTTAAATGAATACTAGTTTACGTTGGTTCTTTTGGATGATTATTTGCTTGTAGATGATTGAATCACATAGATGAGCATCATGTGCATGATTTAATTAAAATGAAAGTGTATTTTTTTTAAGTGAGGCAACCCTTGGTTGACCTCACAGACTGCAAGAATCTTGTCAGCTTACAATCTCTTTTTTTTTTTTAATTTTTTTATGCCTACAGCACCTGGTCTTTGTAGGTGGTCTCCCATCCAGGTACCAACCAGGCCCAACCCTGCTTAGCTTCCAAGATTACATGGGATCAGGCTTGTTCAGGGTAGCATGGCCATGGACAATGAAATGTATTTATAGGCAGAGAGTTGAGGCATTTTCCTACACCAAAAAACCCTCAAACCAAATGGAGTGAAAAGTACTAAAGTCAAATGATAATTGAATTCTGAAGCCATTACTAAAGTTTTCCTGCAGCTGACATCCACTTAGTTCATCGTATTGAATGGGTGGTGGTGGGAGTGTGAGCAGCAAACACTGGTATGAAAAACACTGCAACTCAAGGAAAAGTAGACAGCATCCAGAGATCAAAATTTAACACAATCTGGCATGGAAAAATAACCTCCCTCTTCATGCTTATGGAACATATAAAACAATATGAAATGGAGTTCTTTGTGTGGATGACCAGAATTTTTTGGAAAAAAATAATTCCAATAGTGAACTGAAATTCTTCTATATTTTTAAATTCTAAAAATATAGATCAAAATTTGATGATAATCTTTTATCTTTCCATTTTAAATAAGCTAGGTGATGAAAATTTAGTTAAATAGTTAAAAGTGACAATGCACAGAACAGTATTATATATCACAATTTTCACCTCTGTTCAATTGCAGTTTGATTAAACTCAAAATGAAATACCAAATGAACACTCAACATGATGTGTTTATGTGTCTAACATAACCCTTCCTTTTTTTCTTTTAATTCCCAGTGTGAAAAGGAAGCTACATAATGACTGGGTTATGAAAATTAGATATATTTCAGCCCTAAATTGCTTTGGATCCTGTTCTTTAGACAGTGTTCATTCGTTAGTATTGGAATCCTTGAAGAGACTGGAGGATAATTTGTAAGTACAATAATTTATATATATGAATAATCTGTGACTTTCAGGCTTTTTTGTAACTCATAACCCCATGACAGCCTTGGAGCTCTCAAACTGGTTTTTAGAAAAATCAGATGTTAATGATTCTATTCTATTAACAAAATTATTTAGATTTTTAGGAGGAAATTGATGTTACTCATGCAAATTATAACTTGATGAGTCATCCTACTGGCAATTGTGCTCATTTGCTATTTCTTGTTACAGTATAATCTATTGCAATAAATCAATAGAGTTGTTATCTATAACTATATTTTCCAAATAGAGTTCTATTGGTAAAACTATATGTCTACATTATCAAACCAACAGAAATCAGATCACCTCGGAGCATTCAACATTACTGATCTCACCCACCCTGGAAGCCAGAGTTTTCTCCTGGTACCTTACTGTCTCTTCTTCTTCCTTATGACTCCTCTTTTTGTATCTGCTTCTTAAATCATGGTATTCTCCAGAGTTCTGTGCCAACACAACTTTAATTTTTACTTTCTATGAAATTCTTGCATGCTGTTCCTCTTCCCCAACACACTAATACCTGTCTGCTGATGCAACCCAAGCTGGCTTGAATTTTAGGCTTTTGCGTACCTGTTCACTATTTCTACTTGCGTATCTTATAGGTCCTCAAACCCATTCATTCAGAACTAAACTTCCCACCTCTTAATTTATACTATTTATAGCATTTTCGATTATTTTAGTGGCAGCATGATCCATCGAATCACCCTAAGCAAAAGTCTGGCAACCCCATATGACTCCTTTCTTTCCTTCAATCCTGCATAATCCATCAATCACCAAATTTGTCTATATTGCCTTATAAATACTTGTTGAATCTGTCTTATCTTCCATACCTCTATCCCTCTAGGCTCTTATCTCTAGCTATTTACTTGCCTCAAATTTATCCCTGCCAAAACTATTGTCTATCTTCCATAGTATGAAGATGACATCCGACCACCTCAAAATCTTTCACATTTCTTCTTCATCTACCATAGCACTTCCATAGTCTGGTGCCCCAAATCCTCTCCACCTCACCCTCTTCATTGCTCTTCACTGCCTGTATTTAGGTTCCTATAATGCTGAAATTCTTGCTGCTCTCTGGATGCCCCATGATGGAACTTTGTACATGTTCAGTGCCTAAAATATTCTACCCACTCTTCCTTTTACTTCTTTTCTTCCTTCAACCTCCTCAAATCCCTTTTGGGAGGGAGGAAGAAAAATAACTTTTATTTTTTCATCAAGATGTAATTGACTCCATACTCTTTAAGGATCAAATAGTGCCAGTTCTACTCTCCATCATATTCCATGAATTTGGTATTTAGTAATTTTAAACACTCAGATTATCTAAAAGGTTCTGTTTTTCCAACTAGCCAGTACTTTCTGCTTTGCTTTGAAAAGCATCTATTTTGCAATAATAAAAAATTTGTGTTTGAGCCCAATTTTGAGCTTCCTAGTATTTACCATATCTCCTGGAATTTGGTAGATGATACATTCAGTCCAAGGGAGTCAGAAAACTGTGAAATAAAAACACTCAGACAGCCTCAGCAAATGGTGATCATTGATTTATTCAGCCAGATTCTGACTGAGCTTTCCAACTGAGCTTTCCAAGGATGCTTGGGCCAGTCTCCTAAATCTAGCAGCTAAAGCATGTTCTCAAGTGACTCAGGGCAATCATGTCCTCCTGAACCACCTGGGCTCCTGGAGCGTTATCTCAATAGCAGAGTCAGGTCTGCTCCATCCCCAGAGTCAACAAATTCCCATGTCAGTAATTTTCTATAATGAGTCTCGAGCTGAACCAGATGAAACTGCATTTCTACTCATATGTAATTGGCCAGCTGTTAAAATGGGAGCCAATACAGCTCCCTAAAAGGCTGGCAAAAACAAACTTCTCTCAAAAAATTTCCATTTCAAAAATGATGATTATTATGGTTTTAATTCTGCAGGACAATTTCACAAATGGAGTTTTCTGCCAGCAAAACAGTAAACACCTGTAGTAAATTATGCCATGTAAAGTATGTTGGCCTGTTGCTAGACATATGTTGAACCTTTAACCCTTCAATAGCTTGACAATTTCCAGGAAATGAACAAATAACTACTCGACATTATCTTTTTTTTTGTAGTGTTACTTAAAAAAAAATTATTTAAATTAGTTTCAAGTATACGGTACATTGGTTAGGCATCTATATAGTTCATAAAACAACCCCCAATCACTCCTTCCCTCCCCTGGCCCTCCACCTAGCCAGCATATCAATGCTAGCTGCATTCCCTCTTCAGCATTACTTTTTATCAGTTACCCAACTCAGAGGCAGATTGGAAAATGCGTGGTGCCCCTTGGCAGAGTTGCTTTGGAGCCAGAAATGGTTTTTGTCTATCACTCACTAGTTTTGTGACAATTGAACTCATTACCATTAGCTCTTCTCAGCCTCAATTTTTCCACCTTTAAAGGGGAATAAATATACCCACCTTATAGTCTTATAAAATTACCTAAGTTAACTCAGATAAAGTGCCTGACTTAATGTCTCACACATAATGCTAAATAAATATGAGTTCCTCTTTTTTTCCTTAATGAAGATACTAAAAAAAAACCTTTTTTACCAAAGAATTTGAATACTGAGAACAGGTGGAGCAATTATAGACCTGTATTGGTTTGGGCTTCATGTTCCTGCATCTAGAACAGGAGTCAGAAAATCCCAGGGGCCAAATCCAGCAGGCCATCTGTTTTTGTAACAGTTGCAAACTAAGAATAGTTTTGAAAATGTTTAAATGATTGAAAAAATCAAAAGAAAAATAATATATCATGACCCCTGGAAATTATAAGAAAATCAGATTTTATTGCTCATGAAGTCATATGGGAACACAGTCATACTTTCTCATTTACATATTATTTATGGCTATTTTCCTGCCACATCAGCAGAGTTAAGTAGTTGTGGCAACAGAGACGATAAGGCAAAGTTTAATATTTAGTATCCAGTTCCATAAAGAAAGAGTTTGCCAATTCTTGATCTAAAGTTTTCTTTGACACCCTCCCTTGCCCCTTAGAAATGGGCACAATATGGATCAATGACACCTGATAATCCAGAGTGAGGACCAATTTAAAAAAATACCTTTACCGGAGGCACCCTGAGATTTCTTACTTCACATCACCAAGGAGAAAATAAAAATTCTTTCTTCCTTGTCCTCTGCCCTCACTCCCACAAACTACTCCCATGACCAAAGGGAGAAAAGATGGAAGGGCACACTGCTTAGTCAGTGGCCCTTGTTCTTGAGCAAGCTCACGATCCCCATGGAATGCCTTCATGTCTGGGCACCACTTTATATTCAGTAAACAACCCCAATCATGTCGCATATGCCCTGTAGAGTTATCTCCTTACTTTCCCTCTGATGACCCAGCTTCCCTCTAGATTAGAGCTCGTAAATATGTGTCACACAGAAGGAAAAGCTGAGATGAAATACGCTGTAATTCAGGCAAGGTCTTTTGACAGTAGAGTGTCTTTTTTTAATAAATTTTAAAGAAAGTTTTAGAAAATGTTTCTTTTTAAAGTACAAATTAGTAGTTGATAGATGGTCACCAGGATGGGAAGCATGGCATAGGGAATGCCATCAGCACTAATGTAATGGCTAGGTGGAGAGCCAGAGGAGAGAAAGAGCAATCAGGGTTATTCATTTATAAACTGTATAAATGTCAAACCAATGTACTATATACTTGAAACTAATAATAAAACTATTTTTTTAATTTGCCTAATTTCAGGAAGAATGGCCAAACCAGTGGTGAAATTCCATCTATTTAACTGTTGCTTCAAGTAATCGGTATTCACACCAGTGAATGATATTTATAAAATGTTTTCCTCTGTGTGAATATGCCCCTAATATTATTTTATATGGACAAAGCAAGCTTTAAAAAGTCAATTTTGACTTTTTTTGTTAGTTTCATAGTGTCTACAGTTTCAATGTAAAGCTTTTCCCATATTTTCTCCAAAAGCCTATAATCCTGGGCCTTTCTGGAAAGATAATAGTTTTCCTTCTGTTTCTATGTGGTATGATGGAAGCAGCCACATCAATTGAGTGATATCTGTAGGAAATGAATTCTAATTTTGACTTTGACACTAAATAAATAAGTAATCCTGGAAAAAAAAATGTTTTTTCTTCAAAAGTGCTATTATATCAAGAGTGCTAGGGAAAAAGTCAGAATTTGCAGAATCAATACAGTTCTGTTCTTTGAGATTCTGGAAAATGGTATTGTCCACTGGGTATTTGTCCCTTAAGGGTATTCAAACAAATATTTAATGGAGACTTCTATGTTCAAAGTCACATGGTATCTCCATTTTATTTTGTTACAGAATGGACAAAATGGGCCAACATATATACTAAAATTATATGATGGATGCTATATGCCTTAAGGGAAAACATGGTATTGGAGAGAAAATAATGCAAAAGACATTTAGTTGGTGTGGGCAGGAGTGCGATGTACAGAATAGGCCTCTATGAGAAAGTAACATTTAAGCTGACACCTGCAGGTGGATGGTCGTTAATGTGATTAGGATCTGGGGGAAGAACATCTTTGGCTATTGAGTTCAGAAGCTCTTGAGAAGGGAAAAAGCTCCATACAGCCAGGAAGGAAGCTAATGAGAACATCGTGGCTGGATCATAAAGTGTGGGGAAGAGGAGGGTATGGGATCAGATCAGAAAGGTGACAGTGACTACCTGGGTTAGGTAAGCCAAGTAAAGAAACGTGGCTCGTCTTAGAGCTTCAGGAAGTCACTAGAGAAAGTGGTGTGATCTGATTCATGTGTTACACAGGCCACTCCAGCTATGGTATGACAAGCTAAGAAAGTAACAGTTTATTGTAGTAGTTCTGGTAAGAGGGGATGGACAGTCGAACCAAGATACTGCAGTGGGAATGGAAAGAAGTGATGAGACGCCAGGTATATTTTAGAGGCAAAATCAGGAGGACTTTATAGCAGGTTGGATGTGGGTGGTGAGAGAGGAGGAAGTGTCCAAATGTGTTCCCGCCATATGTGCTACCAAATGGACTCATTCAGCCACCCAATATCCTTTCTGGATTACAACATGATATATCTCTGTCCATCCTGTCCACCAGCACAACCACAACCCCAAGGTGGAGGCCAGTATTTTTTTCTTAAGTAGAAACAACACAAAGTGCTTTGCTAATATCACCACATTATTGGAGTAACTAGATTCTGTGGGTCCGCGAGGAATTGATAATTACTTGTCATATTTTCTGTGCATAAATAGATTTATAACCAACTGAAAAGTGAACCTATTGAACACAATCTTTAATTTGTAATCTGTAGTTTATAAATTATAATTCGTTTCATAAAGAAAAATATATATGGTTTACGTTAAATTTGTGTTTCCCAGGCCTGTCAGAGAGTTTTCCATGCCAAGAGGAGCAAACACTTTCTGTTACTGTGTAAAAGCAAATGTGGTTGTCACTGGAGGTAAGAGAACAACAGTTCACATTGTACAGAGGTTTTCTCCTTTGTAAACAATGCTCTCCTTCATTAACATGGTTATAGAATTTTTATAAAGTCATAAAATTTTGCTGCTGGAAAAACTGTTTAGAGAATTTTTAAATTTATGTAAAGTCAAATCTATCAACCTTTTTCTTTGTGACCTCTGGATTTGATGGCACACTTAAAAAGGCCTTCTCTAGCCCAAGAATATGTGAAACAAACTGGTCTGTATGTAACAATAACATTTTTATTGATTCATTTTATATTTTACCTTTACATCTTTATCTAGGACTTATTTCAATGTGTGAGAGCATCTGTTCCTCACCTGGGACAAATGTGTGGGCTTTAAAGGAACCCTGAAGCCTCCTGAAACTGAATGACACTTGTGTTTATGTGCGTTTTTCTGTAGAGAAACTCTGAAATTTTATCAAATTGCAAAGGGGTCCATGACCAGAAAAGTCAAGAGCCCATGCTTTAGAGTTAACGAAGAGGAGGGCCAAAAAGAGTTTTGAAAAATGCCAACACTTAAGGGCTAAGTGGAGTAAAAGAGAGGAAACCAGGTCATCTGAGAGGAAGGGAAGATGATATAAACAAGTGGGGGGAAAGTAGAGGACTGAAATATTCTTTGAGCCTCAAAATCCTTATCTGTTAATACTGGGGTTCTAATACAGTGCAAAGTTTCAGCCTGAGGGCCAGAGTCAGACCATCTAGATACAAATCCTGGTGTCTTTGCTAGCAAGTTGCATAGCCTTGAGCAGGTTCTTTAACTTCTCTAAGTTTTTCAGTCTCATCTGTAAGTAGAGCTGATAACTACCTACTCATAAGATTTTTAAAAGAATTAAATTCAAATAAAGTGCTTAACAGATTCTGATAGGTGTTCAATACAAATTTGCTAATAATACAACTACAATAACAAACCACCAACTTCCTGTGGTGGTGTTTAGATCAGAATAATGTATGCCTGGTACATAGTAGGTTCTCAATAAATATTAATTTGTTTATATAACATAGGCAAAATCACTTTGTCAGATGTGTGAAGGTTTTTTTTTAGAATAAAATGAAATATGAGATTCCATTTAGGAGGCTGTTACAAAAGTCATGAGATGGCGAGGGTCTGAATTGTAGATGGCATGGAACAAGTGAAGAAAGAGCCAATCTCAAAGATGTGGAAAATACGTTATTCATAAAACCTGAAGACAGAATGATATTGGGGATAAAAGGAATCAACCAATTCTAAGTTTGGAAGGTGGGAGAAATGGAAGAATAGCAGCTGGACAGTTACACAGAATTAGGAAAAAGGCATTTACATGGAAAAGAAGAGCAAACAAAATCTCAGTTTTGAACTTAAATGTTAAGTGCTGATCTAACATTTCCAAGACAATATTCCTCTGGTGGTAGAACAGGTATTTAATATTATCTAGTTAATATTATCATCTAATACTAGTTAATATTATCATCTAAAGACTTTCATGCTGAATCTAGAACACATAAGGGAACAAATACTGAAATCAGAAGTTTCCAAAAGAAGGAGTGAAAGGCCTGTATCACAATTTCTTGATCCTCATTGCCTCTTCCTGAGTTGAGACTATCTTGGATTATTACTTGTGATGGAAATGGGCACGTTTCCTGGCCTGGACCATGTGTCAAAAGGAGATGGTGAGCACGGCAAGAGGTGAGGGAAGGAAAGCATAGCAGTGGTGAGAGAGGAAGCATCACCATGGGAATCAAACTGTGATGGATGCTGCACCCAGCACTGCATGTCTTCAGGGTAAAAAACACTAGCCTTCTACCTACTTCAACTCAAACCCTGCACACAAAACCCTTTGAAAAAGTGGTACTTAAATGCATGGCTATTGTGAGATTTGATTTCTAAAATCTTATTGTTCCAAAAAGATGTCCTGTCATATAAACTTAACCAATTTTTTTTTAGATAAACCTTTGTTCTCACACAAAAAATACAAAATATAAGAATTTATCAGCTTTCATAGACTGTGATCTTATGTATTTTATTCATTTTTAGGGGGAAAAATGTGTTTGGTAAAGCTCTGGGATTCAAACCACTTCAAATAGATCAAGACATTTGACTCTCATTAACCTCAGTGTTTATTATATTATAAGACTCCCATACAATTTTGAAAACTTATTAATACTTATTAATTATAGGTTGTCTAGGTCTCTTACAAAGGCAGGAAAGTATTTAGCGGTATGACAGGCAAGCAACTAATAATTTTTACTACGCATAATTTATTGAATTGTCACAGTTGTGTAGCCTCTATCAGTAGAAAATGCAATCCTTCAATAACTGAAAATACATTTTAAATATCCTCTCAGGAGGATACTCTTGTTGACTAGCGAGTCAGCCAAGCACATTGCTAAATGTACTGCATGTACCAGCTGACGACTCAAAATATACCATGAAAGTAGCTTTGCCAGGCATAATTGGTTGTGTTAAATGTGCATAGACATTTAATGAGCTTGAATAAAATAAAAGCTCTTGCAGACAAAAAGAAGGGGAGGAAGAGAAGCCAAACTGGAACAATGTATTTACCAAAAAAACTGCAAATTTCCTAAGTATTATTTTGGGAATCATTAAGAATTCTTTACCTAGTAGTTGTCTCTATTGGCCATTTTAAAAATTAAACTTCTAGTTTGTAAGGTCAAGTGTATAAAAACAAGTATTTACCATCTAAGATATTTTGGGGTCTCTTCATATGTTTGTTAATGTTGCCAATATATTTATTACACAGTTGCTATGGACTAGGCCTTACAAAGTTCATTAAGATCAGGTTGTATTTCTAACCTTCAGGAATTCAAAATATAATATTACAAATAAGACATGTTTAAGATGGCTATCATACAAAGTACAGCATGAGTCAACAGGTAAAAAATAATAATGATGATACAGATGAAACACTGTAGGCATTTCTCATGGGAAATAAAAAAGGCAACTGGTAGGTGACAGATTTATCAACTAACCTTATCATGGTAATCGCTTCACAATATATACAAATATCAAATAATCACACTGCACACCTTAAACTTATACAATGTTGTATGCCAGTTATACCTCAATGAAGTTGGAAAAAAGGAAAGCAACTTTCCCTTCAATCTGTAACAAAATGACAAACCCACTCTACAAAATTTTAATTTGGTCTCTGTGCATTTAATATTGCATGCTGTGAAAATACATACTAAAACAGTGATTTTTGTATTTTGTCAACATTTATATATTTTATGTGTGTATCAAAGATAAAAATTAGTGACAGTGATTTTTTTGTTGTTGAGAAATGGTAATCTTCCTGAGTACTTCGAGAAAATGATTTAAAAGTATTTAAATATGAATGAAAGTATTATTCTTAACTCTGAAAATAAAAATGTTTATTTGTGAAAGAGAAAAACAATAGTGATTATCTATTAGAAGTTGAACTAGAGATTATGGGGGAATTTTTTAAATAAAAATTATACCCTTTTTATATTGTGTAAATCTGTTTTCATAAATCTGCATGATTTTAACAATTAAAAAGTGTCTATGCTATGTTAGTAACTATATATAAATTATATATGCTTATGGATAAATATATGCTAGAAAAGAAGATGGAATAATGAAAACAGTTCATTTGTTACTTTATAAATTATATGCAATTTTCCTCCTCCTTTGATTTCTTTTATTATAATGTTTGCATAATTTAAGAATGTGAAAACAAGAGAACAGCTGCCTTAAATACTTTTGGGAAGTAAATAAAGTATAAATAATGCCTTAATGTATGAATGAGTGGAGAAGTACTGAATCAAGTAAAGGACTCATAAAATATTTATGAGAATCCACATTTGTATGTGTGAATACAATTATTACCAAAAACGAGGGAACAAGAAGCAGCAGATCCCAAACAAGGCTCGCCTCTTAGCAAGTCAATCACAGACTGCAGCCTGGAAAAAAAGACTACAATTAGCTATTAAAAGAAAGGTAAGGATGTGACTGTGTGAGAGACAGGCTCTAAACTGACCACCTGTACCCTGAGAAAATGTGTAACTGTTCCATGTCCTTTTCAGGAGAAGATAAGGTGCTCCGGCTGTGGCACCCCAACATCAGCACCAAGCCAGTGGGCAAACTTGTGGGGCACATGTTCAGTATCACCGAGATAGTAACCAACGAGAAGGATCAACTTGTCATCAGCCTTTCCTCTGCAAAGGTAATAAAAAGAAAACCAAAAGCAAAACCAATTTCTCCTTTAAAATCAACTATTGGAAAATCTAGACTACATACAATTTTTGACTGAAAAAGCTGGTAGTCACTGAGAAAATATCAGGCTGGAGGAGGAAATGCTTAGCCACTCTTCTCTGTTTCTATTCCTTGTAGCGTAAGGAAGGGCACGTTTCATTCAGGAAAAGCCAGGAAGAATGCAGTACTGGGGAGAGAGCCAGTATTACCCCCCATAGTAAAGCACATGAGGGCTTCCCATCAC
Organism: Cynopterus sphinx; assembly: GCA_030015415.1. Lineage (NCBI taxonomy): Eukaryota > Metazoa > Chordata > Mammalia > Chiroptera > Pteropodidae > Cynopterus > Cynopterus sphinx. Next base: position 8,799,863 of record CM057394.1, read on the forward strand.
AGCATCATTAAATACACATAAAATAAGGATTTCTCTTATTGCTGCTGCTCTTGAACAGTGTTTTGCAGTCTAACCAATGTAATAAAATAAGAGAAAGTGAGTTGTGAATGTTAGAAATGAGGCTAAATTATTATATTGGTAAATAATGTGATTGCTTGAAAATATTAATAAAATCAGCTTAAAATTTTAGAATAGGTAATTTTAATAAAGTGGCTGTTATTTATAAAAATAAATTTCCAGGTAAGAGCAGTAGCCAGTTAGGGGGGAAAATGGTCAAAGGTGTAGCATTCACAGGGGCAAAAAACTAAGAAATACCTTAGAATAACCTTAACAAGCAACATTCACTATGAATATAAGATAACCATGAAGATTTTCTGAGGTTCTTTCATTTAAGACCATGAATGGAGGGACATTCTACATTTCTGCATGGAAATATTGTACTGTAAGGCACCCTCCATCAAATTAAGCTATATAATGCTACTTAGGATTATTTAAATATCAGTTTTCCAAGTTTCAACTTAATGTAAAAATACTGATATACAAGAATATCCTAGAATCTTTGTTAAATATAATATGTCACTGTCCCTGTCAGATGTTATTAAAACATATTAAAGCCACAGTTAATAAAACAGAGCAGTGGTCAATGCAAGAATAGAAACATCTAAGAAACAGAAGAGAAAAGGCAAGAATTAGTGCATGTGTGTATCGGAATTTTGTATATGATAAGAGTAGCATTTCAAACCTATGAGCAAAAGATGGTTTTGCTCATTAAATGTTAGGAAAACTGATTAACTATATAAAGAAAAAATATGTAACCAGATCATCACTTCACAAGAAACAGTAAAATATATTTCATGTGGATTAAAGATGTTAAATGTAAACTATAAAACTACAGAAGTCCTAGAATTTTCCACAAGAAAACACAGTGAATATTCCCATAGTTTTAAGGTAATTTCTAAGCATAACACCTATGGCTTAAGGCAAAATGAGTGTGACTACACAAATATTCAAACTTCTGTCACCTTAATAGCTATCATTTATCAAATGTCACTAAGTACCAGGCACTATGCTAAGTATTTTGCATACACAACTTGTTCAGTACTAGTAACAACCATGTAAAGTATCATGTATTTGCAGAAAATATCACATATGTACAGAAAAATGCGATCTAAATGTTTTATACAAGGTCACATAGATACCTAGTGTCTAACTGTAGCCAATCCCATATCTGTCCCTACGCTTTACATATAAAAATGAATAAAGACAGATAGCTTTGGGGGAGGGGGGGAGTGAGAGGACACAAAAATGCAACAAAAGTGACAGAAACTGGAATAATATTTCTTATTTGAAATTTGTTTTTAATTACAGTTGACATTCAACATCATCTTAGTTTTAACTGTATAGCATAGTGGTTAGACATTTGTGTAACTTATAGAGTGATCCCCCTGATCTTAAATAATAGTCTTAAATTTTTAACAAACCAGTAGGGGAAAAAAGGATGGAGGAGAGATGAGGGCAGAAAATACAGTATGCTTACATAGTGTCATTGGGATACAGCTGGCAAAAACTTTTTGGGTGTTTATTCTAATAAAATAATCAGGTAAGTGCCCAAAGATCTATACAAGCTGGTGTTCATTGCATGATTGCTTATATTGATTAAAGAAATAAAAAGGAACAAAAGATAAAAAGGAACGAAGGAAAGAACAAAAAGAAAAGGAGGGAAAGGAAAGGGGTAAGAAATTCAATAGCTAAAAAGAAGGCTTTGATTCAGTAAGTTATGATATATTCTTTTTTATCATATATCATATAGGCTTTTGAGATTTTATAGCTGAATATTGATATGAAAATATATAAGCAATATGTTATGTGAAATATAATAGAACAGTGTGTAAGAAAACCCATTTTAAAATATATTTTTGTCTATCATGTATTATCAAGGGTGATTAACAGCAAAAGTGTTAGTGATTATCTGGTTGCTAAAATTGTGGATTGATTTAATTTTTTTCTTTTTTCTGTTTTTTTTCTCCTTATCTATTTTTAAAGTAAATGTGCATTGCTTTTATAAGAAGGAAACTATTTTTAATTTTTAAAGTGATACTGGAGAGACAGCGAAAGTTTTGAGACACTAAAACAAAAAAATGTTATGAACTAAGACCTGGAAGCTCCTCTGGAGAATTTAAAGAAAAATAAGTTTTCTTTCTAGCAAAAGTTTAAGCTATTCATGCCTTGAGGTGAAAAGACAGAGGAAATAAGCTTTCCAATTTCTTTTAAATGCAATGGTTGTATTGATGGTGTTCATTCCAGCATCCCACAGCTCCACTTGGGCAAATTACTCCCATCTTGGTTTTTCCATTTGTGAAATGCAGTAGTGCTCAGCCCACAGGGTGTTATAGCAGTTAAATGGGAGCATCCATTTGCTTACTCAGCAAGCATTTACTTCTTGAAGTACTGTTCTAGGTTTCTAAAGAGAGAACATTAAACAGGGCAGATAAGGCCACTTTCACAGGAAAGTTACATTCTAGAGGAAGAGAGAAACAAGCAAAGTGGCAAATACACAAGAAAACACTATGATAAGTATTGTAATGAATGGAAAACAATAATGTGATGTGATTGAGTATCACCTCTAGGAGGTGACATCAGCGCTAGAAACTGAATGACCAGAGGAGCCAGCCCCATGAAGATCTGGGAAAAGAGAAATTTAGGCAGAAAGGACAGCAAAAACACATTCATGTTTTTGCTGAAACTATTGTTGTTGTTATTGTTTATTACTATTATTAATAATAGCAAAAGTAACAGGTTTGACACATCTAAGATTCCTCCAGATTACTTCATATAAATTAGCTTTCATCACATCAAGCCTTAATAAGTCACTGTGGCTAGTCATGTGTTTACTCCATCCCTTTTCCTAAATTCTTAAAACATATTTCATCCTTCCTATTTTTGTAGACTTTCCTCCAGGATATTATTTTCTTCGGCAACTGATAAAATTACATTTCTCCTCCATCTACTGAAATTGTATTTTTAGTCATAGAGCTCAAGAGTTTGAACGGCCATGCCACACCTACTACACTTGAAGAATTGACAAGCGTTAAAAAATACAGAGAGAAATGTAAACTTCATTTTTTTCCATTTCATTAACAAAACCAATGGGAACAATAGTTCTCAAGGACTGCTCTAGCTACCAAAGGTTACTTTGTGACTGAGTTGAGTTTGTACCACTTGCTACAGGACAGTTAGTCAAACAACAAGGTGTTGGGGCAAGGAAAGTGACTTTATTCAGAGAGCCAGCAAGCTGAGAAGATGGTGAACTGGCATCCTGAAGGATCATCTTTAGAAAGTACAAAATTCAAGCTTCTTTCCTATCAAGTGAAGTGAGAAATGGAAGGGATTCGAGGTCAATGGATGTCTACAGACATCTGGGTGCCGGCTGGAGTCCAAGGAAGTCTGTGGAACTTCTTCATTCTTAGTCTGTTGATTCTAGTTGATCTGAGTCTGGTCAGTTCCTGTAAATCTCTGATAAACAATCATTATGTGTGCACATACTACCCTTATCTCCCTGGGAGAGTTGCTTTCTGTAAAAAATCAGAATTCCTCTAATCGTTAGCATGTCTGTGTGCAAGGCTAAGCACAAGCTATGGAACTGAAGGCCATGAGAACAAAACAGGCTTAGGGAGGATGGAATCAGAGAGGCCTGACATTTCACTCTCTTACAATTTTTCTTTTTCTTTTTTTTTCTGTGAGAAGTCATATGCATGCTTTGATGATTTATAACAGATTCCAAGTGGTGTTTAAAACTTACCATTTTTCTTACATTTTTACTTTGGAAGTTCTATGAAGGAACCCAAGAAAATGATAAAGTTGAGCAGGCTGTGGGTGTGCCTGAGAGCAAGAAATAGTGTCCGGAAATAGGTGCCTCACCTTCTACTTAACTGAGAATCTTAAAGTGACTTTATTAACTTCTCTCATTTCTACTTCAAAATGTTTATTTATTTACCTACTTTCTCTTATTTTTCTCTTGCCCAAGTATAAGCATTTCTCTTCCTACCCACATCAAATCCCTCCCTTTCTGCTCGTAATCTAATACCGCCCCATCAGGAACCTTGATTCATTAACCATGATTTTTCTTCTTATGCCCAATTTCTCTCTCCTCAAGGTTTCTTTTTCTCAACTACAAACCAGTTAGTTCTTATTTATACTTAAAATAATTCTGCATATCTAGATCTGAACTTATTACTTTCTACTTCAAACCTCCATTTTCTGACTTCTGATTTCTCCTAGCTGTAAATGGTATCATTTGTTTCCCACTAAATCATGATCAACTTCAAAGTCACTTTTGAAACTCCTGCCTCCCTAACCCCTACCACTGATCAGTCTTCAATCTCTGAAATATTTTTAATTTCCATCACCTCATTCTTCTTCCCACATCCATGACCTTAATTCAGACCTGCTGAGGGGAACATGTGTAGACCTCCTACTTCAGTCTCTTCCACCACCAAATCATCCAGATATTATACTGCATATCCATCATCCTGTAACCCAGTTATAATCTTGTCGGTGCCTTTTTCCATACCTTCAAAGACACTTCATGGCTTACAAATAAATTCAAATTTATTTTTCTCCTTTATCAGGTCCTTTTAAAAGATTTTTTATATGTAGTTCTTTAAAATGATCACTCATTTACTCAATAAATATTCTAATTTAATAGTTGAATGCTATTAATTTTCAAGTTTTAGTTGAGTAATTCTTTCCTTCTTCAAAGGAGAAGTCTAATAATTGATTTCCCCATGCTCTTACTATATTTACACCATCCCTAAAATCTGCTTTCTATAATTATATCTTTGAGCAGGTGGAAGGAGAGATTCTTAGCAACCTTGTTTAGTAAGATGTTTCCATCTCCTTAAGTCAGGAAGAGGCAATTCGAAAGCCTCCACCTAAAATATGTCTTCCCGCTGTTTTCTAATCCATACTGTAAAGAGAAATGTGGCTTCAATTGAACTGCACATCATTCGTTATTTCTACAAATTCTTAAAGAATAATAAATACTATGTTTTCCCCTTCCTTCTGTAACGATAAAAACATTCAGTTCCTTTAAGCACACTTTAAATCACTACTGCTATTATCCTGCTATTGATGAGAAATAATTGAACTGTAAATCAAATTAGAGTTTGGCACATGTGTGCTCATTCTATAAATCATTCTTTGCTGCAGATTTTTAAGAGCATACTACAAACTCTGAAAATGCACCACGTAAATAGCTTTGAGGGGGGCAGGTAAAGTGTAAAAGTGACAACTGTACTCTTTATTTCCCCAGGTTTTCAGGGTGTGGGATATACAGACCCTTTCACTATTACAAGTCTTCCATGACAGCCAAGGAGGCCCAGGGGACATGCAGATTTATTCCATGATATATGACTCCAATCATGGCATGCTTATTACAGGTAAGCAGGCCCAGTTAATGGCCAACAAACTCAAATCTTGACTTTTAACCTTTCTGAACTAGTACTTGAGCACAAACTCGAAGGAAAACACAACTAGAAGGAGAATTTATAAAACTTAATTCATCAAAGTAGATCTTTCATGCAGTTCTACTCCTTCCTATACTTCCACAGCTGGTAGGTAAAATGTATAATTGCACTTCTCTGTAAATACCATGTCTAAGTTCCTGAACTTAGGAGGAGGTGGCATACATTAAGAGGAAAAGTGGGATGTAACCTGCTGCTAATACAGGGCAATTCAGCTGTTTTGAGTCTTGGGAGCAGGAATATGGTCCATCCTAGAGCAGCTGCACCAGTGTCTTCAGCGAGGCAATTTAGCCCCGTGCAATCTGATACCGAGACTGTAGTTACTCATCAAGAAGGACGCTGGCCATCTTACTTGTTCTTGCTTCTAGATACAGAATAGTGGAGAGAGAGGAGAGAGTTGTGAATGACAGATCCCCGGTTTTGATGCCAACAGATGTGTTGCCTCCTTTTCTTTCTTATTGCCTCTTAGAAACACATGCTTACTAAAAAGACAAAGGACCCTGCTAGGCATTTAAGTTAAGCACTATTTATATGCATACCCTCAGGCTTTAGAAGAAAAATGAACCATATTAATAATACTTTTTCCTTCTGGATCACCAACCCAGAATGCATTTCCTAAGCATTTTCCCAGTGACCACCTGCTCTGACTTCCTTTGAGATTAATTAGGCAGGAAACTGTTTATTGGTAGAGAATCTAGTTATTTTTAACTTTTGAGTTTTTTTCTGGATTAGGAATAAGTTAGCACTTTATGCCTGATAGATAATTTTCCACCTTGTTAAACAGAACACTCCCTCTATGTTACTTTCTCTAAAGATAGCAAACTAATGACTATAAGCAAATTTTGTCTCTTACTGTCACAGGTTGCATGTTTGGTTACCAGGCTCATTATTGCCATCTCATTTTTCATCAGATTAACTAAGAACTCAAGTATCAAGACATTTGAATTGAAAATCCCAAAAGAGCCATCACAGTTCTTCTTTACATTCAAATAAATTTAACCTAAAAATGAAACACCTTCAGAAAGTACTTAATAACTCCAGCTGAAAGTTTTCCTAAAGTTTCAATCTCTTTAAAGAAGAGACTTAAGAAACTCAATGCAAAGGGAAAAAATCCACATCGAAAATAGAGAAGAGTTTTCATTTTTGTTTGAGCTCTGGGATGCTCTGGGATTCTTATTTAAATTTCCAGATGTTGTCTATGGCCATGCTACCCAGAACAAACCCGATCCCGTCTGACCATGGAAGCTAAGCAGGGTCAGGCCTAGTTAGTACTTGGATGGGAGACGACCAAGGAGGACCAGGTGCTGTAGACATTAAAAAAATAAATAAAGGATTGTAAGCTGACAAGGTCCTTGCAGTCTGTGAGGTCAACCAAGGGTTGCCTTGCCTAAATCTATTTATTTATTTTAGGGGAGGCAACCTTTGGTTGACCTCACAGATTACAAGGACCTTGTCAGATTACAATCCATATATATATTTGCACCTACACACCTACAGCACCTGGTGTTCCTAGGTGGTCTCCCATCCAAGTACTAACCAGGCCTGACCCTGCTTAGCGTCCAAGATCAGATGGGATGGGGCATGTTATGTAGACTCATTAGAGTTTTTAGGCATTGATATTACTAATCTCACTGATCAGCTGTTTCCAAACGCAACTGGTTAAGGAAAATCTTTTGTGACTCAAAACTTCTAATATTAGGTATTTATGAGGTTCTTATTTCTGTTCCAGGATCCAGTGTTATTGACATGTATCCACTGACGAGGATGATACAAGATACAAAACAGGTTCCTCACACTCATGAACGAGAAATCAATGTCATGCTTTACAACAAATACTTTCACCAAGTACTGACAATCTGTTCCGAATCCATAATTAAGGTAAGTACATGTTGACTCTTCGGAAAGAAAGAGGCAAAAAGAATTTTCTCTTCTTACTGGTAAGTCTTAGAGGGATTAAGTAAATTTAGTGGCACAGATGATGAGACCCTACATTTGAGCTATTTTTAAGCTTTCGTGAACACATGGAAAACAAGTATTTAAAGCCAGCTCAGACTGCTTGGTATTAAAGTCACATTCTCAATTAAATAAATAGGGCTATTGTTGTTACTATCAAAATAGGAATTTTAAAAAAACGATATCAAGGAGCAAGAACTAGTCATGTACATACATATATACATTTTTTTGTAACTGAGCTATGAGAAGAGGGTATGTTAAGAAGGAAGGAAAAGAAATTGATAGATGTTTCCTATAACCCCGATATAGGTGTAGGATATGTGCCAAGTGCCTTAAATCCATGACCCTATTTAATCCTCACAATTGGTCTGTGGACAGGTAGAGTTTCATTTCAACAGCTAGCAAACTAGGACTCAGAGAGACGAAGCAACTTGCCTCAGATCATATAACTAGTGACCATCAGGACTGGGGGATGAACCCAGGTCCTTTCCTCTGCATTCCTCCGGCACTGCCATTACGGTGTGCCCTAGAGGCCAGGGTGCCTGGCCGTCCTGATGGTATCCGTAATTGCAGCCACTACAGTCACCCAGCCGTGATGGTCACTTGCTTCAGGTGTTTATCCTCATATTTCATGCATGCCCTCCCAAAGGAGACATGGAGAAGTAGAGAGCATCCCTCTGGAAACCCTTCGCATCCCCTCTCAATCTTTGACCTTCTCTGCATATCTGCTAGAGACTTCTCAGGCCCAAATCTCTTGAGTTTGGTCGATTATCACTTTCTGGTAATGCCTACAGAGTATGTAGAGGGAAATTAAAACAAACCTGTCCTGCTTTCGTGCAACATGACCTCTTAAGGGGGAAAGTCTTCCTTGCGGTGGGAGAGGGGAGGGTGACACCTAGGCGAGTCTGTGTATCTGACGGGTTGAAGAAGGATGATAAATCAGGCCAGGAAATGGGTGACCTCTGAAACTTGTTCACGTAGCAACACACATTCCTCTTTCTCCTGTAAGGACCCTATCTATACCCAGAGGTACACAGAGGTTCAGAGCAGGCCTCTGGACCATCTCTATCATTTCCCAGTGGGAGACCTTTTGTTACCTGGCCTCCAGCTCTTCCCTGGAGGCGTAATGCACCTCCTCACCTCTGACCCTTTGCTTAAGCTTCCCCCATCCCCAAATAACTAGAAAGCAACCAAATTCATTCTGTCTTGCTACTTCCATTTTATCACACAGGGGCAGTCTTATTTACCTGTGAACACAAAGAAGGAGAGATTCAAACTGGGGGCAAGAGGGTAGGAGTGCAGAACTGAAGTCTCTACTGTGTTTCCAAAGGGAAATAATGATGAGTCTTGACATGTTTCTGGATTTTCTGTTCCACCCAGCCTGATGACACAGATGGCCTTCTCTGAAGTCTTACCACCTCTCCCTCTCCCCCTCTCCCCATCTCCCTACACTTCTCTCTTGAGCTGGGCCCATCTCCCTAATCAGAACACTCCTCAGAAAGGTCAATGAGCTCCTTCCTCTGGGTTCTCTCAGATTCCATGCTGTGAATCACAGATTCTGTCCAGAGGCCCCAGCTAATGAGGATGAGTATCTGGAGCAAAAAAAAAATCCAATTTGGTTTTTGCTGAACTCATAGCTGGCACACTTCTATCTTGCTTTGTGCTTACAGTAGCAATTGACTACTTCCTCCACAGCCAGGGAATTCCTGGAATAGAATCACTGCCTGTCTCAGCCACCTACACACACAGCAGATGCACTCCAAGGTAGCACAGTCACTCACTGTCAGATACCACTGCATCTTAGGACTTTCTTTGGTCAAATCAATCTCAGGGCAGAATGTTGGGAAAGGTGTTAGCTGTGCCTTAGTACCAGTTATGAGGCTGTTCTGAATATTATGAAATTTTGATGAGAACCGAAGGGTATACAGGTTATTTGATTTTGTTGTTGTTGTTGTTGTTGTTGTTATTACCTACAGGTTTGGGAACTCGAGACTGGCCTCCAAATATACCAGATTTTAGACCCTCATGGCTTCAACGTGGAACTAACTTCTGCAGCTATTGATGAAAGCGGATTTCTTTTTGCCACAGGAGCGTATAATGGTGAGACTGACACCTAGAATATGGCTTCCCTGCTTTAGTGCTCGGAGAGTTTGTTCTAGGAGCTCATTGTCTGAGTGACCGGGAGAACGGGAATCAGGCTGGAATATGTCACCATGCCAGTGAGGTTGCAGTGCCTGCCTGAGCGGTGACAAACTCTTCTCTAAATGGGCATTAATGTCCTGATACTGATGTTCAAAATAGTCAGTACCTTACATTATACTTAAATAGATGATTTGCAAAATCTTTCACATATAAATAGTTTTATTCCATCTTTGGTGGAACTTATCTATGTTGCCCTGACTCATCCTGTCCTACTTTTGTGTACCATCAGCTAAGAGGTAGACATTATGTTTCCAGCGTTTGCTGATAATATTTTTATTGACAGTAGATATTGGTGGGGAGAGACAAAATATCCCCCAACCTTATCACAAAGCATTTAGAATTCTCCACTGGACCTGCTCCCATGTGTAAGCTTGTTGGGGCCTGTGCCATGCACACCTGAGAGGATGTCAGGCTCAGGCGGTGCTGTGCTGTTTGATATTCCTCATGCAGCGGAACACCACATGGAACTCCCAGGCATGAGGGAGCTGCAGCCTGCCTCCCTTTCCACCTCATCTTGCTCTGAACTCCCAGGAAAGAACTGCTTTACCTAGACCAACTGCATGCACCACACGGAAGACATTTATTCTAGGGACAAACTTACCAAATAAATTGTGGCTTGTAAGCCAGTTGATGGATTTAGTGGCCAACCCGATATAAAAGTCTGATTTGTACAAGTATGAGCAGAAAATACACATGAAATAAAATCGTGACTGCTGAGTTGATGGGGTGTGAAGAAATGCAGCCGCTCTACCTGGAAGGTAGTTCTTAAGAAAGTGGTCCCACTGCTCGAGAAGCACACCCTGCAAACGTGTGAAAATTAGTCGTAATAGAAACTCTGAGCAACGTACACAACGTTAGCAGACATAAGCAGCAAGCAGTTCAGTATGACTGAGATGGTACCATGTGCACGCAGGCAAGTCCCGTCTTATTTTGTTAGTGCTGGAGTCTAGGGTTCTTGTAAATTCTGACAGCTGAGGGAGGGGAGGCGAAGTGCAGTGAGGGCCAGTGCTCTGGATCTAACCTTGAGGGGCGCGCCATAAAAACCCGTGCTGGAAGGTAATTCTCTACACTGAATATCGACCTAGAAATCAGCATTTAACAGCAGCACTGAGTATCTCCGCCCCCGGCCCCCTTATCAGGATCCTCTAAATTAAACAAAGAAAGTTAACTAAAAAAGCAGTTATGATTTCAAATGTAAAAGGAAGCTCAGCGCTCCTTTTATATTTCCTTCCCCTGTGACCAACACTTCAGAACTTGATAGTTTTTTATCTGCTGGGATCCTCTTAAAACTTTCATTATTCAGTGAGAGCTAACGTCCTAAAACATGAAGGCCCCTTCAGAACTGTGACATTATTGCAATGATAATTGTGGCATGATTTTAGATGTACAGACAGAAAGGTATTGGGGAGTATTTAGCAAACGGGAAAGCAGTGGGAGAATAAAGGCAAAAAAAAGGTTCCCTTAGACAGAAAGCTCTAACAGGAGACTCTGAGAGTTTCAGAGAACACTCTTCCAAATTTCCAGACGTTGTCCTGTCCTGCTGAGTTTTTAATCAGCCTGTGACAAATCAAGGCACAAAAAATATACATTATGCACAGCAAGACTAGGGGGACTCACATGTCAGGAGGAAATAAATACAGGACAAATTGTTGGGAGGAAGCTTTCCATTAGGTCAGTTTTGTCTGAGATAAAAGCCAAGCTCTCTAAAAATTATTTTCACGGACCGAGCCTTTGCCCTGTGTGCTCAGGAACAGTGAAAATCTGGGACTTTGGCAGCGGCCAGGAGATGAAGGTGCTGCCGGAGGGCAAGGACTGGAAGGAAGAGGAGCACTGGCTGAAAAGCCTGACTTTCCTGAAGGCGCAGGAGAAGCACCAGCACTTGGTCCTGGCCTTGGAGCGCAACGGGAGGATCAAAATGATCCAGGTTTGCAGCCCCTGTCTTGTATTTGGCTGTGCCTGCTCTTCTCGGGCAGCAAACTGTGTCTGTGTTGTTTGTCCCCAGCCTTTGTAGGACAGTCCTCGTTAGCACGGGTCCAAGCAAAGAGCAGAAAGGAATTGCTGCTCACAGCATCCACCCACAGGTCCTCCAGAGCAGGTGTCAGAAAGGTTAAGTTTACACGCAGGTGCCACCTCTGCACTGTCATGCCTTCACGGCGGCTAGTTCACTGGCAGAGCTCTCCGCAGGGAACGCTGACTCCTCTCTGTCCCTTGTGACCCTTAACGCATTCAGGGACACTCAGGTCACTTTTTCAGTTTGTCAGTAAAATTGCTGTTTACTTTAACGTTAATGATGCAGTCTGCTCGGGCTGTGTTGGAGGTTTGAGGTAGGCTAATTTATATTTCTCGTGTGAGTCTACTGCCACCTAAGAATGCTAATTAATGCCTTCTTTACATTTAAAATGAAGGCTAGGTCATTTATCCTGGCACTGAGTGACTATTTCTCGGCCTAGAACTCAAGGACTAGTTTTTATTATTATTATTATTTATTATTATTACTATTTATTGTATTATTAATTATCCTTCTGAAATATATAGTCATTATTACCATTTCAAAAGCTAAGATCAGAAAAAATCCTCGACTTATGACATCCATATTAAAAAAGCCTCTAAATTTTGGTCTCCCATTTCTGCTGTACTAATTACCTCAAGATATTAATTGAAAGGCAAAATAATTTGGGTTTTACAGTTAATATAGAAGATCATCTTTATGAACTCAGGAGAAAATAAGACTGAAAAATCATAAATTATAAAGGAACAAGTGGATATATTTGATTATACTAAACTAATAATGTTTCTTCATCACAAGTTATCTTAATGAGAATTAAAAGGCAAGAACAAAGATATCTTTGACACATAATAAGCAATGGATTCGTATCCAAAGTCCTCAATAATAAATAAGGTAAATAGTTCAAATAGAAAATGAAAAAAGGCACTTTATAAAACAGAAAACCTAATGGCCAATAAACACATGAAAAGTTGCTAAACCTCATTAGTAATCAGAGAAAATTAGAATTATGCTAGGTAGAATACACTCAATAGGTGGGTTTAAAGAGAGAAGCCTGATAATACTGTTTTAATGCTATGGATCAAAGGAGTGCTCCTACAAGCTAGTGTTGGTGTAAATTGGTACCAACCAACTCTTGGAAAATAGTTTGGCATTCTTGAGGTATAGGACTTTTTGTTCAGGAGTCTGTGTGTCACTTCACAATCTTGAAGTGACATTGCTGCCAATGAACAGTTCAATGTTGGTTTGACTCTTTATTCCTTTAAATAACTCTCTCTCTGCAAACTTAGAAGGTGTTATCTTTCCCTTGAAGTTTGAAGTCTGTGCTCCTGTGTACATCTTTTCTCATCAGTTTCACAGGAGACTTTTCAATCTGCAGTCCTCGATATTTCTTCCAGCTCAGGGAATTTTTAATTTATTATTGGTTTATTAAGCGTCTCTTCTGCATCTGTTTCTTTTTCTAATTCAGAAATCCATGCTATTTTCATATTGGGTCTTCGGAATCTATCTTCCAAATATCTTATATTTTCCCTTGTGTTTTCTATTTCTCTTTAATTTTTCTGACTATTTTGAAATATTTTCTCTACTTCTAGGGTATTAGTTCAAGTCTCAAACAGGAAGTAATTTTCTTTCAGCTCATCAACCAAATTCTTAAATTTGAAGATTATGGTTTGGTTTTACTTTTTGTTTCTGTTTTCAACTTTCTTAAGGACTCTTCAATTTGCTCAAGTTATCATACTTCTGGAAGTCTGGTTAATCTGGGCTTTGCTATGCATGTTTTTTTCCTTCATCTGTGTGGATGCTGGGTACCCCTAGTTACATTTCTTTTTCTGCCCATAGAGGTTTGGTTATCAAAAAAATACAGGAGGTAACAGTCCTAAGAGGGTGAGACATACTATGTTGTCCCTGAGGGCTAGAAGTTTAGCCGACACCACAGCGGTCCCCTGCGGAGGCACCAGCAGTAAGCCTTTCTGCTCCCTATTCTTTTTGTAATCTCCTGATTTCAAAAGTACAGAAAGCTTAGTCCAACTGTTCAGCTACTCACTCCTCAACTACATGGAGGCAAGGGACACTAGGCATATACCATGCTGAGCATTGCCCTGTCACCCACGTACCTCTGGGGGTTTAAGCATATTTACAGATGACCCACCACGTCCAAATCTCACCCTAGAACTTTTTCCCACCCTGGTATCCAGGCTTTTATTCATCCCAGAGGGAAACAAGCTTCATAATAACTCTTTCCCCCTGCAAACTTCAAACCCCATTGCTCTGCTTGTATGTTCAATGTTCTATATTACTCTATGTCTTTATGGGAGCTCAAAATAAAATAGTTAATTGAGTTTTTCATCAATTGGATTTCCATCAAAGGGTAAGGAAGATGATATTTATCTCATGGTGATATGGGAGCTGCCTGATGTCGTGCCTGTCTTACAAGACGGGAATCATATTGTGCACCTGAAGACATCCACTAAAGATAGGAGCATGCCTCTTCCTTTCCCAGACGTCAAGTTGATAGTTGAAAAGAACTTTCCTCAACATGTTCATGTAAGTTTTATTCCTTTATTTTTATTATGGAACATTACAAACATATGTAAAAGTAGAAAAAATAATACAATGAACTTCAATGTCCTATTCTTAGCTTCAGAAATTATCTATGCATGGCCAAGCTTATTCCTTTGTATTTCAACCACTTTCCCACAACCACTGACAATAGATTATTTTGAAGCAAATGCCATATATTTAGTCATTTTGTTCCTAAATATTTTAGTATGTATCTCTAAAGAATAACTAAAAAAATGGCAATACCATTATTTTCTCAAATATTTTCTAAATTAATTTATAAGAAGTTATTAGTAATAACAACATATTCACTCTGTTTAAGTTTTCCAGATTTACTCATGTTATTTTTTTACAGTCTGCTTGTTTCAATCAGAATCCAAATAAGGTCCATTTGTTGCATTTGCTTGATAAGTTTCTTAAACCTTTGAAAAATCTATAGATATCTTTCCATCTCTCTTTTTTTCCTTGCAATTTATTTATTGAAGATTCTGGACAGCTGATGCCACACTTTCCCATTTTCGGAATTTTGCTGATTGCACACTCGTACTGTAACTCAAGAAGTTTTTCTCTACTTTTTTTAATCTGGTAGTAGTAATATCTGGTGGCTTAATTGCATGCAGCTTCGATTTTTTTGTTTGTTTTAATAAGGCTTCATAGTAGCTAGAGGTCACCATAGTATATGGTCCCATATACTTCCATCAAGGTTCACTTAATAACTGGTTGTTGTTTTGGGATATCATAGCCATTGGTGATCACTACATAGGTCTATTATTTCATTCAAAGTTGCCATTCTACCATTAAGATTTATTTATTAGCTGGAATGTGTCTTTAAAGAAAACTTGCATCAACTATTTGATTACACTGAGGTACAGTTTATATAGAAAACCAAAATAACTGAGCTTTCTTAACATTCCCAAGGTGGTCAGTGAATTTTATTTTTTTTTAGTATAATTATAAAAACAGAAATTTAAATATTCTTGATATGTTTAAGTGAATTATATTTGTTATTATTATTGATTGATGCTCATACTGTCCCATCTGAAGCTAGCCAAACCCTTCTTGGGCTCTGGAGGTTCTTGCTCTGACTTCCAGACTCATCTTGTACATACATTCCTTGTTCAAGATTTAGAATCCACCATTTCAGAAACACTAGTTCTTTTTAGTAAAAAAATAGTGTTACAAAACTACAATCTGAGTTTTAGAGAAGTCCATAGCCACTAGTCTGATCCTTGTTTTTAGAGCTTTACAATGGACAGAGCAAAGAAAACAATTTAAGAGAAAATATATTGTTAATCAAATTGAGTTTGCCATTCAAATTTAAGATAACATGACTTTTACTAATTTTATTATATATATTTCTCATGCAGAAAAATTTTGTTCTTAACCACATTAATATAATTACTTATTTGCTTTATCCTATTATTTATACAAATAACATATAAGATTTTTATGCCATATTTTATTGTGCTATAGTATATGATAGTTTGTTACATTATAGTTTCAGAAAAACAATATGAAATATGATCATTGAAACAGTTCAAGATATTTTTTCTTTAGTTTTTTTATCCTTAGAATACATACCATTTGAAACATGCACTTAAATTACTGTTTTAAAATTACTTGAAATAATTTCTTGTGCCAACAATTCTATACACAGCTAAGTTTATTTCTTTTATTTTTAATTTATTTTTTAATTTTAATCATGTCCACTTATTATGTAAAACATTTACTTTCAAAATTAAATCTACAAAACAAAATCTATTTTATTGCTGTCTCTCATACCATTTTCTCACTTACCTATAATTAATCTTTTGTTTTTGAATTTTTATTTATGTTTCCAGTGTTGAATTTCAAAAATAAAATTAAATTCTTAATTTTATTTGAATCCTCTCACCCTTTCTTAAACAAATGGCAGAACACAATTCACATTTTTATATTCTTATTTTATTTAATAATACATTCTGGATATTATTATAAGCATTATATAAATATCATCTTTTTTTAATTTTGGTCAAAAAACACCTAACATATTTTACCATATTTACCATTTTTAAGTGTATAATTCAATGGTACTTAATACATTCACATTGTGGTGAAGGCAACCCTCACCACTCACAGAACTCTTTTTACTTTGCAAAACCAAAACTCTATAACTAAACAACAAATAATCTTTAATCCTCCCCTACCCCCTGGCAATCACCATCTGACTTTTTTTCTGTATGAATTTGACCACTCTAGACACTTCATATAAGCAGAATTATACAGTATCTGTCCCTTTGTGGTTTCACTTAGCATGATATCCTGATGGTTTATTTATGGTGCAGCATGTGTCAAAATATCTTTCCTTTTTAAGGCTGAATAATATTCCATTGTACATATATACCACATATACTTTACCTATCCATCACTGGACACTTGGGTTGCTTTTGGCTATTGTAGCTATGAATATGGATTTACAAATATTCCATCTTCTTTTGGAGAGTTCTGTGGTGATTCATTTGTGTGGATAGACTATAATTTATTCAACCGGTCCCCTGTGGGTGGACATTTGAGCTGTTTTCAACCTTTTCCAATTATAAACCGTATTTTAACAAATAGGCTGTGCATATGTCATTTTTAATTTTTTAATATCTCTTTGGGGTAGATTTTTAGAAGAGAGATCAATATGTAAATATATGTAAATGTATATAATATATAATGAAATATTACTCAACTATAAAAAAAGAGTGAAATCTTGTCATTTGTGACAACATGAATGAACCAAGAGGTCACTTCTGTCTGACATATTTCAGAGAGAGTGAAATGTTAAATGCTAAGTGAAATAAGCCAGAGAAAAACAAATATCACGTGATTTCACTTATACATGAAATCTGAAAAAAAAAAAATGAACAAACCAAATAGAAAATAAACAGATTCATAGATATAGAGAACAAATGCATGTAGAGAATAAACTGATGATTGCCAGAGGAGAGGGGGTGGCGGATGGGCGACAAAGGTGAAGGTAAATGAGAGGTACAAACTTCCATTTATAAAATAAATAAGTCATGGAAATGTAATGTTCAGCAGAGGAATACATCATTATAATTTTCCCAGTGACACATGATTTTCAGACTTATGGTGATTACATTGTAGGGTATGTAAATGTCAAATCTCCGTGTTGTACACCTGAAAGTAATATAATATTGTATGTCAGTGGCACTTTAACAAAACTTTTTTGAAAATCATGACATTTTATATTAAGTTCATGCTAGACTAACAAATGTAGACATAGCGTTTTGACTGTGGTGAGATACTGTGTTCGTTATGGCCAGTGACTCTGCTTCCTTCTTCAGAATACTGCTGTTGGTAGAGAAGTGAACTGCATTGATTTATTGCAAGTAGAAGGATATAATTTGATAGTTGCTGGAACCTTAAATGGTGCGATCATCTTATGGAATTTTGTAACACCTACTGTCAAAGAAGTGTAAGTTGCCTCTTTCCCTTAAACAACATAAGTTATACCGCAGAAAAGCCAAGTAACATTCAATATGAAATAAGCAAACAAACAAACAAAAGCAATAAGTAACAGTGATCCTACCAGGATGTTTCCTGGAGGTTATAATCATGAAGAGACAATGTTCTAAGTGTCTAAATCCCAGAATAACAGAATAAATGTCTGTATTCTCATGTGCTTTGACATTTACTCTTCTCATTCTAGTACATGCTTTATGTGTGACCTTGTCCAAATTCATAAACTCAGAAAATACTTAAAATATATAATAATTTTAAACTCTAATCTCCCCAGAGCTTTGAATGTATATATATCTGGCAATTATCATCTGGATTGCCACCAAGACCTTCAAAGCCTCACATTCCCAAACCTTTGTCCTGACCTACACTCCCCCCAAACATCTCTTCCTGTATTCACAGTGACACCACCATCTACTCAGTCACCAAAGTCAAATGGTTAGAGGCATTCCAGATGGGTTTTTCCTCTCACTCACCACTCCAGTACATCCACGTCATTATAGGTCAATGCTAACAAGTGTGTGGCGTTTGCAATTCTAAATCTCAATCCATTTGATTTGCTCCATATCATGGCCAAAAATGTTACCCTCCCCCTGATGTCCATTCTTAAATGTTCTTACCATTGGTTGTAAAGGAAATAATGTGACATTATATTTACTGTGGACGGATTGCAAATCATAAGCTCTCCACAGTTGTGCAGTGGAGCTAGAAAGGAAGGGCCTTGTGTGAATACCGATGTCAAAAGATTTTGTAATTCTGTATTTTGAGGTACAAAGTGGTTATATAATCCCCCTCTCTGGTTTATAAGTAGGAAGGCAAGACCAGTTAGTGGAATGAAAAAACACTAACTGATCATGCTGTTATACAACACCGTACTAAGGAAGATGTGTTCAAATGCCACATTTCTTGGTTTTCTCTTCGTGTTTAATAACATCAGTATTTTAGGAGTAGATTGGCTCTGCATGTGATGTATAAGTAGTGTAAGTGACCTAATTTGTAAACGTATGCCTCTTTCCAGGTACCGACCTGAAAACTGCTTCACTGTAGACCCTGACCTGGATCCCAAACGCTTTAGAATTAATGACATATTATTCCTCTTTCGTACCCCTGAATGTGCCAGGTAACTCAGTACTTACTGATCAAGAAATACTGTCTGGGACTTATGTGGGTGACACAAAAAGAGTTCTCCTCATCCAAGCATTGAGGAAGGTATAACTGAAAAAAGACATAAGTTGGGTAGACTACTTGGCTTCAGCTTTCTTCCCTGTCACTGTCTTTTATAGGTAGGTGGTCTTTAGGGATCTAATTTTCTGTGTTGGGGTCTAATTTCCCTTCCTCTGTCAGTCTCACAGCACCCTGAGATGGAAAATCTTCAGGTGACCACACTTGTAGCCAAAATCAAAGTCTGAGCACTGATATGAAGCAGAGGGAAGGACTTGCAGGCCCAATAAGAAAGATCATATGGCAGCAGGTCTCATATGACACCCACTAAAACTGAGTAATCTCCATCCATTTCTTAGAGAGCAGGAAATTGTTATTTAAATCTTAAAGAAAGGTACTTTTTCTCCTTGTATTTGCTTGAGAGTTCTGATTTTCAGTCAATTGGCCATGATAAATACATCTCTGGTGAGAAATCAAAAGCTTCTCTGCTAGTTTTGGGCCACCCAGAAATAAGACAGAATATAACACCTTGTCTACCCCTTGACTTGAAGTGTCCTTATTCTAAGAATATTTTGAGGGCTTGTTTCTGTATTTATTTGCCCCAGAACCCAAAGCCACTTTTCAGTCATTCCAGCAGAGCACAACAGAGCCAGGACCCAGCCAGAACTGGAAATTGTAGAACAAAAGTTAACCAAGTTACTCAGGACCCCCACCACACTCCCACCATTGCAGTGTCAGAGCCTCTGGGATTAAATCTAGCCTTAGTAGAACAGGACAGATTTTTATTTCTCAGACACAGGCAACAATAAATCTTAATTTCTGAGGTTCCCCAACAGACTCCACCAACACCAGACAGATAATATTGGTTACATGAAATATAAGGTGTGCTTTGTTTTATAAGTGTGTAGTTCAGTATCTACAGATAATGAGAGAAGTAATCAACTGAAATGAAAACAGAAGAGCACTCTTTGAGTATGATAGAATATCTGAACTTTTCCTCTTCGGGTTTCCTCTCTCTCTTTGTAGGCGATCAAGTCAGGATTCCATATGTTCTTCATCCCAATGTGATTCTAGTAAAGGTCCACAGAGTAGCAAGGTAAGCAAGAAATGGGGAGAATATGTACCCAATGTTGGTTCGAAAATAATGATTTGTTGCATTTGAGCCCCTCCTTTGACGGAAGATAAAGATGAAAAACTCATGTGTGTGTGTGAATGTAAAACTTTTTGTTATTCCTAAAACAATGTCTAAAATGTTTTCATCCTTTTCCTCTATTTTTGAAGGCTGTCATTTCTGCAAATAATCAATACATAGTCATGAATAAAATAAATTACCCATGTTACTTTAACATTTATAAAACAATAAAGTAATTTTAGACTATTTCTTCTGCTAAAAAGTATTATACACATTTCACAGGGGGGAAAGAAAACAATGTAATGCAGTGGTTTTCAAATTGTGTTCTCAGTTCCAATTTTACATATTTTTACACATTACATTTCTAATTAGAATTTTGTTTAAAGGGAGGTTTTCACTGCAAAAATTATTCTAACACTACTAGCCTGGTGGAAAGAATAAACTCATAAAGGTAAGAGTCAGACAGACTTGAAATCAAGTACTCTCTATATTGTGTGGTTAGTTTTAGAGATAGCACCTAATCTCTGAGTGTCTGTTTCCTCATCAGTAAACAGTAAGTGATAAGCTTAACTTGCATGTTTGTTAATAGAATTTGAAATGATATATGCCAAGAACATGGTGTGCATTAGGCATTTAATTGTTTCATTAGGCTACACTCGAACGACTAGGAAAATATCGTGGTATAGATACCCTATTTATGAACATGAACATCTCTGCAATACAATCGTCAAAGAATTAATTCAAAAATAACTTTAAAATAAACTTAGAAATATTAATGATCCAAAGATTCTACTGATCCAGTATACCTCATTTCCTTACAATGTCATAAAAATATTTTCTCTTTTTCTTTCTTAATTCAGGGAAGCAAGCAGAGCATACATGACAGTGAGGTTAAAGGTCAGTATGAAATCACCTCTCTCTCTTCCTTATCATAAAACAATTCCTTTGCAATAGGGAGGTCACGTGATAGAATACTCTTAATGAATGTATATTCTTTTTTGTGGCTTTTGAGGTGTAGGGTTCAGCAGTCTAAGAGCCAGAATTTGCTATGATGATGCCCTTTTAAGTACTAATTCTAGATTTTAAAAATCTAAAATATTATTGAGCTTCTTAATCTCCAGCCTATTTTCCCAAAATTCATACAAAATTCATAAGCTATTCTGCATATGTAAGACTTAAACTAGATGTATAGCTGTTTTAACTTATGTATAGAGCAGAGGCTTTCAACAGGACCGAAAACAAGCTCTTTAGATTTCTTCAGTGATATGGGATTCCATTTGTTAATACTTGTTACTCTCTGCCCAGATTGAAATGCTCTGGGATTTTTTAAAATTCTAGGATAAAGATTGTATGGCTTTTGTTGTTTTCCTACCTCCCTCCTCCTTTGTGTTCTATAAAATTTCAAATTTCAAGTATTATAAACACCATGGTAGCTCATTAATTTTCCATTGGGTGAGCAAACAGATGCCATGATTGGAGAGCAACAGCCAGTGAGCAAAAAGTATCCTGGAGACATCAAGCTAGCAGATACCCAACCACCTATCCTTGCCACTGCACATGAAGATGGACACCTCCGCTTGTGGACTATTGAGGTGATGAGGCCTGTTACTAACCTGTACTAGCAAAGGGTGGGAAAGAGAAAAAAGATTATTAAATGAAACTTAACCTCCTAAAATTCCATATAGAATCCAATTTTAGCATTTTTTAACCTTCTAGCCAAATTGTTGGTCTGTAGCTTGCTCACTGAAAATGCTAGTTAAGCCAGCTTTATCACTTAAAAGATCAAATCATCAAAATTGCAAAGTTAACTATTTCATATTTTTCTTTTCTTTAAATTGAGCTATGGTACATGCCACTAAATATTTCATTGGACATGCAAATATTAAAGGATATTAATGATACATTATAGTAAAATAACATATCACTGAAATATTGAGTACACATAAATTTTTAGTTATCCAAACTATTAGAAGAAGTTATTACATGGTGATGAGTGCCCTTAAACATTTTACAGTGAAAACATAACTTTCAGTTACCAGAAGTTTATAAATAATTTGAGGTGGAACTTGGGTGGAGTTTGAATTGTCAGTATAGAAGATGGTGGAAAGAAGGATATTGAATAGGTTGGTGGTGATGACGATAAAATCCTTTGTGAAGCAAAGGAGGTGGTGTCACTTGTAAGGCTCCTTCTGGAGGGAAACCCAGAAAATAGCAGCAGTTTTGTATGCCAGATGGTGGGATCCAACAACAGAGCACGATGGCTGTCTGCTAGGTAAAACCTCCAAGGCTATCAGTGGATCATAGCTTATTAGAGGAAAACTCTTGGTTTAAAAATATAAAATATTATAACAAAAACGTTCCCTGAGATGATCTTAGTATTGGAACAATGCCTTTCTTCTGATAGAGAGATAAAAGAGTGAGATAGGAAGAGAAAAGATTATATCCAAGTAAATCTCAGGAAATGTGTAGCAGATTCAAATTCTTTCTTCTCAAGCTTGGATGTTTGTTTTCTGAGACAGGCAAATACCTGTGGGAGTCCTTCCCAGTGATGACATATTATTAAGCGCTGAAAAGCAATTTGCTGAATTTGAATCTCTTACAATCTCTAATCTTGCACCAGTATTTAAAAACAGACATTTCTAAAAAGGCAAATGCAACATTCCTATTTCAAACAAATGGGACACACTTAAACCTGAAAAAAATGTTTGTTTAAAAGGAGGATATATAACTGGAAAAGAAATATGAGGAATTTCATGAACAGCCATGAGAAGTACAAAAAAAAAATGAAAAACAACAACAACAACAAAAAAAAAACCACACCAAATGTAGAGATGATCTGTAATCATCAGAGTCCAGATGTTTATCCTTAATAGTTGCCTACACCTTTATGACTATTTAATTCAGGAAAAGAAGTTCACATAGATTGTTTCAAATTATTTTTATTTCAAAGAAGAGAATCACGTTTTAGTAGTAGAGATAATTCTTTAGATTCTTTATAGAGAATCTCAATGCCAATATGAATGTTATAGGATATATTATCATAATTTATTCAGGGAAAACTCCTGAAAGATATGCTACCTTTTACGAAGCATTCTGCCATTTCTCTGACATCTCTGTATGTTGACTCCTGTGCCAGGATTCTACTGACTGGAAATGTGGGTGAGTCACCATTATTCTCAGGTAGTCAGCCACGGCTGTCGTGACCTATATGGTATAAAAATGGATGTAGAAAAATGCATTTATGAATACCAAAGAATAAGGGAGATCCTCAAACACTAGAGTGTTGTGAATAGCTCACTGAATAAATAGAACAATGAACGAATGTCAGAAGAACCCACTTTATTCCTCGCTCTTTCCTTAAAGCAAGACATTCTGTCTCTTCCAGCCTTAAAATGGGTACAGAACTGTTCATATTTTACCTTACATATTGGAAATAATGTAATCTTTTCATTTTTAATCTTGAAAGGGTTATGGGGCATTAATTTTCATTGTTAAAGGGAGTAGGGAAATAAACGAGCGAGGAAAGGGATTATTTGTTCCCAATAGGGGACTTTATTTTATATTTATTGTTATAACTAACATAGTTGGTCTTCTTCCATCAACACTATTCTTTCTCTATTGATGCTTCCTACTTCATTTCTTCTAACTTTTGAATTAATCATAAATTTCTCTTTTCATCTCATACTTTTAAAAGTTATGTGTGTGAATGCACATGCATGTGTAAATGCATTTTTTAATTTTACTAGTGTTTACTTTGGGTTTAAAAAAAAATAACCAATTTGTTAGAATTTAGATGAAAACAGCATCTTTTCAGTTAAACAGAAAACAACCCACTTTACCTTTTTTTGCCCTACACCCACCCCTTCTTTTATCATTTGCTAATGTAATCTTGAGCTGTGTAAATACTCAAGACAGTAATTGCTGAATTATAGGGTAAGAGTATGTGTAGTTTTGTAAGAAACTGCCAAACTGTCTTCCTAAGTGGCTGTATCACTATCCGTTCCTACCAACAATGAATGACAGTTCTTAATGCCCCACATCCTTACTGGCATTTGATGTTCTCGGTGTTTTGGATTTCGGCCATTCTAATAGGTGTATACTGGTGATATCTCACTGTGGTGTTAATTTGCATTTCTCTAATGATATACGATGTGGAGCATCTTTTCATATGCTTATTGTCATCTGTGTACCTTCTTTGGTAAAGTTTCTGTTCAGATCCTTCTTTGCTCATTATTTAATAAACTCGTTTTCTTATTGTTGAGTTTTAAGCAGTCTTTGTATATTTGGATAACAATCCTTTAACAGATGTCTTTTGCAAATATTTTCTTGCATTCTATGGCTTGTCTGCTTGTTCTCAGTGTCTTTTGTACATCAGAAGTTTTAAATTTTAAATATTTTAAATTTCTCTTGAGATTTCTTTTTTGACCTGTTATTTAAAAGTATGTTGATTAATCTCCAAGTATCTTGGGATTTTCAAGTTAAGTTTTTGTTATTGATTTCTAATTTAAATCCATTGTGCCTTTTCCTGTATTGAGATTTTTTTTTTATTTTAAATTTGTTAAGGTATAATTTATGGCCCAGAATGTGATTTATCTTGATGAATATTTTACAAGAGCTTGAAAAATTGTTTATTCTGCAGTTGTTGGATAAAGTAGTCTATAGATGCCAATTATATCAAAGTGATTGGTGGTACTATTGAGTTCAACTATGTCTTTACTGATTTTTTTCCTGCTAGGTCTGTCCATTTCCGATACAGGGGTGTTGAAGTTTCCAGCTATAAAAGTAGATTCATCTATTTCTTCTTGCAGATCTATTAGCTGTACCTCAGGTATCTTGATGGGCTGAGACTAGGCATAGTCATGTTAAGGACCAGTATGTCTTCTAGGAGAATTGTCCTCTTTAACATTGTGTAAGGCCTCTCTTTATTCCTGATGATTTTCCTGGCTCTGAAATATTCTCTATTTGCAATTAAGATGGCTACTCCTGCTTTCTTTTGATTAGAGTTAGCATGTAAATCTTTATCTCTTTACTTTTAATCTATGTATGTTTGTATTTAAAGTGGCCTTCTTGTAGACAACATCGAGTTGAGTATTTTTTTAATCCGTACTGTCATTTAAGTGGTCAATTTAGACTAATGATCTCTAAAGTGATTATCGATACAATTGAATTAATATCTACCATATTTCTTACTGTTTTCTGTTTGTTGACCTTTTTTTTTCTTTCTGTTTTTATTTTCCACTCTTTTTTATACCTCTTCTGGTTCTAAATGAGTGTTTTATATGATTTCATTTCTCTGCATTCTTAGCATATCAATTATACTTCTTTAAAACTTCTTTTAGTGGTTTCTCCAGAGTTTGCTATTTATATTAACATCTAATGTCCACTTCAAATAAAACAATACTACTTCACAGGTAGTGCAAATACCTTATAATAACTCTTATAATAACTAAGTTTCCTAATTCTACCCTCTCATCCTTTATGCTATGATTGTCATTCATTTCAAATATTCATAAATTATAATAATTAAATCCATTGTTGCTGTTATTTTGAATAAACTTATCTGTTCATTTTTGTTTTATCTTCACTCATTTCTTCTCTTATGCTCTTCCTTTCTTTTTGTAAATATGAATTTCTGCCCCATATCATTTTCTTTCTTAAGAACTTTTTAAGAAATTACCTTGTAAGACAGGTCTACTGGCAATAAATTCTGTCAATTTTTGTTTGAGAAAGTCTTTATTTCTCCTTTACATTTTTAAAATTTAATTTTATTATTAGTTTCAAGTATACAGTTCATTGGTTAGACATTTATAATAATTTCTAAGGATACAGAATAGTGTTTTTTTTTCCTCAACATTTTAAATATTTCACTCCATTTTCTTCTTGTTTGCATTGTTTCTGAGGAGATGTTTAACGTAATTTTTATCTTTGCTCCTCTGTAAGTAGTGTGATTCTCTCCATCTCTGGCTTCTTTATATTTGATTTTCTATAGTTTAAATATGGTATGCCCCAGTGTAGTCTTTGTTGCTTTTTTAAATCTAGTCATTGTGACTGCCATTTGGATTGTAAGATGATTATCTCCATAATACTTAGAGTTTTGTTTAGTTGTCATATATTCATTTCTGTTTTATCCACCCTGATGTGTAAAAGAACTTTGACTCTGAGTGTATAAAGCAATCTCATTATGACTTATTAAGTCAGAAAGAAAAAATAATTGGTACATATAAAAATTGATATATCAAATTTTTTCTTTCATTTCTGATTTCTCAAATTCTATTTTATTTATCCTTATAAATGACTGCATCAAAATAACTTGGCAGTTTGGGTAGTATTTACTTAGACAACAGAA
Organism: Cynopterus sphinx; assembly: GCA_030015415.1. Lineage (NCBI taxonomy): Eukaryota > Metazoa > Chordata > Mammalia > Chiroptera > Pteropodidae > Cynopterus > Cynopterus sphinx. The sequence continues at coordinate 8,826,250 of CM057394.1, forward strand.
TATCTAATTAAAGGTTCTAATATTTAAATTTTATTCAGAAGGACACATTATCCTTTCCAGTATCAGTTCCTTCCTGGATCCACCTCATGATGAAAAGGTAAGAACTTTAGTTTTGGTTTAATTAGTGAATCACCACATATTTATTCAGTATTTCTCTGTGCTAGGTACCACAAAAGATAAAAATACAAGTCTCCCAACTCTTAAGTCATATATACTACTATTGAAATTTAAGCTATAAGACAAATAACAATGATCTACTGGTAAAAAGGGTGGATGAATAAGTGAGTGAGCCAGCTAGTGGTCACTTTGCATCTACTTCATGTTTTGACTTATTTATGAGAATCTATGCAGAAACCCAGAGCTTAAAAGAATTCATACATTATCTAGTCCTCCACAGTTTCTATATTTCATACATCTTCATAGAAAAAAATTCCATAACCTTTCCTTGCAAGCTTAACTTTGTGCTCAATGCCCAACCATTATTTTCAAGAAACTCTTTCTCACATCTATTCTAAATCCTCCATATAATTCAAACATGTTATTCTTTTTTTAGTGTTAATGAAATATAAGTGTTACCATCATCTCCTTATTTTATAACTATTTATATAGGTACTTTTTGTGTATATGTGGCGACATACACACACATACACACACATACATACATACACACATAGAGACAAATATATACATATGTGGCATATATGTATAAAAAGGCTCAACACTAAAGAATATAGCAAGAAAGCACTATGTTAGCATAGCTTATTTACCTTTAAGTTAATACTTCAAATCCAAAAGCTATATGTTAGCTCAAATAGTAATGTCTTTTTTAATTATAAGAATTAACATATGGATACATGGATTAGGATCTTGTGGTATTTTAGAATGGTTATTGTTTTAAACATTATTTCATTTTGTTTATGGTTTTCTTTTTGTTTCTAAGAATCTATTATACTTTTTATAAATTTCAGCTATTAAGCTTTAGTATGATTATATACACACACTTTACAGAGGGAAACTCAGAGTGGCTTGTCTAGGATCACAAAGACAGTTAGTGATGAAGTCAGGGTCAGAACCAGGATTCTTGCCCTCTAATCAAATGTACTTTTCAGATATAACATGTACTGCTATCAAATGAAAAACAATAAGATTCAGTTTATAAAGCACATTTCATTTATCAACAACTATAAATGTCCTATAATTAAGGCATGCTGTGAGCTGAACAAAAACAATGATATGCTTAAATCATGCATAAGGAGATTATCTAATTGTTTTCTCCTACTTGTGATGATTCTCAATATCCTATTATTAATTTTAACAGATAAAAACATGATTTTTGCAAATGCACTTTCCATGAACCTGCAACCAAGATCTTTCAAAATTCATACGAATATTTAAAACAAACATATAATTACATTGAATTATAGTAATAAAATTTATTTTAAAGCATTTTTACCAACTTTAAAGAAGAGACTATTTTAATAACTTATTAATTTTTCTCCATTCAATCTCATTTCAACCTTTTCTGTATTTGGACAATATGATTTTCCAATTTGTACATGGCTGCCTATTTATAAATATACAACAGAATCTGGTTTTAAGAGGCCTCATCATTGCATAGACTAATATATATGATGCATTAAGCCAGATCCAATTACAGAATACTATTATGATGAAAACCTAATATGTCATTCAATAAGTAAGAGGTTAATCTGGTTCTCTTGCAACATTACTGTTAAAAAAGATACTCCATAGAGTACAGATATTCTGTGAAGTAGGATAGTCAAAACCTGTCCCCAGAAAGAAAAATAATACATATGGTTGCATACATGTGAATACAGAAAAAAAGAGCAGTGTTTTTCTAATTACAGATTGTAATCCACTGGGGATTGTAAAATCAATATAATGACTGTCAAGCAGTATTTTCATAAAAATGGGAAAGAATGGAGTAAAATTAAATATGGTAGAATAGAATAGATAATATCAGTGTGTGTTACACACCGTAAGGTTAAGTATTCTTTTGTGAAGGATACTGAAACTCATTTCAGATGCATGTACAGGTACTGTGTGTCTTTACTGGGTCATGAAGTAAAAGGTAGTTCTTATTATAGATATAGTCATATTAGGGAAATGCTTGTCTACCAAGGCATTGTACAAGATTTCCTTGTACAGCTTAGAGACAATAAGAGGTAGGAGAATGCAGAAGATTTCACCCAGGCTCTCTAAAAAGAACCACTGGGAATTGAATCAGAAGGCCAAAAAATTTAGGGGAATTGTGCCTAACCTTTGTTAAAGTCTAGACAAACAGGAGCCTCATAGGAGAACTGTAAGCTGCCAGAATTCTAGCCGCACAAATGCTCCTAGGAAAATGACCCAGGAAGAAGTAAGGTCTTAGTCTGTGTTCATCAGTGGTAAAGGGAGCATACTCTAAGGGGATGTGACTGCAGAGCAAGATCTCAGTTGACAACCCTCATTTATAAAATTTAGAAATGACTTCTGAGGCTTCTTTAGGGGCTCTAAACTTAAGCCACATCCTGAGGAGCATACAAATCAAGCTCAGTATGATTTTGAAAGAGAATGAGCTGGGCCCATTTCTTTCATTAATTCTTTGTGGTATATAGTTATCATATACTGCCCCCCCCCAAAAAATAGTCGGAGCTATATCTGAATAAAATTTGAAATTAGGGAAAGACTTCTTGCCAATCTCCCCTTTAGTTTCCACTCTGCTTCTTCCTGTTTCTAATTATATTCACTCTCGGTTCTCCTACAACCATTCTCCTAAGGCTATTCTTTCACCCAGTCAGTTAGCTATCTCAACCAAATGAACTGCTACTCATCAAATAAATGATAAATTGCTAAAGACATAAGATACTTCCTCTCCCAAGGATATGTGTAGATTAACAAATATCTAAAAATGGAATTTTTGGCAGCTTAACAAGCAAGAGAAGAGCTAATTGAGGTAAGGACTTCATCTTCCACAGATGTTCACACCAGTCACTCATAAGATGGGTCCTTTAATGATTAATGGTTTTGCTCTAGGTTGAATTTTGATCAGCACACATTTGTTCTAACATATATGCATTATTTTTGCCATTTAGAAATTCAAGCAGCTGCTTGCCTGGCGTGCTCATTCTTTAGAAATTATTCAAGTAATCTATGTAGAAGAAAAACAAGTGGTGCTTACTGCCTCCATCGATGGCTCAGTAAGGTATGGACTTTCATATCATGAATTTGGGGTTTGAGTATGGGAGGAAAGGATATTAGCTAAAGTTTAAGTATACACACTAAATGCAATGTTGATTAGCTGACAAAAATAAATAAACAAGTAAAGGTGGCACAAAAGGGCTTTGAACAGTTGGCCACTGATTTGGAATTCTTTTCCATGCACAAGGAAATGAGATGTGATGCTCATTTATGTTAGAAAGTATAATAAATACTTTCAACAAATGTTTTTTTTGTAGACTTATTTCAAAGAATTAAGCAGGATAGGTAGGTCAGAGCAATAGGCCCAGGCCCAGGGAAGACCAAAGAAAGAGACATGGGATCAGAAGTCACAAAAAGTTACAGGAAAAAAAAAAAAAAAAACTAATATTGAGAAAAGTGAAAGTGAACTGATTATTTCAGTGACAATGTGATTGATTTTATAAAGCCTACTTGCTTTTTTTTTCTTCCATGGCTGCCTCAACTGATTTAGAGGGGTTGGTTAGCACAGTGTTGCAATTGGAGCAAACTGAGATGATTTACATGAGGAGTGTGGCCGATTACATTCTCTTAGAGAGCCTCCCTTCAGGATTAGCTTTTTTTTCTCACTGAAGTATAACTGACATATAACATTACATTAGCTTCAGGTGTAGCTAATGTTCTCAGGTTCATAATGTTGTCCTCTTATGAACTAAAGCTAGGTAAGATCAAGAGAAGGAGCGAGGCTTCAAAGTGTATTAGAGGGTTTAAGAATAATGAAAATGAAAAAGAAGAAATATTTTATATTGCGTAAAAGACCCTGGACTACAATGCAACAGACCATAGCCAGCTGTGTGAGTGTCAGTCTGGTGGTGACTTAGCCAGGGACAGGCCATGCAGTATCTAGGAGGTGTGGCTCAAGATCTGGATCTTCACCTTGTAAGAAATAGCCACCAAAGGATTTTAAGCGAGTGACTAACATAATTTGAGCAACATTAAAAAAATAAATTAGGAGAGAGTGACATCATCATCATGCCAGAGTGAGACAACCCCTTCGTATCACCCTGTAAATCTTCAGCTAGTTGGACATCTAAAACCTTACATAGGTTCCTCTGCTTAACACATTAGGATGCCTGGGAGATCCACACATTGATACATCAGAAGGTTAGGCATACTGAAATGTGTAGAAGAGGCAGGACAGGGGGAAGGACAGGGATGATGCCCACAGATGTAGTTTTCTGGCCACTGAGGCTGAGCTCCTAGACACAACAAACATGGTAATAGCACAGGAGTCAGGATGAGGGCCCCTCATCGTAACCTACAGAGGGTAAGAGGGGCCGCAGCAGTGTCAGTGCCCCAGAATCTAGCTCCCTTCCCTGATTTCGGTGGAGCCCAGCAGCATCAATGGATACCAGTAGCCATAGAGAACCAGGAAGCACCATGGCAGTCTCACAAACCTGGGGACCCCCAACCTGCCACATCCCCGCATCATGGCGGTGGTGCCTCAAAATCAAGTGACATGGACACAGCTGAGGCACCCATCACAGTAAATGATGACTGTCATGATTCCCAACCACAACCCCCACCACAGCAATAACTCCCATGAGCACAGCAGTGATTCCCCACCACGATAAACACCCACAGCAGTGATTCCCTATCATGATAAACACTCTCGGAAATGATTCCCCCACCACCATAAACACCCACAGCAGTGATTCCCCACCACGATAAACAACCACAGAAATGATTCCCCACCACAATAAATACCCACAGCAACGATTTTCCACCCCAACTCCAGAGTAGCACAGGTAAGAGAAAACAAAAACTTGCACAAGAGCAACATCAAGTGGAAAACAAAGGAAAAACCTCTAAACACAAACCTGCTTGAATTGTTCAAATCAAATGGTACCTAAATAAGAAAAGCGTTCACTACTTCAAATGTGCCAGCATTTCTAAAACATTAGACACATGCATTCTTCATATGTTTATTATAGCAGTATTTACAATAGCCAAGATACGGAAGCAATCTAAGAGTGGATGTATAAAACGATAAGCACATATATACAATAGAATATTTCTCAGACATAAAAAAGAATAAAATCTTGTCAACTCCCACATGGATGGACCTAGAGGATATTATGCTAAGTCATAGAAGTCAGAGAAAAACAAATACCATATGACCTCAAACAAAACAGAAAAAACTCATAGATACTGAGAACATTTTGATGGTTGCGAGATGGGAAGGGGGTTGAAGGGTGAAGTGAAAAAGGGGGAGGGATTATGAAGTACAAATTGGTAGTTAAAAAGTAGTCATGGGGATGTAAAGTACAGCACAGGGAATATGGTCAACAGTATTGTAATAACTGAATGGTGTAGATCGATGCTGTATTTATTGGGATGATCACTTCATAAGTTATATAAATATCTAATATTTAAGTGTTGTGCACTTAAAACTAATATAATATTGTGTATCAACTGAAACTCAAAAATAAGTATTTTGAAAAAAGAATGACTTCTGGCATATACAATTAGGTGAATATTGGTGTCATTCATCAAGAGACGAGTCACGAAAAGAAAAATGTCTAGAACATGGATGAATGAAGAAGAACTTTTAGAAATGTTCAGTTCAAAGTGAATCTGTGGGGTTAAGGTCCTCTTTGGAGCAGAGAGAGCTGCTTCTTCTGTCGAAAAGGGGATCTGCTGGTTTATCAGTAGGGAAAATTAAGAATATGACATTTTGCTTTATATAGGTGCTCTTCACAACTCTCTCCCTTGGGTCTCTGCTCCAACTTCTTTTCATCTACCCATCCTCAGAAGTGTTAACTGGGGACTGTAGTACACACACACACACACACACACACACACACACACACGACCATTTGCGTGCACACATCTGTTGTTATTAGCAGTCCCTGCTCAAAAAAGTAACCCTTGACATGAGGAAATTGATTTTATGATTCCTTCCAGTGAAGAGCTTCCTAGAGACTTGGTTCAAAAAGCCTTGCTCTATTCACAGCTATCTCAGAACACACTTCTCTTTATAACTAAGCTTCATTCTTTTGCTAATACTAGCTGCCACTTTCGAAAGGAAGAGGCGGTTTTAACACTCTACATTTGTCAATAAAGATTATAATTTTATAATATAAAAAAAGTAATGGCTTAAGACTAAAGTTACTTCAGTCCTTGCCTACAATAGAATGAACTTAGAGTTGTCCCTCGCCCCTCTAACTTCTGTGTGGAAAGAACTGGTCCATTTTGCTTCAGGTCTGGCAAGACCATGATGTTTATGTGGTGTAGGGGAATGCGAATATATAAGGGATGTATGATGCTCATGTTACATTCTCAGAAACTGTCAGGTGTGAGGAGTCCCGACAGGATACCTCTGCTCGGCCTCCTCTTCAGTGCCTACTGCTTGGATCTGGGATACCACCTGGACTTTGTATGGTTTCCTTTGAGTTCCTTTAGCTTATCCTCCCTCTAGGTTGTTGCAGCAAATGATGATTATTTCCATCATTTGCTACTCTGAGGTTGAGATCAAGACATGAAAGGAGGATCTTCCAAATACTATCTTATCTTTCCATATGACATCAGGAAAACACTCCTGCTAGTAACAATTCTGTATTTAAACCACTTAGGCTATTTAGAGGCCCCCCCTGGAGTGAATTGATGGTAAAATAATGCATATAGATGAAGAGCCACTTCTCTTACCATCAGAACTCAGTTTTAAAAATTAGTATGTTATTTCCACAATAGTAGGAATTGTAGATGGAGACTGAAGATTTTGATAACAGTAAAACCATCAGTAAGTATCTCCTACCACAAGTTCTACTGATGCTGCTACAATAAGTAGACAACTGAGATATAGCCCATTCTAAGACCTAATTCAGCTAATATACTGTCAGTCCACATGTATTCTGATTAACTTAATTAAATTAACTAAATGAGCTGTGTTAGTTGGAGAAAAAAAATCTATTCTTTATTTTCTGGCTTAATGAAAGGATATCACAAGTACAGATTCCAATTGACATTTCCCCAAATCGTTGTACATTAGAATTCTAACTGATAAAATGTTTATATTATGATTAGCTCCGAACATTTAATAGGAAGAGTCCCAGACTCAAGTTTATTATCCCTGATGGACCAGTGAAAAGCTAATCATTAACAAAAGAACTTCTACTGAATTCCTGTTACTTTATTCTCCCTACCTCTGCCTTTCCTCAGACTCTGGCATGCCCAAAATGGTCATTACTGTGGATATTTTGGACAACAAAGATTCTTTGAAATATCACAGACGAGTGATTTCATTTTGCCTTGTGATGTTAATGAATATCCTATAGAAATAAAAGAAGAAAGCAAGTTCACAGAGAAGAAACAAAAATATGAATATCCTCTGGTATTTGACCGGCAAAGGTAAGATCATTGGGCTTGCTTTAGAGGGCAGACAAGAATTAAACTATCATGATACTGTAACGCTGTGCAGACATGTCGAATTCAAAAGTGGAAAGCCTGAATCTCTTCAACAAGTTTTCAATCCAATGGAAGAGTTCATAAAAACCTATAATTCAGTATAACAGTACTGCTAAGAACACCAATTCTTAAGATAGTCACAGGACAAACAGGACTCAATCAAACAAAGAAGACCAAAGAGGCAATTGCCTAATCAAAGGCACAAAATAATGAAAGACTATCACAATCTTTCAAAGCTTGGAGTCCAGGGAGCAAGTAGGGAAGATGTGGTAGATAAGGCAAGAATGTCTTCACATTGTAAGTAAATAATTATGTCTTGCCTGTAGAAAAATGGGCCTTCTTCTGTAGAAGTACTACTCCATCTTAGGATATACTGCTTATTTTTAAAAATGTTTTTAATGCTTAGTTATGGCTTTTTAACTATATACATAAGTAAGATTTAACTACAGTAGAAGCTATCCTGAGTCACACAAATACCAAGCGTTGGTTTTTTACCTAAGGTTTCCTTATTCCTACTGTACATTTTTCCAATGGTTTTTAATGAATTTAACTACATGGAATGTTCAAGTTTAATAGAAATCTCTTTGGCTTCCCTGGAGGGATATCTGGGGAGCCAAACAGAGTAAGACTGAAGTGCGAGGTAGTATCATTAGGGCTGATGCTTTGGGAGCCAGAGAACTTGGGGGCCCAGAGAATAAAGAATGTGATGGGCACTTGTTTGGTAGGATGAGAACTAAAGATATGTGTATGTACTAACAGTTTTCCCTGCATCTTCATATACAGGTGGAGGAAAATGAGCTCAATGTCTTTGCTTTTTAAACGTATAACTCCCAAGGCTTTTGAAGTGGAACATGATTTTAAATTTTTCGAGTCTCTTTCTTCTCCAAAGGTAGCTTTAAAAAAATAAAATAAAAACACTTTGCTTTTGTTTTTCTGAATTTAGCTATGTACATTTTATTAGTTTTCTATTGCTGCCTCTTCGTATCATACCTTAAATACCTTTCACTTAGAAGTCTCCAATTTTACCTGCAATATTGTTTTGCCCATTCCTTTTTATTCTCAATTCTGTAATATTTATCTTTCACTTTTTATACTAATTGATTTTTGACATGTTATCAATAACAATACAATGGTAATAATTATTTAAGTAGCAGCCTTACCATATACGTTATCTCATTTGATCCTTATAACAGTCAACAGGGTAAAAATTTGCCTAAAGTCATGCAACTAATAAGTGGCAGAGTCAGAATTTGAACCTAAGAATTTTATTACTTATGAATGTGTTCTTTCCATTCAACATATACTCTTCTGTTTTATAGCTTCGAAGACATGCCTTGGAAGGTTTCATGACTGAAAACAAAGAAGCAGGGATTATTTTTGGTTCTCTGCCTATATATAAGGTGCGTTGAACATTTCTAGACTAGAATGGTTAAAGAACAGTAAGGAATCTGACATCTCCTTCCTGACCCTGGACTATCAAGCAAGGTTGGAGGAAATCACATAACTAAGCTGACTGATGCTCCCATAAACATGCAGAGAAGTCTTCAGTTCTGTGTATCAATGGCCTTGATCGCTTGTCTCTGGCATTCCACATTGAACAGTACTATAAGAAACTCTTTCAAAATTTATCATCCACATGATAAAATTCAAATGCTTTTAGCCTGGCATAGAAAACATTCATGACCTGGCCTCTGTATAACCTCGTTTCTACCAGATTATACCCTATACTCCAGCAATACCAAATTATTTGCTATTCCTTAAGCATCACTATTCTTCCCTCTTCTGTGGTTTTGCCTGTGTTGCGCCTCTGCTTAGAATTCATCTACCTCTTGTTTTCCTCTAAACCCTTACTCATCCTTCAAATCTCCACTCCAGATAATCTCTGTTAAATTAAAGAACTCAATAGCTAGCCAAGAATAACAAACCGTAGATGAAATATTTGAAGTTCATCTTAACTTATTATTTCTTAAAATGTTACTTTTCCTTCCCAAGAACATGTTCATTGTAATAAGTATCAAACACTTAGGTTACAGATGATACTATGGGTGAAGTATTAAGAATCTAAAGATGATACTATGGGTGAAGTATTAAGAATCAATAGTGGGCAGCTGGGAAGGGGAGTGTGTTTTAAAGCAACTGGAACATCTCACTCCCTATCACCCACCTCAGAATTCACATTGTAGAAGTAACCACTTTAGTCTGCCTTACTAACTATTAATGGCTTCTAGGTACCAAGCCCCACTAGTCTAAGATTCCTTCCACTCATTGGTTCAGATGTACAAAGGGAATCTTCAGATGGCATTCCAGGAAAGAAGAAGGGAGGTCATGTTCAACATGAAAAAGTAAGTTGGTATTTAGAATTCCATGGTATGTCCCATTTCTGTTTGGATTGTTAGTTATTCTGTTCCCAGAAGTATTCTGGGCTTAAAATGATCTCGGTTCATACTCTTTATATAAATATTCCAGGATGCATGTGTTTTAGCTCAGTGAGCTAGAAATCATGAATGAATCTGCTAGACAGAGAGGAAAATCAAGCAGGGCCTCTGAGCCTGAGAAATAAATTTTACTAGAGCTAATTTAAGACTTAGGTTTATCGACTAGTTTTAAAGCTCAGGCAATATAATATAACATATCTAAGGGCTGTTTAACCATCCTTGCTTTTTAATCTTATTGTACTTACAGAATGAGGCCATGACACCAAGTAGTTGCTGACTTACTAGACAAGTCAAGGAGAATTTTTCCATGTATTAATAGGAATAACTATTATGATATAAGAATTAAGTGATAAGCTGAGATGTACTCTGACTCCAAATTTCATGCTTATTCTATTAAACCATACAACCTAAAAAACTCAAACCCTATCACTCTTCTACTAGTTCTAGGACGTTTATATGGGCCTAACTTAACCTCTGGCCATTCATCTAGTCATTAAATAAATCAAACATAAAGATGAAGATCTAACGTATGGTAATTTTTATAAACAATGCAATGAAGTCAGACTAAAAGCAGAAAGGAGATGGTGTTCACTGTCTGCACCTAATTAAATAACAGATAACAAATAAAACAATAATAACAAAAAGCGGTTTTATTCAATATAGAAAACTTGACCATAATTTTGTTAGCTTGTGTATTCTTAATGAAAATATGAATGACTCTTGTTCATCAATTTTACCAATTATTTGAGTAAGAATTATTGGCAATAGAAGAGTTTTTATAAAAATAATATCATTTGCTTTTAATTTTTTTGAGTAATAGATAAAACAGTGGCAGAAATAACTGAAAACTAACAGATAATCAAGAGTACTTGTTTTGAGTTTTATAATTTATATATTTTATGCCTCATATTTGCATTATTTGTTTTGCTTAATTTGATATTAAATATAACTTGCATTTTCTAAGTACTATTAAAAAGAAACAGACCCAAAGTGGAATCACTTACAGTAAGACCCGCCAAAATTTTATACCTAACCAACTGCTATTTCAGTCTCTCCAATCCAATCTGGGATTTCCTGATCAGCCTAGTGAGGTTATCTGCCTAATCAGCCCTGGCTTTCCTCTAAGGGGAGGCGACTTTGCCTGAAAAAATTCACTCTTTTAACCTCTTTGCCCCACCCTCCTTCTGCTTGTACAGCTACTCAGAGCACCTTTCTATTTACTAGATGGGATGCCACTCAGTTTGGAAATCATTTAATAAAGCCAGCTAGAGCTTCAAGTTTACTCAGTTGAATTTTGTTATTTAACAGTACAAACTAAAGGACAGAAAGAAGGTGGCCAAATATGTCTTAAATGCCAGGGAGAAGACAAAAACTAAATTATGAATTAGTCATGGTTGATTTACATAATGATCTCCACTCAATCAGAAGTTGATTCTATTATGATAAATTTCATCAGAGATAATAAAATGCAATAATTATTTGTCCTAACACAAAGGAATTTTTAATACATGTGTTGTTTTAGTAGATGTTTTCTTTTTTTCTTAATGGCTCCCTTAGGTCATTAACCACACAAGAAGTCAAAGGGAATAGATGTCTCCATTTACTTACAGAAAAGGTGCCACAAAGCCATGATTAAAAATTCTCTTTCTGGTTTAATGAAAAAAAAAAGTGTGGCCAGGGGGTTAAAACTAGTTTTCAAAATAAAATTAGGTCCTTTTCAGAAACTTGTAGACTTAGCAAGGTGACAATAAAATCTGGAAACTGGTATTGTTTTAAGCAAGATTGTCTGCAATTTTAAGAACCCAAATAGCTAAGTTGGAAAATAGTGGATCAAATCAAATCAAATCAAATCAAAAAGCACTGAACTTCTACATATGCCCCTATACTCTATGGTTTTTCCTTAGAATATTTAAATAACAGAAATTCTCACAATTTTATCTTATGTGAAAAGATTAGTTAAACTGTGAAAAGCTGATATTTTAAAATAGAGCGAGGGCATCCATTCCAGAGGAACTTTCTTGAACGTCTTAGTCCTTGGACCTTTGGAATGTTTGAACTGAGCAAAAATACTTTGGGACTGGACCAAATCCACACTATTTTAAACGACTTTTTAAAGCTGACAGAAATCCTGACTACAGGATTAAAATTGAAGAGTTCTTTAGAACTAGCACCACCGGGCATAGCTAAAGAATAATGTAGTTTATTGGCACCAATAGAAATTCTTTCCTTCTGTCCACATCATTGTTCCCTTCCCTTTCTCACAACTTCCCTTGGCCTTCAGCTCCTAATCGGAACACTATTTGGGTTTCTGCCTGAATCAGTGCTTCCAGAATAGCTATTCTTTTTGACTTCAAATAAGTGCTTGTTGCCTCTCGCTCTGGTCTTTTAGGTTAACAAAACTGTAACTGAGGGATATTGCTAATGGCAGTAGCTAGAGAGAAAGAGGAGCAGAAATGCGACCTATGAGTGTCCAAGTCTCAGGGATTTTTAGGTGGTTGAACTTTGACCTTGAGGTTCATTCTGCATTCTTTTCTTTATAACTCTCTACATCTCCTCTTCCCTTTTTCTTTTCTCTCTCTTCTTCCTTATAATAGACCATAAGGTCAAATTGATACATACTATAAATATTGACTGAATGTTATTGACAAACCAGACACTGCTTGATCTGAATTTAAACCAAATGAGTTTAACATTTTATGTCTTTCAAAAATATCCAATTCAAAATAACTTATTTCTCATTTGTGCAATTTTTATTTGATTTCATCCTCAAAGGACTCTGATGATATTAATATACAATATGTCTCACAACAACCTACCAAGCTTCTGTTTTGTTTTGTTTTGTTTTAACTAATCCTGTACAGATTGGGCCGTCAGGTCCCAGAATGAATAAGCACCCAGTCGAGTAGTTCCAAAGCGCCTGTTCTTCTCCCCACACCCTTCTGGAGCCCCACTTCCTATTTTTGATATACTTTAACACTAGAGGCACACAGAACAGTTAAGTAAATAACTATATTTCTAGGAGGATTAAAATCTCTGCAAAAATTAGTGGTGCACCTTAATTCTAGAAAATCGTGTTTGTCATGAAATGCGTTATTAACTGACATGTCCTTTATTTCACAGACACAACGGAGGAGAAGTCTGAGAAAGCATTTAGTCCCACAAATAAATCTGGCTTCTTCCTTCTTCCCAGCCATGGCCAAGTAAGAGAGAAAATTCGGAAGTGGCTGCTGCGGCCTGAGCTGCACATGAAATGGCAAGGTCTAAATGATACTCCAGTCTTTATTTCAGGATGAAAGTGAGGGTCCACCAGACACTGTCATCCACCTCTTTATCCTCAGGCCATACTATCAATGGTGAAGATTGTTCAGAGAGCTCAGGTGGCCTCAGCTCTGAAACCAAGCAAGCAGCAAGCAGCCAGGTGGCCAACTTCTTTCACACGTTGAAATCCACTTAAGGAATAGCCAATGTCTTGTTTAGTGTCAGCAAAATAACAAAAGAAGCAAAATTAATAACATAAGTAGATCTAAAATAATATAGTCATGAATAGCTTTCCACCTCCCTCCATTGTTCACCCTAATTCTTAATCAAAGTTATTATCCAAATGCATGCAGTTAAAGGCAAATTCCTGTGTGTCATACTATGTGGTTTAAAAATAATTATTATTAAAAAGAAAAATGTTCCTGTTAAGCTTCTAGCTATTTTTCTTCTTTATTTAGGGAAATTTCATATGGAAGAAAATGTTCAGAGTTTCTTAGATTGTCAGAAGTTATTTACATTTAGTCCAGAAATGACTCCAAATAAATAGAATTTGAATAATTATCTGAACTGTCTTGGTCTATTGTTTATTCTCTTATTAATTGACTTTGACATTTTTACCAAATGATTAATTTCACTCATGGGAACTCATGTAAAAAATGAAAGCATCTGAATTGGCACAATAATAAACAAGATTTTTAGTACGTAAAAGGCAGGAGGAAAGTATCAGAACTGAAGCCTGCTGATTGGCTGACATAGGCCTCTTTGAGAAATGATTCAGAGCTCTGAGTAATAAAAGCATCCACACATCAAGGGTTAGTCTGCTTTGCCCAAAGTACCAGGCCACTTGGTGAGAAAATACTATGGCCTCTTAGCATTTAATTCTTCCTTTCCATTCTGGGAAGGGTTCTATAATTCTTAAAATCTCAGCAACTTTAGAAAACTAAGGAAATATTTTATTCATATAAACTTTATTTACGTATTTCTTTTTATGTCTATTTCTTGGTATGTACTAATTTTTGTTGCTCACAGGATTATGATCATTTCTCCTAATTTTCTTTTTATTTTAACTTTTCTTCATGTATTTTTTTTCTTCATGTATTAGCAATAGAGTGACTGCATTGTGGGAGTCAGGGGCTGGGTTCTTGGAGCCCATGAAAAATTTGCAAGGAACGCCAATGCTCAGAGAAGAATGACAGAGTGGACAAAAAGTAGCAAAGCAGAAGTGATTTTATTAAGTAATGCAGGCAAAGTAAACTTTGTGGAAAGGCAAAGTGGGAAGCTCAGTAAAAATCAAGTGCGCTGAGAAATTAGGGCTCTGAGTTTTTATGGGCCATAGCTTCTTTGTTTCTCCTTTATCCCTCCCACCTCCAATGGTCGTGAATCCCCCAGCTTCTCCCTCTGAATCTCCCACTCCTGGCCTGGGCATGCACAGTGTGTGCCCCTAGACCAATTTTCCATAGGTGTGCAATACTTCACAATAAAGATTTAGATAATTAAATTACACATTATGGCCAAAATAGACCAAAACTGCTATCAGGACCTGATGTTTAGAATTGTTGCATTTTACACCTTGAAAAATAGTTTCTCATATAACTTTCATGTTTTATTTCTAAATAATGAACTATGAGAGAAAGGTTCAGGCTGCTAATTACAAGTCGTTTTCTGAAAATAACACAATGTAGGTGTGTACAGGTTTATTTCTAATTTTAAAAAAGCCAAATTAGTTATAATCATCACTAAAATTTTTTCTTTAATTTTATTTTGAAATATTAGCAACATATTGACATACTATTTAGAATTTTTATCAAATGGATGCAATATATGAATTTAGCTATGAACTTGAAGACACATACTGAATTGAATTTTAACCTCATTGCCTCATTGCGTTCCAACATCAGTATTGGTTACAATAACTGCCTTCAACTAATATCCATTAATGATTACAATTTTAACAAAATATGAAAATGAATAAGATAAAAGCTGAGTGGGATTATTATCAAACTAATACAACCTCCATTCATCACCACACGTCTACACTGTAGAAACTCAGCTCTCAAATGGTCCTATTATAAGGAAGAGATATATAAAATATTAAATGGTTGATTTTTTAAAATAGGAAATTGAAACATAAAGTATTACTACTTTAGTGACAGTATCCCTGGGACATTTCTGATAATTCATGGACATTCATTAACAACAAATTGAAAAATATTACCCTGAGAGGTCACGTTTGAATCGTAATATTCAGTCTTACTGCCTTGTACTAGTTAACTTTTAGTTAAAACCAGGCTACTCATTACTCCCCAACAGGCTCTAAACTCTCCCTTATTTTCCTTTGCTCTTGTTCCTGGCCACCAACTATTTTATTATCAAAACATTACCATCTATCAAGTTTTGGGGAATTTCACCTCCTCTACGAGAATCTTTCTCTGTACTTGATCACACCAGGAACAGGATCCCTCTTATTTGGCTTCCATATTTTTTTTCCCTGAGCCTCCCTTGTAATGTTTAACACATTTTACCTCGAATTACACTTATTTGGGGTGCTTACATGTCCTTCCAGATTTTCATGATTTGGTAGTGTTCCAAGTCAGAGATAGAGGATTGGGAATGATAAACTTTAGTGTTAGAACATCAAAAGATGTCAACGAGGTCAATCAGAGAGTGTATGAGATAAAAAGAGAAGGGAACTAAGGACAGAACCCCAAGGAATATCAACATTAAGAAGCAAAGAAAGACAAGCTTAGAAAATTCAGATGAAAATTTGGTATTTAGAAGCCAAATTTGGTAATGCAATCAAGCAAAATGCCAAGAAGCTCTTTTCATTTTTGATATTTTTAGTCAACGTCCTTGTGGCTCTGAGAATTTTGAGATAACTAGTATATATTACTTTTTCAGAAACAATACACTTTGGGCTGTTAAAATAGGGTAGCTAAATATAAAATTGTAGGAGGATATTTTCAAAATTGGAGGGGATTAAACATGTTTAAAACTGAGTTAAAAATACAAAGCAGGAAACTGAAAATACAGGAGATATCTGTGATTTTTTTTAATTTAGTTTCATTTATATAGTACATTGGTTAGACATCTATATAGTTCATAAAATGATCCCACCCCGTTACACCCTCCCTCCCCTGATCCTCCACCTGACCAACATATCAATGCTAATTGCATTCCCTATGTCATGTTCCCTACTCCAATGACCATGCATCAGCTACTAATTTGTATCTCTTTAGTCCTTCACCCTCTTCTCACAGACCCCCAAACCTCCCTCCCCTCTCTGTCCATCACTAAATTGTCCACTATATTTATGAGTCTGTTTTTGATTCGTTCTTTTTATTCCTCAGATTCTGTATAAAAGAGAAATCATGTAGTGTTTATCTTTCTCTGACTTAAATACCTTCTAGGTTTATCAAAGCAATATATCTTTTTACATACCCTTCCTTTTCATATGTAGGGGTCATGTTTCCTTATCCTTTCAGCCACTCTCTTTTGGTTGGAGCACTTAATTCTTTTCCATTTAAGGTACTTATTATAGAAATGTACTCGTTACCATTCTTTATTCCTGTTTTTGATACATGTTTTTTCTTCTTAAAGAAGTCTCTCCAAAATTTCCTATAATACTGGCTTGGTGGTAATAAATTCCTTTATTTATTTATTTCTGTCTAGGAAGCTCTTTATCTGTCGCTCAGGAGAGAAGTGAAAAGTTGCCAAAATGGGGAAGTCAGCCTTAGAGAAATTCTCTTGCTACCGCTAAGCGGTGCTGATGGGACTCAGGCTCCTACCCGGCTGCAGAAGCTGGGAGAAGGCCCCAACTTCAGGTGTTGGCTGGGGATTCTTTAGGCAACCTTTTCTCAGGCAGGCACTTTAGGGGGAGTGTGGCATGGAGCTGTGTTAGCGTTCATTCAAGTCTTTATAGGCCAAGGCTCAAGCTCAGTTGAGAAGAGGGCTCAGAGGAGCCTGGCTAGAGATGGGTCGAGGAGAGAATCTTTGTCACTTCCCAGATTACTTACTAATCGCCCCCACTTTCCCTTCCCAAAGTCTACCGGAAGGGTCCAAAGAATACTGTAACTCCAGCTGCATCTCTCGTTTTCCTGCAGTCCTTTCATAGGTTTTAAAAACTTCAACACATTCACCTGGCGGCGCCCTTTGAACTTCCGCAGCTCGTAACTGAGGCTGCAGTCCGGAAAAAACTACAACTCCCAGCAGCCCCGGCGAGAGCGAAAGCACTCCACATCCCGAGGCCCTTCCCATCAACTCCCCCTTCAAAAGGCTGCAAGAGGTTGCGGTTGGGCAGCCGTGCTCCCAGGTGCAGGGCGGCGGGCGGAGTCGCAGGGAGGGTCGCAGGGCGGCGGGCCGCAGTTGCCCCCGCCGAGGTCGGAGCTCGGAGAGGCCGCCGGAAGCGGAGCCGGCGTCGCGGCGCGGCGCTCTGACGTCACATCCGCCGGGCGGGCCGCCGGCCTTCCCGCGCAAATTGAAAGGTCTGAGCCTTGCAGCGCTCTGAGCTCCGGTGCTCCCCGCTCCCGTGCCGTGGCCGGAGTGAGTCGGGGCGTTGGAGGCGGGTTTGGGAGCCCCCACCAGGCTGCCCTCCCCGAAGAGCGAGCGGAGCGGGCCGCGCGGAGCCTGGGTGCGTTCCTGGCGGTCCGCGGGGGTCGATCTGCGCGTCCCCCCCGGTCCGGGCTCGGGTCTCGGGAAGAGAAGGGCAGGGTCTGACGTGGTCTCCAAGCTTTTAAATGTTGACAAGTGCATTTTCTCTGTTTCCATGCAGGCCGAAGGAAGCGTGTCCGCTGGGATGGGCTTGCGGGCCGCTCCTCCTCGCTGCTGCACATCCGCATGAGATGCAGGAATGGGGAGGGTGGTGAAGTCGTGCCCCGGGCGGTCTCCTTGAGATGCTGTGTGCCACGTGGCACTCCGTCATTCTTACTGTGCCCACGAGGAAAGATTTATTCGAGGACATTAGAAGAAACCTGTTTCATGAAATGTATACTACGTCAGTTTCACTCAGTGCGTAAAAAAACGCTTTAAGAGACTCATTGTTCGACTCATGCTGTGGCTTGGGGACCACCTGCATCCAAAGTGCCTGCCGTGTTTAAAATCCGGAATCCTCCACCAAGCCCCACAACTAGTAAATCGCAGTAAGTAGCAGTTCTGCAAACTGCTAATATTCGACACCTGCTGGTCAGGAACAGCAGAGTTTGCTCAACGGGGTGAGGTCGACCTCTGCTCCTCCTGGGCTTCCTTTCATCCCTTCCTCCCAAACTTAATGTTTGGTGGGAGAGATTTGTCATGAAATGCCAGGCAACTGCACAGTGCCCACTGCTGTCTTTCACTTTTCCTTGTGGGTAGTTGCAGGGAGTGGTTGTTTGGGGGAAGGACTGTGGCTCCACAGTTTCTGTATAGAAAGGGCTTAGGGATTGCAGCCTGGATGGAAGTGAGTGAGCAGTTAAAGCATTTGTCCTGAAGCGTTTATTCTATTTTTCAGTTCAAATGCTTAGCTTCCTACAAAGTTTTGAGTTTCCATTCCTATGCTGGTTTGCATGTTGGTTCTTATAATGCCTGTGTAGAGGGAATGTGATGCCATAGCATGCAGTTTTGTAGAGAAGAGAGACTCATAATTTTTTAGCACCTCTGTGTTCCTAGTACGATTTGAGGGTTTGGAGCACACATAATTCTAAGTGGGAGAGTACTTGAGAAAGAATAAACGTTAAGAAAAATTGTTTTTCTAAAATTTTGGGGTAAATATATTTTGCTTTAAATACTGCGATTTTCCTTTCTCCTCTCATTTTATGTAGTTAACTTGGCACGATGGGGATACAAGGACTACTGCAATTTATCAAAGAAGCTTCCGAACCCATCCACGTGAGGAAGTATAAGGGGCAGGTAGTAGCCGTGGACACGTATTGCTGGCTTCACAAAGGAGCTGTTGCTTGTGCTGAAAAACTAGCCAAAGGTGAACCTACCGATAAGTAAGTTTGGACCTTGTATTCTTTGTAATACCGTATTTTCAGAAAAGGGTCATTTTCATTCAATACAAGGTTTATCAAGAAGTGAAAGTGTATTTTAGAACATTGCAAAATCAGGAATGACTTTTTAGTGTGATATAGGCCTAGTTTTTATTTTAAATAAACTGGAATATCAGCATACTGATGGACAAAGACCTGTAGGTCTGTGACCAGCAGGTAAATCTGTCGCTCCTTTATTCTATGTCTAAGATAAACTTTTTTTAACAGTATTCTGGAAATCCATGATTTCAGACTCCTACTTTCTTGGTACAGACAACACACTGCTAAGCGCCCTTAGCAAAGCAAAGGGACAAGGTATTCTGACCCCCTTTTACTTCAGTGTGGGCCAAAAATGGTGGGGCATGTTGACATCCAGTCATAACCCTGTGACCTCATTTGAGGTAGGACTAATGTCCTCTTTATTTTTCAAATTGAAACATTAGAGAAAGGAGCACAGTTTCTAGACAGGGATCTGCCACAGGGGTTTGGACACTATGTATTTTCTTTTTTTGCAGTTTATTACTTAAGCACAATAGACAATTGGTAAAATATGTAAATCCCACTTATTTCCTAGAAGAAAGGAGGGAAAGTCATTATCAGATGATGAATGTTTGGGGCTTTCAGGCCTATCAAATTAATTTGACCAGAAGCAGCCCATGATAGAACATGTGGGATCTGAAGGATCCTAGCCATTTCTGCTACTCCAACTGCTGTGATCATTTTTTGAAAGCATATCCTTTTCTATACTAAATCTGAGCAGTTGCAGTGGACTTGAAAACTACAAGTTTTTCATTGCTATCTTCACAGTGTTTCTTTGAATATTTTTTTTTTTTCATTAGGCGGGGAACTTTATCTCTAGTTTCTTGTAGTTCTTGAGGATTCTAAGATTTTTTGACTTTGGAAGCGTTATCCAAAATACAGGGAATATCCTTTATCATTAGAGACGTCCTTGTTTGACTCCTGCACAGGGCGTGGGGGTATAGTCACAGCAGTGCTGTGTTGGAACTGACAGGTACGTGTTTACTATACACTGTCTTCAGTTCAGCGTTCAGTGAGCCCTCATTGGTAGTGTATCCATCACTGCAGAAGTTGACAGATGCTATCGGTCAGGTCCCCTTCCCCCTAGAACTGGTCCTTGAATGTTTACCAGGACACCACTGATCATAAGAAACGTTAGGACAATTGGGCAAATTTTAATATAGGCTGTATTTTATGGCTGTAAAATGTCTTGGGTGTGATAATGGTATTGTTGGAGGAATCAGGTATGTATTGTACTGTTCTTTCATCTATTCAATAGATTTGAAATTTTTCCAAGCAAAGAAATGGGGGGCGAGGGGGAGGCAAGATTTGGAACCATAAAGCCTTTTGATTTACAGATGAAGAAAGCAAGGCTTGGAGGGTCTGGTAATTCACTGAATGTCATGTAATCCATTAGGGTCCAAGGCAGGTTTTGAACCCAAGTCCCAATTAGTTTCCATTTCCTATAAAAATATTTACTTAAAAAACAACCTCTTTTCATAATCTAGCTCACCTGTTTTTAAAAAGAGAAAAGTATTATCTTACAAGATGCAAAACACTTAAATATGTTTTCTTTATTGTCATAGGTATGTAGGATTTTGTATGAAATTTGTAAATATGTTACTCTCTCACGGGATCAAGCCTATTCTTGTATTTGATGGATGTACTTTACCTTCTAAAAAGGAAGTGGAGAAGTCTAGAAGAGAGTAAGTTGCTTCTATTTAATCTCTGACTTAATTGCATTAAGGTCTGATGCTGTGGTCTGTATAATACCAAATATTTTCATTTTAGTTTGTTGAGGTCGTTTATACCCTCGTATGTGAATAAATTTCCTTCCATGTTCCATGCATGCCAGAAAGGAATGTCATTGTTCAATTATTAAGTGGAAATTTTCGTCTGTCTAGTTAAATCAAGCTTATTGATTGTGGTGTTCAAATTCCCCACATCTGGACGTGGTTCCATAGTTTACTAAATATACTTTTGATGAAATGTTGATTAGTTCCTGTTTATTCTAAAAGGATTGGTGAAAACCCTAAACAGTGGCTGAGGGACTGACTCCAACCACATTCCACCTGGGCATCCCCCATCATGTTCTTAAGTTCTTAATTCTAGTCACAGACAGTTACAGATTTTCTCTTGCTAATCTCAAGAATGGCTAAAAAGGGTTTCCGCTGTCTGAATCTGGCCTGCGTGCTCTTTCTGTCTTCTCTCTGCGGGATCAGCTTTCTCTGCGAGGGGCCTTTATGATCCTTTTCTACAAAGTCTCCTCATCTGTGGAGCCCAGTCTAAACATGGAACTAGGGAATTTGTGTGCGTATCTATACGTGTATTTACTTTAAAAACCTCATGAGTTTAGACCGATTAACTTCCAATTTAAATTCAGAGTACAGGATTTTTACTTAATTTCTGTATTTCATCTGTATCTCCTTCCTTCCAGCAATTCCCTGTTTTTAAGTGTACAGGGCATGATAAAGTTAGAGTATCTTGTAATTACAATAGTTCCCCCTCTTGTCCACAAGGGATACATTCCAAGATCCCCAGTGGATGCTTGAAACGCCAATAGAACTGAGTCCTATTATACTGTTTGTTCCTATACACACATACTTCTGATAAAGTTTAATTTATAAATTAGGCACACTAAGATATTAACAGCAATAACTATTAATGAAATATAACAATCATAACAACATACTATAATAAAGGTTATGTCAATGTGGTCTGTCTCTCTCAAAATAGCTCCTTGTATTCTACTCATCCTTCATGTGATGTGAGACGACACAGTGCCCAAGTGATGAGATGAAATGAAGTGGAGACACTAGACAAAGGGGTGATAAATGTCCTGGGCAGGAAGGAGCAGCACAACATTGAGGTTTCATTATGTTACTCAGAAAGGCGCACAGTTTAATACCTGTGAATTATTTCTGGAATTGTCTACTTAATATTTTGGGTCCACATTTGTATATGGGTGACTGAAACTACGAAAAGTGAAACTGGGGATAAGGGGGGACTAATGTACTTATTTATTTTCTCCCACATTACACTCAACAATGGATTTGAAATAAAATAGTAATACTACCACTACCAACATGATTATTGCAAATAGTTAAAATTTCGTTCTTTTTCTTTCACATATGCTCTCTCTGTCCCCATTTAAAAAATAGTGGTACTAAACGGTCAGAGCAGATAGCTCTTGCTCTCTCTCCCTGTTTAACCCTTATTTAGTCTTCATTCTACAAATTATCATCTGTTTCATGATTACTAACAGTCTTTATACCAGTGCCTCTCGTGTAATTTTGGTTTTTCTGTAGTTTATTGTCTATTTCAGAGAAGCTCATAGAAAGGAGATCAGAGTCCTCTGTAATTGTAGCTTGTGCAATACCAGCTTTATTATTATCTTCTTGCACTTTCAAATGAGTCAAACTTTATTCTAGGAAAATTTCTTGAATTATAGTTTTATTACTATTTCTTGAGTCAGCCTCTTAATTTTCTTTGCAGAAGACGACAAACCAATCTTCTTAAAGGCAAGCAGCTTCTCCGTGAGGGGAAAGTCTCAGAGGCCAGAGAGTGTTTCACCCGTTGCATCAACATCACACACGCTATGGCCCACAGAGTAATTAAGGTAAGGTAAGCTAGACGAGAAATACAGCCAAAGCAACAAATGGCTAAGATCATTTAAGCTGGTTGTTTATTCATGAGAAAGAATGAAGGGAGGAAAACAATCATAGACCAAACCTCCAGGAGAGGGCAGATGGCAGAGGAAGAGGGAACGTTATCTTTAGATAAGGAGTTCAGCAATTTCCAAAGGAGAAAGCCTAAGGAATAAGCAAAGCTCTCCCTTTTTAGATGAGTCATGAAGATAAACTCCATCAGCATGCTGTCCGTACAGCTGGAAGGGATGCATTCCTGAGGTTCAGTCCCACCCCAGTCTCATGTAGTCTTCAACACTCACCCAGCCTGCCTCCTCTGACAACTGTCAGAGGTCTGAGGAAGCAGCCTGGAGACTCTGGATCTCTACATGCCTAGGCTGCTTGATCTACTCTGCTCGGAAGCTGCCTTTTTGTCACTGAATATTAGCGTCCCCATGCCCACAATTCCCGCCCTCACTTCCCCATTTCAATAAACAAATGGGAGAATAAATATAATGATTAGATTCTGTAGTGTATCAGTTCACTGTCAGACTTTTGTAGTTTGACGAGAGAACCTGTTATTTTTATGGGGAAAATATATTCAAAGCTCCAAACACATGTCTTATATACTTTTAGAACATAGCCATTCTTAAGGTAGCTTTGTATAACTTGAAATAATTAAGTTTTGTAGTTTTTTGCCTCCCTCCCCCAAATGTATAGCAGTATTTCTTTTCTCCACATTTATAAATTGATGTCTTGGCTCTATTGATTCGTTCAGTATATGCTAAGACTAAAAGTAGAAAAACATACTTCAAAAGAAATGATTTTTGAAAATAATATTAGCATGTGCATGATGAGGCTATTAATAAAATGGATTTGAAACGAGAGGTTTAGTTCTTTCCGGAGGCTGTTCTGCGGATTGACTGTGATGCTCTCTCACAGGCTGCTCGGTCTCAGGGAGTAGATTGTCTCGTGGCACCTTATGAAGCAGATGCACAGTTGGCCTATCTTAACAAAGCTGGTATTGTACAAGCTATAATTACAGAGGACTCTGATCTGCTCGCTTTCGGCTGTAAAAAGGTACGTAAGTCATGTATATCAAGGGGCTAAACTTTTTCCTCTCCGGTAATATTTAATATCTGTAATTAATGTCTACTTACAGTGCTAATAATTATTTAAAATGAAATGTTTTGCTGCTTGACATTTTCAGAGTAAGCCTTTAAGGTTAGAGCATTTTGTTGTTGTTTTGGTCAAATTCTTTGGTAGAATGTAGACTGATGGGTCTTATGTTTTAATAATGGTAACTTATATGCTTTATATTTTTCAGTTAGGTTGGGTAAATTAACTTATCTGCTAATGGGATACTCTGCAGTTATTTAAAATTATATATAAAATTAATGGAAAATTTTATATACTAAGGGAAAAGTTAAGATACAAAAGTATAGGGTGATCTCATTTTTGTTAGTATCTTTGTTATCTATATTATCTATGTCATAGAGACTAGAAGGATCTATGTCAAAGGTTAATGCTGGCTAACAGTGATAGATGAGAGATTTCGGAAACTTGTTTTATTATTTCTGAATTTCTGTGTTTTCCAAAATTTCTACAATGAACATGTATTACTTTAGGAATGAGAAAAAGGGTTACTTTTGGGGAAAAAAAGTCACAGTGAGAAGTAAGGGGGAAATGCTCCCTGTATGAATTGCTGTTGGATCACCATGATGACCCTGTGGCGTAAGCAGGAAGAGGTGCAGGAAGCGTATTCCTCATGTCTGAGTCACAGCCTATCCTCAGTTTCATTTTCTTCCAGATTTGATGCGAGCTTACTGGCCTGTCTTGCCTCTCTCATTATCATGATGAAGAACAAGAAAGATTTCTTCAAAATATTGCAATGAATTAGACAATGAATAACAAAAATGGCCCTCATCGGTATTAACAATTTCCTTTCTTTTCGAAGGTGATTTTAAAAATGGACCAGTTTGGAAATGGACTGGAGATTGATCAGGCTCGGCTGGGAATGTGCAGGCAGCTCGGGGATGTGTTCACAGAAGAGAAGTTCCGTTACATGTGCATTCTTTCAGGCTGTGACTATCTCTCGTCACTGCGTGGGATTGGGTTAGCAAAGGCCTGCAAAGTACTAAGACTAGCCAATAATCCAGATATTGTCAAGGTAAGAGTGCCTTACCAAGTGTCTTATTCAGTTTCTGAAACTCCTTAAATAATAGAAAAGACATTCAGAATATAGATTGTAAATATCCCATTATGCCAATAGCCAATAATGTGTCACTGAAAGGAGAAAATGACTAAAATACTAAAACTGCTTTCAGCAACTGATGAACCATGTTCTCAGCAATTGACAAAAGAATAGTAATGATTTCTTAATTTATTTTTTAATTTTATTATTTTTTAATAATGTTTTTTATTTTTTAATTATAGTTGGCATACAGCTGTATTAGTTTCAGGTGTACAGCATAGTGATTAGACATCAGTATAACTGACAAAGTGATCACTGTAATGAATCTAGTTCCCCTCGGACACCATACATAGTTATTCTCAGAATATTCTCTGTATCTATGAGTTTGTATTCTGTGTATTTCATTCTTTAGATTCCACATGTACATGAAATCATATTGTCATTTCTTTCCCTTATCTGACATACTCCACTCAGCACAATACCCTCTAGGTTCATTATAAAATGTCTTTTCCCATCCCTTTACTTTCAGTCTTTGTGTTTTTTAATCTGAGGCGTGTCTGTTGTAGGCAGCCTATGAAAGGGTCTTGTTTTCTTATCCATTCAGCCACCCTATCTTTTGATTGGAACATTTAATTCTTTTTCATTTGAAGTACTTGTTGATAGATATGTAGTTATTGTCACTTTATTCATATTTTTGATACATTTTTTTTTTTTAAAGAAGTACCTCTAACATTTCCTACAATACTGGCTTGGTGACAATGAACTCCTTTAGTTTTTTCTTGACTGGGAAGCTCTTTATCTGTCCTTTGATTCTAAATGATAACTGCTTGGTTGAGGTCCTGGCTTTTCATCACTTTGAATATTTTGTACCAATTTCTTCTGGCCTGCAAGGTTTCTGTCGAGAAATTGGCTACCAGTCTTATGGGAGCTCCCTTGTAGGTAACTAACTACTTTTCTCTTGCTGCATTTAAGATTCTGTCTTTGCATTTAACCTTTGGTATTTTAATTATGATGTGTCTTGGTGTGGGCTTGTTCATCTTTTTTGGGAATCTGAGCTTCCTGGGCTTGTATGTCTATTTTCTTTATCAAATTAGGGAAGTTTTCAGTCATTATTTCTTCAGGTAAATTTTCAATTCCTTGCTTTCTCTCTAGTTCTGGTACTACTATAATGTGAACATTGGTATGCTTGATGTTGTCCCAGAGGCCTCATAAACCGTCCTCATTTTTTTGGATTCTATTTTCTTTTTGCTGTCGTGATTGAGTGTCTTCTACCCCATCCTAAATTGTTGATCCTCTAAAAGGCAGCTTGTGTGGGCCCGCACATTGAGTGGAGCAGGGTCTCAGAATCACTTGGGTGGGTAACCAGTGTATGGCACCCATCTACATCTGCACACTGGGAGTGGGAAGGGCTCAACAAAGGAACAGTGCCCTCTGCCAGCACTTCTTTCTGGGAGAAAGGCATCCCTCCACCCTTGCTCTGAAGCTCAACAACTCAGTGTGTCCCCATACATCCCTGGCACTCCTCTAGCAGCTGCCCCAGCATTGGAGCTCAGAGCAAGTGAGTCTATCAGCAAGTATGTCAGAGCAGGCCCTTTAAAAGGAAAGTCTGCAACTCTCATAGCCCTCCATCTCTGACACAGTCTTTGCTGGTTTTCACAGCCAGAGATTGTGGGGGCTTCTCTTTCCGGCTTTAGAACCCTGGGACCCCTCGTTCCTCAGGTGAGGGAGGAGGCTCTGCAGCCAAGATGACCCTCCTGATGCTCAGTCTCCATATGCAGTTTGGGGACTGGGCCATTTCATGTCTTTGCCCCTCCTACCAGTTTTGAGGTGACCTCTTACATTTATTTGTCCCTAGTTGTAGGGCTCCTGTTCAGCCAGACCTTAAAGGACTCCAGTGATGGTTGCTCTGTAGTTTCGTTATAATTTTGGTGTGATCGTGAGAGGAGGCGTGTACAGCATCTACCTTCTATGCCATCTGACCAGTGGCCCCAAAGAGTAGTGGTTTTTTAAACAAAGAGTAATATGAAGAGATTTAAGGGCTATTTAAAATCTTCTAGGATAGAATTAATGTTAACCCATTTCTCTTTTGCCCCGACAATACTTGGGCTTGTGGCTGCAATGTTTACCCCAAGATAACTAAACTAAGGGTGGCAGGAGGCTCTCTGGAGGGGGACATGGCGGCAGCACTGGGCATGGAGCAGTGTGTCCTAACTAGCCTGTGACTCCAGGATCACCAGTTCTCTGGGTCTTCCTTCTTCATTTGTGAGTTTGGTATAAAATATTTAAAACCATTTCCAGCTTTAATTATCCGTGACTTAATAGGAGTTAGAATGTCCTGATTTTAAAAAATACAATATAAGAATACTTGAGTTTTTTTAATTCTCATGTTTTATATGTTGTTTGTTTTTTGCTTTCTGAATGAATGGAACTTCTAGGGTAAAGAATATATCTGAAAGTTACACCAAGGAATATCAATTTGATGTATAACTGAATTTTTCCTTCTTTGGATTAGTAATAGAAAAAACAAAGAAAATACTATTATAGAGACTTAGAATTTTAAGTAATATGACATGGCTGTGTTCGCTTGCTGGCGTAGGTTTTTCATGTAGATAAAAGTAATTGCTTTTTTTGTTTTTCTCCATCTTCCTCCAATGTAAACCAACTGGTGTTGGGGATAATACACTCCCTATTCTTCATTTGTAGATAACTTGTAAGTATTTTTACATCCATCATTAGGTTATCAAGAAAATCGGCCATTACCTCAGGATGAATATAACAGTGCCAGAAGATTACATCAAGGGATTTATTCAGGCCAACAATACCTTCCTTTATCAGCTAGTTTTTGATCCCATCAAAAGGAAACTCATCCCTCTGAATGCCTATGAAGCCGATATTGACCCTGAAACACTAACCTATGCTGGGCAGTATCCTTTCCGAACCAGAATGGTAGAATTTCGCACAATATATTTAACGTTGCTTTTTTTAGTGAGACATTCTGTAAAAAGCTTGCAAATTGTTTTTTGCTTTATTTATAATAATATATATGTTTTGTTATTTTTAATTACCATGCTAGTGACAATTTAGAGCACCTTTTTTTGTTTGTTTTTAAATCTGATACTCATTCATTATAACTCGCTAATTACTTAGATTGACTTGACAGAAACCTGTCCAGAGTCAGTCCCTTAAGGTACGTATTCCAGAGGTGGAACTTGAGAGACACTCAGCAAGCAAGCCTGATTTATTAGGAGAAGCATCCTGGGCACAGTGCTCCAGCTGAGGATGCTTCTCCTACAGCCACCACCACCGCCGCACAGGCTCAGGGCGACGCATGGCCCGGAGCCACTCAGCTGGTGGCCAGAATTTCCTCTCCATCTTTCTTGAAAGGGAGTAAGTGATGACTTGGATATTTGCTTCGGTAAACAGCCAACTGTTGCAGTGACAAAGATGAGTGTAAATATGCTTGTGGTTTTAGTAATGCTGAATATAGAAGTAAGCAGGGTCCATCGAAGTCATAAACCTGAAAATTTTGGGGGGCAATAGAATACACTCTTCTGTCTTAAAATAGTATCATTTGTTTGTCTGTTAAAAAAAGCTTTTTTCCTTAATCTTACCAACCTAGATATGTTGATGATTCTGTAGCTCTTCAAATAGCACTCGGAAATAAAGATATAAATACTTTTGAACAGATCGATGACTATAATCCAGACACTGCTGCGGTAATGTTTTATTGATTTCTTTCTAAAAGAACACATTTTGGTTATGTCTCCAGAATTATGACCAAAGGCAAATCTTCGTTTAATAAACATCTTTTAAGCATTTCTAAATCCAGGCAATATACAGATTTTTAATTAAAATGATGCTAGAGAAAGTATGTCTTTCAGAACATAGGTATATTGGTTAAGTTTCTTAAATTAAAAGATAACCGTATTGTGTATTATCAGACCTTGAGAACTGAACAACATTTCCTTTAATGGCTTTTTTCTCATCTTAGCATGTTCAGCCTCTGGCTTTTGGTGCTGTTGAAGACCCAAACCTAGAAACACTGCCCGGGGGAGTACAGGCTGGTTTTTTTACTCATTCACAATTTAGCAAATATTTAATGAGTACCCCTGCTAGGTAGGTGTCTGAGCCCTCTCTTTTTTTCTTCTACTTTTTCCCAATTGTATACATCCCTTACAGTAGACTTTCTCACCATTCTCTTTTCTGTTCATACTTTCATTCAGACTGTTCTTTTCTGTTTATATTAACTCTAATACAACCTCTAGTCTCTGTACCAGCTCTGTAATTCTGAACGCCTCTTGAATCTCTACATAAATGAATTCTATAACCTTAAATCTATTCAGTCATAGACACTCTTCATTCTTTGTCAGCTTTCCTCAATAACATTTCTTTTTCTTTTTAGCACTTACTACCGTATAATTTATGTCTCTAGTTTATGACTCTTCCCAAAAGAATACAGTCTTCATAAAGCAGGGTTCTATGACCTTTTATTGCTAAGTCCTTACGGGCAAGGATTATTTGGGTTCTGTATTCCAGAACACTAGATAACCTACTATAGTGCTTAATAAATGCTTAGTAAAGGACTGAATTAGTGAGCAAGGGTAAAAAGGCCTGGAATGGAGTGGAAGCTATGAAAAAGAAAAAAGTATCAACCAGGAGACAACTAAGAGTAGCAAAAGAACTTAGCAGTGAAAGCACGCCAGATTATTTTCCAATTTTCTAGCATGAGAATGAAAGAATGTAGTGACTCAACCATCCCCAACCTTTTTGGAATCGGACCAGTGCTCCCGTGAGAATCTAATGCCTGGTGATCTGAGGTGGAGCTGAGGCGGTGATGCTGGCACTAGGGAGCAGCTGCAAATACAGATGCAGCTTCGCTCACTCCTCCGCCACCCACCTCCTTTACAGCCTAGTTTCTAACAGGCCATGGACTGATACCTGGGAGTTGTGTCCCCCTGATATAAATGACATTCATTCAACAAATGAGGCAAATATACCAACACTAGCTGATAATAAGCCCTTTCTCAGAGAAAGGTTTATGTAAGACTCAGTAGTAGCTTTTGTTGTTTCTCCATATTGTCCACTAAAGATGATTCCAAGTTTGGGTCTCATGGAAACTAGTATTTTGTAAGTTAGATTGTTTTGATTGGAATTCAGTCAGTGTCTAGAGGTGAGGTGGTTGACTACATAATTTTGTGAATTTTAACTTTCAGTGCTTTGTAAAGGGTATGTAAATGATTATTTAGAGCTCATTGCCAGATGATTATTAAATACCGTGTATTGAATGCTCAAATTTTAAAAGTGCTTTTTTCTGTTCATATTTCTTCAATTGTAGTCTCATTTATATTGTTCTTAGGAGGGTTTGTTTTTATTTCTTAGAAATGAGCTAACAAGTTCACTTGATCCTCGTTAGAAGAGAAACAAGCCTAGGAATACATGATACATGTAACGGAAAAGTGTAAGACTAGATAAATAGAAACTGTTATTAGAGGACAGTTATTTTAACAATAAGTTGTTCTTTTCAAGGGTAATTTTTAATTATTTGCTTATGATATATTTGATACAGAAAGAAAGAAATTATTTTTCTTCAAGTAACTTTTTCTTTTGCTATTTCAGCCTGCCCAGTCAAGAAGTCATAGTTGGAATGACAAAGCATGTCAAAAGTCATCTCATGTTAATAGCATTTGGCATAGGAATTACTGTCCTAGACCTGAGATCGGTATTGTTCCAAATGCTACAAGATTGAAGGAAAAGCCAAGTACTGTGGGCATCGAACAGGTGATTAGCACTAAAGGGTTAAATCTTCCAAGGAAGTCAGCCATTGTAAAAAGACCAAGAAGTGGTACGTACTTATTTTTGTGAAATACTAGTGAGTACTGGTCACATTTAAGAAATTTTTGCTAAACAAAGGTCAATGAGACTTTCTCTTATTTTCTTCTAAAAGTTTTATAGCTTTGACTCTTACTTACATTTAGGCTTTTGATCCATTTTCAGTTAATTTTTTATATGGTGTGAGGTAAGGATCAAGGGTCATTTTTTGTGTATGCAATTTTGTTGTTCCAGCACCATTTGTTTAAAAGGTTACCCTTTCTTTATTGAATTGCCATGCACATTTGTTGACGATTAACCCGATATATGTGGGTCTGTTTCTGAAGTCTGTTGTTCTGTGCCATTGGTCTCTTTTCCTATCTTTATGCCAGGCATACTGTTTTAACTACTGTAGCTTTATAGTCAATCTTGAAATCAAGTAATATAAGTTCCCTAAGTTTTTTTGAAAAGTTGTTTTGGTTATTATGTGTTCTTTACATTTCATATAAGTCTTAGAATCAACTGTCAGTTTATATTTTTTGTAAAAAGCCTGCTGTGATTTTGATTGGAATTTAGTTGGAAAAAAATATATATATATGTATGTATGTGTATATATATAAATTTAGGAAGAACTGACATCTGAACAATATTGAGTTTTCTCGTCCATTTAATTCTTCAGCAGTGCTTTGTAGTTTTCACTGCATGGGGCTTACACATCTGTTCTCAAATTTATCCCTATATTTTAGATTTTTGATGCTATCATAAAAGATAGTTTTATTTCGATTTCTAGTTGATCATTGCTAGAATGTAGAAATATAATTGATTTTTACATATTAACCTTGTATTCTGCAACCTTGCTAAATTTATGGATTAATTTTGTTATCTCACTTATAGACTCCATAGGATTGTCCATATAAACGATCAATCACCTGCAAGTAGAGATATTCTTTCTTCTCCTTTTTTAGCCTAGATGTCTTTTATTTATTTTTCTTGCCTGCAGGAACCTCCAGTATAATGAACAAAAGTGATGGGAATGGAACACTAAGTGTTGGGAAAACTTTTGTTTTGATTTAGTTTTCTCATCATAGAACATGTTTAGAAATAGAACAGTTGAAATCTGCTCTCTCTTAGCTTCTTTACCTGACATCTGCATGAATGAACAAAAGACTAACAACTCAAACAAAACAAAATCCTTTGTAGACTTTTAGTTCATGCTTTTATTTTTTTAAGTTTAGATACAGATTATACATGTTTGGCCAAAATGTCCTGATTCCTATGAACTTAAATATTTTTTATATTTATGGTAATAGCATAAATATTTTATATATTTATGGTATCTCTGAACCTTTGTTTTCTTTTCTGAAATGGGAGTGATACTGCCTGTTTCGCAAATTCTTACATATGTCGTATAAGATAATAAATAAAAGCACCTGGCACAGAGCAATTTCCTTCCTTCCCTCCTGCTACCGGGAAGATAGACTGTTCTTTTTAGGCAGAGGGTTCATTATTAGTAAATTCTTTATGCCAGACTAAGTCTGCCTTATTAGACTTCAATTTACCAATGGATTTTTTCCTTTGGGCGAACACAAAAATCAAGATGAAGTTAAATTCCACTTTTATATGACAACCCTTCCTAAATTTAGAGACAGTCATTGTGACCTTCCTAAAATTTCATTTCCAAGCTAAAAGTTACTATCTATTCCAGGTTGTGCTTTGGCCTCAAATACAGGTTTTTGATAATTGTGTAACTGTTACAGTGGATGAGTTGAGATGTGGTCTACTTACATAGTGCATTTTTAGAATGGTGGCACGATTTCAGTTCGTCATCCAAAGGCTGCACTTTTATTATTGCAAACTAAGATAGTGTTAGCTTTTGTTAACATTTTGTCATTTCAGTGGCATTTACTGAGTCAAAATCCACCAGTTGCCATTATAGCTACAATTATACTTTTAAATGTTGGTCAAATTATTCCTATTGAGGTAATCTGAATTCATTTTAATCTACTGTTCTGCCCACTCATATTTTTCTTTTTTGAATCTTTGTATCATCTTCTAATATATAGGTATTATCTATTTATGTTAGCTGGAAATTTGAAAAGTATGAAGTTTTGGTTAGAATATGTTTGCTTAATGTAATGTTTAACTGAATCAGTGAGTATGGAACCTTAAGCACTGTGTGGAGACCGACTTCCTTTCATAGCCTTTCAGGGCTGTTCAGCGTGCTGCAGAGCCACGTAACTAATGTACAGTAGATTTTGTGCTATATTGTGCCCTGGGGTAACATGAGAGACACTTCAGTGTCTCACTCAATTCCAGGTGTACTCATCTACAGAATCCTCTGAATAGCTAGTCTCTAGCTGATCACGAAAAGACAGTGAGGTTAGTGTGGCATGGCTTTTCCTTGGAGAAGCCTTATTGTGGCTCCTATGTTTGTTTTTTTTTCTCCTTTTCTGTCAGGGTTCACAGTTCCATGCATAATAAACAGGTGTAGCCTTTTGCCATCAGTCAAAATCAAGTTTGCTGATCTATACATAGCTTTCTAAAAATCCATACATTTTTAAATTTGAGGTACCATCTTCCCGTCTCTAGTATTTTGGTGCCCCCAGTCATTTTTACTGATCTCTTAGAGTAATGAGCATTTAGTGCTATGTGAGTGGAAGCTGCTGAACTAATTTCAAATTCTTTAGTGCTCTATGTCTTTGCCATCACTGGCTGTAGCCTTTTGTATTATTTCGTCTTATTTATTCTAATACCATAGAATATAGTTGCCACACAGCAGTCTTGTCTTCTAGGGCCCCACAAGTAGGTAATAAGGGTCAGAGCTACAGTACAAGTTACTTTGGACTACATGACAGTCACATATACCTCACATGCACATCACATAGATGATGTGTAGAAGCTGCTGCTTCTACTGGAACATTTTTTAAATCAAACATTAAATTATATGTTTACATGTTCATTGCCTTAAAATTGCTTTTTGTTTCTTTGTCTATCTTACAGTCCGTTAGTGTAAAGAGTATATAGCCTTACAGAACTGAAATTTTGTTTTGGGTAATTTTACATAAAATCATACAAATAATTGACAGTAAATCTTAGCTAATTTGTGAAATTATAAAGTATAGCTAAGAAAATATTTTTTAAGTTATCCTTGGATTTTCTTTTCTGATGCATACTTAAAAAAAAAATTACAAGACTTCATCCTTAGGACAATAGGACATGAACTGTACAAAAACAAAGGTTTATTAATAATTTTGTTTTTAGAAGAACTCTCAGAAGATGATCTGTTGAGTCAATATTCTCTTTCATTTACAAAGAAGACCAAGAAAAATGGCTGTGAAGGTACTGAATCACCGAACTCTTCCAAAATGTTTATTCCTGACCCAGTAGATAGAACTACTATTAAAAAAAGCTTAAGCACACCACCTACAACAAGAAATAAATTTGCAACATTTTTGCGGAGAAAAAATGAAGAAAGTGGAGCAGTTGTTGTGCCAGGGACCAGAAGCAGGTATGTTATACTGACAGAATGTTGTTTGTCTGTCATGTAATATACACTATTGACATGTATTTTAATTGACTTAACTAAACATTTAATCTAGTGAAGGCAGGTGTAGGGCCTGGCTTGATCCAATTACAGGTTGTATCATGCGTTGCCTAAATTCAGACCTAAATGCACAGCTTTTCCCTGGAGCTTCTGTCACTTTTATAATCTCTGTAGAACCAAAACAAGAATTGTGGACCTTATTACATTTTGAATTAGAAAAATTCTGTTATTTTGGAGAGGACTTTTTTGTTTCCACTTTTTTTCAGAGCTAAATACCATTTGGCAAAGTAGTGCTAGAAATATATTTAAATACAGATGGGAAGGGAAGGAGCAGCCCGCTTGGTAAGCCTGGACTTGAGTTCTCACTGTCATCTAATTAGCTGCGTGATCGTTCACCTACTGTTTAACTTCCTGACCCTGTTTCTTTGTAAACTATGGGTGATTGGTTACATAAGGCTGGTCCTAGACTAGCAGAAGTTACATACATCAAGCACCCAGCACAGTGCCCGGCATGAATGTGTACACAGGGTTCCTTGCCATCCCGTTCTTTATAACGCAACAGGAGGTCTTAAATATGCACAGGGTCATCTCCAGCCTGTCTGCTTCTGGACATCTGTTTCAGATCTTCTTTATCTGTATTATAGAGATAC
This sequence comes from Cynopterus sphinx, assembly GCA_030015415.1. NCBI lineage: Eukaryota > Metazoa > Chordata > Mammalia > Chiroptera > Pteropodidae > Cynopterus > Cynopterus sphinx. The sequence continues at coordinate 8,861,429 of CM057394.1, forward strand.
TTTAGAAACATGCCATTTTATCTTGACATCTAGAAGTATCAAAATCAGTTAAGTAATACCATAGGCTAATTGGGAAGAAGCAGCCTTGAACTGGGAGGGCTTCTGGGTTTTATTTCTGTTCTCTAGCTTATTAAGTTTATTATCTTGGGCTCTGTCACTTCTCTTTACCTGTGAAATAATACATGGAGGAATGTTTGGATATCACATTTACTTTAAAATGAATTGTGATTAAAACTAGGAGCTGATGCTGTCTGTTCTGTGAAAAAACCTCTTAAGACTTTCCTTCCATGTGGCACTTCCTCCTGACCCTGTACCCACACACCTCCGCTAGGAATTTGATGAAAGGATAGAGAGAATTTTTACTCTCCAGCATTTAGTAAATGTTCTGGACTTGAACTTTAGTAAATCTTAGACTTGAATTCAGTAATGCTTATTGAGGAGGTAAATTCTCTTTAGGTTTCATATTTATCTGATCATGTACGCTAGGATTTCCTTTTTAAACCTAAAAACTTCTTGCATACATCCTCTCCACTAATGATGAACTTTTTCTCTTTGTATTAGAATATTTTAAGTGATTTTAAAAGCTGCTATGCTGGTTAATACCTCTTAACATAGAATGCTTTATTTGAAAGTCTTAACCTCAGTATTTAAAATAGTGTGGATGTTTATAAGGTGTATAAAACTGTTAGAATACTATTAGAAGTTCCCAGATGGTTTGCTACTTGGAATTAAGCTAGGATGGGGTAAATGACTTTTTTTTTTTTTCATTTTGCTTTCTACAAAATATAAGGCGATCCTTTCTTTTGCTAATTTCCATATCTTTTCACATATTTGTTTGGTTACCAGTCATTATTTTAGGTACTTTGGAGGATACAAAGGTGTGGGACAGTACCTGTCCTCAAATAACTTAGAGTCTGTTTGGGGGTTAAAAAGCTTAGGAGAAAGACTATCTGATAATTAGGTATAGACAAAATGCACAAGCTCCAAATACATGTATAGTTAGATGACTGCTTTTAGAAAACCCTAAAATTTCATTGTATAAATTTCTAAATTTGTGAATATTGGCATAATCAAAATTGAACTTTCAAGATCTACCTTGTCTTTATAAAATTATGTATTTATGAGACTTTTTAAAGAAACTGGGCCATATTTCTGAATCTTATCACCTTGTGAGCAAACTCTAAAATACTTGTGCATTCTTCTCTTTTTTTGTTTGTTTGTTTGTATTTCTGTTAGATTTTTTTGCAGTTCTCTGGATTCTATGGACTGTGTATCAGAGAAAGCAGAAAACCAGCCTTTAGGTGAAACTGCTGTCACAGATAAGGAGTCCACTTCAAATGAATCAGACTGTCTAGATGGCGAGAAGCTGGTTGATAAGAATGTAGCAGATAATTCAAGTGATCAAATTCCAGAGACTGTACCTGTGGTTGCTGATGAAGACTCTCAGACTTTTAAGACCAGCAAATTCACAAGGACCATTTCACCACCCACTTTGGGAACCCTAAGAAGTTGTTTCAGTTGGCCTGGAAGTCTTGGAGAATTTTCAAGAACTCCGAGCCCCTCGCCAAGCACTGCATTACAGCAGTTCCATAGAAAGGGTGATTCCCCCAGCTCTCAGGAGGTATCTGATGTATCTCAGGTGAAGAGTGATGGGTCAGATGATGAAGCTCATCCCTTACACGAAGTAGATTTGTCTTCACGGTCTCAGGAAAACATAGAATTATCACCACGCGACCTAAATGCATCAAAACTTTCTCAGCCTTGTAATAAGGATTCTGATTCAGAGGTAAGTCATGCTATGAAGCCTTTGTTTTCAAATTCACATGTAAAGGAAAATAAGGTGTTTATCATTTAATTGAGAAAAATTTGCTTACTTTATGTAAATAATTGGCTGTCTTAATTTTTCATCCTAGATCTTAGAAAGTTCACATTTTATTCATCTTTAGGACTTCTCTATCTTTTATCTTGTACATTTAACCTAACTTTATTTCTTGAATCACTATATGTTCCATTGATAGGTGTCCCAAGTTGTGGAACAGGTAAGACCTAAGCAGAATGATAAGCTGTGAGAAATGAAGAGTTAATATGAATTTTATATTTAAATTCTTAGTATCCTCTTGCATTGAGATAGCATTTGCAACCTTGTAAGGAAATGGCCGTTAATGTAATAGTGTCCGTCTTACATTTTAGTACTTCAGAAATATATTTTCATTTACTCTTATTGCTATTTTCCCTTTATAACAAAACAGAATAGTAATACAAGTGATTTTATGTTATTTTGTTTTAAATTAGTAGAAGCATTCTAATCATTTTTTATTTATAAAATATTTTTGTTCTGACTTAAACTCCCAAATAAGTACTGTTCATAGATCCAATGTCATGATATTTTTTGATAACATAGTGGCATAGTAGGTTTTTAAAATCTGAGTTCTCTCAGATCTGCCAATATGACATACTTCATTTTATATCTACCACCTGCAGTTACCAAGTTGTTAGAACAACTCGGTGGTATTTAACAGAATTTTGATGTCTGATAATCCTGAATATTGGGCAGCATCTAATAAATCAGTATAACATATTTATCAAAAGGAAGATATTTTATTCAAGTTTCAAAAGGAAACGAGTTGCACTCAACTGAAAAGCCAAGTCAGAAGCATGTAAACACAAGGCTTTCTTTCTCTTAAAGAAAGCTGAGATCAGTTAATACATTCAAATGCAAAGTCTGTTCCATGAGGTGTTTTTAAGTTGTATAGAGTGTGACTCTTCACATCCGTGGTACCCTTTGAGGCTTTGCTTTTCTTTTCGCTTTCACTCACTTTGCCTTTGATTCATCCATACTGGTCTATAGGACTCTTTCTGTTTCTTTTCATGTGTGCCTCCGTTTTAGTGTCGCCTTTCTTATTTTTCACTTCTTATTGCATTTTCTCGGCACTGTTTGGGTGTCACCACAGTTGCTGTTTCTTGAACGTCTTTCATAAAAACATCATCATCTATTTGTGAGGATACTTTTAAGTTTGCTGAGCTCCTTTGGGGCATTCATTTTCCTTTTTCCAGCAGGCATCTTTCTGTTTAACTTTTTAAGCGTTTAGCCATGTTTTACTAAGAAGGCTTACCAGGTCACTGGCCGTGGACTAGTCCTGCTGGCAGAATTCCACACTTACCATTTTTTGTACTAATCAGTTGTAGAAACATGAATCCTCTCCCCTCACCAGAAAAGCAAACTAAAAAGCATTCATTAAGTCATCTCTTGCCTCCAGATTTAGTAAATTCCTGTTGGGATAAATAAATTATTCTCAACACACTGTGACACTAACAGCATAAAAACTGTGATCTGTCTTTGATTCAGAAAGTGTTTCAGAAGCCACAATGCATTGGGGCTTCATTTTGAATATCAGCTTTTACTGTATGGTTCTGAAGAAAAGGTTTCTTTATTGCACAGTTCCATTGGCAGTTCACTGTGGAACACACAAACCATATGTTCTGTGTGTTTTGAGTTCATTGACCCTCTCTGAGGCGAATTAATTTTAGGATCTTACTCATGGTCTTTATTTTAAGAAATGGTTTAGCCCAGGGTTAGCACTCCTGTTAGCTATAAGTGAAGAATATTAGAGTTTCTATAAATTACAATCCAAGTTAATGGAGTATTCTTTTTAAATATATAATACTGTGTAGAATCCCAAGATAAGTACTGAAAAGTATATACTGAAAAATACAGAAAGGTAAAATCTTCTAAATGTCCATTCATTGTCCTTTTTATTTAACCATGGTGGGGATCCAGATTATTCTCACTGTAGGCAAATCTTACATGATGGGATTGGGGTGTAGAGGGAAGGTCTTAAAGTCATAGCTAAAGGTAACTGCATCCGATAGAGTACTGCTCTACTTCTTGAAAGTAGTTGCCTTTTTTCTCTTCAGTGTTGAACACCATTACGCAATTAAGAGATGTAGGACTATACCAGCTCAATGTTTTGTAGCTAGTAATTTATAAAAACTTAGCCACGCCTGCAGAAATATTATAGCAGACTTGTCTTATCTGAGTTAGCCTTTTGGCAGCTGCTGAAACAATTCAGAAAAGCCTTCCCATTTTAATGTATACTTTATAGAATTCTCCAGCTGAAAAATCTTACTAGTTTCTTCAGTTTAACTTGAAGTGAAACTAGAAAACCTCATTCTTTTCGTGTGAGATTTATTTTCTTTTATTCTTTTCCAAGCTTTGTATACTTTCTTTTCTGAGAAATTAACTTTTTTTTTTTACACTGATCTTCTCATTTTACTTCTTTTACATTTTGTTGAATGCTGGTTAATTGTCATTAAAATTTCATAGTATAAAATCTAATTTTATTTTATTTTTTGATCTGGTGGATCTAGGAATCCGATTATAATTTTAAGTTACTTGATAATCAAGGTAATCAGAAATCCAAGCTACATTTGTCTCATTCTTTGAAAAAAGACACACTTCTAAGGAACAAGGTAAACATTTTTTTTTCATTTCAGAAATCATTCTTATTACTAGAAAATGAGAAGTATAAGCAAAATTAAAAATTAAAATGCTTATATTTTTATTTACACAAAAATGTCTACTTTGAGTCCTTCTAGGACCATGTTTGTATGTGATTGTAGGTGTTTAAGTTGTGAAATGTGCTATTTTCTCTTTCAGTATAAAGATCTTTTCCCATGTATTTATTTAGCATTACTTATAATGACTACACAGACATGTGCTGCTTCACCGTGGGGATGCGTAGTGTGCCATGCGTCATCAGGTGCTTTTGTCGTGCAAACATCATAGAGGCACTCACAGATCTAGATGGTACAGCCTACCGCACACCTAGGCTACCTGGTCTGGCCTATTGCTTGTAGGCTACAAACCTATACAGCACGTTACTACACAAAACATGATATTAAATCAAGCACAGGAGAAATGATGCAATCAAGAGACACAGCAGACTGTTTACAGCAATTTTTTTAATAAGAGAACACTAAAATAACAAAAATTATGGTATAATGAATATATAAGCCAGTAACACAAGCGTTCATTATCATAATCAAGTGTTATGTACTGTACATATCATATGTGCTATAGTTTTACACGACTGCCAGCATCGTAGGTTTGTTCACACCAGCATCATCACAAGCACATGAGTAATGCCTATGCCTTGTGCTGTGATGTTACAACAGCTGTGATGTCATTATGCAATAGGAATTTTTAGCTTCATTATAATTTTAAGGAACACTGTCATATATGCAGTCTGTTGTTGACCAAAATGTAGCTATATGACACATGACTGTAATATGCCATTGCATGGGTTTAGCTAACCTCTTATGTTCATCTTTTACCCTAAAAATATTTTGCTTTAGCAAACAGTACTGCCGCCAGTATCTTGTGAGTAAATATTTAAATATATATTCTTGATTATTTCACAGGGATGAATTTCATGGGGTGAGATTACCAGTCCGAAGGAATGTATGATTTAAAGTTTTAATGTATGTCCCCAAAAGGCCTTCTAGCCTTTTTCTTTTACATCAAAATTTATAAATATTCATGTGACTGCATAGTGAAAGTTCATGTATATTTTATGTATTAAGTGTTCTTGCCCATCAATATGAAAACACTGATTCCTAACTTAATGGGCAAGGGCTATGAACAGAGATCACAAAAGAAAAAGTGCAAATGTTTGATTAATGTAGAAAATCATGTTCCACATCATTAGTAATCAATTAATGCAAATTGAAATAATAAAAGTTAATTTATTACCTCAGATTTCTAACATGTTTTTAATTGTACTCATTTTTTATAAAAGTACAGTGAGGTGAATAATCACATAATGGTAGAGCGTATGAATTGCTCTACCATTTCTGAAAAGCAATTTGAAAGAGTTCAAATAATTTAATCCAGTAAGTGCATTCTAGAACTTGAGCCTAAGGAAATAATGAGAATTTTAAGTATAAGAACATTTACTCCTACATTGATTACAATAGTGAAAAATTGGAAATTATTTTAATAAAAACAAAAGTGAATTCTCAAATACATTTTTGTTTTTGGATCTTAAGTTGGTAGGAATAAAGGTGAAATTTTTTTCTTTGTTTTCTCATGTTTTTCTTTAGTGAACGTAAATTATTTTTCTTATGTTTATTTTTAAAAGCATAAAAACTTTTTAATTTAAATAGTCTGCATATCCATTTCAAAGAAGATTCCCATCTCATACTATATAAATATAAATCCCAAATATATTAAAGATACAAATGTAAAATAGTAAACATAAGACTTTTTAAATCTTTGGGTTAGAAAAGCTTTTCAAACTTATTCTGTCTTGGAAAAATGTCCATATTATATTTGAATGGAAAGCAAAAACATGTTATTAAACAGTATATATAACATGTTTTTGTTTGCCTTAACACTTAAAAATGCTCATGCACACAGGTCTGTGTTTGAATAATCGTAGTAAAAAGTCTGGAAAGATACCAAAATTATTTCTAGTAATGGATAGGACTAGAGATGTACAAAGTATTTTCCCAAAAAGTTATGTCTAGTCAGCTGAACCATCACCTTTTTAGTAGTAGTATTCTTGCTGTCAGAGGTTTGCATTGTCAGGATTTTAACTGTCACTTCTGTTTTAATGAAAACTCTCCAGATAAACCTTCCCCTTTGCTCCCCAATATTTATCCTCTTTTTTTTTTTACCTCTAACCGTTCATCTCAGAACATTTCTATGTTATATAAAATTATATTATTCTCTTTCTCATTTAGTTACACAATCTTAGGGTGGTTCTTATTCTTTATAACTACAAACCATCTCGGTCCTCCTGCCAGGGGGTAAAGTGGAACAACCAAGCATCTGTACCCATACAATTCCAGTGTTTCTTTCTTTATCTTGTTTTTTGCTCTTTCCCTTTTTCCTGTCACCAACTCCTTAATTCAGGATTTCATCTTGCATGTGTGAACCTCTTCATTTTTTTGCACCATCTGCCAGATTCATCATTTTTAAAGCCTTGTTTTAATATACCTTATTGTTACTGTTCTAAAAGAAAACCACTTTAATGGCCCAATATTTCATACAAGAATCAACTCTTCAGTAGAAACAACCTAAATGTCAATAGAAATCTATTTAAGTAAATTATGGCACATTTGTACAGTGAAAGAACAGGCAACCTATACAAAACAAAATTCAGTTCTATGTGAAATGGAAAAATCTCCAAGATACATTGTTAAGTAGAATTAAGATATTTTAAGTGAGAAAAAATGAAATATACAACAGTGTATTACAATGCTAGGGGTGTGTGTGGGTGTGCAGCAGTCTATCCTTATCCATGGTTTCACTTTCTGCAGTTTCAGTTACCCTTCATCACGCATGGTCTGAGAATATTAAGTGGAAACTTAAAAAATAAACAATTCATAAGTTTTAAATTGTGTCCCGTGTTCTGAGTAGCATGATGAAATCTCATGCCACCCACTCCATCCCCTGGGACGTGGATGCTCTCTTTGCCGGGTATATTCACACCATATATACTACCCACCCGTTAGTCACTGAGTAGCCATCTCACATAGCAGATCCACTGTCATGGTATGGCTTGTGTTCAAGTGGCCCTTATTTTATTTAATAATGACCCCAGAGCACAAGAGTAGTGATTTTTATACTACAATTCAGATATGCAAAAGAGAAGCTGTAAAGTGCCTCCTTTAAATGAAAAGGTAAAAGTTCTTGGCTTGATGAGGAAAGACAAAAAATTGTATGCAGAAGTTGCTAAGATCTGTGGTAGGAACAAATCTATCCATGAAAACTTGAAGAAGGAAAAGGAAGGCTAGTTTTGCTGTCACACCTCATACTGTGAAAGTTACAGCCAAGGGGCTTGTTCGGTGCTTAGTTCAGATGGAAAATCATTAGACTTTGTCACTGGTATGTGTGTGTGTGCAGGTTCAGCACTGCCCACAGTTTCCGGCATCCAGCAGGGAGGGGGCACCAACTGTGAATGGATTCAGACAGTGATAGCCTAGAGGGAGTAAGAGGAAACCACTTTCCTCTCTGGTTTATAGCTCTTGAATGTAGTGCCACGTACATATATTACCTGTTAAAATTATAATTGTTGTAATAGATGTTTATAAGTAGCACATTTTTACACATTGCTTACAGGTTATTTTTCTGTTCCAGAGAAAGAATAGTTTGAAATTAACTAAAAGTAATTGCTTTAACGAAGAGTATTAAAATGGGTGTTTAACCTTCAGGTACCCGGGCTGTATAAATCTAATTCTGTGGACAGTCTTTCTGCAACCAAGATCAAACCTCTAGCACCTGCCAGAGTCAGTGGACTGAGCAAGAAGCCAGCAAGCGTGCCAAAGAGAAAGCATCATAATGCTGAGAACGAGCCAGGATTACAGATAAAAATCAATGAGCTCTGGAAAAATTTTGGATTTAAAAAGTGAGTTGCCTTGTTACTTATTCTAAAGTAAGATACATTATTTGTTTCTGTAATTTCAGTCTTTCTCCCAGCTATTTCTGTTTCCATATGAATTATTTTCTTTTTGAGAACTAAACTCTGTCTTCATTAGCCAACTTGTAAGTATATTTAACTTCAGTTTCTATACACTCTTTTAGCAAAAAATTGGCAAACTGAAAAAAGCTCAGGTCTGTCTGGCTCTTGGGGTCTCTCTGTTGTTTAGCAAATTAATTTTCCCGGACTTAAGTGTCTCAGCCTTCTTATCTCAGGATTGTAATGAGAATAAAGTCATTTTAGATATGGGGATTTGGAAGTAATGCTGTCTCATACTGCTGGATTTGTTTCCTTGAATTATCACATCTAAAATAGGGGAAAGTATTGAGTTTAGATAATGAATTTGTGAGATTTCTAATCTTTGTGGCAAACATTGTTTTAAATGGATTGATCAACCCTCTATATATCTACATTCTTTGAACCACAATACTTCCTTCTGTAAACTTTCAGACTGTAAAGAGTAGCATCAATTTATAATTAAATTATTTTCTTGTTTGTCTGAGTGTGATGGGATTAAGCCTTACCTATAGAAATGTCACAATCAGATGAAAGATGAGTGGGAATCCTTTGTGAATAAATAAACCTTGGGCAATGATTTTTTTATTTTACATTGTGTAAAGTATAGGATTAAACCATATAGCAGCAGTTCTCAAACTTTTTGCCTTCAGAAACTCTTTATCCTCTTACAAATTGTTGAGGGCCCAAAATTCTTTGGTTTCTGTGTGTTACATTTGACAACATTTAACCATCTTAGAAATGAAAGTGGACACTTTAAAAATATTTACTTTTAAACAATAATTCCATTAAATATTAAAATTAATAATGTGTTTTTACAAAAAAAAAGCTATTTTTCACAACCGTGAAAAGTAAGAAGAGTGACATGGTTTTAAATTTTTGAAAATTTTTACTGTCTGGTTTGATAGAACTGAGCTGAGTTCTTATATCTGCTTCTGTGTTTGATCCATTATGATATCTTGTTTTAGTTCAAGTATATGAGGAAATCTGGTCCCACACATTCGTTTATAGTTTGAAAATGTATATTTTAATAGCCTTTTAATCTTTTCTTTGGTATCACATTAAGATTCAACAAGCAGTAGCTTTTTACCGTTAGTTGCAATGTAGAATATGAAACCCTATGAATTGACTTTTCCCACTCTGTTACACAACGGTCATTAGTCCACACTGCATCTTTTACTCATGTGTGATTTTGTAACATCCTGATTGGTCATTCGGAAGATGGGCCTATCTTTCAAATAGTGATGCATTTCATTATACCGTATTTAAAAGAGTACCAAAGTCTGAGCAGTAGGAAGCTGTCACGTGTCAAATATGTTTTCCGAAATTCTGATTTTCACTTGAAAGTTTGAATTTTATTAGTAGTAACAAATACTGTTAATTGCTTTCTTTGTTTGTTTTATTTATTTTTATTTTTTCAATTAAATTTTTTTAATATGAAGAAATTATTTAAAATTTTTTTCTTTGTTCATTTTAGAGAAGCCTTTTGCCAAACAGCAAAAGTTGAATAGCCATAGTGTTACATGTGCTTTTACTCTAGATAATAATGCTTCATTATGTGACCCAAGTCAATATCCAACAGAAGTGCATTGTGTGTGTTTCTTTTTTGTCAAAAAATATTAAGAAATTGAGTGTTAAAATTTAGTAAAATTAATGATTTTTACGACTTCATCAAGAAGGTTCTTAAGTGAGACTAGCTTTTTATTTTTAAGTATAAGTATGTGGGGGTGGAGAATACAAGTACCCCCTTCCAACCAAACAAAGAAACAAACAAAACCCAGAGGGGTGTAAAAGATAGGGCTTCAAACTTTTGTTCATGCTTCACTTAGGTTGGTTCTTAGCCAGACTGGAGAAGGATGCTAAGAAGAAAAGAACTTAAATTTGTTCATTAGCATCCTTCTGCCTTAGCCAGTATATATATTCAATAGTGACCTGGCACCTACTCTGAAAGGTACTTTAGAAAGCAGGAAGAGACACTTGGAAGCAAAACTCAGATTTTACTGGACATTTTCAGATGAGAACCTGAATGTGCATGTAATGAATTGAGGCAAATTATACAGTAAAGGGCCTTGTCCTCTTTATATACCTCTATTTTACCCAGGTAGCTTGTTCTCTAATAATCACTACCCTAAAAGCACCAAATTCATTTTATTCTATTCTATTTCGCAGAGATTCTGAAAAGCTTTCTTCCTGTAAGAAGCCAGATCCCCTGTCTCCGGTCAAAGATAATATCCAGCTCACTCCAGAAACAGAAGACATATTTAACAAACCAGGGTGCGCACATGTTCAGAGAGCAATATTCCAGTAAACACAGGCAGCTGGGAGGCGCTTACCTGCGGGAGACTTCTGTCCATTTGAAGTCCAGTTTGGCCATGAGGCAGTTACCAGTCTGAAAGATTTGTTCTTGGATTTATGTTGTTTTTTAAACAGTACATTTTGTATATTAACTGTAATTGTTTCTTATGTTTAGCTTTTTATATTTTCATAAGGAGTTAACTAGAGAAATCATTTTATTTTTGCCAGCTTTGAGAAATTTTAATGTTAATTGGGCCAGTCTCCCGGAATTTATAACACTTTACTCAAAAGATTTCTATAACATTGTCAAATATAAGGATGGTAAATGGAAAACCACAATCTGTAATCTTTTTATTCTAGGGGAAATCGTTGTATTTCTTTAAATTTTTCCACCTGCCTTTCCTGACTTTCAGGCTTGAATTGAAAAATTCAAGTTGCTGGGACAGGAGGGGGAGTTGGGAGCCTTAGAGACCATCGCACAAGTGGGACAGAGCTCTGCTACCCCTAAAGAGTGGGGTGCAGACTGACGATGAAAGTAAGTTGCTTTTAGCCTTGTGTGAAAGGAAGTACTTCTTATATTATTAACATTCGTAAACTTCAAAATAGCCTTTGGAAATATGTCTTTATTGAAGCATGGGCTAAAAGTTCCTTAAAATATGTTTAAAATGAGTGACCTGGGTGTGATGTAAGATGCTGAAGTGGCAGTGTCTATAATATGTATACTGTTCAGAGAAATAGGCAGACACCTGGGAAGAACCAGCTGTGCACATGACGCTCTGAAGTAAGGCTGTGAAGATCTAACTTGCAGTACAGAATTATAAAAGACGAAGGGACCCAGAGTCTTAATTTTAAATGAGAAATAGAGGATTCTTGGATAAGTAAGGAGGTCAGAATGGAACAAAAAGAACAGTGTAAGAAACAGCATAAAAATTTAAAAAGAAAAAAAATAAAAACCAATCTGGAAAAGACCAAATCCAAAGAACAGAAGCAAATAAGAATTTTCCGAAAATGTTTCTTGCTAGGGAACAAATTAAGAATGTGAATCAAACATTGTCTACAAATGTTCATCTTCTTATCCATTTAAAATGCCACCTAAGTGACAGAAAAAGAATAAAACATACTATAAATCCATAAGCTTAACAGAAGAAGAAGAGGAGGCATCGGGTGAGGAGACAGGTGTATAGTGCCAAGTGATATAGCATAGGTCACTTCTGCAGTGGCAGGAGTCGTGGGAGGTAGAAGTTCAAATGGGTTTGTTACCTGGACATGTCATGCATGTTCCTCTAGAAGCAAGGCTGAAAAGGGGATTGGCTGAAAGGATTTAAGCTAGTGTGGAAGAAGGGGACAATGGCAGCAGCACTGTCATGTTTTAATTCCTGACAACTGGATAGCAAATCAGTTACCTATGAACATTACAACAAATGTAGGTTACAGGATTTCCTTAGATCCCAAAATATACAGAGGTGAAGACAAGCCGCCAGCAGCTGCAAGAGCACGGGATGGCTCTGGCATCTATTCAGGAGCAGAAGGAGCAGGACATCTAGTGGACCCAAGAAGGGAACTTGAGAATAGCCATTGAGGCACATAGCCGGGCAAGTCGGAAATGGCATTCGAAACAGGCTCTGCTTGCTCTGCTGGTGCGTGAGTGCGAGGGCCTGCAGGACCGTCTGGAGGGCTGAAGCGGTCAAGTCCATTTGAACTGTTGAAACCGACTTACCAAGGCTCGCTCCTAGGACAGGGTACCCCACAGAAGAGAAATTGCTGGGAGTTAAACCAAAATTAAGCTCGGGAGAAACAATAGAGACAAAGGAAGAGGGGTTAAAATAAAAGGGGAAGAACAGTTGGTGAGTAAGTTCAGCAGAATACCATTTTTGAACACTTAAAAAACTTAAGTTCAAGAATCTCGCATAGACCATACTTCTTTCTCAAAGTTTAAGAAAATTAATTTTACTTCAAAAGAAACCACAGAAAAAAGTAGGTCAGTCTCTTACACAGTTACTATAAGAAGAAAAAAGCAGAATAACATCTTTACAGATCATGAAAATCTACCAGAAATTTCCAAATTTCTAGTTAGTCAAAGCTAGTTTGTTTGAAAATGTCCCAAAAGTTATTAAAATGATACGGGTAAAGGAAATGAATTGGAAAACCTCAGAAATAAGGCTGAACTCAGGAAAGCATTAGAAATAAGTTTCAGAAATGAAGGCTGAACTACAGATAATTCCTTAAACGAAATAGGTAAAAATCAAAAAATGGTACAAAAACAGAAAAAGATTAGGAAGTGACAAATATTGAATATCTGAATGGAATGTCCAATATACAGATAATCAGAGTCTGAGGAAAAAGGCAACTATAATTTTAGAAAACTTTACTGATTTAAGATTTAAGACTATCTCTAAAGTGTACTCTCGTATCTAAGATTCTTGATCCAAGCAAGACAGCCAACAGCAAGACAAAATAGCCAGGGGAATAGACCGTGGTAGGCATTAAACTTATAGTCGCTTCTACAATTGAAAATGAGAGTTAAGAGAAAGAGTGCGGTGTACACTGGCTCTATGTCCATGTGACAGGAACTTTCTGTTAGCTGGTGGTAGTCTGAGAGTTTTGTTATTTTAGGACTTGTGTGTATAATGTCGATTAAAATAAATGAATATGGAATATTTTAACATCCCTACTTTGAGAACTAGGATTCTTGGTGTGGGAAAAAGGAGATCAGAATGCAGAAGAGGTTAATTACAAGTTCCTGTAGTTATGGATTTGAATTGGAAGTGCTAACAGAAACCGAAGAATATAAAATATATGTGAATGTGCGTGCACCGTATGTGTGTGCATGTGCGCACTACGTGTGTATGCGCACAGAAGAGACCAAGGAAAAAGGTGACTGATCCAGTACCAAGGAGCATTCCTGCTACTCAGCTTCTGGTCTTAAAACTAGAGCCTCTTGGAAAAATAGCCTGGCGAGAAGTGTAGACGATAAGCCTGCACTATCTTTTAAAGCAGTGCCTGTCACAGGCTGGTATATGATTTCAAAGTGGTTGAAGGGCCAACTTGAAGATCCTCCCTCTGCAAACTTGAAAAAGGATAATTGCAATTTAAGGTTTGAAACCCATCATAAACGTATTAGAGATAATCGGCCGCCTTCAGGGTGACAGAGTACCGACTCATCCAGAAAATAAAGGAGAAATATCAAGCATCTTCCTGTCTTTCCTCTGAACTGTACCACTGGGTAACCAAACAGCAGGTGAAGAAGAAAAAAATCTTTTTAGTGTTTTAATAAGAAGTAACCTCACCATTTTACAACTCCAGTGGATTAATGGATGTAGACTGGGCATCAGCTGCTGCTAATGTCACAGCAGTGGACAGACACCCAGACATGCTACGCCTCGAGGGAGGAAGCCAGAGACCTCTACCATCTCCCCAGTAGACGAGCTACGTGTGATCCTTGGCATCTGCTGGCAGAGGGCGGGAGACAGGACAGGAGCTGGTGGGCCTGTAGCACCGGACTGTGCTCTGCTCAGTCCAGACTGAAGCCACACGCTAAATGCCCTAGGATTTTCAACAGGTAAATTGTAAGGACAGGGCCGGAGGCAAAGTCCTTATTAAAAAATGACTAAACTGGATCATGTAGGAATGCACGCTTCGGTGATAAAATAATAGAGAAAACAAAAAAGTGATAACTAAAATTTAGGATAGTGGTTACTCTAGGGGAGGGGGAGAGCACTGATTAGAAGGACAAAGCGCATGTCCTTCAGGGTGTTCTAGAAGTGGCTGGTGAAGGCTTATTTGGTGACCTGGGTAGTGTATGCTCTGACAGGGTTTGTCTTAATGTAATAGCTCATTAAGCTACCCATGAGGCAAGCTATTAGCCTTATAATTTAAGCCATTTAGATGTTTTGTGTGGTTTTTTCCATTTTCTGTTTTACAATAATTTTTTAATATTTTATCAAATTGACGCTATAAAGGTTGTGAGAAGCGCCGTTATTTTATGTACCATCAAAAGAAAAAATCCATTATTATTGACACTCCATCAACTGTAAGACACATTTTTTTAAAACTGTTACGGTGTATACCTTAGGTTAGATGAAATGCAGCAGTTAGACTCCACAAATCCTGTACCTCATGCTCAAAATCAAGTATCCCCACTTCCCAGAGCCTTCAAGTTTACTCTCCGGGCAACTGGCACCAGCCAGCCTCTGATCTTAAAGGACATGAAGCACAGCTGCGGAAAAGAAGGGGTAACGTGAAGATTCTGGGGAGGGTGATGCCCAGGCCCATTTTCCTGCGTAGCTCCCCATTGTCTCTCCTCTCCTTTGGGGAGTCCAGTTGCACCGTGTTGGGCTGCTCAAACAGCTCCACAGCTCAATGCTGTTCACTTTCCATTCCATTTCTGAGTTCAGGTGATTTCTGTTGACCCATTTCCAAGTTTACCAGTCTGTCATTGGCTCTTCCTCTGTTATTGTTTTTTATTGTTTTTGTTTTTATTTCTAGTATTTCTGTTTTACAGTTTCAGTGCCTCTACTGACATCCCTCCATCTGCTCACGTGTATCATCCGCCTCTTCCACTAGAACATAGTAACTGTGACCATTTTATATTCCTTTTCTGATCTTTTCAGCATCTGAGTTTGGTTCTGTATCTTATGCCTTCGGCAGTGTTTCCTTTTTCTGTTTTTCCCTCCTAGTTTTTGATTCAGTGCCATCTCCATTGACACACAACAGGAGTAACAGTGGCCGATCTTCACGCCCAGAAGTGGACGTGCCGCTCCTGCTCGCTGGTTAGGGCGTTCGTAGAGCCTGGCCAGGAGTTTAACTGCGTTGGGTTTGTTGCTACGATCATAAGTGCACCCCCCACCTCAAACTCCTGGTGCCACCCTGTGGTTGGGTGGGGGCTGTGCTGCCAGGATCCTTTGGCTGCTGCTGTTTTCAGTGTCGCTGCTGTAATCCCGTCTCCGGCCTTCCTCGTGCACCTGTGGTTGGACGTGCTCTCTCTCCCTGCCCGTGCCCCCCCCCCCAGCAGCTGGCTGCTGTGGCTTATACTTTGGTGTGAGTTTAATGACGATGTAGCTGTGAGGGTAATGCTGTTATTAAACGTGTCAAGTATAATAAATTTTACAATCCACTACACAATGAAAGTGTTCTTCACCTTTGTTTCTCAACCCCCAGCAAGATCCAGCAGGTGCTCAGCATTCCTCATTCCCATTAAATGGCTCCTAGCTACCAGGCACCGAATAGGTTGTATAACTCCTGAAGTCTTCCTCAACGGTTGGGTGTTTAACACCTGCTGGCTCGTGGTTTAGGGGCGGCAGCAGGATAATTGGAAGAATTCCCTTAGTATTCAGAAGACTCATCTGTAATTCTGACTTGCCTTAAACTTTAGGCAACTTTGGGTAACCCACTGAACCTTTGTTGTCTTTTTTTCTCACAGGAAGGACATGAGGAGTTGACCTGTAACTCAGAAATTGCAACTCCAAAATTCTGTGAACCAAACCATAAATTCTCTGATTTATGAATAACCATTTAAAGACTATGTCAGAAGCTCCACGAGAGGGCAGCTTTTCCACATCCCTTAATGCCTGAAGAGATTCTAAGCGCCTTTTAAGTCTGCATTAAGAAACAAAACAAAAAAAAATGCATTACTTTTTTAATTTTAATTACAGAAGTAGGGCACAAATACATTTCCACTTAAAAAATGCTAATATTACAGACCAACTTTAGAATTCTTTGGATTATTACTGTTCCCTTATTCCCCTCCCCTATATCAGATCAGGTTGGTAGGTATTTTATTTTTTATGAAGTTTTGTTTTCTGCATTTTTTAAAAACAGGACTTCTGCAGCTAAATTTTTTAATCCACATGATTTGAACATCTTTTTCTGGTAAAAGTTAACTTTACTCTCTGTAATTAAAGTTATGATTTACTAATGCATGTCATGATTTACTAAATTATTTTTTGCATGTCATGATTTACTAATTTCTTGCTGACTTTTAGAATATTTTTTCAGTATTCAAACAATGTCTCATTGATGGTTTTGCACTGTGTTTTGAAAAAAGCGAAGAACCTCCCAACATTTCATGGTAATTAAGATTTCAAAGCTAATGGGTTAAAACCATTAGGAATTTAATAATTTGCTAGCTATAAAAATATATAGAAAGTCAATTCACAGAAAAGGGACTAAAAGAAGGGAAACCGCTTGACAGCCTTCTTGGGAAGCTTTTAGGTTTGCTCCGTCTGTGATGTAAACCATCTGGGATACCATTCCTCCTAGGGCATTTGACAGGTACGTTTTTGTCTTAGACTGGATTAGATCTAACACCAAATGGCCCAACTAATGCAGAAAACAGGAACAAAGAGAGAAACGAGCTAGCATGGCCGTCACAGTGAGGGTGGGTGCTGTCTTAGTTATCTCCGTCCCCTCTACAATGTCAAGGAATGAGACAGCCATTCGTATTTATGTACATACACAGGAAAAGTTAAGTATAAACATGTTGGTGATGCTACCATAAAATGAGTTGTACCTGCAGCAAATATTCCTGGAGAAAAGGAATGGCCCCTCTTTGGGACAGTTTTAGGATTTGGACCCTGACAGCTTAAATGGGAAGTATGACATGGAGATAGATGAGGCAGGGACTTTTTGTGGTCAAAACTTAGAGAAGGGGATGCACAGAATGTGTTTGCAGAAAAGTGAGACGAGCTGAGGGATACTTGGTAGAAGAACATTCTTTTTCATTCTTATGGTTAAGACAAACTCCTGCAAAGTTGACTCATGAAAGGGATTATGACCGCATATTGTGGGAGCTGTAAGCAGGACCTTAAATAATTTACCCCGACATCCCAAAGGGCCTGAAGGCAGCCTGCTCACCCTCACTCTGGGTTGCCATGGTTTATTTACAAAAAGATCACCTGTGATGGTGTTTGGGGAGTGGGGAAGAAATATTCTGCACATTTGTAGGAATAGAGGGTGTGTTCTCCATTTTGATGTGAACTTTCCAGATATACAGGGATGGGGGCAGGCGGGTGCAGAGTCTGGCCATTTAAGAACTGCAGTGAAGAGACTGCTGGAAGGATGTTTCAGAAAATGTTCTCCCTAGGACAAGACTTCCCACCCAACATTTTTTATTTAAAATTCAAGAATGGCACACATTACATTATAATGGAACGAGCGTGGAATTTTTGTTGTATAAACACAGGTCCAAATCCCACCAGCTACGCAATCCAGAGCATATTGTTTCTCTGAGCTTTCGTTCTCTTTTTCAGAAGAAATCATTGAGAAAGTATAAGCAGTGATGAGCACAGCCTCCCAGCCTGACTCTGCCTCCGGCTGGACCGCCAGGAGAATGTCCCTGCGACTCTCCGCTCACTGTGGTCACCTGGTCAGTATGGACGTTCGGGCAGAATAACTCCATTCTACCTCATGTGCTACCCGAAGGTTTGGTCCTTGCTCTTGGCGATGCACCCCAGCTTTGGAGTCTAAAATACTTCCTGGAGGAAGCAATGTTGAAGCAATTTAGTGAAAAAGAAGTATCAAGACCAAGAAAGGAAGAAAAAATTGTAGCCACAGAAAACAGGACAGAAAATCTGAAGAGCTAAGATCATTTCAGTGTGGCTGGAGCTTTGAGAAGTGAGTGGAGTGGACAAAGAGCAGTGTGATATGGAGTGAGGTTCTTGAGGAACAGTGAGGAGGGGTGACCTCTATCCTGGGGAGACAAATAGGGATGAGAAATGCCTGTGAGGTCCAGAGTGTCATGATCCAGTTTCCAGGTTAGAAGGATGCTGCTCAAGAAAGAATTTTCAATTTCCTTTTTAGGTCTGGAAGTTGCTAAGGATGTCATTTAAAAATATGGAAAAAAGTCATTGTCTTCTGCGGGGACTCCTGCACACTTTCACTTCACCCGGTAAGTGGGAGAGGCCCTCGCTGAGCCACCCCAGCTCCTCTTCCCATGGGCCACAAGGGAAGTGAAGCTGTGACTCAGGACTCATGCCAGGCCCAGGCCCTGTTCTCTCAGAAATCCAGCTGAGTCTGTTTTTCGGTTT
Source organism: Cynopterus sphinx (assembly GCA_030015415.1). Taxonomy (NCBI): domain Eukaryota; kingdom Metazoa; phylum Chordata; class Mammalia; order Chiroptera; family Pteropodidae; genus Cynopterus; species Cynopterus sphinx. The sequence continues at coordinate 8,880,246 of CM057394.1, forward strand.
CATGGTATACACTGTAACCACCTGAGTGAGACTCAGGGAACCAGATCGGGTGGCCTGGATTTACTTTGGAAGGAAGTCACAAATACCCTGGAGGTGGAGGTGGGGCGGAATGTGAAAATTCAGTGGTTTATAAGTAAAAGTGGAGGGAGGGAGATGCCAACCGGGCAGCCAGTCTCTGATCATCCACTGATTCCTGTGACTGAACTAGTCAGGGTGGAGTAGACGACCACGGGGAAGGCAGGCCAGCAGACACGAGAGGGAGCACTCATCTACTGTTAGTGGATCATTTGCTGATGGTGCCCATTTATCCATTTATTAAAAGATAAATTTCCCAGCACCTACTATGGGTCACAATAGCAGAAGTCTCAGCTCTAGTGTCAGTGCCAGGACCTGTGTCCAGGTGGGGAAGACACGCATCTCAACGATGACTGCAATAGCGTGTTCTGGGGCTGCTGATAGGGAGGTTCTGACAAGGCACTGTGGGGACCCAGAGGAGAGAGCAGCCTTGGAGTTGGGGTAGAGAGGCAGATGAGTTTCCATGCAGAACATGAAGTCTGAGCTGAATCTTCAGAGGTGAGGTAGTTGCTGTAGACGATGAAGGGTCTGGAGGTGAAATCTCAGCAGAGGAAGCAGACGGGACAAAGGCAGGTGTAAAGGGACAGTCTGACATGGCAGAAGAGTGGCTTGGCTGGTGTAGGACTCGGCTTGTGTTTCGGGGTGGTCATGGAAAGCAGGGATAGGGTTGTGGGGGAGATTGGAAAGGTTTAGGCATCATGATTTGGAGGAACCCCAAATCATGGCTTTCTTTGTGTTTGATTTTATTTTCATTTTTGAATATTAAAAAAAATCCGAATTTATTTAACACAAAATACATGATACAAAATTATTGTGCCGCTTTAAAAATAATAGTAATACTTTTGTATTATTTCTAGATAAACTACAAAACTCAAATTTTAGCAAATGTTCTTATTTATGGAAGCAGGTTTATGATTATAAATCAAAATAAGATAGATATAGCTATGGAAAACCTCGGCCTTGGATTTCTAAGAAATCACAGCAAAAGCAGCTGAGGCATGGACTGCAGAGCAGAACAGGACGAAAAGCAGGGCCTCAGGGAGGGAAATGAATGTCATGGTCAGTGAGCTGGCTGTCCTCGGAAGGTGAGTGTTCAGAGTAGAAAGGCCATCAATATCTCAGGCCGACGCTGAGGGTGAGACTAAGGGGGGACCAAGGGGCACACAGATGGAGGATTTGGCGCATGGGAGGACATGGGCGATTTTGCCAAAAGCGTTTTCTTCCAGGTGCTGGGGAGGCACCAGTGGCAAAGGCGACGGACGAGTGGCTGGGGGTGAGGAAGAGCCGCTTGGTCTCCAGGCCCCGGGCCCTGGCTGGAAGGAGGTCAGTGCAGCGTGTGTGAAGCAATGGGGACCTGAGCACTTTTGAAGCTGAGAGAAGGAAGTGAGTGTAGGAGGAAATAAGGTTAAACAGCAGCAGGGTGAAGGGGGCGTTGTGGCTGAGCCCGGGTATCCGCACTGACAGCACTGGGGGAGGGAGGAGGAATCTCAGCAGGAGAGAAGGTGAGGGACAGACACACACCTTTTCCTCCCAGACCAGTGAGAAGGTGGAGCAAGGCAGTGGTTTAGGGCATGGAGGCAGGGGGTGGAGGGACCTGCTATCGTTCTGGTCACTCTCCTGAAAGTTTGAAATTATTTCAGATATAAAGGTGATGAGGCATGCAGATTTGATCATATTCCATATTTTTCTATTGATTTCTAAGAGTCTCCGTGTATTAGAGAAATTTGTCTGCCATTACTGCCTTTTCTTTCCACTGAGTTTAGGGTTTGATTGTCTTATCGTTTTAACATTTGCATGAGATGATGTTTTTCAGGGTTTTCTTTCGCAGCTTCTGGGATTCATGTCCTGCTTAGAATAACTGTTTCACTCCGTGATTATAAAATATGACACTAACGCTTTGGTTTTTTCTCCTAATACTGTTAAGATTTGTTTACTTTACTTTTAAATCTTTGATCCATCTGGAATTTATTTAGTGTACCGAGGGAGGGAAGGGCTCAGCCGCTCTAGTTCCCCAAGGCTTAACCAACTACTCCAGTCCCAGGCTCCTGAAGAACCCGCTCACCGTCGGGCTGCCCCTGGCCTGGATCTGCTGTGATGGCCGCGTGGCCGTCCTGACTCCCCACCAGCTCTGACCCTGTGAGGGCTGCGGGTTTACTTCACCCTGAGCCCCAGGGCGCGGGGCAGAGGGCTGAGTACAGAGCAGCTCTCGGGAAAGTGCCTGGAGCTGCCAGCAAGAATGTGGCTGGGCTGGCTCGAGGCCTGGCACTCAGGGTCCCGCATGGAAAACCAGCTTTTTTCTCCACTTGCTTTAGTCACCTGCCTCCCTCCTCACTCCCCGTCTCAACTAACCACACGACAGAAACCAAAACCCAGCAATCTTGTCACAACCTGGGGATACCCAAATGACCATCCCCTCTAGACTTAAACGACAACAGTCCTGTCATCACGATATTCTCTGGGGAATGAGGGTGTGATTGGGGAGTCGGGGACCCGAACACGGAGATTTATTTTGTGCTCTGGAAAAGCTGGAAAGAAAGGCCTCCACAGCCTCAGACTCTTGTTTATTTCCTGTGGTCAAATGTCCGACTGGGCATTTCTGAACTTTTCATGCTACAGACTCTTCCCCCTCCACACTGATGTCCATAACAGAGGAATGGGAACTAAAGGATGACACATAAACAGAACTCCCTGATCGCTTGGAGTCCCCCGCAGTGCCTTTCCTGTCTCTCTCACCATTGCTCCTCTGGGAGGAGACCACGCTTTCCTGTGAAGTATCACCCTTTCTTCTGATAAACTTTCCTTTTGACTCTGATTCAGGTGTGTGTGTTCAATGTTTTCTGTATTCTCCGCCAAAGGACCCTGGGCTTGTCTCAGTACAGGGTGTGGTCTCCCTCCCCCAGCTCTAGGACATTTGCCCTGCTCTGTGGCAGCCTGACCCTGCCTGGCCATTTCCTGCTCACATGAGTCTGTTCCTCACTGCTCTCCCCACCCCAAAGGACTCCCAGATACTTCGCTTTCCTCGGAGCCTGCCAGCCAGTTAATGTTCTGCCCTATCTCTGTAGCTGTGTCGGAACGACGAGACTGTATGAAACTGCCTGTTTATCACAATCGGGGCTCAGCCTTTGGGTCAGAACCCCCTGAGTCGGTGCCAGCATCAGTAAACACTGTTCCCTGCTCACAGCCGCGGTGACCCATCTCTCCATTCGAGAATCCCGCAGCAGTGCTGCCTCAGGACCACCTCCCGTCAAATGTAAGGACTCCAGCATACATCCTACACCCCCTAACACGAAGCTATGGATCTCCGCTTTAAGCAGTCGTGTGTGTTTTAAAGAAATGAAGAGGGAAAGCCCTCTTTTACACTTACCACCTACTTACTGTTTCCAGCACTCTTCCCTAAGAGTTCTGAATGGCTCGAGGGAAAGGACGCAGTGATGGAAGCCAGAGAATCACTCAAGACAGCACACGGTGTTGGTCATGGAGAGAATCCCCAACAGTCGACAGAAATATCTGGGTGATTCGGGTACTGACTTTCATTGTCCCTGGATGGAATTTATTTCTCTGATCAATGACCCTAAAAGTCATGTGGAATTTTCTTTTCTCTCTTCAGCTTTAATGAGATCAGACCTAGTAAAATCACTTGCATTTTCTGTTCTTAAAATTTTTACTATTTGGTTCTAATTTAGGACCCAGTCTTAGAGGAAGAGTAGGGTTTGGTTCTCTGTCCCATCAGTTGAAACACTGCATTTGCTTCTCTTAAATCTTCCTTGAGAGTCCCATATAGCTTTAATAAAACATGTCCTTTTTCTCTCCTACACGAAGATAGTTTGCATGAAGGAGGCAGCAGCCTGGTCCTCCCCATCCCCAGGCCCTCACTGTCTTCTCTGCTGATTCCCCACAGGCAGTGGAGTGTGCCGCCTTGTTTTGAGAACTGACAGGAAATTGAGGGGTTTGAGCAAAGGGAGGAAAGGGAAAAGTGGGTTCTGAAGCAAGTGGAGAAGTGAGTGGGACCCCTCATATTAGGATTTTATTCTAATTGCTATCAAGTCATTAAAAAGTAGCAAGCACCAAGGTGAAAAGACCCAACTGACACTTTTAGGTCATTGCTGTGATGAACAGAGAAGGGCCTCCAGGCATGAGTGGATGTGGGAGGGAAAGGCTAGATCATGTGGCTTGGATAAGGAGGCAGGGGAAGTGGCAAATTCAAGGACTAATTTAGAGGTTAAGCTGCCAGGGTTTCCCAAGGCACTGATTGGGATTGGGGGAAAGAGAGAAATCAGGGAATGAGGCCGAGTGTCAGGCCTGGTCTGCCTTGATGGACACGGCTGTTACTACAAGAGGAATGCCTGCAAGAGGGGGTGGTGAGAGGACATTTCAAGGAGAAAACCAGCAGCGTCTGCTTGGACTTCCTAGGTTTAAAATGTACATGGAAAGGAGGCTACCACGTAGGAATCAAGTTTAAGAGTGCAGAGCTGGGGCAAGCCCTTCCTTCCCATTAGCTTAGGAGCATCTTCCTAAGTGGAGCCCCCTCACTGGCAGCATCACCCCTACATGGGCACCATAGCAAGTTAAAGCCACATCACCCTCTGAGGATCTTCTGCCCATGGACTGCCCCTCTGCATGGCACAGGTCTCGCATCCCACTCCTCCTCTTTGGGGGTTTGTCCTCCAGCCTATGCTGGGGTGTGGCCTCGATTCTCCTGGGAGTAGGGACACAGACTTGGGATGGTGACCAACTGTCAGCATAAGAACCCAAGCGACAAGGGAGATTGGGGTTCCCCTCTCGACACCTCGTCCAGGTTCTCGATGTCTCCAATAAAGAACGGAACAAGACACCAAAATACAGCAGAAAATAGCTTTATTAGAAGTGGTCCAAGCAATAGAAGCGCAGATCCAGAGCCCAGGAACACAGCCTTTGGGGTTTTCCTCCCTATTTGCTATGGGCAGTCATTTTTCTTAAAGGGGTGGCTTCCTTGATTGACAACTCAGATGGACAGGGCCCAGGGACTCATCCTTTGCTTTCTGCGCATGTTCATCCCCAGAATTCAGTCTGTTCTATTAATGAAGTTCTGGGATATGCATCTCATCACAATGATGGTTCAATGACTTAGGTGAGCCGAAAGTTGTTGGGGTCATTGCACAGGTGTGAGGAACTGCCTATCCCTTTTCTAAGAGCCATGAACCCCGTTCTTATTAGTATGGATGCTGAGGGACGGGAGGTCTCTTCTTCTGTATCTGCTTCCTGCTGAGGAGGGTCGTAGTCCCTGAACATTGGGGTTTCATGGAGCTCTTTCCCTCTCTGCCTTAGTCAGGAGAGAGTCTCAGGTATGCCGACGAAGTTTCCTCTGTTCCTAGACAAGGAAATAAAGATACAAATTTGTCACCTGAATCATATATCTGGTTGTGTTTCTATCATTAATTTGCACCCCAATGGTGCCTTCTGCCTCAGCCACCTGAGAGGCACAATGGTGGAAGCAAATGCAGGACAGAGCTCCACTCCAAGTACGGGAATAGCTTCCTGCTCTGTGGTGGAGCCTTTGGGAGGGAATTATAATGGGGGTGGCTGAGCTTCCCGCTGAGGGACAGGCAGAGCAATTCAGTAATGGGTCATCAACTACATCTGGCTCTGGCTTGTATTTGACCTTGCCAGGAGGCTTCTGGTAGTCCGGGCATAAAAATGGATCTTAGTAGAGGGCCATGAAGGCCTGAACATAGGGACCCTCTGAATCACATAATAAGTCTAATTGAAGGATGGTACTATAATTAAGACTGCCATTTATGGGCCATCATTCCTGACTTAGTTTATATCTGGTTAAGCTACATAACAGTAGATGCAAAGTGTTTCTTTCTCAAGTTGTCAGAGTCAAATCTACCACAATGGTTAAGGATACAGCTGAGAGGCGAGTCCGAAGGTCAAGTGCTGAGCGCTTATTTCCCATGGTGGTCTGTAAGAAAAAGAGTCTAAGAGTTTCACTGGGAATGATAAGTCCCCCCACCCCCCACTCCCACCCCACAACCACCTCCCAAGGTGTCCCTCCAAGTGTCAGCAGGTCCAGGAGAGGGTATTCTGGGGCACCCCTCTGCGAAGTTCCTAACTTAGGTGTCTGGATGCCTTCAACCTCGGATGAGCATCGGTGCTACTTTTCTGACGCTTGGACTCAGACTTGTCTCACTTGGGCTTAGGCTTGGGCCTTTTCTATAAATTATGGCCTATGATAAATCTGGGTACCCCCAGGTTTACCCTCAGCTTTTGGGATTCTACCAGTTGAGAAACCGTTGTTCTAGCACCCCAGAGTGTTACCTTAATCAAAGCTCATAGGGCAAGAGCAATAAAGGAGAGAGCAATACGTAGTCTTGGGCGTAACTTGTTTTGACCCTAAAGTGAGTGTTAAGATCTAGCAGATCAAATTGGCATAAATGAATGAAGATAAAACCTGGAACTAAGTTAGAGAAGATGGAGTATATGTAGAAGGACTGTTAAAAATGTGAAAACTTGGTTGCATTATTTGTGGATGCTCAAATTTGTGAAGGTTAAATACCATAATTTTTCCATAAAAAAGAAAAAAAGATTTAGCAGATCAAAGGATTCCTTAAAAGGGAGAGAAGAGGAAGTCTGAGGGCCTCCGAGATGGGCGAAAACAAATGTCAGAAATGACTAATCCAGGAAAAAGAGGGTCATCTGGAGTCCCTGTTCTAGGGAAACTACGTCAAGGCAGAGATGGAGAGGAAGGTAGAGAGGATGGTGCAGGGTGAAATACAGCAGAAAAGCAGTATAAGGACAAGCTCAGCTGGGATCCCCAGAGGAAAGCAGCCAGATGGTGGGGAAGAGCCCGAAAAGTGAAATCAAAGTGGCACAGACTTAATGCCATAAGAACAGAATATCAGAGATGAAGAGGAAAAGATCCCCCTAGAGAGGGGCATACCTTCTGGCTGCTGGCTCACCTCAGAGGAGAGTGGGGTTCCCATTCCCGGCAGAGCATCCAGGTTCTTGGTGTCTCGAACAAAGAATTGAGCAAGAAAAGAAGTAGAGCAGAAAAGAGCTTTACAAGAAAGAAAAGGACAGGAAAGGAAAGCAACAGGACTCTTCCAGAGTCGGAAGAGGGCCCGAGCAAGAGGAGAGCGGCTCAAGGGCACAGAAACACAGGCTTTGGCCTTTTTATCCCTATTTGCTGTGGGCGGTCACTTTTCTTAGAGGGATGGCTTTCTTGATTGACATCTAAGTTGGACAGGGCCCAGTGACTCATCATTTCCATTCTGCACACGTCCCTTCCCAGAATTCAGTCTGTTATAATGACATGAATTAACTCCCAGGCCTCTGCATCATATTATAATGACAGTATAACGAGGCTCAGGTGAGTTGAAGGTCGTTGGGGTCTTCACTGCGCAGGTGTGAGGAACTGGCTGAAACTGGTATCCAATTTTCTGCTTGCTGTTTCCCCGTATGAGCTACCTTCTGCCCAGAAATGCCTTCTGGCTTGCTTAATTGTGGGCGGACTGGGGCAGACCCTTTGAAGAATAGGATGACTTCGGTGTCTTTGCAGTGGATCCAAAACTCCCTACCAAACGTTCCTGCCTAACTCGTTTCTAAGATCTATGAACCCCATTGTAGTATGGATGTTGGGGATGGGAGGTCTCTTTTTCTGTATCTGCTTCCTGCTGAGGAGGGGCATAGTTCCTGCATATTGAGGTTTCATGGAGCTCTTTCCCTCTCTGCCTTAGTCAGAGGTCTTGGGTATCCTACTGATGTGTCACCTCTGTCCCTAGACAAGGAAAAACAAAGATTTAAACTTGTTATTTGAATCACATATCTAGTTGTGTTTCTATCATTAATTTGCCCATCAAATGGGTAAAGGAAAAAAACCTTGGTTAATATATTTAGATAAAGAAAGAAAAAAATGGAGTTAAAAGGCTCCTCCCTTCTTGGACATTTAAGGACTCTGTTTTGGCCCAAAGCCATTCCTGCCTTATAACAGGTCAAGGAGAATTCTGAGTTTCAATGATTGTTATCAATAGTGAGAGGACTTGAGTCACCAGATTCAAGGCAATTATCTACATTTGGGGGAGAGGGTCTTTCTCCAAAGAAAGGAGGAAAGAAAAGACTTAATTAGGTTTACTAAAAAGATTATGCGTTTTGCAAGTGGTGGCCCCTGTCATTTAGAAGGTAGGAAAAGCGTAAATAGCAGCAGTAAATAGAAGTGACAAAAATGGTGGGATCCACCGAGACATATGTACCTCCAAGCAACCATTCGTACTGAACTATAGGGCAGTTGAGATCCACTCCTGCCCTCTGCCAAGCCACAACACTGCCCCAGCCCTCATGGGCCCAAGTCCAAGGGCGCAAGCCCACCCAGAACGCAAGGCCCTTCTGAGTCACACTAGGATAACGGGCCCCATAATTACCCCTTCCAGGGCCCATCCCAGTGCGGCACCTTGCGCTGTGGGTTGCAGCCAGCAGGAGACCGAACCTGTGAACCAACCGGACAGGATCCGACCCACTCCCACGGCCTCATCCCCATGCAGGACGCTGAGGAGTCAGTCCTTCTAAATCCGAACCCGGCCTTCCAGGTTTGTATGGAGGTGTCTATATCATTCAGGCTGGAAGCTAGAACAATTTTATAATTCCTAGTTTGATTTAAACAATTAAGTATTGAAATGTGTAGTGTGTGGGTCTTCGTTTGCACTTTTACCCTGCATATTCTTACACCTGGATCTGGGCTAACGGTCTTAAAATCCCTATCTTGGTCGAGCTATAGGGGAGCACAGGGGTGTAGCCGTCCAAATGTTAATTTCTTTAAAATGACTTTTTCTCTTCTCTTCTTGATTCAAACTGGCCTTGGGCTCACTTGCGTCTTTCTTCCCTTATTCTTCTGCAGACTGTGCGGCTTCTCCTTTAATCATTACACCCTTAGGTCTGCATTAAACAGTCTTAAGGACAGAGTCAGGTCTGCTGACCACAGAAACAGGTTCAGTCGAACTAAAGATAACATCTTGCAGCTCCATGAAGACAAACTGACCCTACCAGCATCACCTTGAAACCAGAGAGAATGGCCCCTGACTGACATCAGGCCCTGATGCAATGGTCAGCTGCTTCCTGCTCGAGCCCCAAGCAATCCTTAGAGTCCATGACCTCAACTCTCTTAGCTACTAATGAGTTTTCCCCTAGGGCCATCAGAGGCAGTTTTTTGTGTGCTAGCTCACCTGTGTCTCTGGGCTGGTGCCATTTCCTTAAGTAAAACTCTGCTTTCTTTGTTGTAAACAACTGTTTATGTCCCTTTGGGCTATTGTAGTTTGTAGAAACCTTTGAGTTTGATAATGGGGGTTTGGATGGCAGGGTGGGGAGATAGCAGGCATCCAGTCTTAGGAGTCAGAAGGGGATGGGTCTTAGAAGCCCCAGTGTTTTCCAGGCCCACTCTCTTCAGAGTCAATGCAGCTAACCAGAAAATTCCAACCAGTTACAAGAACCCTGAATTTCCTCCGTGAATAAGTTAGGGTCGACCACCACTACCAGGTGTAAGGTAAATGCATGACACGCCAACAGAAGTTTGAAAAGCAAGCCTTTATTGGGAGAGGGGTCCCTGGGAGAGGTTCTCTGGTCCGGAGAAGAGAGGAGCCAGAGAAGTCACGCCCTGGGGTGAGAGGGCGAGGCTTTTGTGGGTTATGTGGAGGTTGGGGTATAGGGTGGGAAACGTTAATCATTAATCAATGCTAATTGAGCCTCCGGATTAGGGTGGTGACACTTAGGGCTTTAGGCTGGGCCCTATTCAGGTCTGGATTCTGGTATCAAGCTGGGGAGTCTCCAGGCAGGCATCTGGCTGGCCCTTCCCCCGCCGACCTAACACCAGGTGGCAACAATTCAGCTTTCAAGGGTCTATTCCTGGGCAAACATAGGATTTTTGCACAAATAAACATGTAGAGGTCTAAACTATTTACAACTTTTTCTTGCTGTTGGTCCATTTTTACTTTTTAATGGGTATATGTGAATTCTCTGAAAGGCTGGCATGGAGAAGGATGATTAGGCATAGCTGTGGGTGAAGCGTCGCCAGGAAAATTAAATGAGTGCCTTTGATGTTGATGTGAACCAAGGGGAGCATGAACTGTTCTCCCAGTGAAAAGAGCGCTGAGAAGTTGAAAGCAACAGTCTTCCCAACTCCTGGTGCTGCCATGGCAACTGGAGGCGAGTATGAGGTCATCACTTACGCAGTGAGCTGCCCAGGTGATTGGTGGGAGCAGGGACTCTGGGATGAGAACTCGAACCACCAGGATGAAAATAGAAATCAGGGGAGTGAAAAGGAGGAAATTTCTGGTAACAGAATAAAGAGTCACAGCTGTCAAGCTACAGCATAAAATCTTGAAGAGACCTGTTGGCTGACAAAGAAGGGAGAACACGCTGAATTTCCTTTACTCTCAACTTTCATCAGAGGCTATTCAAACCCTTCAGTCTCACGAAGCACCTTGTTCAGGGAGCAGGTGTGTCCATTTGAAGAGTCAGTGACCCATGCTAATGGAGAGCATGGAATGTATGAAAAAAGGCATTTGATGGGAATTGGCTCCGGTACTAAGCATTTGCAGACTCATCTGAGCCCCCAAATGAAACCTCCTGTTTGACCAAACTTGTCTCTAACCTCATAAATAAAAATGTAAGGTGAAAGAAAAATTGCCTCTCAAAAGCCAGATTGACTGTGCAAGACAAAAAGGCAGAAGGAGGGCCATTCCATAATCGCGTTTAAATACAGTCAAAAGCAAGACTGTCATCCAACCACAAACAAAGAGTAGACCTCTTTTTACCCTGGCTAATGAGCGACGGCCACTTTTTGAGCACTTACAGCTTCAGCCATCATTTTTCCATCCATCTTCTACATAAGAACCTAGATAACCAGAGAATCAACTCCACCCCGATTCTATTACTGAAAAGCTCTTCAAATCACCTGACACAAGCCCAAATCTTGTAAGTCCTTCTGAAACCGTTTTACTCAGATGCTCCCCAGTTGCCCAGGTGGGAGTCCTCTGGTTAACCTACAAATAAAAGGGCTTTTCCAAATGAGTGTCAACTAGCATGTATTTGAACTCAAAAAAAAAAAAAAAAAAAAAAACTACTCAGGAATCATTGATTCAGGCAGAAACCCAAATGATGTTTCATTAGGGAACGATGGCAAGGGGCACTTATGAGAAAAGAAAGGACATCCATAGAAGGAAGGCATTTTTATCGGTGCAGATAACATAACGTAGTGATGTTGTTTGTACGTATGTTACACTCCTTTGTTGAAAGGAGTTAATAAATTCAACTTTATTTAACTACAGGTGGGACCTGGATGGTACTGATGAGGCGATTTTACATAAGGGATCAGGGGGAATCCATTGACTTCCTAATTGCTTTGGCAAACCCTGCCTTGCTTTTTGTTCATAGACCAACCTGGCTCATATCTTCTGGTGATGGGAACCTTTTATCATAATGGAATATCTCCCTTTGTCTCTTTGCCTTTAAGTCAGTTTTGTCTGATATTAATCAAGCTATACATATTGGGAGACATTAATATGTGCGTGGTATCTTTCTTCCTTTTCTATGTAGTATTTAGTCTAAACATTCTCCAGAGTGAGCATCTCTCTGTGAGCTTATCCACACCTGTAGAAATTCCATCCTGCTATTCATGCACAACTACCCCTGGCCTCCACCTCCTCATTGGAACACTATTTGGGTTTCTGCCTGAATCAGTGCTTTTCAAATGGCAATTCTTTTAGCTCTGAAACAGAAAATGCTCCTTGCCCCTCACTTTGGCCATTATTTTTAGGTTAACACATCGTTCTAGCATGGTAGTTATTTCTTGCTCAGCGTATGGAGGGTGTTATTCCATCATGTCTCAACCCAATGGGAAGCCAGCTCTCAATCTAACTTCAGCTCTTTGAAGATTATCTAGTATTTTTCCTTTAACTGCTTTTAATATTTTTCATTAAGTCTATTTTCTGCAATTTTACTGTGATGTATGTAAGTATGGCTTTTGAAAAATGTATTCAACAGGGGATTTATTAGGCCTCCTGCATCTGTGGATTGGAATTTTTCATCAGTTCTAGAGAAGTCACTTTTTCTTGTTTTTGTTTGTTTTTGTCTGGTATATTGCTTCTGTCAATTGGTCAATTTAGCCCATCTTATTCCATCATTTATGTCTCTCAACCTTGCTACCACATTTTCCATCTTTTTGTCCACGTGACATGATGGCTAATTGCTCCTCACCTACCTTCTGAATCTTTAACTTTCTCTTGGCTTCCAAACTACATTGAATTTTTAATTTCAGTGATTGAATTTTTTCTTCGTAGAGCTTTTTTTTTTCTTTCAAATCTGCTATGAACTAATTTGTAATTTTCTGTTCCTCACTGATATTTTTAGTTTGTCTTATGTTTTTAAGTATTTTAATCATCCTTTAGAACAATCTTGGTTTTATAATCCCAATTTTCAAAGTCATTGGAAGTCAGTTGGTGCCATCTGCTGTTTTAGCTGGGTCCCATTCACAGTGAGCTTAGTTATCTTTGATCTCAAAACCCTGATGTTCCAGAAGCATAGGCTCTTTCCTCTACGGAGGGTTTGCAATGGTGTTTACTAAATCCTGGGGCATCAGCAATGCACAAACACTTTAAATTCATCATTTGATTCTGATGATATAAAGGGGGCACAAATCCTAGCAAGCATGGACATCAGGTTCATAAACTCTGAGGCACACTTTCCACCCAGGCCTCCTCTATCTATCTATCTCTCAGCAGGAAATCTCTTCCTACAACTCAAGAAAGATAGGGAATGGGGAATGGCTTACTCTTGGTTCACCCTAACTGTGAGGGAGAAATCTGAAGTCTCACTCACTATAAGATCCTTGGGCTTCTCAACTCTGTCAACCTCTGCCCACTTGTCAGTCTAGCAGCTTTTTCATCTGGATCAGCGTATGCCCACAGGGCGAAGGTAAGCTGTGGAGTTCCTGCTTACCCTTTTGTGTTCATTACTTCTCCTAGATTTTGACCTGGGTGTTAGTCCCTATTTCAGTCTTATTTATGCTTGAAGAAGTTGTCAGGTTTTCCCAGCATTTTCCCCTGTTCTCAAGGGGAGCACTGATGTGAGGTAGGCTCTTCCTACCTGAAGTGGAAGTCTCTCAAATATCCTGTCTTTCTCCCCCCCATTTTTTTTTTGTGTCCTGAGACATCTTGATACTAGCAGCTGCAACAGTCTCTGAGGTTCACTAGCTTCAGATTCGCAAATAAAAAATTAATGAATTCCACTACCTCATAGAATTATTATGGAACTCAAATAAGATTACATAGATAAAAATACTCAATAAACTACTATAAGTACCAACTTTATATAATATACATAATTCCATGTGATAAATTAAATGATAAATGCATTATATCGAATAAACATATACACACACTCTTTTTTACAACTTATGTAGCAGCATTAGTGATAAATATAGTAGGAGAGGTGTGAGCAGAGATTATACATTGTCTTTATTTACAACTGGTTCTGCTCAATTCTAAAATTACGAGATCCTTGCCTTATCATCTCTGCCTGGTGATTTATATGACTCCTGTTCATATAGTCCCATGCCCATGGAAGGGAAGCCCAGTTTGCTCTCCTGAAATATGCCTTTGGGGCTATTAATTATTTTAAGCAGGTTTTTTGGTTTGTTTGTTTTTTAAGAAACAAAAGACTGAAGAAGAGCCATTTACCCCCACCTCCCCTGCCTAAAGGAATCAAAATCAGAGAGACAAACCTGCCTAAAGGAAGGGAGCTATCACTGCAGCATATGTGAACTCAGTGTGGCAGACAGGGAGGAACCTGCAGTCTGTTTGATAGACTCTCCTGTGTCCCATTGTTTGTGGGTGGCCCAGGAAGTGTTTGGTTCCCAGTATTTGCTCTTTTTCATCTTGTGCGGCGTTTGGAGACCCCCATGAAGGACAGAGACCTCCAGATAAGATGTTACAGGAAGCGCTTTATTTTCAGATAAGATGTTACAGCATGCTCGTTATTTACGGATTCGAACCCGGGCCCCCACCAAGGGCGAGAGCCCCAAGACCCCCTTTCCCTGAGTTTTATACCCTCTCGGGGGGTGGTTACGTGACCTTTTCCCTGATCGGTGGGACTCAGGTGCGTCATTGCAGTTACATGCGTAAGCCAAGCGGAAGTGTGGGAGCTAATTTCCCGATAACATTTTTCTTCTATTACTGTTACTGACGCTGTTGGGCAACTTCTTCTATTGTCCCTTGCGGGCTGCTGGCTAGGCCAGGGGCTAGGCCAGGTGTTAGCTGCAGGTTTAAATGGAAAATTCCTATAGGGGGATTATCTTAAAGGGCCAGGGACAAGATTTGAAACAGCCTTCTACATTCCCCACTGCTCTAGGGAGATGTTGAATCAAATCATTGATTCTAATGTGTCCCGGTGCCTTGTAAGTTACCTAGAGTGAGCTTGGGTGTATGGCCCTAGTTGCAGGGCAGGGGAGAGACAGCAGAGAGAGTTAGATTCCGAATGTCTATAGGGTCTGAGCCTAGGTTAGCTATGGTGGCTAATCCTATGTAGAAGGGGGGTTCCTGCCCTAAGCAAAGACAGTAATCTGCAGTGAGATTGGGGCCCGATCGGTTTAGGACCCAAAACATGGCCTCTACAGTCTGGAAGAGGGGGGTGACCCAGGGTCTGGGACCAGGAAGTGATGGGGCTAGGGAAGAGAGTAGGGGAACCGACGGGGTGGAAGGGTGTGGATGTGAAGGCTGGGAGGGCAATACCTGAGGTGGGACTATTATGGGCCTCAGGGGCCCGACCGGGTTGACAGGTGGGGAAATTACTTTCTTCTAGAGTGTGAACCTGACACCTGGGTCATGACCTGATACGTAGAGTCTGAGGCCCCATGTCTTCCTAGCCTGTCAGGCCCTGTCTGTAGGGGATCAGACGGTAAGAGTTACTGGGTTACAGTCCCCTATATCGCAGGTGCCTGATTTGTCAGGTGCGCCGGACCTAATCTCCCTCTTGAAGGAAATCTGGTCTACGGTTTTCCAGGGGGCTAGAGTTTCACAACCCCAGGCGGCGCAGTAGAAATCATCTTTCCCCTCCGCAGTCAGGGGGTCCGGAGGAGGGCCAAATATACAGTTGGGTATGCCAGAGGCCCTTTTCTAGATTGATGTGACCACAGCCATATCCCCGGGGGACTGGGAGGGCCCCTCCCCGTAAATTATCCCAATCTTCATGCCCCTTTCAATTATCCCAATCTTTTCCCAGTAAATGACAGAGATCAAATTCCAGGGAGGGGATAGTCCCTAGGGCAAAGGTCTCGGCAATTAGGTGACCATCCAAGGTGCTGGTTAGTTCCCATCTCTCCCTCGGTGGGGGGATGTGGGGGTTGGCAATGACCCCCGGCAGTGAGAGGAGGACAAGGTGGAGAGAGAGGATGGGATAAGTCTTATCTTGAGGGGGTCCACGGTGTGCTGAACCTTCCATGCACGGTCCGGATCAGGGGGTGCCTCTTTCAGACGGGAGTGGTGGATCCAGGCAGTCTTTCCGGCGACCTTGGCTGCCGTGGGGGTGCTGATGATCACAGGGAAGGGTCCGTCTTTTTTACGTAGACAAGGTCTCCTGGGTTGAACAGGGGCTTCCTTTGGCGTTCAGCAGCCGGGGATGGTTGTCCTTCAGTAAGTGCCGTCCTGGCATGTCCCCGGGCTAGCTGGAGAGCCTGCAAGGACTTAAGCAAACCTTTATGGGAGAAATCAGCCAAGTGTTCTATGCCTAGGCGGGGGACAATGGGGGGGTTTAAGTCCGTAGAGGAATTCAAAGGGAGAAAAACCTTCTTTGCCGGGGGTACAGTGGGCCCTCAGGAGGGCCTGGGGGAGGAGGCTTACCCAATCACCGCCAGTCTCGAGTTTCATCTTAGTAATAGTTTCCTTGAGGGTTCTGTTCATCCTCTCTACCTGACCTGAACTCTGGGGCTGGTATGCACAATGAAGTTTCTAGGTGAAATTTAGTACCGCAGCCAATTGTTGAGTTACTCTGGCTATGAAAGCCAGACTGTTGTCGGACCCTAGCTGGATGGGTAAACTGAATCGGGGGATAATTTCGTTGACCAAATGCTTAGCTACTATCTGGGCAGTCTCTCTCCGGCTAGGGAAGGCCTCGACCCAACCTGAGAAGGTGTCGACGAACACAAGGAGGTACTTATCTCCTCCCCTCGCAGGCGTCATTTCAGTGAAATCAAGTTCCCAATGTTCACCTGGGTTTCGTCCCCTGAGTCGGGCCCCAATTAGTGAGATTTTGGAGCCCGAACCTGCATTGACCCGTGCACAGGCTTGACATAGTTTCCTCTAAGTGGGTGGCTTGGTGAGTCTGGCTCAGGATCTTTCTCCCCACTGCTCTTGGGACCAGAACTCGGCCGTCAGGTAGGAGATGTTAGCCCTTAGGGTCTTTTTCACCCCATAATCTCTGTCCTAATTTCTCTTCTTCTTGGGAGTACAGTGGTTTCTCCTGTTGATCCAGTTTCTGGAGGGTCAGGACCGTGGGGCTGGTTTCCCCGGCTATTTCTTTGGCCACCTGGTCGGCTCAATTATTTCCCCTAGTAATTATAGAATTATCTTTCTGATGGCCGCGGCAATGTCTCACTGCTAATTTAAGGAGTTTCCAAACCACTGCTAATAAAGCCAGGATTTCTGGTGCATTTTTAATGTCCTTCCCTCCAGCCGTCAGGAGGCCCCGTTCCTTGTATAGGGCCCCATGGACATGGAGGGTGGCAAAAGCGTACCGGCTGTCGGTGTACACTTTGACCTTTTTCCCTTCCCCCAGGTCAGAGCTGTGGTTAAAGCGATAAGTTCAGCCTTTTGGGCTGAGGTGTCCTTGGGGAGGGCCTCAGCCCAGATTATCGAGTCCAGTGTGACTACGGCCGCCCCTGCATACCTTATGCCGTTTTCTACGAAGCTGCTCCCATCAGTGAAAAGGGTTACCTCAAGGCCGTGAGAGGGAGGTCCGTGAGATCAGGCCATAGGGAAGTCAGCGAGTCCAGCGTGTCCGCACAGCAATGCACCGGCAGAGATTCATCTGCTTCTGGCAGCAAAGTGGCTGGGTTCAGGGCCGCAGTCTGCTGGAAAGTGATGCGAGGTGGGTCCAGGAGGAGGATCTGGTACTGGGTCTCGTCGGGAGTTCTGCGGTCCTTTCTTTTCTTCCCGCGCCAGGAGGACCTTGGCCATCTTCTGGGTCAACTCCTGGGTGGCCTTAACAGGATCTTTTCGTTGGTCGAAGACCTTTTGAGCTATAGCCACTAGTTCGGAGAGAGACTTACCTTCAAACCCATCGAGCTTTTGTATCTTCCTCCTAATATCAGGGGCTGACTGGGAGACAAACTGCATCAGGACCGAGGCCTGATTTTCTGGCGCCCGAGGGTCTATGGGGGTCCAGGTGCGGTAGGCCTGGTAGAGGCGCTCTAGATAGGCTCCGAAGGCCCTTGTCTAATTTCAGTTACCTTCGAGAGGTTGGTGGGCTTCCGGGCGGCTGCCCGGAGGCCCCTAAGTAAGATCTGGCGGTAATTGTTAAGGGCTCCTTCCCCATCCCGAGTGTTATAGTCCCAGTTGGGCCGGGAGGAGGGAAACTGGGTATTAATCTCCCGTTCATCTAGGGTGACTTCCCCCCGGCCATCATGCACTTGTTTCTTTCCCTCTAGCTTAATTCATTCCCTTTCCTCAGTGGTGAAGAGGATGCGGAGGAGCTGTTTGCAGTCATCCCATGTGGGCTGATGGGTATAGAAAACTGACTCTAAGAGGGTAATGACTTCCTCGGGTGCCTCTGAGAAAGGGGGGTTTTGACTCTTCTAATTATATAAGTCAGAGGTGGTGAAAGGGACGTAGGTCCGGACAGGATGCCCGGTGGGATCCCTCTCTCCTGTGTCCCTAAGAGGGAAGAGGCCGGCTGTATTAGCTTGGGCCTCCCCCGGTGGAGCAAAATGGGTGCCACTCCAGGTGTGTGGCGGACTAAGGACAGTAGAATCAGGTTCTTCGGTTGCTGACGGGGCTGAAGGGAGGTAGGGTGGAGGTGCACCCCGTGGGCGAGACGATGGTGGTGTCTCAGGGGGTGCCTGGAGAACTGGAGGCTGTGGCCTAGGGTTTGGGGGATCTGAGTGGGCAGAATCCCTAGACACCAGAATCTTGGGTCGAGCCCCTAAGTGGGGACCTTCCCGGTGGCTACCACAGGCTTTTAAGTAGGAAGGTTTGTCCCATATAATATCAATCCAGACATCTATATATGGGATCTGGTCGGAGTGGCCGGGCTGCCCGTAACAGAGGCCCCGGATGGCATCAGCAATGCCCGGATCCAGGGTCCCCGCCGCTGGCCAGCCGACTCCGAAGGCGGGCCATTCCAATTCACAGAGTCTGCGTAAATCAAAGGCATTTATTTACCTGAGCCCCGTAACCTTTTGCCCGCCTACGAAAATCAGCAAAGTTCTTAATCAGACATGCCAATGGGCTCAAAGGGCCTTTTGAGGTTCCTTGCCCCATTTTGACCGAAATGGGGACGAGGAAGCCCAAAACTTCTTTTGGACCGACTGAATTTTGATCTCGTCCTATTGCCGTTCTGGGTCCCAGCACGGAAAGAGGAGAGTCGCTCCGGGAACAAGGGTCGGAGTGCGACGTATTTCACATAACATGAGACAAGACAGACGAGGAAGACAAGTGCAATAATTAACCAGACATACAGTGGCAACATTACAAGAAATATAACACACATTTAACATTAAATTAGCAAACAGAACCAGGGCCCGTGGAGGTCGTCACCCCCGGGGCTGAGTCTGGGACCCGGAGGCGGCGTCCCGCCGTCCACAGACCCAATTATTCGCGAATTTCAGAACCAGAACCCAGAGAGGCCTGAGTTACCGGCGCCGGGCAGGCCGAGAACAGGTTGTCCGCGGACTGGTGTCTGTCCCGTAGGGGATCTCGCTGGGGCCTCCAAATGTTGTCGGCAAGTTTGAGACCCCCTAAGGACAGAGACCTCAGATAAGATGTTACAGGAAGCGCTTTATTCACGGATAAGATGTTACAGCATGCTCTTTATTCACGGATTCGAACCCGGGCCCCCACCAAGGGCGAGAGCCCCGAGACCCCCTTTCCCCTGAGTTTTATACCCTCTCGGGGGGTGGTTACGTGACCTTTTCCCTGATCGGTGGGACTCAGGTGCGTCATTGCAGTTACATGTGTAAGCCAAGCGGAACGTGTGGGAGCTATTTTCCCGATAACATTTTTCTTTAATTACTGTTACTGACGATGTTGGGCAACTTCTTCTATTGTCCCTTGCGGGCTGCTGGCTAGGCCAGGGGCTAGGCCAGGTGTTAGCTGCAGGGTTAAATGGAAAATTCCTATAGGGGGATTATCTTAAAGGGCCAGGGACAAGATTTGAAACAGCCTTCTACACATCTACCTATGATTGCTTACTTTTTCTTTGAAGTATCAGACCCATGCCCCACCTTGTATGCACATATATAATTAAATTTGGTTATTTTCTCCTATTAATCTATTTCTTGTCAATTTGATTATTAGATCACGCAGAATAATTCCGGAGGGTAGAAGGAAAATTATTTTCCCTCTCCTACACTATTCAAAATATTTTAATTTTATCTTTTTTTTTTAAATGTGAATCTACTAATATTTCTAAATACAGTGCAAGCACATCTTCCATCTATGTGGTTTTGAACACTGAATGTACTCAAGATCACATAGGGAACTAAAGAAAATGCAGATTCAGGGTCTCAAAGCAAACAAATTGAATCAGAATCTGGGTAAATGAGAGGTATTTGTATTTTCAAAAACCCTCAGTGATTCTAATGGGCAGCCAGAGTTAAAAATCACTACTCCTGTCCTTGTTCCATTTTTCTATCTGGTTATTTATTTTTCTAATTAATTTTTATAAATTTATTATATATTCTGATACTAATATATTAACTTTTATATGTGTTTACATGGATACCCCGTACAGCTGATGATGTTATAACTTGCTAAAGTCTTTTAGGGCAGTCTATTAACATAGAGCATTACAAAGAAATTCATAACTTTTAACTAACTCTTTGGTAGACATCTTAGAATATATATACACACATTTATACACACACACATATATATACACACACACAAACACATGTACCTAAATATATAAAAAATTAAGAAAAGCATAATATATAAAACATAATATAGCTATTAAATTGAACAAAATCACCATAGTTATGTGGCAATGCTAGAGTGAACTCCTTTTGAGAAGAACTAAATTAAGCACGAGGCCTTATATACATAAGCTACTGTAATGCCCTGGTTAGGAACTGACACCGATGCAAGCACAAGAGGGAGTTTATTGACAAACTCGAGTTTGGACCCCACTCGCTCACTGACGCAGCAGTGGGTGAGAGGAGCCTTGACCGGGGGGTTGGGACCGAATTTAAAGGGTAAAACCGCGCACAAGAGGGTTGTGTGCACAGAGTGCCCTGTGCAGCAGGGCAGTGTGCAAAAAGGGCCGGGTGCAGAGAGGGCTGTGCCAAAAGGGAAGCAGGGTGTGGGTGCCTTAAGGGCTTACTGATTAATGGCTTTGCTCGGCTTGACCAAATGGCAGGATGTTGCCCCTAATTGTAGTTTTTCGGTGAATTTTTCTTCATTTAATCTGGAGTCTACATAACAAAATGGAGTGACTCTAGTCCTTCACTACAATAAATGCTTACTAAATAAAAATAATCTTTTTGAAGATTTTTTTAAAATTAGAAACAAAAATTATTTCCTTAATATTTATTTTAATGGAAAAATTTATATCTCTGTGACTATAAGGAAGAAGGAAGTAGTTTTTAAACGAAACAACAACTTAGTAAAAATAGAATAATACAACATCGGGTAGCATTTCATTCATTCAATCATTATTTAATAGAAAGCCTGCCATGTGTCAGAAGACAAGGTGACTGAAAAATTTAAACCTGAATTCAAACAGGACCCTCAATAAAAAATAATGTATTTTTGGATAATGTTTCTAGTAGAAATCCCACCAGAACATTTATGGGAAGGCAGCTAAATGTGGTTCTGGCTAATACATCAGCAAAGAAAAGAACTACCTGATAAATAAAGTTTTCAAAGTATCCTTAACTCAGAAGACATCTCAGGAAACGGCAGAAGAAGAAACAAAAGCTCTGAAGCACATTTCCAATGTCACTTTCCCACAGCAGTGGTGGTGAGTCTGAACCCAGCTCAGTGAGCTCTGTCTTCCAGAAATAAACAAAGAGAAGTCAAGAAGAGTCAGGATTAGGAAACATTAAAAACGGGCTTTCTACAACTCCTGGGCCTCTTGCTATTTCATAGTTGGCCTTGGTCTATGTCAAAACTGGCCAGACAGATTGAGTGAGACCTGCCCCTTAACTACCAGTCAGTGCATTTATGAACCACAGGAACTCTAGAAGCCCTAAAATAAGCTGTTATTTAACATTAATGTCCTTTATAATAAGAATTAAGTGCTGTGTACAATTATTCAATTATCAATTCCTATTGTGAGTTTTTGATGAAAGGAAATTACAAATCATTATTTACAGACTAAAACTAACCTGTCTCCCAACAGTCCACACCAGCTGATGTGTCCCTCTATTGAGAGATCCAGCCAGTCTTGATAAATTCTGCTTTCGGTTAAATGAAAGAGCTAATTGCAAGAGATCAAAAGAAGACTGAAATGCTTAGTTACTATTTTTTAGTTTTCTATCCAGAAGTAACTAGTGGGACAAATTAAGGTTCATCTGTACAAAGCACTATGTAGGACAAGGGTAGATCCTAGCCATTGTTAAAGGAAAATAAACTCAAGTCACAATAAAACTCATTTACATTAAAGGACACCTCTGTGTCCACACAGATATGTAAATGCCTGGAAAGGAAAGGGTCATCGAAGCTCTGTGCCTAATCCTATTGTTCTGGAGAGCCAGGGTGGGGGGAGCAGTGTTTCCAGCCCTAAAGAGCACCCCTCTCCCACCCCACCAGGTGGGAGTGCTACAATTCAAGTCCGTTCAGACACCATTTACCTGAAGATGGCATCAGATTCCACAGAGGAAGAAGGTCTCAGTTCTACAAGGTTCCCCACCCTCAGCCACAACTTCAGACACAGGTTGTTACCAAACTCAAGAGGTTCATTTTGCCTGCATGCAGCGAAGCCAAAAGAGACAAAAACAGGAGTCTGCCGCAAAGACAGTTAAAGGTTTATTTAAGGAAATGGTGCCAAGTCCGGAGACACAGGGAAGCTAGTGCTCAAAGACCTGGCTCCTCGATGGACTCTAGGGGATAGGTTATACAGGGGAAAACTATTAGTCGTGGTAGCCAAGGAAATTGAGGTCGTGGGCTCTACTGATTGCTTGGGGCTTGGGTAGGAAGCAGCTGATCATTGCATCAGGTCTTGATGTCAGTCATGAGGTCATTCTCTCTGGTTTAAGGTGATGCTGGTAGGGTCGGCTCGCCTTCATGGAGCTGCAAGATGTTATCTTTAGTTTGACCGAAACAGTTTCTGTGGTCAGTAGACCTGACTCTGTTCTTGTTTGATGCTGTGTAGTCCTTGGTTGTGCAGTATCCAGAAGGATAAGAAAAGATGCAAGTGAGCCCAAAGGCAGTTTAAATCTAGAAGAAAGAAAAGAGACAAAGTCATTTTTAAAAAGTAAAGATTTGCACGATAACATTGCCTTCTGGATGAACAGCGATAGATTGGAGGTTCCCAAGACCCCCTCCTCCAGGTAGATTTATTTGCTAAAGCAGCCCAAAGAGCTCAAACATGTTTTACTGACTAGATGACCGGTTTGTTATAAAAGGATGTAACTCAGGAAGGGCCAGATAGAAAAGATGCATGCACTGGGGTAGGATTGGGGGAGGGGTGGAGCAACCATGCTCTGGGCCCACCACCGTCTCATACCTCCATGTGTTTGCCAACCTGAAGGCCCTCCAGACTTTCTCATTGCGGGCTTTTATGGAGGTTTATTACATAGGCATGATTGAATAAATCATTAACTATTGGTGATTGATTTCACCTCCAGAGGTCAGGGGGGTGGGATGGAAACTTCCAACCCTATAATCACGGAGTTTGGTTCCTTCTCTTGGCAACCACCCCCCATCCTTAGGTGAGATCTAAAAATATCATCTTATCACATAACAAAGATGCCCTTATCACTTCCATCCCTTAGGAAATTCCGAGGGATTTGGGAACTCTGTTTCAGGCAGGCAGATGAAAATAAAAATAATTATATGTTTTTTATTATAAATCACAATATCACAGTTAGAGAAAAAGGAACAAAAACTTCCAAATAGTTACTTGGGAGAGGGGGAGGGACTAGAGGTAGAACACAAGAAGGAGAACTGTCCTTCTTTCTTCCATTTCCTCAGAGGTACCTGAATTTTCTCAGTGGGAAGTCTTCATCGATCCCTTACATGACAAAATTAAGACAACATTTTTAAAGAAAAAGCGGGACAGAATTCAGCAGCCAACAGCAAGATTGTACTTGTCTTTCAGAGTCGATACGAGGCTGTGCTCACTCATTCACCCGCTGAAGCCACTCATTAGTAGGCTCCCCAGGTGCCAGGCATGAGGGCCTCAGGAGTCAGCGAGATGGATACAGCTCGTGACTTGAGAGGTCAACATCCAGCTCAACCGCAGCTCACGATGGATGGTGGTAAGTTTGGTAAAGGTGCTTTAGCAGAGGAGAGAACCTGAGGAGACCCGCTTACAGAATGCCTAAGCAAGGTTTCCCCGAGGAGGTCAAGTTTAAGCTGAGCCATGGAGGGTGGAAAGCAGCCAACTGAGCTTGAAGAGCCATCCATTAAAGGAAAGGACAGACTCAGAGAGCTCAGCTCTGTTCTAAAGGGAAGGAACTTCCCAATTCTGCTTTTGTAAGAGCAAACTTTCTGAGTCTCCAAGGCCATGTGTCTGGGTCAGGCTGGGCGACCTTCAGGCACCAGAGCAGCAGGGCAGGGGAGCATGGACCTCCCTTTAAACACAGTCGGAGAAGTTTCTTAGCAGGCCCCAGGCCCATAGTCAATTGCCCTTAGGGCCAGTCCAATTGTGAATGCAACAAATTTGGAACACAAAAAATTTCTCAGGATCTTCACAAAATATACTTGAAATGCCTTTTTGTCGGACTCCTTGAAGACCTGTGTCTTCTAGCCAGTCTCCAAACTGCCTTTCTACGACGTGTTCCCCGTTTCTCCCTTTCCTGCTTTCCAGAGCATCCTTTGCCACCCCCGTAACTGTCACACAAACACCTGCAAGGGTGACTCAGGAAAGGAGAGGAGCCAGGGCTTTGCTGGCAGAGGAAGGGAGGGGCTATGAGACAGAGTCGTACCTTTTAGTCTCCCTAAAGGTACTAGAAGCCATCTGATTGTCCTTTCTCTGATGCCAGTCTGTGGTCTATTCCTAATGACATTACGTACGTGTAGCACTTTGAGGGAAACAGTCAGTGGCCAGCCATTTCTGTCCTATCGACATTTGAGGCTGTTTGTTGATGTAGAACTCACATTTGGGCATCTACTCCTTGCGAGAGTCGGAGGCTCTTGCACCTAAAGGCTGTTAACGTCTTCTCTAAGACCACAGTTTTGTTTTAAGTCAGTTATTCTTTACTCATCAAGGACCAGAATTGTCATGTTGTAATGAAAAGCATGGCTTTTGATGTCAGACAGGCCTGGGTTCAAATTTCAGTCCCTGAGGGATTCTGATATTCACCTCTCTGAGGTCCTCTTGCCTTGCACAGAAGGATTGAAATAAGAAATATGTAAGGTAATTCCCACAGTATTGATTAGTCAGCTTTTGCTGAGATAACAATCCCTAAATTTCAGTGGTTTACAAACCAAGCACTTATTTCTCAGGGTTCTTCAGCTTCGTTATGGCTGGGCTGGGCTCCTGATGTCTGCTTATTTGGGGACAGAGGTTCAAGGAGCAGCTCCAACGTAAGGTGCTCTGCTCCCACGGTGCAGGACAGGAGTAGAAACATGCTGGCCCCCAGTACCTTTGCTTTAATCAGTCTTATTGCCCCAAACTGTTTCAGTTCTCCCATTTTCCTCACCATTTCCAGATCTATCTGTTCCTGAATTCCTCACTTCCAGCCCTGGCCTCACTTTCCTTTGAAGCACCTCACTTAACCCCGAGTCCTGAAAACCCATAGGAGCTCCTTACTTTCCATTTTTCCTATTAACTTCACTAAGCTCTGGGACCACACAGCTTCCTGCCATTTTGGATAATTCTGGGCTGTTTTCTTGGCTCATTGTGACTTTCTAAATCAGAATTTGGCATCAATCATTAACTCCTCTGTCATTGAAACGCTGTATCAAACATGAATGTTTCACCCAAACTATTCGAATCGTTGAAAACTTAGTCCATGTCATATCACATTAAGAGGGAGCAGTTTGTCACCCCAAAACATGCCTTTTTTTTTTTTAGGATACTGATTATTTTAGGCTGGTTCCTTTAAAGAAATAGCAGATGTGGGAGAAGCTCTAGAAACCAAATAGATTATTCCCTGTAAACAGAACATTTGCAGTTGGTAAAGAAAATTTTCATTTGTGAGGGCGTTTCCCTCACGGTCCCAGAAAGAGGAGAATATCCAAATCTCTAGAAACTTAAGTCTGCATAATAGTCTCATTGTGCTTTTCCTGGCCTCGCCCCTATAACTGACTCCCCAATCCCAACATCTTTTGTCTTTAGTGGAGGTGGTGTTTAAGGTGATGGCTTCTACCCTTTCGGTGAGTTTTCAGTGTCCCTGGGTGTCTCCCGTTTATCCAGGAGGTATACATGCTATTAAGCTTGAATTTTCTCCTGCTCATCTGTCTCATGTCAATTGGATTATTGGACCAGCCGGAAGAACCTTGAAGAGTAGAGGAAAAATTTTCCTCACCCCAAACATGTCTATCTTTGGGAGTCAGCATGTACATTTTAATAAACTCTGGTTCTGAAATGACTTCTCAGTGATATTACTATGAGGGGTGGAAGGGAACAGGGTGGGCACAAAACTAGTTGGTAACCCGATCTAAAAAGGATAGAAAAACTTACAACAACTGAGGTTCAGAGGTCTTTGAATATCACTTGCTCAAGTTCCTTATTTTACAATTAAAACTGATACAGAGAAGAAACATCTAAAGCAAATTATGAGCAGAAATCAAGTCTCCCAAATCCTGGGCCCGATTTTCCCACCACACCATCTCTTCCTTGTGGAAGAAATCAGCAAGTCACCGAATGTCCTAAGATGTGTTCTGCGGATGAAAAATGAGCCACATACCAAGCCTGACAGGCTCAGGAGAGGCCATCACGGCGGGCCCTGCGAACTCAGAGATCAAAACTAACCACCTTGGATGGTCTGAACATCAAAATTCCTAACTAAAGCGGGCTGTGGAGGGTAGTCACGTCCTGGGCTTGTAGCCTCCTTCACAAAGGTCAGTCTTTGTTTTAAGTGAGCCCATCTATTGACTGTTGGCCTCTGAGATAACATACCTTTGAAATGTCAGTCATCTTTTCCAGACTCCTCAGGGCACAGCCCCCACCAGAACAGGAGACCTTGTCCACCACACACCATCTCTGTGCTGTCAAGGTTAATTATCAACTATCTTGTACCCACCAAAGTCAAAGAAGTGTGTGTCTCCCCATTCTACTTCGCATCCAGTCTCAGAGATTTCCCCACTTTGCTTTCTTTCTCCCGACCCTTTAGTCTTCCACCAGTGGATTTCACGTAACCCTCCTCTGTCTCTTCCTTTGATTCTAATGTATATCCTGCAAAATTGCCAATCTCCAGAGCATTTTCTCAATCTATCGATTTAGAGCTCTCCAAAATAATTATATTCCTTTACTTTGAAATAAAAAAGGCAGGTGTGAAAATTCTCTTCTCAAGAACAACAAAGATCTCATTTACTTTATTCTTCTTTTGACTTTCTGGCACCTCTTTCTCTTTTTCTTTCTCAGTTCTGTTTATTTGCCTACTTTCCTAACTATCACCTACCATTTCCTTCAGGGGTTCCTCTAGGGCTGGTGTGTTTGAGGATACCCTACCTCCCAGCTTGCTGATTTGACCACTGATCATCCCTCTAGAGTCTGTACTGCTTTTGTTGCAAACCTTCTAAAATGCAAGTCAAAAAAATAAATTAAAATAAAATTTTTAAAAAAGTGAAGTAAAAGAAAATAAAGTAATAAAAAAGGCAAGAAAAGAAAATGTAAGTCAATGACTTTTGGTCATATGTCTGTGGTGGTCAAGGTGAGGGTGTTGGAGTCTCAATGGCTCTGCACAAACTAGAAAGGGGACTCTTGACCTCAGGGTGAAAAGCAATCAAACATGCCCCCAAGACATTAAAACAATTAGAAACAATTATGAGACCCAAGGAGGTGGCTATCATTCACTGCCCCGGTCACCAGAAATCAGACTCTCTGGTCTCTCAGGGAAAGATGACCAGGTGGCAAAACTA
This sequence comes from Cynopterus sphinx, assembly GCA_030015415.1. Lineage (NCBI taxonomy): Eukaryota > Metazoa > Chordata > Mammalia > Chiroptera > Pteropodidae > Cynopterus > Cynopterus sphinx. Next base: position 8,907,746 of record CM057394.1, read on the forward strand.
GCAACAAAGACTAAATAAAGCCTCAGCTTCTCAATGGCAGCTCTCATGCCTGAAATTAATTTAAAACTAGTCCCACCTAAATATTCCCTAGAGGACCGGAGAAAGAGCTAAAGAATGGAGATCTTCGGTCCATCAGCCAGAGAGATGGACAGAAATGATAGGAGACTCATTTTAACTACAAAATCTTCGTAAAAAATACTCATTTCCACACACCAGAGTACACATTATGGATGAAACGCCACCCTCCAAATGGACACAAAATTGTTTGACCAGATATGCAAAAGGCTGTTCAGAAAATAATCCAGAAATGGATCCTTTGTGTCAGAAACAACCCTTCGTCGGGGCCTCCCCACAGATGAAAGGAATCCTAAACTGAGGGATGGGCCCGGGGGAGACTTAGCAGATCAATTTCACTGAAACCCCAAGACCACTGGAATTACCAATGTTTGCTTTTTTTTTTTTTTTAGGAACTTCCACAGGTTGGGTTGAAGTAGTCCCCTGTGGATCTGAAAAGACCTCATAAATTGTTAAAACCTTACTAACATGTTTCCTAGATTTGGACTGGCATTTTCCATTCAAAATGACAATAGGAATGCCTTTATCACTAAATCAACCCTAAGAGTTTCTCAACTCTTAAGGATACAACAGAAACTTCATTCCTGAGACGCCAATCTACTGGAAAAAAAAGAAAAACAATGAACTGCAGTTTAAAGAAAACAGTTGCCAAGCTCTGCCAAGAAACTAACTTCAAATGGGAGAAAATATGGCCTTTTGCCCTGCTTAGGGTTAGGGTAGCCTCTCAAAGCAGGATTCACCTTAGTCCTTATAAAATATGATGTGGCAGTCCCTTCCTATATTTAAAGAAAACCTAAAAATGTCAATGACCTAAAGGTTAAAGAATGAGACACGATAAGGCATGCACAATCTTTAGGTTTAACCTTAACTGCTTTTCGAAAGTTTGTTTTCAGTAAGATGAAACACGCCACAGATGTCTCACTACACCCTTTTAATGATGGCGTTTGGGTAGTCTTAAAAATTTGGAAAAATTAACATCCTCACGCTCAACTTGAACCTACTTGGGGAGGGTCCTATCCGATTTTACCAACCACTCATTCTTTTGTCAGACTAGAAGGAGCCAAGCCTTGGATTCGTCATAAAACCTGCTCCAGAGTTTTCTCATGCGACATCACTAATCGTTTCCTGACCACCGACACACTCCTGTGAGCCGATTTTGCAAGCTACACGTCAGGAAAGAAAGGCCCATCGAGCTTCACCAGAACGAGGGGCCACCTAACCAGGGATCATCATGATTATTCACCTTCTAATTTTGATTGTCTCTTTTTCCAAACCCCGTTTGTTGCAGGCAACACCTTCCTATCCTGGGCTGCTGCCTATGCCCAAGTACACAACCAGTCGGACTCCTGGGTCTGTGGACTACCGCCTCCGCCTGAAGAGAAAGAAATGCCATGGATCATCCACCCCTTCAATCTTTTGGATTGGGAAAGTTGGCTTGACCAAGTCACTACAGGTAAATTGGGATTTCTTTCCCCTTCCTTTCATTCTGAGGAGCCCCCTTTTGACTATAAAAAGACAGAAGAACATATATCTGACCTGATCCAGAAATGGTCTAATGTCTCCCCATAACCATCACATCTGATGGACTGGGAAGACTGCCTGCCGAACATGGGCTCCTAAAAACTGTGGCACCTTTTTGCATAGAATGAACCAATAAATCTGAATTTGGTCCTCGATGAGTCAGATGGGTTTCCTCCAACACTGTAATGAGGAGGTGAGAACTAGAGGGAAAATCAACAGAAATAAGAATGAATTTACTTTCCAACTGAGAGCAACATCCATCCCCCGCCCCCCGCACTCCTTCATTAAAGGAGCCAGCCCACCCCCCCCTCCACCCCCACCGTCCTCAGGACTCTGGAGGCATCATTATTCAATAGACGGATCACCCAGAATCTGAAATAAACCCCATCCCCATTCACAGCTGTGTTCTTTAGCCTGCTTGAGACATCTTCCCTCCAGGCTGGTTCAAATTCAAGGCCAGGTGTGGCTCGGTTTTAGCGGAGGTGATTAAAATGAGATTTGTCCATTAGCAGTGAATTTATTTTGCGAGACTCCTCCCACAGATAAATCAGGACTCAGAAAGTGGTGACACGGAAAGCAGTTCTTTATTCTGCTGCTCCCCAACCCTTCTGGGAAAAGTGTCTGTGGGGGCAGATCCCTGTCCCCAACCCCAGGGCTTATATCTCAGAGGGTATCCTGCAGCCTTTTGCATCCCTGTGCAATCCTTGCCGCTAACTTCATAGCAAACAGCGATTCTGTTTTACTGCTTTTGAGTGGTTGATCCACCATGTAGTTGATTCTGGGATTGACTTTCATCTTTGGCTCACACGATGGGTTCTGGGAAATAGTGACTTGCCTGTGAAAGGGTAGGGGCTCTGCAGTCAACTCTAGAGGATGCTCCTGCTAACCATTAATTCAGAGGAATTTCAAAGAGGTCACGAAGGCTAGAGGATGTCTGTACTGACAGTTAACCTCTCTTCCCCTTAATGTTCTCCTGTCTTCTCACCTCCCAGTGATTCTGAGGCTCAGATAGGACATGGTGAGAGGCTGCATGAAAAGCTAAGTGGTAATTAACAGGTGTTAATGATCCATTCGTCCATGACAGTGACTCAGGTTAGGGGGGGTTTGAAAACTGCAGCAGGTGGTGGCCAGTAGAAAGTGTGTTTCTTGGCTAGAACAATGGCCTTCAACAGTGATCTGCGTAGCACAAGTGGCTGATGTGCCTACACTTGTAGAGTCCCAGGCTACAGCCGGGTGAATCTGTAGGAAGGTTTCTTTCCTCCCCCTGCCAGGGCAGTGGGTGTGGCCGGCACCTGCCTCCCCTCATGACCTCTCTGAAATTCCTCTCAATTAACTGGTAATAGGAACATCCTCTAGGAGACAGGCCCGTGGCTTTCTGCCTCTTATTGTGGTTGAGGAATTGGGTCCTTCTGTTTTATTTCATGCTCTCCTCCCCCAGGTCAATAACTACAGGTTAAAAGTTTATAGGTTTTTGTTCTAGGGTATCTGACTTGTTATTCTGCAGGGTGGTTGACCGACAGAAGGCAACATATTGGTAACTTTTTGTTGTTGTTGTTTATGCTATGCAAATGCTTGGTGTATTAGCTTTGTTATCTTAGCCTCTGGCTGAGCTGATGGTAAGAAACATGCCTCCAAACTACGTATTTTTTATTTGTTAATTAAACAAACATCTTTTCCAAGTATGTCCATTACATTACTGGGTGAGAAAGAATGTTAACTGTGTCAACAGACCAAAAGTCTAAACTTGGTAGTCAGGGAAGGTTTCCTGGAGGATATGACTCAGCCCAGAAAGATGGATAGGAGTTGTCCAGGTAAAGGAAGGTAGAAAGAGTGTTCCAGTCAGAGGGAACAGTAGGGTATGTTGGAAGAATCAAAATGCAATTCATTTTCAGGAATACAGCAGAGCCTATGGGTGAGGGTGGCAGGAAATAGGGAAAGAAGCTGGAAACACGGGCATGGGCCTTCATATCAAGTTAAGATGATGAGACGTTTTCTTAAGGTAGGATAAGAGCATTCAAAATTTTAGGAAAGGAAGTGCCATGATCAGATTTGGGTTTTAGAAAGATCACTGTTAAGATATGCCATGAACACATGAAAGAAGGAAAGCGAGATGATTGGATTTTCTTTCTTGAAAGACTCCCTTGTCCAAAAGGGGCTTATGGAGGTCTTGCAGGTATCCGAGGAGGATGCCACCATAGGGTGTGAAGTAGGAGGGTGACGAGATGAGATAGTATCAAAAGAATCATTCCTCTAAGGGAGGTCGAGAAGTATATATATAAATGGAAAAGTCACTGAGGAGCCCAGTTGGCTAAGTTGGAAGCCAAGACGTCCACCATGTCCTCCGTCCGCTTCATGTGCCAGCGCTGCAGTCAGCCCCTGAAGCCGACTCAGTCTACGGAGGCCTTGGGCCAAGAACCTGCAGCTGCCAACCTCCCCTCAGCGCAGGGGCAGCCAGGAGAAAGCCCCGAGGAAGGCCTTGCCCCCAAGGTGGGAATAGACACTGAAAAGCTACAGGATGGCCACTCTGGCAGGACCCTCCCTGGTGAGGGCAGGACGTCTGGGTCTGACTTTAACTTCACTCTGCTTGGGAAGCTGGGTTCTGGAAGAAGTCTCAGCAGCATCCAGAAGGCTGCGAGGGACAGTTTTGACTTCCTTTCTGGTCAGGAGGATCTGGACCACCCCCTGTGTGAGGACTGCACTGACCACCTCTTAGAGCAGCTGGACACCCAGCTCTCTCTCACGGAATCTGACAGCCAGAGCTACCAGCGCTGCCTGGAGGCCGAGGAGGGACAGAGCGAGGACACGAGGGAGACCCTGCGGGAGGAGCTGAGGCACGCGGAGCTGGAGGAAGCCAGGCTGCTCCGGGAGCTGCAGCGGGTGGAGGAGAACCGAGCACGAGCAGCAGCGGCCCTGAGGGCAGCCCAGGCCGAGACGGAGACGCTGGAGCAGCAGGAAAGGCAGTGCCAGAGAGACCGCAGCCGCCTGAAGTGGCAGCAGCTGGAGCTGCACGACGAGCTGAGGAGCCTGGACAACCAGCTGCGGTACGCCCAGGCCCAGCTGGACCGGCTGGGGAGAACCAGCGCCTTGGGGGCCACCTTTGTGATCTGCCACGACGGCCCCTTGGCCAGCATCAACCGCCTCCGCCTGGGCTGCCTCCCCACGGTCCCCGTGAGCTGGAACGAGATGAACGCGGCCTGGGGCCAGACAGCCCTGCTGCTGCTGGCCCTGTCCAAGACGGTGGGGCTGGAGTTTCAGAGGTATCGGCTCGTCCCCTGCGGGACCCGCTCCCACCTGAAGTCTGTGACGGATGACGCCGTCCAGCTGCCTTTGTTCTGCAGCGAGCGGAAGGGGGCCTCCTTCTACAACAGGCTCGACCAGGCCATGATGGCTTTCCTGGACTGCATGCAGCAGTTTAAGCAAGAGGCCGAGCAGGGCGAGTCGGGCCTCTCCATGCCCTGCGGGATGGACGTGGAGAAAGGCCTGATAGAGGAGCCTGGAGCCAGCGGCGGCTTCTATTCCATCAGGACCCACTTGAACACAGAGGAGCAGTGGACAAAGGCGCTCAAGCTCATGCTCGTGAATTTTAAGTGTAGTCTCGCTTGGGTCTCCTCAAGGTATTTTCAAAAATAACTTTTTTTTTTCCTTAAGGGAGAGGGATGTATTTTCCTTTCAAATCTTTTATTCGCGGAAAGTTTTAGCAGATAAACTATCAAACTGGAGAATATAACATGTTTATAATAATTCTAATCACACATGGACACGCAGACCGATTTAAGAGGGAACCAGGGGCCACTGCTGGCTCCCTGCACGTCTCTGTCCCTTGTGGCCTCCCCTGTGTCCCCCTCTTCCCGTTGTCCTACCCGAGCAAATTTAAAATAATAGCAAAGATTAAATTATGAAATGAGATTATTACTGTAAAAAGGGATAAAGAGTTACAGAGGGAAAGGACTGAGGGTTGGGGAGGGGAGAGGGTGGTAAGAGAAAGAAGGAAGCCTTTGATTTTTTTTAATGAGAAAATGAAAAGTAATTGGGCCACGGATGTATGCAGAAGTTTGAAAGGAAAGATATTCAAAGATTATTAAGTTTTTGCTATGATATGTACTGCCATCCCCTCCTCCTCATCCCTGAGAAACTTTAAATAAATTTTTACACATTTTTCAATAATTTAAAGTGAGAAGTGTATCATTATGTTGAGACTAACCTGTGTGCTGGCTGGGAAATTGCTGTTTGGCTATCGCCATAGGAACGTAGACTATTAACTATAGGAACATAACAGTCTAACCAGCTTTCTGCTTCTGTACCCCGGCTTGCACACCTGACCAGTGGGTTGACAGGTAGTGAATGGAAGAAAAACAGACTTCTGTGTTCAGACAGAATGAAGAATGGGGTTTAGGGCTTAGAAACTTTCAGCCTCCACTTTTTGAGGCTGCTTCATGTGGGGTCTGCGAACCCCTGGCAGACCCAGCTGGCTGAATAAAGAGTGGGATTCCTATGACTCGGTGAGTTCTGGGGGTCCACGTGTCTTTCGGGGGCTGGCGGCCACAACACTTGGAGGCCCCAGCGAGATCTCGGGGAGTGGCCCTGAGATCTAAGACTGGACCGGCCTCTGAAGTGGTTGCTGTCCCTGTTACGGATTCAAAGGGGTGGCCACCCTGAGACATTCCAGGGCGGTGATGGGGTTAATGCGGGATCCGCATCCACTGTAGCGGAGTGACAGAGTCGCCATCCACAGTGGCACCTTTGCAGAGCACAGGTTGCCCTGGATGGTTTCTTTGTGGCTCCCTCGGAGTGAGTGTATTCATGAGTATTGTGCGTGTGGGATACTTAGTGCAGCTTATACGGCCTCTTCAGCAGGAGAATGGCTTGGATTCAGGGGGAATTGAAGGACACAATTAAATGGGAATCAGAAGAGGCACATTCTGGTTTATATGGAAATTTGGAGAAAAAGCCTTATGCATTGTCTCTGAGAAGCAGGGTGGGAACATCAAAACATGCCTCTGGCTTGAATCAATAGAGTAGTAAATCAGGCAGAGACGCCCCCCAAACCCCCAGGCATAGGAGAAATGGAATTTAGAGCTTTGCATAAGGAAGCTTTGTTTATTGATGTAGTCTCTGATGATTTCAATAGCAAAAGGTTGCTGTGAAAATTATATAAGAATCCTAGAAATAAGTGTAATCTTTTAGATAAACAGGATAGTTAGTAAGATGGATAGTTAATAGAAATATAAGTTAGGTATTCGTAATAAGCAGAACAATAAGAATAGATTAAGTACTGAGAGAAGCAAGACTGCAGTGTGGGCGTCAATTTAGCAGACAACGTGATCAAGAAACAATAATCACCTGAGGAGGTAGCCTAGGTGAATTCTGGGAAAGGACAGGCTGACCTCAGAGGATTGATACAGCTGTAAACCCGCAAACCTGTGATGATTTGATTACTAGTCGGTTAGAGCGAAGAATCCGTCGGACTTGTTTATGTAACCCTGGGACAAAAACGCGGCTCCTGAGACAATAGAGAGATGCTGATGCATCACCCCTGAGTGCTGTCCTTCCTTCGCAGACTCCGCAGTCACCCCTCGGCACCTGGACTCTGGGGCTGGCCCCCGGCAGGTTAATGCAACCTGTAGGACACGCTCTTTGTTCCTGGTCCCAACAGGAATCTGGAATCTCCGAGGCCTCGGCGTCTGGATCAAAGGTACCTTCGTGGTTCTGTTGACCGGTCATTGGGGGTCCGTGGAGAGACTGGACACAGTCCTATCTCCCGGACCACGGCCAGGCCGCGGGACGCCGCCGCCTGTGCCCTGTTGTCAGGTTCTGTTTATTGTCTCTGGTCCTGTCTAGGTTGTAGGTGGTGGACTTCTCTGGGTCACCTACACCCCAGTAATTGTCTTGTCTGAGAGTGTTTTGTGTTTTCTGCGCAAGCGATGGGGGGAAGCCCGAGTTCACAGAAGACACCCTTGGGGTCTCTCCTGGGACATTTCAAAAAAGGGTTTGTAGAGGGGGCTGATGATGGCATAAAGCTTTCTCCAGGCAGACTAAAGACATTGTGTGGAGTTGAGTGGCCGTCTTCTGGTGTAAAGTGGCCTCTGGAGGGCTCCTTTGAGGGTTTGGTGAGAAATGTTTAGAAGATTGTCATGGGAGACCCAGGACATCCCGATCTGTTTCCCTACATTGATCAATGGTTAAATCTCATTCAGAAACCCCCTCCTTGGCTCCGCCGGTGTGCCCTTTAACTAGGGGCACAAGTCTTAGTTATAGGCACCCGAAAACATGCAGCAACTGGATCTCCGGGACAGCCCAGTCCCTCAGTCCTCCAGTCTCCACCGGAGGACAGTGACCTTCCCCCACCCTAATCCAGGACAACAGAGGCCACTAGCACCGCCTCACCTCCTCAGACGTGGGCAGGAACCCCTATGGGCCTCCTGCTCCCGCTCCGGGCGGGGCACCAGCCGATACCTCCACCCAGGCCATTCTCCCCTTGCGAGAAGCACCACCCCAGGGGCATCACACAGACAGGCCCTTTATGGTTTACCTGCCTTTCTCGACTAGTGACCTGTAGAGCTGGGAGGCACAGAATCCCCCTTTCTCTGAGAAACCCCAGGCATTCATGGGACTCTTAGAGAGTGTCTTTCAGACTCACCGCCCCACCTGGGACGATTGTCAACAGCTTTTAGTGGCTACATTCAGACTGAAACACAAAAGATATCTGCGGGAGGAAGGAGAGCTGAGGAAGCAGGGGAACAGATTGAGGAGGAATCTCCCTCCACCCGCCCAGACTGGGGACACAATTCTCAGGTGGGGAGAATGGCATTAGATTAGCACCACCAGATTCTAATTGGGGGAATTAGGATGGCTGCTCATGAGCCAAATAACCTTCCTAAGGTAACTGAAGTTACACAGGGAGGGACCTCAGGAATCCCCTGGAGTGTTCCTTGAATGAGGCGGACCAGGTATACACCCCCACTGATCCTGAGGACCAGCGGGCAATTGATGTGGCCTTTGCTATTCAGACGGCCCCCGATATCCAGCATAAATTACAATAATTAGGTTGTGCAGGGGTGAACCTGTCCCAACTTGTTGAGATAGCCCAGAAGGTGTTCAACAAAGAGACATAGGACAAGTGCCTAAACCCAAAACCCCCTTACTTTGTCGGGGTAGGAACTCCCCTAAATTTAACAGAGCTCCGCAGGCTGGAACTGCAAGTCAATTCACTAGCAGAAGTAGTCCTCTAAAATAGAAGAGGTTTAAATTTATTATTCTTAGAACAAGACGGATTGTGTATGGCTCTAGGTGAAACCTGTTGCTTCTGTGCCAATAACTCTGGAAGAATTCGAGACAACTTATGACTAGTACAAAGAAATTTAGATGCCAGGGACAATGGAGACTAAAATCAAATAACTGGTTTCATAGGATGTTCAGCGGGTCACTATGGCAGTTTCCTAAGGGGACTCAGTTTCTCCAGTGTGATTAAATGGGACTGTCCCTTGGAGAGCGCGGATGTGTGGGGCCTAGGGTGTGACTAGGACAGATCCAGCTCGTTGCTGTCCTGCCCTGTCGTGGCCGCTGTCATTCATCCTCCCTGGCTACAAGCTCTGACTCTAGTGGGAATCAGGTTGGGCAGTTCTAACAACGTGGAGGTAGAAATAAGGGGCCGCTGTGGGTGGGAGGGCTGAGCAGAAGGAAGTGTTCATCCATGTGCCCAGTTCAGAGAGGAGAGGGATTCTGGAAGCTGTCAGAGAATGTCGCCTGATTCCTCCAGTAAACTGCCTGGACTTTGGGGCTTCACAGGGGCTGGTGGAAGAGATGGGAGATGCATGACAGAGGAGGACTCCGGCTGCTGCACAGAGACCCCAAACTCCCCATCCTAGACAGGACTCAACAGGAGAGGGAGGCCATCTCCAGGTAGAAAGCTGCGCAGGGAGAAAGGGAGGTCGTGGTGCTGGGCGAGGACCGGTGGGCGTCTGATTTAGCCATGCAGAGGCAGGTGGGGAAGGTTTCTGAGGAGACGACATTTGAGCTCATATTCGAAGAATCGCTAGGCATACAGAGGGCAAAGCACACGGTGCAGGGGCAGGGTGGGGGCTGGGAAGTGTTTGAGGCAGAGGGAACAGCGTACCCGGGCTCCTAAGTATGAATGGATTTGGCTTATTCTGAACCAATGAGTGGAAAACTGTGGGAGATGCAAAAATGGACGTGATGCAACGTCTTCCCTCATCGGGAAGGTAAGTGTGGATCATTTTGCACGTTTGTGTCCGCAATTATGCACCAGCTGGGCTGATTGTCTCCAAGTCTCAGGATCACTGTCTAAGCCAGAACGCTCTTGGGAATGGGTTCACCTGGGCTCCTCGCGCAGGTGGGGCGCATCTCACATTGATCCAGGTCGCTCAACAGGAGGGACTTAGAACCACCCAAAGGCTGCCAGTTCACCTCCTCTTAATTTATCTTTAAAACCTTAGCTTTGGTTTACGTATTGTTTTTAGCAAGTAAAATTAATAAGACAATCCACATTGAGATGATGCTTAGATTAGAAATTCAAATTTTATTGAAACTGGATGTGGACATTTGCTTACCACAGTACTGAAATATACTTATGTTAAACTGTCCTCGCACATAAAATGTGGCCACGCTGACACTGACTTTGTCGCCCTCTGCTGTTCCTCATGTTGTCACCGTGAATCAGTTTGTGTTGATTCTCCAAATAAATGACAAACCTCAACATTGACCAAAGTGACCTAATTTTAACAGTTTTAAAGCTGTAGTTTTAATAGCATTAACACAAATCTTCAATTTTTAGTTACTGAAAATAAAATTCTGAATATTAACTCACCAAGTGGTTATAACAAAACACCGCTGGGAAAATTGGTAAAAATTCTAAGCATAAATCAGTATGAAATGATACATTCCCAGGACATTTTTCAATCTAAAATTGGAAATCCATGTAATAATATTATTGCTAGACATTTTTTTACTTTATTTGGGATTTTAAAAATATTATTTCTTTTTCAGAACACATTTTTTATATTATTTTGTTCTCAAATGATATGTTAGGCTTATTTTTTTAATTTTCAGAAACATTAAGTTTAAAATAAAATAATTTTAAATTAATATCTTCAAATGAAAATTTAAAGTACATTATCCAAATAAAATATTTAAATATATTTAATTAGATTTAATTTAAATGAATTGAACTTTACATTTTCGTTCAAAAGCATCCTAAATAAGTCAGGAAATAAAAGTAAATAAAATTTAAATTCCAATTAATTTAAAGTTAAATTCAAAATCATAAAGAAAATCAGAAATTGCCAAAACTCTATTAGTGTTTATAAAATGCTGAAATCGGATTTTGAACAAGAATTATGTGAAATAATCCATCCTAGTCAGTTTGCATATTTTAATGAATCAGTAAAGTATTCAAAACAGAAATGAAAGGATTATAATAATAAACTCGAGTGATAATGCAAATTTGAAAAACAATAACTGTAAACATACAATTGTGAGAACCCAAAAGTAAAATGATTAATATCTGAAACACAATTACTCTCTATCCAAATATTGGCCAATCAGAAATTAACTTAAAGAACTGGGAAGCATTTTTCATCTGAAATACTTAATTAACAAAACATAATAAAAATTCAGGAAGAGTTGCATATTGCTATCTGTAACCAAAATCAACAACAGTTCAAGACGTTATTGGTAAATTAATCCATTGGGTAAGCTGACCTCGGTGATCTCCCTGCACAGCTTCATTGCCTGCTGTCGTGATTTAGGTGTTTAAGAATTTCCTTGCACAATTTGCTTCGCGTCTTTTCACTTAACACAGACCCTTTACGAGTGTGGTATTTTGTGGTTTAGAAATCTCTTTGCACACATTATCTCAGTTGCTCTGCACAGAACTTCCATGAGGTTTTGTTTTTTATCCGGTTTTACAATGGGGCAAGCATCTCAAAGAAGATGAGCAATTCTCCAGAAGCATCCAGTGTATAGTCATGTTAGAAACACCCAAAGCTAACCTTTCAGCCGTCATTAAATGTGTATTTGTAACTGTGATTTAACATTTTATCATTTAATCAAGCCCAGGAATTTCTATTTCACAGTAGCTGGGACTCTCCTGTTCCTCCTCTTGCTATCGCATTTGCAATTATTGATGAGTGCTTTTATTTATTTATTATTTGTGCCTACTGCACCTGGTCTTCCTAGGTGGTCTCCCATCCAAGTCTAACCAGGCCCAGACAAGATTGGGCTCATTCAGGGTGGCGTGGCCGTAGATCATAGGTCTATGGCTCCACTGGGGTGCGAACCCAGGACATTTTGCATGTAAAGGAGACGTTCTAACCACTATACTGTGGAACCACATCCATGCTGGGTGCTCTTTTGTAGGAGTTAATACTTATTCAACAACTTCTCTGTATCAGTCGTAGTGCTGAGTGTTTCTGCTCATTGTCCACACTCTTGTCTCAACACTCACCTCTTGGCTGATGGATCCCAGCTCTGCGTCTCCAGCCCAGGCCTCATTTATTTCTGATCGTCAAACACCTCCTTAGTGGTGAGATAATTGTGTAGATCTGGCAATCCAGTATTAAAACATCTAAATACTTGTCTTTCCCTCAACTCTTTAACCGAATCTGCCACCTCCAAGGAGAGCAGAGGTAGCACATTTTCATCTTTGAATTCCTCTTCAGCCCTGTCAGCACTGAGCTGATCGAGAAGGGAAGGTTTTGGTGGTGAGACACCCAGCTGGAAGAATGCACAGAGGGCTGACATGAGAATGAAATGGCAGGCACCCACTCTATTGCGGGGAGTGCAATTCTATTGCTTTTGGTCTTCTTCTGCTCTTCAGGGGCCTGCGTGGACTCCACACATATCAGAGTGCAAGAGTGGCATGCAGCCACACATGCGTGAGCCAATAAGCTGCATTATGTTTACATGTTTTAGGCGCAGGCGCCCCACTACACTAATGTGACTTTCTAAATCTGGGGTCCTATTCCTCTAGCCACGACCCTGGATCACAGCCAGACCTGGGACCAGCCAGGCCTGGAGCACACAAGACCTTGGTTTCATGATTCACACTCAGTACTTCCTCAATGGTGATTGGTTTCAGTGTACATTTTATCACTTAGTGTGTCTAAATCACACCAAGAAGAAATGAAAATTGGTAACTTTGGCCACTAGATGTCACACCACGCTTAACTGTCAACAGAAAATTCCTAACCTGTTTTTCCAAATTTCCTTTAGCTTTTCCTATGAAAGCAAATCTTGTGTTATTGTAGTCTCTATTCCCAACCATTTAAAACAAAGTATTTACCAGCTTATTTTTGGGTGTGTCGGCTTTTAGTTTCTCATTTATGTGAAAGGAGAGGCTGTCTGGGGTTAATTGCACAAATAGCTGATTTTGGAATTTCTGGTGTAACCTCCCCGCCTATTTACCTTTCTTATTGTGTCTGGTTCACACTAATTTGTGCTTCTGAGAACTGTGTGAAAGAAAATAGGGGGAGTGAGGTAGGGGAGATTAGCCCTGTATTAAGCCAGCCTGATGGTGTCACCCTCGGTCTTAAGCCCTGGAATGGGTCCCTATTGCTTTTAGAAGGATCGATATGCTGAACCTGTCTGGCCCCATGAGCTCAGACACCTGCTGGCTCATCCCCTCCTCTGAAACCATGCCTCCTCACTGCCCTACCTCACCTGCCAGGTAGAATCTGAAATTTCTTCAGGTCTCTGTTCAAGGACCACCGCCTACTGTGTTACTTTTCCTGTTGTTGCTGTAACCAAATACCCCAAATAAGTAGCCTAAAGCAATACACATTTATTCTCTTTGCAGTTCTGGAGGTCAGAAGTCCAGGAGTCACTGGGCTAAAATCAAGGTGTGTGCAGGGCTGCGTTCTTTCTGGAGGCTCTCTCTAGGTGAGAACCTGTCTCCTTAACTTTTCCAGCTTCCAGAGGCTGCCCACATTTCTTGGCTTGTGGCTCCTTCTGTGTTCAAGGCCAGCAACCGCATCACCCAGATCTCTGGCCTCTGCTTCATGGCCACATCCCCTTCCTTGATTTTTCAGACTCTGCTCCATTTAAGGCCCTTGTTATTACATTGGACCCATCCAGATAATTCAGGATTATCTCCTTATTTTAAGGCCGGCCAGTGAACGTTCTGAGTTTCATCTAAACTTTCAGTTCTCCCTTGGCATGAAACATAAAACATTCACAGATTTGAGGAAGGAGGATGTGAACGTCTGTGGGAGCCACAGCCAACAAAGATCAACTCTCAATTTTAAACTCTTACACCACTTGTTGCAGTCAATTTTTAATATATTTTTGTTTTTGTGTGACTAATGGCACTCTCTGCTCCTGGCCTGCGTGTTTCATGAGGCTCCAGATTCGGTTTTTCTCACCATTGTATCTCCACCTTCTAGCACTTGGTTCAAATAAATGCTGAATGCATGGTGGCCAGCGGGAGATACATGGCGGGTATGACAGCATTTTTCAAAAATAAAATAAAATAAAATAAAATAAAGCCAATTTATGCCCTTTGACTCCCCCACCTCCCGGTTCCCATTTCTCTCTTTAGTGAACTCCTGGAGCTCCTTACAGTCTTGGGACCCCTACCTGCCCAGGTTTCCAGCAGGTTAGTCCCTTTCTCCTCTGGTGTCTCATGTACAGGTCTGACGGGCCTGGCTTTGAACACTGGCTCCTCACTCTTTTTGAGTGTTTGTTTAAATATATTTCTTTAATTTTTCAATTATACCAGGCAAACAATATGATATTAGTTTTGGGGGTATGATATAGGGATTAGATGTCTGTATAACTCACAAAGAGATCACTCCAGTAAATCCAGTATTACTCTGACACCATACACATTGACTATTCCTTATATTACGCTTTCTATGTCCATGACTATTTTGTAACTACCCATTTGTACTTCTTAATCCCTTCCTCCTTCTTCACCTACCCCCCAACTCTTCTCCCATCTGGTAACCCTCAAAACGTTCTCTGTATCTATGTGTTTGTTTTCTGTTTATTTCATTGTTTACATTTCACATGTATATGAAATCAAATGACATTTCCCTTTCTCTTATCTGGCCTACTCCACTCAGCACACTACCCTCTAGGTCCATCATGAAATATTTTTTTCATCTCTTTACTTTCCATCTGTGTGTATCTTTTAATCTGAAATGCGTGCCTGTAGGCAGCTTATGTAAGAGTTTTGGTTTCTTATCCGTTCAGCCACCCTATTTTTTGATTGGAGCATTGAATTGTTTTTTCGTTTGAAGTACTTGTTGATAGATATATAGTTATTGTCATTCTTTGCTCATATTTTTGATACATATTTTTCCTTCTTAAGGAAATCCCTCCAACATTTTCTGTAATACTGGCTTGGTGATGATAAACTATTTTATCTTTTTCGGGTCTAGGAAGCTCTTTATCTGTCCCTCGATTCTAAATGATAGCCTTGCTGGGTAGATTAATCTTAGTTGTAGGTCCTGGCTTTTCATCACTTTGAATATTTTGTGCCAATTTCTTCTGGCCTGCAAGGTTTCTGCTGAGAAATTGGCTGACAGTCTTGTGGGGGCTTCCTTGTAGGTAACTAATTGCTTTTCTCTATCATCTATCCTAAACACTTCACGTTAGAGTTTACATCTGACCCTGGTAAGGGAATGGGAAGGGAGCTAACATTTCTTGAATGACTATTTTGTACCACAACTATTTAGACGAGTTCATATTATCTCATTTAACCTTCCTATCACCTCTAGAAGGAAAAGTTACAATTTTAATTTTATAGATAAATAAGCCAAAGTGCACAGAAATGAAGTGGCATGCAAAAGCCACACACCTTCAGGGAGGTGAAGCCATCCTGAACTCTGGTCATCCAATCTTTGTCTTAGCCACAGCAGCACTCTTCATTCCTGTCCACTGTGAGAATGGTACAATAGGTCCTTTTGAGGCAATGATAAAGGACTCAGTGGTATGTCTGAGAGTATGTATACGTAGGATTGGTGAAATAGTTTTTAAAAATAGGAAGACCTGCAAGACTTCCATAAATTATATTTCTAAGTTAGAGATTTAAACAATTTTTAAAGCTTGAGAATATTCTCTCATTGTCACTTTCAGAAATAGGAGACTTACAGTTACTTATAAGCACTTAAAAAGATTATTCACAAATGGGGAAATAAAAGTTAATAGACAAGAAAACATCTGCAATTTTATTAATGATAAAATAAATGCAAATTTTAAAAATGAAGATTTTATTTCTGACAAAGTAACAGATTTTTTAAGGTTTTTAAAAATTGAGAAATACTGAGTGAAGGCAGTTTATACATGGAGGACTGACTCAGGACCTATAACCGGTTGTAAAATATTTTCTCCAAATGCTCCCGTAGCATGTTGAATGAAACCCCCACAAGATATGTCCCCTCCCAACCTCAGAATGAGATCTTATTTGGAGTAAGGGCCTTTGCAGATGTAATTAAGTAGAGATCTCAAGGCATGGTCACCCTGGATTAAGGTGGGCCCTAAATCTAGAGATAAGAGCACGGAGAGGAAGATTTGAGACACCGAGATATGGGAAAAGACAATGTAAATATGGAGGCAGAAGGTGGGGCAATGCCTCCACAACAAGGAATACCCAGGGTTGCCGACAGCCTCCAGAAGCTAGGAGAGTGACATGGAACGGATTTTCCTGCAGAGCCTCCAGAAGGAACTTACCATGCAGACACCTTGATTTTGGACTTCTGGCCTCCCAAACTGTGAGACATTACATTTCTGTTGTTTAAGCCACCCAGCTGATGGTACTTTGTTACAGCATCCCTAAGGAAATTAGTACACCTACAGCCTATTTGCCTGGCTGAGCAGGAAGGGGTTTTATCAAGGGTGTCACGTGATCAGACTTGGAAATGTTAATTCAAGAAACATAAACTGTGCACATACTGTATGGCGGATCCTGATTCTGGTGATGGAGATGCGAGAAGGAATAAGACACATTTTTTTATGGGAAGAGAATGGAGAGGCTGGATCTTAAATAGCCTTTATTCCCAGAGCAGCTTGTGGTACCACTGAAGTTATAAGCAGAGTTCTGTTTCAGAAAGATCTTTCTGGCAGCAGTATGGAGGATGAACCCACTAATCTGAAGGGACAAGACTAGAAGCAGGGGACCAGTTTAGAAGCTGCTGGCATGACGTTGGTGAGAGATGATGGTGGCATGAAGGATGATTGTGGATTGAGAAGTGAGCAGGTTAGAGAGACACTGAGGGTGTTGAAACAATAAGACTTAATGATGGATTGAAAGTTTGGGTGATAGAGTGAGAGTTGGAGAGGAGGAGGATTAAAGGGTTGAGGAAGAACTCCACACAACAGGGTGGAGCTGGGGAGGGGACTGGAGAGGAGCAGGTTCTGGAGGTCAGAGAGGACAGCTAGACACCCAAGTATTCATGTTCATTAGGAAGTAGAGTATGAGGATCTGGCAATATTGCTGAAGCCAGAGGAGTGTGTCACATTTCCTGGAGGGAACAGGTAAAGAGAAGTGAACAGGGGAGAGGAGAGGAGGCCAGGGAAGAGCCCTGAGGGCACAATGTTTTGGTGACCTAGAGTAAGTCCGCCCTGCAAAGGAGCCTGAGATGGAGTAGGAAGAAACCTAGGAGCTTGTGGTGTGGCGGGAACCAAGGAAAACCAGGAGAACAGGTGTTTTAGATAAAAAAGTTGTGGATTTTGTCAAATGCCATCAATAATTTAAGATAAAGCCTTGAACGGGAGATGTCTGATGACACTGGTGTTAGCCGTGTTAGTGGAGTGGCTAAGACTGGAAAGCCGCATTTGAGCCGATGGAGAAGCACGTGGAAGGTGAGGGCGTGTGCGTTTTGAAATTTGTCTGTGAAGTGAAGAAACGTGCAAGAGCAATAGCTGGAGAGAAAGTGGCACTGGGGACCGGATAAAACTGTGTTTCGAAGCTGAAGGAAGAGCGAGTGGAGAGGAAAGGGATGAAGAAGGAGGAGAAGGAGGCTGAAGGCGCACGTGGCAGCAGGAAAGGACAGAATCTAGCGCAGGTGGGGCTGGCCTCAGCTGAGCATGATAAAGAGCATGATAAAGAGGCAGGATTGGAGCCCTCGGGGCTGGGGAAGGCTGGAAATGGTCACTGTGGGGGACAACGGTCTACGGAGGCTGTGGCACTCCTCCCAACCCCACGCCGGAGGTACGTAGCTGCTTCGTACTAAATCTTGGTTCGGGTCCCCCTTTTTTCTGGCTCCTATGATGTTTTCTTGCTTTTATTCAGTGCCTTTCCAAGTCTTTCCTTATGCTAGGTGAAATAAGTCAGGCAGAGCAAAACAAATGCCATACGATTCACTATATGAGAAATCTAGAAACAAAACAAACGAACAAACGCAACAGGACAGACTCACAGATACAAACTGATAGATACAGAGAATAAACTGACGGTTGCCAGACGGGAAGCGGGGGAGGGCTGGGGGAAAGAGGTGAAAGGGATGAAGAAGTAGAAATTGGCAGTTCTAAAATTAGTCGCGGGATAGGGTATGTAGTCTGTAGTACAACAGCTATGTATGGTGACGGATGGGTACTAGACATCACTGAGGTCACTCGGAAATACCTCATCACTACGTTGTATGCCTGAAACTAACATAATACTGTATCTCCACTCCCATTCAAAAATGAATAAATAAATAAACAAATAGATAGACAGATAGATAAGTAAAAGTCTTCCGGAGAGAGCAGCTGGAGACAGGAGAATGTGATAACTCCGGGGTCTGCTGGAGTCACTTTCCCTTGCCCCATTGGTGCAACCCCAGCGGCGCTCCCCAAGATTCCAGTGAATTCCTGGGGCCTGGCAGTCTCAGGGTCACCTCTGGCTTCAGGCTCCTGCTGTCCCTGAATCGGACTGTCTCCGAACTCATTCATTCATGAGTGCAGGTGAAAACGGGGCAACAGAGAGATTTGTCTCGTAGCAAAACAAGCAGCTGATCCTCTTCAGTCATTTCAGAAAGTGTTGTCTCTCGCCAGTTTCTGTGTTGTTCAGCCCTTCTCTCTACTCAGAGCTTTTTCTCTCTCAAAAATCCCGCTCATGTCCGATGCACAGGGCTTTAGTGCTCTCTTTCGTTGCCTTGACTCCTGTTGATGTGTCACCTGAGTGTCGCCTTATACCTTCAGGCCGCTTATGAAGGTAGTTTCCTAGACAAAGTGGTTTCCTCCCTAAGAGAAATTCTGGTTCCAATCGCTAATATAATTCTTACTATTTTTGAAAATCCTGATGCATAATTTTGAGAAAGACTAAATACTCCCCCCTGCCTGATCAGCATCAGAGAGTGTCCTGGCCACATCCACCTGGACGCAGGATCAAAAGTGGAAATCACAGCTGCCGTCTGTGTGGAGAATATGCCACTCTTCCTTCTGGCCTCTGGGGCTCTGTCTGACCATGAATGCCTTTTGTCAGTTTAATAATAAGTAACAATCGTGTAGGTTTTTCAAATGTGTTATTTCATTTTCAGAAGAAGTCAGTGCCAAGGCAATGCAGACGTTAGTCCCTCTGTATGAGCGAAGTAATTGGGTCTCAAAAAGAATTGCCTTGCCCACCAGCACCCGAGGCCAAGGCCAGTTCCAGGGAGAATCCTGGGCTTCCTGGCCCCTCTTCTTCCCACCACAATAGGATGCCCATCTGGTTTCAGTGCTTCCATTTCACAGTGGCATGCTCTTCCAATACCAT
Source organism: Cynopterus sphinx (assembly GCA_030015415.1). NCBI lineage: Eukaryota > Metazoa > Chordata > Mammalia > Chiroptera > Pteropodidae > Cynopterus > Cynopterus sphinx. The sequence goes on from CM057394.1 coordinate 8,927,034, forward strand.
TGCTTAAGGATTTAATGGGATCTTTTGTTTATGGTCACAGCATGGTGATGCCTGACTTCCTACCCATGATGCAGTAATGCTTGGCCTCATGAGCTGCTTGGCTTGACATTTGGGGTTTTCTAGATCTCTCAGCTAAAATTCCCAAAGAGCTCACCAATCCTGCAGGCTCTGCTTGAAGTTTTTAGGAGTTATTACGTGGGGAGCAGGTAGGAGGATCTTTCTCAGCTGCCATTTCCCAAATAACAGATTTTCAGGGACAGCATCGATCAATGCTGGCAGAGTTCAGAATCTTCACTAGGCACGAGTTTCCTTTGCTGACTCACTCTCAGGATGCATCGCACGACCCCATAGCATCATTTGCCGCCCACACAGCAGAGCAGAGAATCGGAATATAGGAGCAAAGAGCATTTAAATGTTTGTCTGCCATCCCTAATGTATTGGCCTCCATCTTATCCATCTTTGTTAGCGATCAGGCAAGACAGCATAAATTGTTTTTTTTCTCTACTATTTTTTGCTCGGAATAACATAATGAACATTGATGCAGCCAAGAGTTCAGTGAGTAGGTCAGGTAGACGATTATTAGGAGAAAAAAAAATCGGTGTGGTATAACCTCAAGATTCAATTCGAATTCCACTTTGGGAATCCGTTTTGTGGTTTGGGAAGAAAATGAATTCGATACCAGCTGCTTGTGACTTGACAGGAAAAAGAGATCTGACAGTCTGTTCGAAGGATGAAACCTCAGCGATGCGGGGTGGAAATAGTGCAGTCTCACTGAAGCCTGGATGGGGATGTGACACCGTTTGGGAAAGATGTTTTCTCCTGCAGTGCCAGGTTCTCCCCACGGTAGAGGAATTCATGGTGAGAAGCTGTGACATTGGGGAAAAAACGTGGGCTTAGAAGTTAAAGCTGTATTTGGATCCAGCTTTAAAAGTTATCATTGTGGGCACAGAGTTTAACCACTCTGAACCTTCCTTTATCTCTAACGTGGGGGGAATAGTGCTTACTTTGCAGGTAATAATTAGTAATAATGCATGTGTAGTATCTGATATGTATATAGGCTTAATAGAGAATAGCAATTATTCTCATACTTCATATTATGGGATTATTTTTTAGAGAAATAAATTCTAAGACCATTTGTTTGTTGTTGCACATGTAAATATTTTAAATATAACTTATTCAAGAGCAAATAGTGGTATAAAAAGAAGTCCTCTCATTCTTTTTCTTAATTAACCTCTCTGAGATCCTTGGCCTTAATCTACAGAACTAAAATGATGACATCTGCCTTAAAATATATACACAGATCTGTGCGAGAGCAACTGAACATATGACATGTTAAAATGCTGAACAAGATGTAAAAAGTGTTGCGAGTGTATTTTTAGGCTTCTTTTTTCAATATTGAATATCAGTACACGTAGAAAATTCAAACTTCTAGAGAAATTAGAGCAAAGAAGATGTGCCTTTTCCTACATGTATTCTATGTAGCAGGCCCCAGACACGTAGAGGTGATGGCCAGGAAGAGGCATTTGTTGTTGTAGGAATCTGTCATGTCTGACAACCAGGCCTCCTCCTCCCATTTGTCATTCTGTTATGAGTAAACAGCCGTTACACACCAGTAGAGAGTAACAGTGGAGGTAAAAAATCTCCCAGCCAAGTAGCTAGTAATTATTTCAGTAGCCGGTGAGGCAGAACGTGAAGCAAAATGCTACAAGAGCAGAGTGGGCCCTTCCTCGTCTGTAATCAGCATCTTGCAGATTTGGGGCTTTTGTTTTTGAGTTGTAGCTGCTGTAGGGACTGGTATGAAACATTTTGTTATAAACTAAATAATACAGGATGTGTCAGAAAAAATAAATGTTCTTCCCTTCCCTTCCCATCTTTTTAAACCCCAACTTTCAGAGGTGCACAATGTTGACAGTGTGACATGTGTTTTTCAGGATATAAATGAGCTCTTCAGCCATGAAAGATAATGAAAACCACCAGTGGAGTGACTTAAAAGTTGGGATAGGGCACCAACGTCTGCTTCCTTGAGAAATAGAATCTTTTGCTATCAGCCTTTTCAGACAATCACAAACAGGTTATCTAGGAGAGAAATGAAGTCTTAGAAACTGTTTATAAGAATAAAAATAACTCTTTTGTCAGTGACATGCTCCCACTATACGCACAGGTGGAAAATAGTTAAACATCTATTCATGGCTCATTCCTTTGCCGGAAAAATGAGTTGGAAATTCTCTACCCCGATGCTTAAAAAAGTCCTTACTCCTTAGAATTTAATTCAAGATTCTTCTGATTCAATTCCAATCTCGTTTTTCCAGTTTCATTTCCCACCACACAGGAAACCCTAGGTTTTGGACCGTTGAAGATCATCCATCCACAGCGATGCTTCTCACATTGTACCTGCGTACAGATCACCTGGGCATGTTGTGGGCACACAGGTTCTGATTCAGTAGCCTGGGGTAGGGCCTGAGATGTTGTGTTTCTGACAAGTCCCAGGTCTACACACCACGTATTGCGTTGCAAGGATCTCTTTTCGGCACTGTCTCTGTCAGTTTTCTGCCACCTTTGTGTCCAGCCTGTGTCTAAAAACCTCTTAAGACGACAATGCCTTTTAAATTCTGAATTCCCTCAGGCAGTTGTGCTGTTAGAAACCACTTCCTTCTATTCAGCTACGATCTGTCTCTCTGCAGCTCTCTCCATTAATCCTAGTTCCCAACATACTGAGGCTGAATCCTTTTTCTACCTAAAAAGATCTGTACACGCTGAAGACAGTTTTCAGGTCCCTCTAGGTTTTCTCACCTCTCGGTGGACATCCCCATTGCCTTTAACCATCCTCCAGGGGACAGGTCATTGCTATCCTTATATGCTGAGGACTGCATCCCTCCCTCAGTGACCTTGGTCGCTCAGTTTGTTTTTGATAAAAGACCTTCTTCCCCATCTCGTTTGCCCACATCTTGCAAAGGTTCATTTAAACGCCGTCTCTTCTCTACGGCCTTAAGTTTCTCCCTCCTCTCACCCCGCTCCTCCTCCCATCCTAACCGGGGTAATTAACAGTGCTGCCCTCCGACTCTTGCTGTGTGTTTATCTCACCAAACAGACCTTGAATAATGGGCTCTGGTTGAATCGTTGCAGTATCCTAAGTCTAGCACTGAGACAGGCACTTTGGGAGTGCTCAAGAAATGTCTGTGGATCCCGCTGGTATATTCACTGGCATCTGCATGGGTCTCTCTTGCTCACGTATCATTCCAAGAGGGAAGAGACCACACTGTATTTAGTTTTTATTCTTTGCCAGGGTTACCTGGGCCAACCACCTATCACAACATGGAGCAAACACACACAGTATGTGAGTTCTCAAAGTTTTGGAGTGAGGAAGAGCTGAATGAGAGCGCTGATTGTGCCACAATGTAGCTAAGTGACTTGGCAGGCCATTCCAGGAGCCGGTGGCAGGGATGGGTGGGGGAGAGGGCGGTGGGGAGGAGGTAAAATAGCCATGGTGGGTTTACAGTCACCTCTGCACTCGCTCTTCCTGCCGAATATTTCCACGGCACCGATTTTCCATCTCCTCTGCACTGTTGGTACACCCAAGACCTTACAACCTTTCGGCCACAGATTAAAGATGCAGGGTGGGGGGAAAAGGAGGAGGTGGTGGTATTTTAAAGTTTTGTTCCATTCTGTATGACCAGTAGTTAAGACTCTCTGTGGTCCCCGCCCTGATGATCACAGCGGTCGCTGTGCGGCCACCCTGCTGCGGGTCCATTTCCAGTCTGGCCAGCGAGGACAGAGCTCAGAGCAGCTAACGGGTCCTGCTGGACCTCAGCCTCCTGTCCCATCCTCCTGCGCTGAGCACAGCCCGGGGCTGCTGGCTGCAGGTGTGGTCACACCCACTCCCACCCTGAGCTCAGGGTGATCAGCATCCGGCTGCCCTGGGAGCCTCGGATGGGAGAACAGATCTAGCCGTGTACCTCGTCAGGGGGGCGCAGGACCTGGGGTGGCCCCTTCCGTCCCCACCTTTTGTCCACATTCTGAAGTGTTCGGTGCAGCTTGCTTCTGGCCCTCGGGAGAGGTGACATCCGCTTCGCTTTGGACCGGCTGAGCTTTGCCCGTGGCAGCAGAGAGAGGTGCTGGAGTCACAAGTCTCCGGTGCGAACGACGCCAGCATTTCTTAGGCTTGGGCCTTGCACACACGTCCCGGGGAGCGAGTTAGGGTCGGGCACCGCGAGGGGATGAAGTTGTTCAAAGGGTGGAACGAGACTGAAAGAAAAATCGAATTGTTCTTCGTTTAGGGTTGTGATGTCCTTTTGCGTGGGTGAGCCCCACAGGCAGTGCGGGGTCAGGCCTCTGCCCCCAGCCTCGACCTGGAAGCTTCCATGTCAGGGGAAATGGGGTGGTGCCACGTATGTAGGGGGGTGGACTGTGAGCCAGCATCCCCTCCCAAGGCAGCCTTTGTCACCCCCTCGGTTGTGGATCAAGGCGTCTGAGGAGATGAGGCCTTTTGCATTCAGAGTCTCTACAACAGAGAGACAGCAGGGCTGGGGTTTCGTGTCTGAGGCTGGGGCAGGGCCAGAAAAGTGCCTTGCACCTCCCGGTCACTCAGTAATTAATTACTGAGTGACCGAATGAAAGATATTTTGAGAGAGACTTGGTTGGACAGGCTGTTGCCCCAGAACAGTTGAAAATGTGCCCATTTTTCAGATTTACAGCTGTCGCCTCTTTCCCGAGGTTCTGCTCAGGTGTCATCTGCTGTGTGCTAGGGGGTGAGGTGCAGTGACCACTTGCAAGGAAGGACTGGGGCATGGTTATTTTGTTTCTGCCTCTTACCTTAGTGTAAGACAGATCTCACTAATTTTTGTTTGTTGTTGTTGTGTTTATTTTATTTTATTTTATTTTTTTATTTTTTATTTTATTTTATTTTATTTTAATTTTATTTATTATTTTATTTATTTTATATTTTATTTTATTTTATTTTTATTTTTATTCTAAGAAGATAGGATATTTCCTGTGGAGTTAGAGTGACATCAAATAGTGGAACCCTTTGGGGAAACGAAGTAAGATAATCCACTTGCGTGAGGGGCTTCAGATGATGGCTTAGATTTAGAGAAGGAGGGGCAGGGTTTTTAAGATGCCCTGCTGCTTGGGAGGGGCCCCTGACCTGCTCAGGCCGACATTGAGGGAGATGTGCCACCAGCCCTTGGATGGGGCCCATGACCCACTCATCTCAGTATCAGGTGCGAGACTCCAGGTTGGTCGGCTTTGGTGGTGTGACTTTTGAGAGCTCCCATGTTTCCAAACGGTTCTATAAAGTTAAAAGGAAAAGTGACCGAGACAGAGAAGCAAAACCAAAGATTTGTTTCCTCTGACTTGTGAGACTTCTTGGGGGAAGGCTAAGCAATTCCATCAGGGTTTCTCTCCATCCCACCCCAGACCTCAGCGGGGGAGCTGCTTCATCTGGGGAGCAGGTTGGGGGTTCTGCTGTGGCCCCCAGATTTGTCTCCCGAGGTGTGAACGACATGTCAAACAACTGGGAAATAGCCTGGGACCAAGTCTGCCTTGAATGATGAGCCTCAGATAGCAGCTGGAGCAGGATACTCACGAGAACTGGCATGGGACTCTGACCTCGTCGAATTCCCTTGTTCTCCTGCCAGAGGACATGACAGTCCGGGATAAGGTGACAGGGAGACCATGAGGGCAGATGTGACACAAGGCAGGAGGCTGTCTGGAGCCCGCCAGGTGGTTTGTATTTCCTCCTGGGACAGGAGCCTCTTCCCGGAGGGTGCAAAGGCAAACGAGAATGGCCACACGATTTTAGGGATCCGGTTTCGCTTTTCCAGATGCAGAGAGCAGAGCCATACTCATGTCCCCTATGTCCCCTACATTTCGACATCATCCCTGGGGCACGAGGAAGGGGCAACTCGCAGCAGATAAAGTCTGCCTTCGCTCCAGCACGGTCCCCTTTATCTGCAGCACCGGGGTGTCGAGTGATGCCACAGGCAGCTGGAAGGGCTCATTTATTTGACCTAATTATTCCCAGTGTAGACCTGACTCATCCTAATGGGCCCTTCTTCAAAGGAAACGAGAGCCAGATTGTCTCCTTGGCAGTGAGGGGAAACAAATGCGACCCACGGAATGGTTTGTTAGATTGAAAGAAGGTGAAAGGCGTTTAATGCTGTCACCCAGAACAGAGGCCTGGAGAGAGAGCAGTGTCAGCTCCTGACAGTCCAGCTTTCTAAAAATGTCCTTAATAGGATGAACTTGCCCTTGGATGCCATGAACAAAAGTGACTGTGCACTCGGAATCCGGGGAGAAATGGAAACCTTGGTTGGGGCGATTTCATGAGTCGTTGACTTCATCTCTCTGGGTCCAACGGGGGACTTTTCCAGTGGGCACCTCATTATGTGTCGGTCCTCTTAGAGGCTCTGTCGAAGAAATGGAATTGTCTTTTTTTTAAGGGATGGGGACATGGAGAAGAGTCCAAAGGCCGCTGCTGCTGCTGCCATTGGACCAATTAAACACAGAAAGGGGCCTGGCTGCATGTCACGGTCCCTCTGTAAGGAGTGCGTTTGCTCAACGATGCGTCACTGAAGGTCGCCGCTTCATCTCAGGCCATGGCAAATTGTCCATATTGAAACGCAGGTGTGCCCAAAACAGTCGTTCATGCGTAAAGATCCGGGAAGTGTGTTTGTGTGGCCGGTCCCTGTGGCACGGTCTCCTCCGCCCTCGGTTCAGCAGGCCCCAAAGCCCTGGGCTGTGAAGGCGTCCCACTGATGGCATTGCTTAGAAGTCAGCCCGATGTCGCTGAGCAGAACCTTCCAGGACACAGTCTCCGACCTGAGCCTAAATCCTGTCTGCGACGAGGAGGAGCCATCCCATGGCTGTCTGTAGAGAAGATCCCGACGTTCAGCAAACCCTCTGACACTCTACGGCCCGCGGGTGTCGCCCCAGCTGGAGTTCCAACATGTGCACGATGTTTTCATCTCTTTCTCGCAGTTGAGGCCGGAGCCTGAGGTTCCTTGTGACACAATTCTGTAAAAAACAAAACAAAACACCCAGCTTTGCGCTCTCCTGAGCTCTGCAATAACATCCCAGCTCTGCGGCCTGGCCAGTGTTGACTCAATTGGTGGGAGGACTTTTTAACATCAAAAGGAAAACGTTTCTTCTGCATTCCAGGTAGGTAAGCTGCGGTCTGCCAGTTCTACAGGGCTGAGGGTTTGGGGTGGGGAGGGGATGAAGCAAAGAAAAACAATCCAGTGTTTTTTTTTTTTTTCCTTAGGAGCTAAGGGGTTGGGTGGGGGCTGGGAAGACAGGAAAGAGAATCGAGCACGGGGAGAAGATGAAAAGATTGGCAGACACGGTTTTAAAGTCAGAACTCCGACTGAGCGGGTGCTTGGTTGGCAGTTCGTTCCGAAAATAGATAATTCGTCGCTAGAAGCAATGGTTTCTGTTGCTGATCAGAGGCCCGGTTGGCTTCCCACTCGTGAGTATTCTGCTCCATAGAGGCAGATGCTTTTGGTCCCTTTGTCCCCTGCTGCATCCCTGGCACCCTAAATGTCGTCTGGGGCATGGGCATTATCTGTGGAATTGCTTGTCGTTATTCGTTGAATGAACACACAAAATCGAAATCAGGACAAGAGCAGCCAACGAGGCGCTGCTAGACAACGCAGCAGGAACGGACGGGTTCAGTGGCCGGACGCGTGCAGGTTGATGGCCCTTTTCCCCAGAGTCGGCTGTGGGCCCTGCAGGTTTCCAGATCAGCTCCCTCCCCGGGGCAGCTGCGGGACCCTGGCCGGTGGCCTCTTGTCGCCTTTGGGCTGCTGCCGTAGGCGGAGGGAGCGTGGAAGGGCTGCACGCTGCCTCAGAAACGCTTTGGCCTGGAAGTGCCACGTGTCGCTCCTCTTCACACCCTTTCGGTTACACGGCGGGGCCATCTGGTGAGCCTGTGAGCCTTTGGGGAGCGTGCCACGCCAAGTCCGTGAGCCAGCGCTTGCTCAATGGCGCTGTGACCCCGGGGTCCCCCTGCCCCTCACCCCTTCCATGCATCCTGGCCACCTCCGAGGGCCCTCGGCTGCGTGTCTCTGCCTGGAGTCTGTCTTGGGAGGCCGGAGCCTGCTTTGGCCTCTTGCTTTGCCTCCCGCCTGGACAGTTCTCAGTGCCAGGGCACTGCCCCGTGTCGGCATGAGATTCCGAGTTGAAGAAGACATGTAGCAGCCACCGAGGAGTTTATATTGTTTTAAACCTCCATCTCCTCCTCTAGACTAAGCTCGTCTGTGGTGACACCGAGTCGACCAGTGACGGGTGGGGATTGGCACGTAAATAGCTCAGATCCCTCGTCACACGCAGGTGGCTGGTAACCCCAGGAGCGTTTTCTACCCTGGCTCCTGGGGACACCAGCAGGATCAGGTTCCAACCATCCATGGCAGTGCCTTGCCTTCTCCTTCCCACGTCCCCACTCCCCGCCTGGAATTTCTTGGGGTTCCCTCTCCCATAAGCTACACTTGAATCTGTGTCTTAGGATCTTCTTAAGGGGGGACCCCAAACTAAAAGAGAAAGTTACCTACGTTGTTCGCACCCTGAGTGGATGACAGAGGAGGAGAGGGAGGGAGGATGAGAGACAGACAGAGACAGAGAGACAGATGCTGGTCTTTGGTGGCTCTTCGCCTTTTCTTTTAATGCCCGTGGCTCACTCACAGGGGGCCCTAGGCAAGTCCTCTCACCTCCCTGGGTTCAGCGACAGTTGGTGTCTGTGAAGGAGAGGCTTCGGACTGGATGATGATGATGGTAATGGTACTGACAGCCCCGCTCTCTGACAAGCTATTAAGTAGCTTTGGCTGTTGAGAATTTGGGCTCTGGAGCCAGAAGTTGGGGTCAGACCACAACTCTGCCACTTACTAGTATGAGAGGTAGGATTAGGTACTCAGATTTTTTTAAAAAACGGCTTCATTATAGTATAGTGATTATACAATAAACTGTACTTAGGTAATGTATGTAAATTTTATGCTTTGGTGTGTACGTACACACACATGTAACCATGAACCTATCACCACAGTTAAGATAACGTACCTATACCTTCTCCCCGGAGTTTCTGCGCATCCCCTCGTTATACCATCTTCCCTACCCCTCCCTGCCCCCTGCCCCACTCCACAAGCAGCCACTGATCTTTCTGTTCCTATGGATTACTTTGCATCTTCTAGAGATTCGGGGTGGACTTCTCTCAGTCTGCGTAATTATGTTGAGAGTCATTTTGTGTTGTGTCCATAGTTCATGCAGTTTCATTCCCTGTTACTGGTGAGTAGGAGTCGTGGTATGGATATACCCAGCTTACCTATCCATTCGCCTGTTGGTGGCCGTTTGGCTGTTTCCATGTTTGTGGCTGTCACACATGAAAGCACTATAAACATTTATGGGTAATTCTTCGCATGGAGATATGCTTGCTTTCTTGGGTAAATTACCCAGGAGTAGAAGATCTGGATCATGTGGTCCATGTATGTTTACCATTTTAAGAAATGGGTGAATTATGTTCCAAAGTATTTTTACATTCTAAATTCTCAATCCTAAAGTAATCAGTGGTGCACGAGAGAGTTCTAGTTCATCAGCATCCTCACCGACGCTTGGTACGGTGAGTATTTTGAAGTTTTTGCATTATAATTCGTGTGTAAGAGGAGCTCATTGTGTTTTCAATTAGATTTTGCTCATGACTAATGATGAACGCCTCGTGCATACTTGGCATTCTCTGTCTTAGAGGTGATATCCGTTAAAACCTTTTGCCCAATAGAAAAACCGATTTGTTCTCTTCTACTTTGAGACTTCTTTGTATGTTCTAAGTAAGAAGTCCCTTATCAGATGTACGATCGTAAATCGTTTCTCTCAGGGTGGCTTATCGTTTCATGCTTTAACAGCGTTTTTTTCAGAGCAAAAGTTTTCAGTTTTGATAAAATCTGATATGACCCATTTGATCTTTTATGCCTACCATCAGATCAGGTTTTCTCCTGTTTTCTTTGAGAAGCTGTGTTGTTTTTTGGTTTACCTGCACGTCTATGACCCATTCTGAGTACATTTCTGTGTATGGTATCGTGCGATGTGTATATCGAAGTTCGTTTTTCTTCCATGAATAGTGACTGTTCCAGCACCATTGTTGAAAAGACTACTTTTTTCTTCCACTAACTTGCTTTTGCACTTTTGTCTATATATTTTTCCAATATGCGGGCCTGCTTCTGAGTCTCCGATTCTGTTTCACTGACTTTTTTGTTGGTTTGTTTATATTTACATCAGTCTCACACCGGGCTGATTACTATAGGTTTATGCTGTCTTGGACTAGGCTAGAGTTAAACTTCTAATTTTTTTTTCAAAGTTATCCCGCCTCTTCTAGTTTCTTTATGTTGCTGTGCACATTTTAGAGTCAGTTTGACAGTTTCCACAAAAAAACCTGCTGGGATTTCAATTGCTATTTCACTGATTGTATAGATTGTTTTCTGGAGAATAGATATTTTAACAATATGGTGTTTTGACCCATGGTTATGCAAATCGGGACCCATTTGGGAGTGAAAGGGAACATGAATAATTAACGCTGGGATAACAGTGTGCACCTGGAGGGCTGTTGTGGGCAAACTGGGAAGTGTGGTTCTCCTACCATGGCCCTCTCATCCCCCATGCGATGACATCTGTCAACCTCAAAACTGATTACACTTCTAGTAGTGAGAAGTACATGCCCAGCACAAACATATCAAGAAATAACACCCTAAAGTCTCAGGATCCCAATGACCGTTTCTCCCGTGAGACAGCAGGGACAGCGGGTTAGCCTGAGGAATCAATCCCCAGGAAGACGTACGCAGCAGGTGTGTTATTTTGTTAACTCGCTCATTCTCCTCACTTACAAATGTATTTGACTCATACACTCTAACTTTTAAGGACTAATTCTGAAGGCAGGTTAGAAGGAAGGCGTTTCTACAAGTTTTTAAACATCCGTCCCTCCAAATTAAATCACAGATGCGAAATGCCCAGTGTTATTTCTGGTGCATCCGCAGACATCTGTGGATCCCTGTCTGTCGGAACTCATCAACAGACAGGCAGGAAGGAGTTGCTTGGGGAGGGGCAGGAGAACTTGAACTCTTGTCTTCCTATATTCTGGGTGGATCAAAAGCAAAACTCAGATAAAGTTGGCAAAAGAAAACTCAAAGTATATCGTAGCAAACAATCTGGACCAGTTTTTCTTGGTACCACTGCCAGCAATCTTGCAAGACGCTCAAGGACGTGACCTCCATTTCTCTTTGCTGTCACACACTCAAGGGTCAGGGCTTAGGGTGGAGTGAGGAAAGAGGTGGTATCTTTGAAGCCCTCTGCCATTATCGTGAGCAGGAAGGGACAGATCAAGGATGTTATTCAAGAATTTTCTCTCTGCTTAGTTCTGTATGAGCACGGCTTCCTGTGTGTGGCCTGCTGTACTGTGTGCTCCCTCCTGGAGGGGGGGCTCTGTGTCCATTCAGGGGGTCAGGATGATTAGCTCAGCTGATGAGGCTACGGGGCTGAGGAAAGCAAAGTCACATGTTCGGTCCCCATGTGAGCCAATTAACTGGGCACCAAGAGACCTGTCCAAGTCCTTAGGTTGTGTTGTTGACTGTCACCAGCTGGCTTGCAGACATGTGCTGTGCAGGGCCTGGAACGCGATGGCTACATCACAGGCCTATCCCTCCTCCCTCCCCCAACCATGCCTGGAGAATTCCCCCCAGAGGGGCCCTCTCATTAGATCCTGGAATTGTTAATCTGGCAGCACTTCACAGCCAGGCCTGGTGTTTGTCTTGAAGTAATTTTCCAGTGACTGAGGATTTTACATTGTTGTAAATGGGATCGTTGATACCTATCTGATAAACGATTCCCCTGTTTGGTACCCTGCAGTGCAGAGTCAGTGGGATGAGACGTGAAGTGGGAGGTGATGGGCCAGCACGTTGGGGCCTCAGAGGTTGAGTTATTACTCATTTCAAAACCTCTGCTGAGTGGCTCCCGTGGGCCAGGCCCGGTTTTTAATACTCAGAATATAAGTATTCATTATGTATACAAATGTTTTAATGCTCATTCCATGCTGGGCATCATGCGGAACCCTCAGGGCACAGCACAGAGTGAGGCATGATCTAGACCCTTAGGACGACCTGGGTTCAGGGCAATCTGGGGAAGCCTGTTGGAGGATTCTCAGAATAATGATTTTAGTGGCATAAAGTCCAGCCCACAGCCCCTTCTCCAAGGATCCCTGGTTGTCTGTGGTGGAGAGTTTAAAAGATCAGAGTGCTCGCTGTGCCGTTTGCTTTGGGGATGTCGCTGCTCCCAGGCCTACTCCGAGGACAGAGCTACGGGACATATGTGTGCACGTGAACATGCACAGACACACACACACACGCGTGCACACACATTTACATCTACACCGTGTCTACATCTTTCATGCACATTGGAAACTGGGAGTTTACTATTGTAGCTCCAATTCCGACTCCACACCAGAGTATGTCTGGTTTCCTCTCTTTCCATATTTATGCATCTGCTCTCTTGCAGCAAGAAAACTGGCCCTCATCTCCTAACGTCTTTACCTATTTCGTCAGCCCTGTCTTGTTAGCACCCCTTCCTGCATGGCTGCTCTCCTGCATGGCCACTATTGCTCATGCCTACCTTTCCTCCTCCCTTGGTCTGAGCTCTGATCTCCAACCATCATCAGAGTTAACGGAGACTTTGCAGATCATCAGAGATGTGTGCATGGCGGTATTTCTATATCCCACGAGGAATCTGTTTTGGGGTTCTTTTTATTTTTCCAGGGGATATGTGATAATGAGAAGGGACTGCAGCCAACTGCGAGTCAGAAACCCAAGTCTTCTGATTCGCCCCGTTTTTTTTTTCTTTTTTTTCTCTAAAGCCCCTGGCATCAGAAGCAATTAATGGAATTCATGGAAGATTTCTCTGGCGTCTCTTACTAAATTTCATTCCCAAATGGATTTATTTTGGAAAGTAAAGTCCATTTACCCATTTCGGAGTTATCGAAAGGTGAAAAAAAAAAAATGCATTTTTTTCAGCAGTTCAGAAATTTTTCAAATGCTTTTTTGTCTTCGGATTACTCAAAAGTGGCTTTGTTTGAGAATTTCCAACTTGGCTTTCTGGGTACATAACCCCGAGTCAGGAATGCATGCTTTGCCTTGTTGGAAGAAACTTCGTTCCAAAATAACAAAGTTAGGGATGTTTAAAAAAACTCTGCCCTGAGTGGACACTGCAAGGTTTTCCTTTGCTTTTGCAACGTGCTCTATCTTGCGAAGCTGGGAACTTTTGCAGGTGGGGGAGTTTAATAGCATGTACTTAACTAAATGCAAATGTGAGACCATTTTATAAGCCACGTGGACATCGGCTTGTCTTTTCAATTTTCACTCAGTAAGTTCACATGATCTCTGAGTAACTTAGACTCTTGGGGCATGGTGCCTATGTAGGCATCAGGTGCTTATTCTTGTTTATTCTCTATAAATTTCCCTCCATCTCCGAGTCCCCTTACTATGGTCTAGGACAGGGATTGGCAAATTATGGCCCACAGGCCAAATCCAGCCCGCCACAGGGGTTTTTCAATGGCCTGCAAGCTGAGAATGACGTTTACATTTTAAACCATTGAATAAAAATGGAAAGCAGACTCACATTTCATGACATGTGAAAATCGTATGAAATTAAAAGTTTTCATAAAGTTTTATAGGAACACAGACACACTCATTCATTTATAAGTTTTTTTTTTTTAATTTTTTTGGTTATCTGCATTTCTCTTTCAAATGATTAATAAAAACAGTCATAAGTGAAGATTTTAAATAATACTGCCTATTTTGTACATCGCTGGCTTTGTTCTTGGTTGTGATAATTTTGTTCTCTTGAGTTCTTTATAAACTCCACGAAGGGAAGGACCAGCTTTTGTGCTTCTTTTGGATTTAATGCACATAGTGTGGGACCCAGAGTTTAGCAACACAACTGTCTGATGGCACTTCCCGGCATCTGAGCCCCAGAATGTTGCTGGAGAGAATCACATCGTCTGTGATGATGACAGATCTCAAAAGGACATGCCCCTCTGCCAGATCATGCTACCAGACATCCCTAGCGCGGTCACATTGCCATTTCCCTCACGGTTCACTCCGCTGACACTCCAGAGAAACATAGAAGCAGCCAGAAGAGAATGACTCCAATTCTGCCCGTGCACCTGCCTCTGTCTCTACATGGCGATACAGGCCGTCACGTAGTAACGAGAATTCATCACCAATCCTGTAGTTTTTAGCCAAATTTTAATCTTTATAATTAAGTAAATGCTAGACACTGGCATTGGGAAGAGGGGACTATGGTTACTTCTTTAACTGGTGATAATGCAGAAGTTCAGGGAGGTGAGAGGTTGGGAGAAAATCACACGGCGCATTTCGTGTCGGCTGGGGATAAGGACCAGACGTGGGAGAGCTGACTTGCCCGTGGCAGGTAGGACAGAGGACAGTGACTCAGCCGCCTCGAATGACTCAGCATGTGAAGCAGTCGGCCTAGGCCCACAGCTGACATGAACAGTAGGTGACTTGAAGTTGCTAAGCCACCGGTGAAGATCAGCCAAGCCAAACAGATTCGAGGCGTGGGAGCCCCGAGGAGGTGCATACCAGGGTGGTTGCATTCTTAATTACAGATGAGGCTGGCCACGGTCCAGGGGTTAGCTCAGAGATAAGTCCAGCTCTTCCAAGAAGCATCCCCTTGAGAGAATCAGTAGGCAGAAGACATGCTCGTGGTTTGAGTTTGTGGGACAACATACCCAGGACCATCGGCTAGATATGCTGGAAAGGGCTTCGTGTAAGTGTCTTCGAAGCTGCTAGGTTTGCTACTGCTTTTTCTTCATCAGCTCTCTAAGTGATTCTCATCTGTTCTCCTGTGCATCCAACCTTTTTTCTGGGGAATCCTCAATGAGGCAGAGAATGAAAAAGGTTCGTGAACTTTTATTTGACTTGCCCATGTGTCAACTCGGCTCATCCAAATCACTATCATCATGTTCCTCTGTGCGTGTGCTTATATCTTTTATGTTACGAATATCGAAAGCTCTCTGTGCACAGGGATGGCCTCTGGTCTTTTCGGCATCACCTTTGTACGTGGCAAGAGGGGTCAGGACTAGGGGTGCTTGTGGAGCAGAGTCCTTCATTGTAGGGGCCCAAGATGACTACAGAAGGGAAATGGGTGGAGACTCAGCATGCTGGGGGTGGGGAAGGTGGGGGCAGTGGAAGAAGGAGCATAGAGAACACCATACTTTGTACAAAATACATGGCTTTTATTTGTCTTTTGATATCTGTATCATATCTCCCTGAATCTGTTCTCAACTCTTTAGCGGCAAGGATCTTTCCTCTTATTTTTATCCCCAGTGCCATGCCTCATGGCTGCCATGTACCCAAGGATCAACAGTTGCCTAGGAAGGCCAGGAAACAAGACCGGAAGTTGAGAAATATACAATTGGCTATAACTGCCATTCTTCCCCCTAAATTTTGTGACTCATTTGCCAGTAAGGGAGACCCTAACCATTTTCTCTTGATAATGCCAGTTGTAAATATGGGTATCCTGGCATCCACTTCAGGACACTCTCCACTTCTGAATTATTCTGGGTTGAGGATTATGCAAAAATGGCTTTTAGATCGGACAGTTCCAGTTCAGGTGTAGGACAGTGAAAGGTCTATGAAGCTCTGGCTTCTCAGTGAATCACTTTGGTCTCTTTCTGACCCAAAGTGGGTCAGAAACCCCCACCGCCAACCTGAGATCTGGTATTGATGAGGGATGATGTCTCCAGAACCAAACTTGACTTGAAAAATATGTTGGCATTGCTCTTCTGGGAAGTAGCCTTCTGCTTTGCTTCCTTAACTTGACTGTCGAACTGCCTTAGTCATCGGGGAATGAACAGAAGTCCTTCTACAGCCCCCTTCCCCCCTTTCTTTTCTAATAGGAACTCGGTCTGTCTGGCACGTACTAGGCACTCAATAAATAGATGCTGTGACCAGAAAATGTAATATGAATTTCAGAAACAGTAAAGAAAAATAATGTTTACCGAATACCTAAGAGATGCCAAACATTGGGTGGGAGCTTTTCCATCTTTTTCATTTGCCCCTCGCTATAAATGTATGAGAATAGTTTTAACATGCAGTGGAAGGATCAGAGAATCTGATAAATTTACCTAAAACGAGTGATAAGTTTGTGTTCGGGTGGGCTTTCAAAATCCAGGGTCTTAGGCTGTACCAGCCAAGTCGATAAACTCATGTTTACATAATTTTTGCATTACTGGTTGATGAACATTTCAACCCACACGTGTTATGAGTACCAGAAACACAGAGCATGTAAAGCAAGGTTTACTGTATTCTCAAAAAAACTGCTCCTTAGTTTCCCTCGTTTGGCCAGCTGTTCCTCTCACCACTCTTAAGTGTTTATCAGCCTTGACATGTTGCCCTTTGGGGCTGGCATTTCTTTGCCGCAGGGGGCTTTCTGGTGCATTGTTTGATGGAGATTTAGGTTTCCATCACAGAAACACCTTTGGAATAAATGTCCCACAAGGAGAAATAGCAAGTCCCACTGGATGTGAGAATTATGACCCCAAACAGTTGGAGTGCAGAGCTGGAGAAGAGAAATGTATGTAGGGTTGGAACGAAGCACAGAAGGTGGAAAAAATCCAAACCAAAACACCCAGACCCAGTAGACCTGCCATTTCGGTCGGAGCCAAAAGAGCAAGCTTGAGATCAATCAGCCTGAAATCCCCACATTCTGAAGGCAGGAGAAATGCTAAAGTTAGCATGTGTGGCTTCCTATAAAATGGGAATAATCCGAACCAGATATCCTCCAGAGGACACTTGCAGCGCTCCCCGGCCCCGGGCCAGACACTTCAAAGCCCCATTATCAGTGAGTTGTGGTCCCTGTGTTGGGCGATGCTATGAGGAAATGTCAGCTCAGGGTCACAGCTTCCTCCCTCTTCAGTGTGAGGAGGTCAAGGTCGCCGAGGGCTGCCCACCCTCTGCTGGCTGGCCACGTGACCGTGACCGAGCCTAGAGCTCACCTTCTATTCCATCGTAAATTAGGATGCTCTCTGACAGGAAGCAGGATTTGAAATGGGAGACGCATGACTCCTCTCCAGCAATGGGACTTGCCAGAAACCCCTCACCTCTGTAGTGAAAAGGGTGCACAGGTATTCAGTGTCCCTTCCTCCCTCACGCATGTGGCTCTGAGAATGCTCCCGGCTGCATGGGTCAGTGCCAGCACTGGGCACCCATGCAGTGTTGAGCATCATATGTTAGCTCATGGGATCTTGAGAAGGTGATTTTGAAAACATGAGACATTACACATTTTTATTTCCTCAGTCTCTTGTTTTCCCTTCACATCCGAGCACTTGTACTTGCTCCAGTCGATGTGAACTGTAAGGATGAACTTCCTCAAGACCAAGAATGCCTTCATTGGGGACCAGATGTCCCCTTTGGAGTTCAGTGAGCTGAGGGTGGTGTGACGATGAAGCCACATCCACACAGCAGGCCTGACTTCTGGGGCCAGGTACCCAACTGTATACAAAGGGTGGCGGGACATCCTGATTCCCTCTCCTGGCCTTGAGGACGTGTCATCCAAGAGATGAAGGTGACTGACTAATTGGGATCTGGCAGATTGTCCCCTTTTTTTCGAGAAATGATTGATTCTTGCTTTGGGGACCTGGGTGAAGAGAGGAGAGAAATAACAGGATAAAGGGACAAATAGTGAGAAAAATTCTCCCAGGCCAGGTAGCACTCAGCCTTGTGGTCCAAACAGGCTCCAGCAGCACCTTTGGGTAAAAGGGAAGTGTCCCTAAGTGGACTCAGCATTATGTGCCACTATCCAGTAAGTCTGTCCTTAGGGCAAGTTCTTGAAAAAACTGTGAGGTTTCTCCTAAATAATCACTTCTCATTCTTTCCCCAGTAAGGTGTTGGCAATTAAGGCTTAAAATGTGACCTCCCTGGAGGATATTTGTAGGACGTTCTTTAAAAACATTTTTTTTTTTTTTTTGGTTTGAAATAAAAAAAGAAACCTTCAGCCATCTTGAGGTATATGATTTATATACAGTAAATTACACCCATTTAAAGTATACAATTTAATTAATTTGGACGTGTGTGTATGTAACTGTGAGACCATTACCACAATAAAAATAACAAGTACATCCACAGCTCGCAAAGTTCCCTCCTGCCCTTTAGTAATCTGTCCCTCCCACCCCCTCCCACCTCCCCCATTACTGCACAAGCGCGGATCTGCTTTCTGTCACTAGAGATTAGTTTGCATGTTCTAGAATTTTGTACAAATACAATGCAGACTCATTTCTGGTCTGGCTTCTCTCACTCAAAATGATGATTTTGAGATCGCTTCATGTTATGCCTGTATCAATACTTCGTTTGCTTTTACTGTATTGGTATGCCACGATGTGTTTATCCATCTTCCTGTAGAGCGGTGTTGCCAGATTTGGGTCATATTCTGCCACGAACATAACAGCTGCTATGACTGTCCCTTTCCAAGTTTTTGAATGGATATATGGTCTTACTTCTCTTACGGCAGTACCTAGAAGTGGAATGGCCAGATTATAGAAGGCTTAACTTTTTAAGAAAATGCCGAAATGGTTTTCAAAGCTGTTGAACTGTTTTTTTTAGGCCTACCAGTGCCTCCCCATCCTCACCGACACTTGATATAGTCTTTTTAATCTGAGCCATTTAAATGCGCATGCAGTGATATCTTATTGTGGTCTTCATTCACGTTTATCTAGTGACTGACAATGTTGAACACGCTCATATGCTGATTTGTCATCTGTATGTCTTCCTTGGTAAAGTGTCTCTTAAATTCTTTTGCCCATTTAAAAAAATTCAGGTGTTTCTTTTCTTATTATTGAGTTTTGAGGGTTCTTTATATATTTTGGATGCAAGTCCTTTATCAGACTTGCTAATTTTTTGAAATATTTTGCTAAATATTTTGAAAATATTTAAGATCCTACTGTGTGGCTTGTTTTTCCATTTTTATAGTCTTTCAAAAAGTGGAAGTTTTAAATTTTGATAAAGTCTAAATTATCATTGTTTTCTTTCATGGATTGTGCTTTTGATGTTGTAGCTAAGAAATCTTTGTCTGACTTAAGATCACAAAGAGTTTCCTCTATACTTTTTCTATATGTTTTAAATTTTTAGGTTTGACATTTGGGTTTATGACCCAGTTAATTTCTGAATATAGTATAAAGTATGGATCAAAGTCAATGTTTTTGCACATGGATATTCAATTGTCTCAGCGCCATTTGTCAAAACATGCATCATTTGTCCACTGACTTATTTTTTGTATTTTTGTGAAAAATCAGTTGTCTCACGCTCCCTGATTTCAAGCTATATTACAAAGCTAATAAAAACAGTATGGTATTGGCATAAAAACTGACACATAGATGGAAGGCACAGAATAGAGTTCCTAGAAATAAACCAAACTCAACAGCAAAAACCAAACCATCTGATTAAAAAATGGGCAGAGGATCTGAATAGATAATTTTCCAAAGAAGACATACGAGTAGCCAACAGGTACACGTAAAGGTGCTCAACATCACTCATGTTTATTCTAAAGTATTTTATATGTTTTGCTGCTATTGTAAGTAGTATTTAAAAACTTCAGTTTCCAGTTATTGCTAGTATGCAGAGCTATCACTGAGTTTTGTACATCCGTCTTGTATCTGGAAACCTGGGTGAACTCACTCTCTCTAGCAGCCTTTGAGTAGAACCCGTGGATTTTCTAAATAGATAATCATGCTGCTGGAACACCCTTTCAGGCTAAAAAGAAGTCAAGGCTAAGACAATTTTTCAAGCAACGTTTTCGGTGCATGTGTGTGCGAGCTTAGTGAGAGCTTCCCATGTGGAAAGGTGAGCGTTTTAACCACCGCCTTCTGACGATCGTTTTGAAGGATGCCAGGTGTTGAGTGGAGCAGAGTGTGGATGCAGACGTGTGGATCCTATGGCTTTGGTCTCTCTGCCCAGTGGTGGACGGTCTCACTCTCGCCCGCTGCAGCTCAGTGTCAGATTTCATTTTACCGTCGTATTTCACGCGCACTTAGAATAACTACAAACCACACAGGAAAACGCTGTGTGGATGGCTAGGGGCTCGCACACATTTCACATGATGGCTTTCCATTCATCGATGGTGAGTTATGATCTTTTCAACATTTTAAACTGTTTTATAAGAAAGAAGAGACAATTGGAAAAAAGAAAAAAAGAACCTACCTCTAACAACAGTAGTTTTTCATCCGTATCCTCTCTTGCAGTTCTAAAGATTTAAAATACAAATGAAAGTTTGCTTTTTTTTCCCCCCTTTGGGGGAAGGATTGTAGAGGGAGCTAAACCACATGGTGAAAACTCATGTGAAGACTAAGCTTTCCGTGTGTTTATTTTTGCTGGCGCAGGGCGGCCGGGAACTGACAGGTGGAATCGTTCGCCTTCCAGATGGTGCAGGAGTGAGGGTCACTGAACAAGCACTCGGCTCACTCGCTCACCCTAGTGCACCATGTGACCTGCAGGATCTCTCTGACCTGCACGTGCACCCCACATTCTCACCCCACCTTCCTCTCCCCCATCTGCCCTGGCTTAGTGCATCCCAATGTGTGCGTTGACGATGCTGTAGAGAGTAGGCGTCCCTCACGCGTGTGGTTCTGGAAGAAAAGGCAAGATGAGAAAAATCCTAGATGTGTCTTAGAGGCACCTCACTTTTGCTGTCTGCCGTCTCCAAGACAACGGAAACATGACAGGAGACCGAGTGGTCCAGACCTCATGACAGTCACTGAGCGTGTTATCGGGGAAGCGGGTGGCAGTTAGGGCGGGAAGGTCTCTACTCGCATTTGCTTTTTCAACAAATGTTTTCGTGCCGAATAGCTGCTAGCTCCTCTTTTCAGCACTTTGTATATTCAGTTAACAAAAGAGACACAAATCTATGCCTTCTGGGAGCTTATCTACCAAGGGCAGAAAGGAAGAGAGAGAATAAATATAAATTCTACCGTATAAATCATAAATGATATAGTGTATTAGAAGGTGGTGATTATATAGACGACAGAAATAGAGCAGCTTTGGGGTCAGACCCCTGGCACCTCAGTTCGCCTGGAGGGAGGGAACAGTGTCTCTGCTGCTGTCTGCATATAATTCTCATTCTTAGATTGCTGTGGCTGTCGTATATTTTAATGAAAATGTCACGATTCTGTAGGGAGATGTGGCTGGGCCCTCACTGTGGTTCAGGTTGGAGGATGGTGCGAGGAGGGAGAGCAAGAATGATCTCAGGCGGAATCAGTGCTATTAGTCCGAGGCTTGGTCTTCAGCACGGACGAAGATGTTGAGATGTTTCAACAGGGCTACCAGGCAGTAGGACCCGCATGGTGGCTTCTCTGTAGAAACAGGCCAGGAGTTAGAAGTGGGGAGCAAGTCAGGGCGGGGGGCGGTGTCCGGTTGTACCAGCCCCTGGGGACTTGAGTATAGGTATCTCCGACAGAGGATACAGTACGACAAGCTCAAAGGCAGGACCCAAACCCGGATTCTTTGTGTTTCTTGCTTTCTCCGTTAGACGAAAGGATTCTGAACATTTGAAGTGTGCCGAAGGACACCGACAGTGTTGGAGGGAAAGCTGCTCACCACTGGGGCCAGTAACGAGGTGGGGGTGGGATTAGACTTAGGGAGATTGAAGGGAAGGGGCGACAGCAAAGGTGGGCGACTCAAGGCTGGGTTCTCATTCACCTCTGCTCCCCCGAGACTGGCTTCTGCATGCTGAAAGCTCGCAGTCGGCCTTTGGTTATGTCCGGAGAGCTGAGGTTCCTTATAAGTTCTCGTCTTCAGCTGAAAGCCAGACTGATTTCGATTTCACACTCAGCCTGATGATGGCCAGGCCCGGAACCTATGTCACTTATATGGAGTTCTCCGTCACTGGTGCATTTCTTCCCAAGAGGCCTCATCAGAAGGGTTTTTGATGAGTTCAGTTTGGCAGTTGTCGGCGGTGGTGCTGGTCCCAGCTTGCCGGCTCAGCAGAGCTGATGGTGCCCCTCGCTTCCCACCTCTTCCTTCGGTGACACCCTAGTGGCAACTGCTGCGCTGCTGACTACGGTGGGAGTATTTGCACCAGAGCAATGGTCACATTGTGCCAATCAGGGCTTGCCCCCCTGAAGATCTGCATGCTAAACATTTGCTGGCCTGACTCTTGTCCTAGTGCTTTTTTCACTTTTAATGCCAGAAAAAAAAAAATAAAAACCATTTTTTCTCATGGGTCCACAAGTGACAAAGGAAAAAGACTACCCAAAGCTTTGTTTATGCGCATGGTTGCTCAGTTTTACTCCACAGAACGAGAGGGGCATTGATAGAAGATATCAAGAGCTAGTTCCGAATTTTCTAGGCATCAGTGTGTCATATTTCCTTGAATAGCACGACGAGCATTTTTTCAAAGTCGAAGAACCATGGACTTGAACCTTAACCTCCCATCTTCAAAACGGGTGACAATAGATAATTCACTTACAGTTTCGTCACCTATTAAATCAGAATCAAAATAATTTTACCTGTGAGCAGCTTTGTGATTTGTAAAATTCTGGAAGTGGAATCTGCTCTCGTCACCCGCACACCCTCGGTCGGGGATAGTCTTGCTATCTGATGTGTGTGACAAAAACATTAAGGACCCCTTTCCTTTTTCCTAGGATAAACCAATGTGCTTCTTTTTTTTTTTAAAGATAAGAAAAGTGATAAGGGTATTACACAAAGGCTAAATATTTGGTTGACCGAAGCCTTTCCCTTTTTGAATGGCTTCAGAAAGGTCTTTTATGTTTCAAATGAAAACTGTCCAGCATGAGCCCTGACCAGTGGAGCCATGGCAACAGCGTGCGCTCACCCCATCGCGACTGTCCCCTTGTGGAGGGAGATAGTGAAATGTAAATACATGTGCTTCAAGGGCAGCAGCAACAAAGAACAGAGACTCTTCCAGACTCATTTCCCTCTCTCCCCACCCGGTCCTCTTCTCAGATGAGCTTTCTCCTTCAGCCTCTCTGGAGCTAAGTGCTGATAACGACCCCGATGTAGGATGCACTTCAGTGGGACCGGCTGCTGCTGGTCACAGCTGTGGCATCCAGGCCTCCAGTTCAAAGATTTCCGACTTCCTTCCTTATCTCTGGAACCTCTCTTGGCGCCCTGGTACCCACGCCCATCTCCAGTTGGGAGTATCATCTACTTTCCGTCGTGATCCCGCTTCATCCTTCTCTGTCCTCTGGCTTTACAGGCTGTTGATCCAGATATCACGTTCTCCTTCTAAATGTCACGATGTTTGCTTTTCAGTCGCTTGGTGTCCAGGGTGGACAATAGGTTTTGCAGTGGCCTTATAGCTATTTCAAGTGTATTTATTTATGTAATGCAAACTGTGTCTTTTTCTCTACAACCTTTTCCAGCCTTTGCTTTCTCATTTGTAAAAAAAGAAAAAAAGAAAGAATTGTGTGGATTCAATAAAATAATGTGACATACGCAGGAGCCCTGAACATGGTGGTCGACGAATGTTAGCTTCTCCTTCTTCCTTTGCTGTCCTTCATGCCTATCTGTTGCCAGTTTTGAAGCACTCAGTAGGTTCTTTTGTGCTGAATGAGTATAATGCCCATGTGGCCAGGGACTATTCTCCAGTATTGATGTTTTTTTCTGCGTTGAGGGATTTCCATCAGCAGAACACCCTGGTCTTGCTCACACCTTTCTTAGGAAGGAGTGTCCTAATGGAGCATGAGTTTGCGGGGAGAAAGTTTGCGATAAGGAAGTGAAGAAGTTTGGATGAGGAAGAGGATGATGAAGGAGCTCAGCCTCTTTTTGCCTTGCGTGTGTGGAGGGTGGGTGGGGGAGAGATGGTGAGCCGAGAGGAGAGTTGGCTGCCTACAAACACCTTCCGACCTGCTCCTTTGTGCTGAACGTTTCACAGGGACGAGCTGTGTTTTCTCAGCCCCACGTGTCCCTGCTGCTGGGACTCAGTCAGAAAGAGCTCATTGGTGCTGGACTTGTCAGGCACGTTCTTCAATATGAGAGCCATCAACAATAAAGGTATAATTTTATATCCGCATATTCTTCTTTTGTGCCTCTTGATTGACTCTGATCTTGAACATGGAAAGCAGAGTTTTTTTTAATTTTTTAAATTTATTTTTATTTTTTAATTTTTTTTACTGTGTTCTACTGTCCTTAGCAATCCGTTCTTCTCCTTCGTGTAATAGAAAATTATATCAGTGTGACAGCATCCTGTTTTTGCTATCTGATTTTTAAAGTTTCATTTATGTGGCTTCACAGGTGTTTCAGAACCAGTGGAAGCATAATTAAATGGCTTTTCTAATCCAAAGTCCAGTTGATTATTTGGAATCCTTGGAGATGATGACTCTTTTTCATTTGGTGTCTTTCTAAAAAAAAAAAATGGGTGTATTTCTACCGAATTGGCCCATTCAAGCCATGATTGCTATTTTCTTTTTTTCTTAAACGTTCTTTTTACTTAAACATTTTTTTTACTTAAGACATTCTTTTTCCTCATTCTCATCCTCTCTGAATGATGAGATTTCACTATTGTCAGTTCTTGGGTGATTATGAAATGCTCGGGTGCATGCTTTAGTCCATTTCCCACGGCTCTGAACCTCCGTGTAGGGTCACAGAGAAGAGACGATGGGAAGGAGATGATGAGTAAAAGGCAGAGGAGGTGGGCTAGACAGCCAGGTCGGCTTGTGATGGCATCAGAAGAGCAGGATTTGTCTCCACCTCATGCTGCTGCTTCATAGCACAGCGAGCCTTGGACAATAGGTTGTCTTCATGTGACACTAGTGGGAGATGGGTGGACATCAGGAGTTGGAAGGAGGGGAGTTTGTCAAACACAAGGACATGTCAGTTCCTAGAGACAGGCCATGTTTTGTGGGATTTCAGGGGCGAGAAAGATGAGCCATGAGCTGCTGACTAAATGGCCCTGCACCAAGCTGAAGGAGAAATGCAGGGGACTTCCCTCTCTTTGAAGTCCTAGTGTTTTTTGCCCAGCCCCCCCCCCGGGCCCAGGCTGGGGTATGTGGGTGCCAGAGCAGTCACAGAAATTTGCTTTGTTGGCGACATTTCTCTCAGAACCACAGTTCTGTCCATGGCTCAGAAGGTCCAGCCACGTGGTTAACAGCAGATAAAAGAAACACCAATGACATGAGCTCTCGGTCTAGCCCATTTAGTCTATTTCTAGATTTTCTCTGCCCTGGCCCTGTCCATAGAGAACTGACCAGAGCATATCCTCGAGTTCATCTTAAATAAGAAGTTAACTAACAGCTTATCCATCTGACATTTTTTTGGACTCCTGGCATCGTGCTTGATGATGAGAATATTTGGAATCGTGGCTGCCTTTGAGGGGACTCACAGGGTATGGGGGAGGCAGCCATGCAAGCAGATAAACCACAAGCTTATACAAGTCAACAACGCAATTCTGTGGGCAGCACAGGAGACAGGGAAACGAATTTCTCGCACGGCATGAGAAAGAGTGGGGTATGGCTTTTCCAGGGGAAAGGCTGAGCAGAGATGCATGTCTTTTCGGAAAACTGCCTGTGAGCTGAGCATCGCTGCAGTGTGTCCCACCTGCTTATTGAGTCGTTTGGCCCTGACGGCCTGCACGGGACGTGTCAGTGTGAAGACGGTCTGGTGTGAGCACAAATGGTTTTCTTATCTCAGGAATCACTAGCAAAGCTAAAGCGTGGTGCAGGAAGATAGACGCCTCTGAAAGCAAGCATGGCAGAGCCATGTTGCTGGCCGAATTTCATCTTTCAAATACAAACCATGCACAGGCTTATCTGAGCGATCATCTTGCAAGTAGCAAAGGCCAACGCTGATTCTGGGGTGTCGGGGGGCGGCGAGGTTCGGGTCATGTAGGCTCAGGAGGAGAAAGAGGAGCGTTTTATTCTCCAGATCCTTCTTGTCAGAGGCAGGGTTGGAAGGATCCCGATGAATCTGGCGCTCGTTAAACATCCGCTGAATTATATGCTCCCATGGGAAAGCCTTGCCCTTGAGAACTCGGCCTTTTTATTTGCTTTGAGAACCTCAAGCGCCGAATCGTACAATTCCTGGAAGCATCTTGACAGCATGAATTGATTATGAAGATGGTGTAAGCAGCACTGAAGTTCCGCTGCATTAGATCATTCGACTTCTTCATTGTGAGAGGAGTGGCGGGGACGTTTGTTGAAAGGATGATGACATGAAAGAAACACCATTTCCCCCCCGAATCTACCAAGATTACCACGGTGTCGCCTCCAAGTGGCTTGCACAACAGAGATGACTTTTCGCAGATCTGATTGTAGTCAGTGTTTCCATAAGTGGTCACTGGGAAGGAAGGCGACCTTTCCAAAGGCTGTTTAATTTCTGTGGTTGTAAAATGTTATAAACATGTGGTTATAAACATGGCAGCGAGGGCTCTGTGATGGGAGCACCGGGTTGAGGGGAGGAAAATAACTTTCCGGAGCACCTAGCCGCCAGTTCGTTATCATTGCTCCCAATTTACTGCCAAGGAGGCCGAGGCAGCTGTAAATTAATTAATCGAGTCACAGCAAGAGGTGGAAAGAACACTAGACTGTGACCTAGAACTCGGACTATGAACTCAACTTTCATTTCTTTGCAGTTTCATCTTGGGAAGGTTATTGGACCCCTAACCTCTGGGTCTAATGTCTCATCTGATAATCAGAATAGTAATACCAATAATAATACATTACATGAGTATAGCAGTTCATACTTTATGAAAGGCTCTCACATTCATGGTCTCATCTGTTTCCCACCATGTGCCTGCCCAGTAACTAGAGAGAGGGCACTAGTGAGAGGTGCTTGAGCTGTAGAGTGAGAGAGTCCTGAGTTCAAATCCTAGCTTTCCTCCGATCTGTCTTTTTGAGATTCAATCTTCTTTGCGGTTAAATGAGGCTAAGAATACATACTTTGCAGCGCTTTTGTGAGGTCTGAAAGAGAGATAGAGTACGCTTAACAAAGGGTAGTTTCTATTGAGGTCTTTCCCCCTTCCTTCCTTCCTTCCTTCCTTCCTTCCTTCCTTCCTTCCTTCCTTCCTTCCTTCCTTCCTTCCTTCCTTCCTTCCTTCCTTCCTCACTGTCTTCCTTCCTAGTGTCTAGCATAATGTACTGGGAACTTATCAGATGTTCAATAACTAGTGTGAATAAATGAATAAATGAATGAATAAGTGTCTTTTTCTTATTTACTTAATGCTGTGGCCCAATTCCTTTCAAGAGGCTACAGAGTTCAGATGTGGGCAGCTTGGTCTCCGGCTTCCTTTGTGCTTTCACAGGGGTCAGGCTGCCTTTGTGTTGAGTGAGCTCTCTGTTTGCAAACTGTTCTGCTCCCCAGAGTCCTTGGTCCTATAGACTTTTTCCCCCCTCATGGGATGATGATATCACTTGAGAAATTTAGTCCTTGAAAATGCCATCTCTCCCAAAATAGGAAATGAGCTCCTCCTGGTTAGGCCACATACCTGCTGCAGTATCTCGATGTTATCCTGTCCTCCCCACCCCTTTTGTCTTTACTATTACGAGGAAGAAGAAAAGCAACAGCCCGAAATGGTCCACATGAAACAGCTCGGAAGTTTTCAACACTTAACTTAGTTATTATCACCTCTCATGGAACAGAGCCTTAGGCAAAATGTGGGGAAATGGCCCCTTAAGTGGAAAAAATGAAGAAAGGGGAAAAAATGAGATCAGTGAAAATGAATATAGTAGAGCAAAGCTCCAAAGTGATTCAACTTTCTAAAAAGTGAAGTGTTGAGAGATACAGGGAGTGCTGTGTTCTGGGCTATGTTGAAAGGCAAATCTGTCTCTGAAGCTTCCCCGGAGACCTTGCAGGGAGAGCTAATATCTGTAACCATTTTGAGAAGGTCGCCTATTCAACAAGAACCTCGTGCTTTCGTGTGGGGCTAGCATGCAAGGTCATGGGCGTCCGGGAGTCAGAATGTTCCCGAGTGCAGAGGTGTCTACAGCCGGTTGGAATCCGGTTAACTGTCTTCAGGAGCTGGAACACAGTCCTCATCTCTGCACCAAACCTCAAGTGGGAGCTCTCGTGCGGCTCTAGAATTGTCCCATGCATCCGAAGGGCAGATCCAGGTTGTCCCCAGGGATGCTCTCGGAAGCAGAGAGGTGTTGCCTGGACGCCCACGTACTCTCTTCTGGGTCAGTGGCTGTGGAGGGTGCAGGGGGCGATGGTGAAGGTCCGAGAGCCTGGTGCTTCTTGAATTTTGAGTTGGGCACGTGGTCTAGGAGTCCAGGCAGGGGTGGTGGTGGGTGACCCTGGGTTCTGGGAGCAGGAGACTGGAACTTTGCTTCTTTAGCTAATTTTTGTTTTTTTGGTAGAAGGAAGTCAGGCCTCTCAACTGTAGCTAAGGGAGTGATGGAATTTTATCTTTATCTGTGGCATCACCGTTTGACGTTAACTTGCTTTATGTTTTTTTACCATTTTGCCTCCTATTTGGAACTATTTAAACCCTTGTTTCAATATTTTCATTAATGAAAAATAACGTTTATTTACACTCATAAGTGAATAACGACTATCTGATGTTTCTCTGTCGCACTAGACTGTAAACTCCAACGATGGATTTGGTCTCAGCTGGTAACGTCGTCACAGCACATGATGCTTTTTGAACGAAAGAAAGGATTTCCATTTTACTTCCTAATTTACAGCATGATTTCACATATGTTTTCTTATTTTGCTTTTCATAACCGACTCTTTTCGATCGTCTCGATAGATACTATTTCCATCTGAATTTCACAGGTGAGGACGTGGAAACTCGAGAGGTGAATGGTGGCCTTGTGTCTGTGAAGTACTAAAACCAGTGTGGCCCCTGGACAGCGGTGTCAGTCACCTGGGAGCTTGTTAAAACTGGAGATTCTCAGTTGACTCTCTGGGTGGGATCCAGACCTTTGTGTTTCAACAGTTGCTCCAGGTGATGGTGATGCCTGTTGAGTTTGGGCGTGTCACTTTGAGCCATCTCGGCTTGGATGGGGCACCCAGGAGTGAGCTTTACGACGTTCCCTGGCTTCTCAGGGAGAACATGACAGCTCTCCGGGGGAAGGGAGGCGTCTGGCCACGGGAATTCTTCTCTCGTGTCCATCTGAGAAATCGGATTGTTCTCCCTCGGCTTCTCCACCACATCAAGAGCGTTTCTGCATTTCCAAACATGAGGTGGTTCAACTCGTTTCGGTCAGGGCTTGAACCGAACATGTTGACATTTTTCGCTGCATTTATAAGAGCTTCACCTTGCGGAATCTCTCTCTCGCTGATGAAAAACATCTGATTTTGGCAACATTAATTGACAGAAAATGCTCTGGCAACAAAGGAGCACAATAGCCTGTTGGGTGCTGAGGACACAATTCCCGAGTAGCCAAAATTTGCGTTTCGAAACAGTTATCATCGGAAATGCCAGCACTTCATTTCGTCCTAGTCCTAGTTGGGAAGCTTAACTCTAAAAAGAGGGTTGGGGGAAGAGAAAGTTATCATTGTAGTTTTTAAAAATAATCCACATATATTAAAGTGATGATTAAAAGAAATCAAACTTAATGGCCATCCAAGATATTTGGACTGAGGACTCTCGAATCTTCCAGCCCCCCCTCCCCCGTTCTGGTCGTTGCCCATTCATTTCGGCACTGGCAGTGTTTTCTGCGAATTCATTGAGGGTTGAGATATGTTCTCTGTTCCAGAAAGATTTGCAGTCTCGTAGAGTAGGCAAAAATGTAAACAGAATAAGTATCCTGAGTACCATTAAGCATTTTGCCAGGCCAAAAGCGAGAGAAAAGATTTTATAGAGGAAGCCACTCTTCGGCAGGACTTGAATGTTGAACTGACATTTCCTAGACGGATCCCCGTGTGGGCGACAGGGCGCAGGGATCGTTGCTGTGTTAAGCTGTCCAGTTCCTCAGCCGCTGGGTGCTTGGCACTTCCTCTGTAGCCTCCAGCGTTGGGTTCCATGGCATGAGACATGTCGGGGATCCCTGCTGAGCTGACAGGAAGCAGAAAGAGCAGGGGAAGGTGTCAGAGCAAAGAGTCTGAGGTGGGAATCAGCATCGTTTTTTAAGAAAAACACCCAGAGGGTTTCGAACAGGGGAGAGCCATGCTCAGATTCGTATTTTAGCAAGGCCACTCTTCTCGAAACATAGGGGTTGGGTTCGAATGCTGTACAACTGGAAACCTGAGACTCTCAGGTGGGCCTGTCCAGTCAGCACTTAGGATTGAAGAAGATCTAAGTGAAGTATAGCTTGGGAGTCATCAGCCTATAAGTAACAGTAAAATGTGGGAAAGGAATGAGTGTATCTGATGAGAAAGGAGGAGCAAGCAGGGCAAGGGAGGCAGAGGGAGAAGGCAGAAGCCCAGGCAGGGCTGGTGTAGGAGGGAAGAGCCAAGGAAGGCCGGGGAGGAGGATGCTCTTCAGCCACAGCCACTGAGGACATTAGAAGGGACGTCCTTGTCAGCCTCCAGGAGAAATGACAGAGCACCAGGGAGTGTCAGTTCTTCAGGAAATGCTTCTCTTTCCAAATCCCAATGCTGGGTCTGCGAAGCAGCAGGAAAACGTGTTGAAAATCGACCTAGTAGCTGTCGGGATAACACTCAGCATCCAGCAGGACTCACGTTTGTCTAGACAGACAGACACGCTGGTCGCACTTTTTCTCTCTTCCCCCCTAATGTTTGGCCATGATTACGAGGCTAACCACCCCCTCCCCTAAGATATAGATTGAACTGCAATAAGAAGAAAAAACTAAATGAGAAAACGCCAATAAACCTAACGAATTGAAACAACCGATTCCCAAGTCGTCTTCTCCCTGTTCCATCTCATATAAAGACGAATTTTCGACTTTTGATGCGTAGACTGATTTGGACAGAAATCCCAGTTAGACATTGCTGGGGATGCTGGTTCTGCCAGGTGCCTCCCCAGCAGGTCGCTAGATGCTCAGGAAGGCACTTGACTTTTCCCCACTGGGGTCACATGGGGTCCTGAAACCTTGGGATGAGGTTTAACTCGTCGAAAACTTGGAGATGCTGCTGCTGGTGCTTGTGGTGATTTATGGAGAAGTTTATTAATCCTCATTGGCCCTTTCTCAATCAACACTTAGTTATTACGTATCCGTTATTTGTAAGACGCTGGAGGACGCAGGGGTGGCTACGAAGGAATAGAAAGTCTTGCTTCCTTCCAGCCTGGCCCGCATCCTCTCTCCTTCACAGACCCTCTCATGCTTCCAGCTCGCAGTGATATCACCCTCCTTTGAACACTCGGGCCTGACAGGGTCTTCTAAGATCCTCTCTCAGCAAGACGATGGCCCAGAGACGCTTGGACTCTGCTGTTCTTCTGAGACAGAACTTGGCAGGTTAATCGCGGCCTAATCAGAGCCAGATGGATGTAATCTGACTTACGGAAAGATTTTAGAAGGCTCTGGACTTCCACGAACCTGGGCACGCTCCGATACGGACCGTGAAGGTTTATAACAGTCAGGAGAAGTCGATTTATGTTTCAGCGAGGACCCAAAGCTTTTGGGTGTCATTGAGTAAAGACATAGGGCACCCTTAGGCCACCTCCG
The DNA here is from genome assembly GCA_030015415.1 of Cynopterus sphinx. Lineage (NCBI taxonomy): Eukaryota > Metazoa > Chordata > Mammalia > Chiroptera > Pteropodidae > Cynopterus > Cynopterus sphinx. Next base: position 8,958,586 of record CM057394.1, read on the forward strand.
CATGGGGTCGGAGCTCTCCCTTGCTGTACAATCCCATTCTTGCTGTGGGATCTGAACTTGGCTTTCAGGGCCGCCTGTGTTCACCTGTCTTGTACAGGTGGGGCTCTCACGGAATTACAGGGCGTCTGCCTTCGAGACCTTCTTCATGCTGCGATGCCCTCTCTCTTCCCCAGGTGTAGATGTCTCCTGTGGTTTTGGGGGCTACTGAGGTTCTTCCTCTGTAGCCATTCCCTTGTGAGCATTCGCTCAGGGCTCTGTCCTCTGCTCTCCAAGGTGACTTCTAGCTAGTTGTTGTCATAGCTTATGTTTAGTCTTGAATGGCTGAGGATGGTTTAATACCTTCCTCCACCTTGGGACATGTCCGTCTGGGATGACGAGGCTCTAAACCGAATGAGTAAACCCGATAAGCAGCATTTTGAAAGCCCGATGGGGAGATACCGTGGGATTTTATGCTGGGCTTGTTCCTGTGGCCGATGCCCCCAGAACAATGAGTAATATGTTTTTCTCAGACTCAGAAGGTCAAAACTCAGAGAACGAGTTTGGAAATAAATTTGGTGATACGAGATTTCAGGCTTTGCAGCGACGCCCACTTAACTTGGAGGGACACTCTGCCTCGCTTGCTGACCTTCTGCTCTTGTTGGTCACTTCAGATGAGATCGTGGCCCCATCGGGTCAGCCGGTCACCACGGACTTCGCATGGCCCCGCCTCAGTTATATTTATGCGTTCATTTATATTAATCTCACCAGGTAAATTTAGTTTGTCTTGGTTTCAGCTTCCTACCCCTCTGAGCACAAGCACCTCATAACATCTCTGACGTCAGCACATGCAGTTTCTCCCTGCACCCGCTTCTCGGCCTCTGTGACCCCCTTCCTTTCTTTGCTAGGTCTGTCCCTCCCCATTAGAGGCACTCCTCCAACCACAGGCTGTGGGGGATGTAGCTGCTGGATCAAAATCTGGCAAAACTGGGCCACGTTCAGGAGCGGTGGCCTGAGCTCAGAGAAGGTCCCTTTCGGCAGTGTGACTGGGATGGAGCCTGTGCAGGTCCCATCCTGAGCCCTCCTGCAGGGTGGCCCTGCTCACACTCCTCCCCTTTCTCCTCTGCCCTCATCCCAGGCAAAACGTTCACCAACTTATCCCCCTGTGGCTTCTCCAGAATCTTCGTGTTCGTCATCCTTCCCTTGGCTTGTCCTTGGATGATGTTCATCGGTTGCCTCAGCTACGTGGACCACATTCCGAGGCTGAGGACATGTGTCCTCCACTCAGCAAGCTACGCACACGCCTTTCCCACTCATTATGGAGCAGGCCTGGGCTGAGTGCGTGCTTTTTCTCATTCGCCCTCACCCTGTCGTCTGTTCGATGGACAAGGGAGCTGAGGCTGAGGGACATGTGGTGACTTACCTGGTGCAGTGTCCCTCTGCTTTGAAACCGTCGTGTTCCTTAGCACTGTCCCGAGTTATATCTCCTTTCCCATCGAGAGGCGCCCGGGTTTCTTCATTCGAGGTTCTGTGATCGCCTGGTGGCCTGAGTCTCCCCACCTCCCACTCCCCCCATCATCCCCTACCCTTCGGTCCCAGGGTCGCCAGGGGAAACCCTAAGGAAGGGATGAAACTCCAGTCGCACCTTCGGAATGGGGTTTCTAAAAATGTTCTTGAGGCGCGAAGACCCTGACATGGGGACCGAGGACACGTGGCGACTGAAGAGGCTCAGTGGACAATCACTGAAGGAAGGGGCGGCAGAATGGGCCGCCGGCCAGTGCCGCCCGTTCTGTGCCCTGTGCGTGTGATGCTGTGGCAAGGTGCCCTCAGCCGCTTCCAGCCATCGCGTGTAGCTGCGACACCGTATCACAGTCTGTCGCGAGGCTCGTTCCATCACTTGCTGTTCAGAGGGCTTCGCAGGGCTTATTTGAACCTGACGGAGGTCCTGGCCCCATGCAGGGCCTCCACTGACAATGGGAGCGACTTTCTCAGGTGGGAGGCGCAAGGGAACGAGGGTCAGCCGGCACCTCCGAGTGTGCCGCACCGACTCCTTTGTTCCTCTGCCAGTTCAACGGAGGGTTTGTCCCCAAAGTCAGCATCTTGGTGCAGGGACAACAGTCACGCTCAGCGCGCTCCCCAGACGGCAGGCCACAGTTCGCAGGCCTGCTGGATGGAGACAGGGCCACGTGGCTGATCCTGCCAGGGAACCGTGAGCGGGGTCACATGCATTGTCCCTGGGGGAGGCTGACGTGGCTCGTGTACCTTCCTGACGCCCTCTCCCCCTTGCTCTCTGCTTGGCAGAAAAACAGAAGAGCTGAAAGATGCCGAGATGCTGGCGCAGGTGATGGAAAGGGCCCAGGTCACCGAGGGGCCGCCCGAGGGCGAGCTGGGAGCTCGGAGCGCGCTGCCGTGTGAGTGAGAAACGAGCCATCGTGCTGCGGAACCACGGAGCAGGTTAGTGGCCTTACTTAGCATGACGGACGTCGTGTGGGCGAGGGCAGGGCGGAAAGGGCAAGGACCAGCCCAGAGCCAGGTACCTGCTCAGCAAATACCTGTTGAACGAACGAGCAAATAAGCCTCATGTGGTGCAACCTCCTCTGACCCGACATTTCAGAAGAGGAAACTGAGGCTCAAGCAGGTCCCCTACCTCGCCCGTCTTTCTTTTTTGCAAACGGCACATGTCACATAGATGTGTCTGCTACTGAAGCAAAAAGTTGAGCTCATCCTCTCAGCTTTTTTTTTTAAATTTAAACAATGGCAAATATCCCGACCTTTGAGAATGGTAAACGTCTAGAATAGTGTGGATTCGGCTGTTCGGACAGAATTCTTCAAACCATTCAGGTGGGCTTATGCCTGAACCATTCAAACAAATTCTGTGATGCGAATTTGAACCGTGGACATCATTTTTCGTGACTGAGCGCCATGAAGTAGATTTTTTTCCCTCACAGATACAGACTTTTCCTCTCTGAGGACAAGGGTTTCTTAGTTAAGTCAGTTTGGAGATGTGCACACTAGAATTCCCTCGCTGAGACCCATCATGATCAGTAGCGTATTTAAGGTTTCGGGAAGTCCCATAGTTAGGAAACCTCTTTACTTTTATTTAATCCAGTATTTCCCAAGGTAGTTTGCCATGGGATCCTTTTTATACATGGTGACTATTTCAAAAGAAACTCACTGGGAAATTCTGTTCCATAGTGATTTTAACGATGGCTATGTGGAGGTTTTTTTTTTTTTTTTTCTTCTAAATTTACACCTTTTTTCATGTACCAAAATGATGCCGTTTTAATTCATGAGCTTCTGGAACAGGGATCGAAAAAAACTATGCATTGGTATATATTTACAATTTCTGTTTTGTTGAAAGAGCCTTTAATAATCAATATTATTGCTTGTTGTTATTATTGCTTGCCAAATAGGTCATTGATATGGTCCAATCAACCCCTCGTTATGGATAGAGATTTCCACATCTGTGTGATTACTGAATTTTCTTTTAAAACGTTATGCTCAGCAACTATTTCCTCTCATCTTAATCCAGTTCCACAAATGTGGAAAGATTTTTTTCATAAATTTCGAGATGAAGTGTTGACTGAGGAAGGAGAATATAACCCAGATATAGTACCATCCTGATGAAATATATATATTTTTCTCGTTAGGATTGTTATAAATCTGAGGTTTTCAATGAACTAAGAAATTATCAATATTTATTGATACATTTAAAATAAAGTTTTATTTTTGTTGCTGGGACATGAGATGTACATCCCATTGGAGGTTATAGTCTTGTTGGAGAGAATCCATGAATATTCATGATACAATTAGTATAAAAAACAACCTCTAAATCTTGGGGTTTGGAATTTATAGTAAAGCAAAATCTCTAGATTTAATTAGCAAAAATAATCACATATTTCACAACTATTGGTGAGAGGATCTCTTTACTAATCTCTCAATTACTCATTTGCCTACAGGAATTCTTTGGTGTTATAATTTATAATTACACATGAACCTGTTAAAGTGAAATTAGGACATTTTCATTCATAAATGTTGGTTGGGAGAAATTTTGGTCCTTTTTTATTGTTAATACATAAAGCGAATTCTTATTTTTAAAGATTTTCTCATATATTAATAGATTCAAATTCTTTTTTATGCTGGAATCAATAAATACAGCAATAATTTTCCTCTGAATTTCATTTCTCTCAGACTGCATAAGCATATAAATGTGGTCTCAAAAATTAGTTTAAAGTTAAAAATTTTAAACTTGGGCTAGGCTGATGGATAACCTGAAGTCCTCACATGGCTGGCCAAAGTCCATGAGATTCCTGTGGAACCAGAATATAAAGAAAGGATGTTAGCTTGAACATGACCCTAGAGCTTACTTGGCAAATCGATCACAAAAGGTGAGGCAGCCTCCATGGGGTCACCCAGGCCAGGGATCTGCACAGGGACCCAGCTGGGTGGCACAGGACCATCAAAAACGCTACTTGACCACGTCTGTGTCAAGGGCTTCTGTATGGAGCCAAATACCTAAGTCTGAGAACACAAGGACTAAACCATACCAAGAAGGGGTCCATGTTACCCCTCTCCCTCCCTTCCCCCGAGCTTTCCAAAGAGAGTGATGTGAGCGAGAGTTCAGAAGCAGAGGAACAACTCCTTTAAGAAAATAGCTGAGTTTGAATTGAGTTTTGAGTGAGATCACATTGGACTGAACTAGATTTTCTGTTGCTGAGCCAACGTGGAGGATCCAGATTCAGGATCAGTGTTAGAAAATAGAGCTTTACTTTTGCAGGGTTGTTGCAACCAAGAAACACGTCTACTACGTGTACCATGAGCTCGTATAGTCCATTCTGAGTGTCACCTTAGTAGAAGGAAACCTTGTCCACACAGATTCCTGTGCTAGGTTTCATGCTGCTCTTTGTGACTTTTGTTTTCTTTAAAGATGAACCCTGGTATCCATTTGTATGGAAAGAGGAACACAGAGAGGGAAAAGTGGAGGGAAGAAAGAGGAGATTCTATAGACTTATTTACTCCAGGGTACAGACCCTCTAGACATGTCCATCAGCAAATTTCCAGGGTTGCTTCATACATAATTCATTTATTCATGGAATTTTTATCTACCATTTGGAGCCCAAACTTAGGGATGATTTTCCTAGAATAGCACAAAGTGTTAGAAATGAATTCTGGCTTCCATAGATATTCTAATAAATCACAGTAGACAGCTTTAATTTTAAATCCCTTCAAGCATTTTCAAAGGCTAATGTCAATAGTGAAAGAATAAAGATGAAAAAATATCCACACGCGACATAAGTATGACATGGCTCGTTTAGTGTCCTCATCTCTGACCTTTCTCTGTGGTAGTGTTGCCATTATTTCTATTAAGGAATCAATACATGGCATTTTAATACTAAATAGAGCTAAATGGATTTGGGGAGATTTCATCTGGAAAGTTAGATCAAAGTGTTCTTGAAACACTTCTCTGAATTTCTTTGAGTGCAATGTCTTGGGCCAATGTTATTAAAATATAAAATGCAATTAAGGGCAAAGTGGAGGAGGGAGATACAGGGCTCCAAGAAAAATAGTTCTTAATTATGTGGTAAACCTATTATGTAACGTTCCTCTTCCAAGAACAAACAACTGGTAGGTGGTTAACGTGCACATGTGCGAATGGCCGGAATCCAGTTACACCTGGGGAGCAGACGCTTGGCCCCGTAGTACGTGGCTATGGTAACTACGTTTTAGGGGGTGGTTTTCTCATCTTCAGACATAAGAAGAGGCAGTGCATTTTCAAAGAGCTGTCATCTAAGTAGTGGGAATGTCAGCTGGAGAACACAAGCTATCCTTAGCATCTGGGCACTGCTTAGAGGATCCAGTGGGCTAACCTGTGTTTTATGTGTGGAAGGAATTGTGAGAGATTGATTGCAAAAATGGCTTGCATTTTCTATCTCTCCCTTCAGTATATCCTCTGCAATGTGAGTTTGCTGCTGCTTCCATCAAGGGATAGGATCTAGCTCTGCCCCTCTGGAATCTGGCCTGTCCTATGACTTGCTTTGGGTGATAGAATGTAGGGGAAATGAAATTCTATCAGCGCGAAGTATCAGGAGACTGTGAGCACTTCTGTTCTCCCTTTTGGAAACTCATCATCACCATGTGAACCAGACTGGGCTAGCCTACTGGATGATGTGAACGACACATGGCCCAGCCACCCTTGTCATCACAGCTGACAGTCAACCACTAGACATGGGGAACATCCTCGACCAGCCAGGCTCCATCCAGGTGACTCCGGCTGCATGATTAAGCCCAGCTGGAGGTTAACTAAGTCAGACCACATCAGCAGAATGATCTAGCTGAGCAATAGACTCATTGCCAAAAATTAATTTTTATTTTTCAAACTACTAAATTTTGGGATGGTCTGCTATGCAGCAATGCCTAACTGATATAGAGACCCATGTGTCTCCTGGAAAAAAGCAAGTGTATTCTGAAGCTAAGGGGCACAGACATGTTGCAAGTGACAAGAGTCACTCTTTTTTATTGCAGAGTAATATTCCATTGTAGATATACCACATCTACTTTATCCGTTCATCTATCAGTGGACACGATCAGCTTTTATGACCTAATACGAGCAGATTCCAACACGACATTGAGGGGACGTTGCTTCCTGTGGCGAGGTGGACATAGTAATATGTTAAAATTTATCTTCAAAGTCATGATTTTCAGAGTACATTTTGCCACTTTCACATGTAATCAAACTAGGCATTGCTTTTAGCTTAAATTTCAGCCCGAATTTGCAGAGAAAAAAAAAAAACCAGCTACTTTTATAAACCTTTGAGAGATATTCATTTTATGGAGGCAGCTGAGTGGAACCTCAGAAAAACATTTTGGTTACCCCCCAGAGGATGCTTTTTAGGCCAAATGTCTTATGTTTTTGAAGAAGCACAGTCATGGAGGCTTTACCACTTTTCTCAGTATGTATTCTAGACAAGAGCTTTGTCATCCTCAGGCAGATTCTTTCCTAGGTGGATAGGGAAGCTTTTCAATTATAATTTAAACCTATTTCCTTTGTTTTATATTTATGGATGTGAAAAGAAATTGTCAATCACCTCTTGAGACTCTTCTGCTTTGACAAAAATGTAAGAAAGGTTTCTTTAGCATCTAATTTCAGCTTCTTTAAAGGTCCCGTTGAGAGGAAGATCTCCAGTTAGGCAGGCTGCCGTCACTGGTCTCCTAAAAGTATAGTCTTAAGACCTCCCTATTTTCTAGATAAGAATGTCCTGACAAGTTTTGACAACTTCTCCTCTTGGTGTCATCCAGTGTTAGACTTTTTTTTTTTTTTTTATCGTGTTAAAAACATTGAAAATGAGATCAACACTCTTGACAAATTTCTTAGGTGCACAATACAGTATTAACGACAGCCGTGATGATGTGGAGCAGATTTCTAGCACTCATTTATCTTGCACAATTGAAACCTTATTTTGGAGTTTTAAAGAGCAAGGTTCCTCAGGCATACATTTCCAGTGAGGTAAATGGCTCCTCATTTATCTTTCACTGGATTCAGGCTGTCAGAGATGGACCATTTAGAATATCTTGTCGGTAATGCTTTGAGTTAAATAGCAAAAGTATTTAGTGCACATGGTTAAACTGTGTCTTCAGCAAAGATGATTCTTCTTCTATGACACATTTGATGGTATCTGGAGAGGCATAAGATACACCATCATGGCTTAATTATTCTTTTTTTTTAATCTTCACTTTTTAAGTAAGAGCCAGTCTTTGAAAGTACCTAGAAAACCTCTCCTTCATTAAAGGGAATAGAAAGAAGATGTCAAAAAGGTGTCCATTTGCTATCTGTGAGCATCCTCTTCCTGCCCATTTTCACTGCATATTTGTTTTGTTTTGACTTTTTTGTTACAAAGGGGAGATTAGATGCTGGATTTTCAACCTCAGTTTGACCAGAAGCAAAAGTCCTCTTGAAATGGCTCTTGCCTCTGACTTTGACGTCCCCAGTGGTTACACACTAAAGATAGGTGATGGTAAAGGAAAATGGGGCTGGTGTATGAGATTGCCAAATCTATTAGAAGGTGGGACAATAGGAGGCATGGGGGAGAAGGAAAAACAAAGTCTGGGGTTAAACCCTCCAGGGCTGGAATGGTGCTTCCTTTATTTCCTTTCCTTAGCTATGAGCTTAGGGAATTTTTTTAACTTTTCAGTGTTTGTATCTAAAAAAATAGAGGTCATTATTGTACGCTGCAAAGGGATTAAATGAGTTAACATATAAATGACCATCTAGTTTCATGCCTGTACGTAATAGGTGCTCAAAAATGCTCTTGGCCATCTGTGTTCAGGATGCTTAGGGTTCTCAGACTGGCTGCGATGTGTTGTCCTTTGTTGTGTTGAACAGATTACTTCGTTGAATACATGGGTCTCTCTACTGGCCGTTGACCTTTCCTTGTGTTGCCAACGTGTTGGGTTGTCATGTCAGGTAAGGAGGATACAGAAAACTATCGAGCATAGGAATGAAGCTTTTCAAGTAAGTTTTATTTTATTTTTTTTCTTATGTAAGCTGTTCTGACTCCATCCTTACAGCTGAGTCGAATTTTAGTATCCGAGATTTTGGAAGTTGGTTTACTGTTACTTCTGCCCCCTGAAACCTCGAAATGTAATGCACGTCTAAAGAGGCAGGATCAGCTCACAAAGCATCACTTCAGGATCAGAATAGCTCTTTCAGACAGCAACACCATGGCTTTTTGAAATCCCAGGAAGACAAAGGCAGTCCTGTACTGCCTGAAATGTAAACACTGCCTGGATGATGTGCTCCCTGAGCCGCTTCGGTGATTTATACCACAATGTGAATAAATTTGTGAACTTTAAGTATCTTTTCCTGGGAACTCGTTTGGAGGAGTAGAAAGGGCAGGACAATATCTGAGGGAAGGGAAAGTAGCAGGCAGGATGTGTAGGACTCTGTTCTTGGATTAACTTCAGGGCAAAGGCAGACATGGGAGGTGGCTCACCATTTGGGGAACACGATAAAGATTCAGTAACTCTTTGTTGACAGCGTGAAGAAGAAAAGTGTTGACCTCCAGCACCACTTTGCTTGTAACTGACAAGCAGATTTATTTATTTTTTCTCTGAGATTTATAGGTGTCCTTATTTTCTGAATATTGGTCAACAGATTCTAAACCATTATAAAGTTGTAGGAGCAGAATTTGCACAACATAAAAACATTTACAAACTCTGATAACTGTTTGTCAAAACCTCACCTTCTTGCTTCTCGACTCACAGCTGGAACTAAATTTACCGGCATCCCTTGCACTTATGAGTGACCACGTTCCATAGTTTCAGTCAATAGAATTTGGGTAGAAAGGATGTGTACCATATCCAGGTCTCATCCATGAAAAAACCTTCTTCCACAGAGAATTTTCTCTCTCTTCCATCACTGGCTAGTTGGTTGTTGAAGCCCAGAGAAACCTATGAAGCCACTGAGGTTTGGGGTTCATTTGTCACAATAGCTACTGTTTCCTTAACTGATATAGAAATCAGTATGGGGAATGGTGTGGTATTATCAACATCAAAATTTGTGACACCCACTTAGCTTTTTGTTTCCTGGCAGTGGGTGGTGGCGAAATTGATGCTGTTATCTGGAAAGATAACAGTCCATGCAATTCAGTGACAAAACATTCGGTGAAGCCATTGTTACCCTCAAAGAGCTTGCAAAGCAGACTCACTGAAGACAAAGATTGGAAAATAGAATGCCAATCGTGTGTTGATTGTTATTGGCTTTGCTCTGCTCGTTCTTCAGAGAAAGAGAAGAGTTTCAGCGAGAACTGGCGGGTTTGTCAGCAGAAATGAGAGAGCACAGAGAACAGAGATCTGGGGCCTTAAGTATTGCAAAAGCCAGTTGCTTCTAGACTCCATGCAATAGGAAGAAGGAAAGAGCTGGAGTGAGGAAGGCCTCTTAAGATTCAGCTCTGTTGCAAAGATCTAAAAAAATGAAAGGCCTTCCGCCCAGATCCAATGGCCTCAAGAGAACTGCCATTACATTCAGAAAAATAGGCATGGTGGGGCTTAAAGGGAGGGTGGCAATGAATCATGGAGATAAAACAGGCCTGAGAATTCTATCTAGTGAAAGAAATTTGGGTGTGTTTACTGGCACATGACACTGCCTGGAAGCAGAAAGAAACCTACCATGATTTGAGGAAACCCTGCTGCTAAAGATGCCATGAGTCTAGACTCAGAAGCCTGTGGATTTAGGTCTTAGATCTCTTGGGTTGCCACCGAATGGGCCAGAAGTGGAGTGTGAACACTGTACTGTTCCTCAGGTGACTGTCCTCTCCCACTTTTGTATATTTTTTGGGATGATTACATTTAGGGAAGTCTCTCTCTCTCTCTGAGAGCAGAGCCAGGGGCAACGAGAACAATAGATGAGGGAGTTCTCTTGCAGCTGGGGCTGGCTGAGTTCCAGCAAATCAAAAGTGGGTGGATCTGACGCACACCCATATCCAGATGTGGCTCAGAAAAACCGCCCCTGTGCAATTCTCTTTTTCTTTCTTAATCTGCCCTCTTGGTGCAACTGCCAAGACCACTGTGGAAGCCAATGAGATAACAGAGTTTTTCTGTGACAGCAGTTATTAACACTTTAGCTGGTGCAGACACTAAACACATCAAATCAGCCCCAATTCAAAATCCTTCCCTTAAATGTCAAGTGCGATTCTTAGAGCCAAATTATTTGTCAGTGAGTGTCTTGCTGACTGTAAGATGTTATAAACTGGAGAGCGATTGCAAAGGTGAATGTAAAATCTTGGAAAAGATGGAGGCCTTAAGGAAGCCAATGAAAATAATATTGAATGGCTGCTTGAATCACCTGCAAAGCCATTGACAAATGAGGATCTGGTAGGGTTCAAATAATGAACAACCGGAGAAGGGAAAGCCAGCTAGGCAAATGACAGCATGTGTGCTTCTGAGAACATGGCCTGACTATCAAAAGGATTAGGAGCCACCTTTAGGAGAACTAAACAAGCTTGTGAATTTTTTTTTTTAAAAACGATCTCATTACTATTATGTGGTGAATGTCAAATGCAGAGCTAAATTGTCCTGGCATGCAGTCATGCCATGGGAACGGAATAATTCGATTCCAGAAGTCAATGCTTGGTTTGTCCTTTGGTTCAAGAAATGGCAGATAAACAAACTTATAACCTAAGATATTAATAAACTTAATTTTTAAGATTATTTTGGAAAATTACATTTTCTAAGATAAAGTCCACCCTCCCCACTCGCTTTTGACTTTCAAGTTTTGGTGCTGTTTTAAGTGAAGGAGGACAAATGTGTCTTAGGATAATGGTCTATTAGACCTAGGCAGAGTCAAAAAATGGAGAAACCAAGCAGATGATGCTTGGCAAGGAGTGAAAGTCAAGGGCAGAAGCTAGGGAAAGGAGGATGACAAGGGACACGACCCATGGCTAATCTGGTGCTTTGATTCAATGGATTATTTTTATGGGGGTTGTCATTTCCTTACCTGGAAGAAGTCCTTTAAAGTAAACGAGCATTGTACACCTTGTCCCTAGGTTTGCTGCATCATGTTCCATGTCGAGTGGCCCAAAGGTTTCGGTGACTACTATTTTTGTTACTGCTCTACACTCCTGGCATTTGTTGGATGAACTGTCTGTCTGTCCTGGTTTAGTGAAGGAGCCGCTTTTGCTTTACCTTTGTTTTGGTGGCAGGAGGTAAAATGCTTCAGAGTTGGGCTGGGTTTCCCATTCACCCACCTGGGGCCAGCCTTCCATTGGAGGGCACGCGGGAGCTTCTCCGTGCATCTCCTCGCTGTGTGTGCAGGTCTGCTCCCTCTGGGCTTTGGGCCTTGAGTTGGGGTCGCTGTTCATCCAAAGAGCGTACCCTCCCCCTCTCCTGCAGGAGTCTGGTTTTCATCTATGGCTGGATCACGCTGGGAATTATCTTTCAACTTCTGGCTACTGCAGCCAGCAAACTCTGCTGGCTAATTACATTTAATTTTTTTTTTTCTCTCACTGCTCGCCCAGAGGCACTCTACAAAGTTCAGATCTGACACACCAAGGGGGAAAAAGAGCAGAATAAACAAGCACACGGTGAGGTTTCTACTGTGTCGGGTACAGAGGCACCAGAGTTCTCAGCATCCTTTGCACACCATGACCGCTGTTGGAGAGGTCCCGAGCCTCCCTCAAGAGCATTGGCACTGATCTATGAGGTGGACTGACTCAGAACCAAGTTCTCTTTGTTATGTTTCTAAATTCAAAGCAGGGAGGGAGATAATCCCTGGATCCACCTCCCAGCAAGCCTTCCCCTGCAATGATGGGCTTTGTCCTGGGGCCTGTGTTTCTCAGCCTCGCTCTGAAGCTTGGGTAGCTTGGCAGCCTTCATGATGCTTTGGGGCAATCTGAATCACACCTGAAGCTGATGGGTTGCTGACATATGGAGCTTTAATTAAACCAGGCTGAGAAGGGGAGCATCTGGAGACCAGGGCTGGGCCTTGGAAGGGCCTGGCTGGTGCTTTTTTGATTATGGTTTTTTTTTTTTTTTCAGAGACCATGTTTATCTTTTTTACCCAAAAAAAGTTGGAATAACATGAATAACCAGATTGAACTTGGTCACAATGTTGTGTCAAGAAAGATTTGTTTTCTTTTGTGAGTGTTATAGGCAATACTTGAAAGAGTGAAGTGCGATCTGGCCACAAAAACAGCTGTTTGCAGGGCACGTTCTTCCTCCCTCAACTGACCATCTCCCAAGGTTGATTTTCATCAGCTTTGAGGGAACGAGGTGGGAACCATTAAGTCAAAGGCGACCCAAAAGCTCATACCAGGAAAATTAGAACCTACAGCACATGATCGCTGTAAGGGTTCGGTGATGCAAATGATTCTTTCCTACTCCTAAAAGTGAACCATTTATAAAATTCAGTCTATCATTGCCTTCGACTAGATAAAAATCTTAGACTCTGTATGGGTCAAAATCGAGTTGTTTCTAAATTGTAAGAAGGAACTAGAGTGTATTTCCATTTATTACGGATTTATTCTGATCAGAGCACGGCACTTAATCCTAGGGATAAAAGTATTACAAGCATTCATTCATCCATCCATCCGTCCATCCATTCAGAAAATACAAATGTGCCAGGCACTCTTTTATACACCAGAAATAAAATGGTGACCATGGGAAAGTGTTCTCATGGAGTTTACTTTCTAGTGGGAGAGTCAAACAATAAAAAAAAGTGATCAAAAGGAAACAATAGTATAATTGGATCAAGGAAAATGGGCCAGCTATTCCAGAGCCTGCCTACGGGCCTGGATGAACTTGAAACCTGTGGACTTAGAGGTATTTGAAAAGACAGCTCCCATTTTCAACTTAATTTTATTCAGAATCTTTTCTAAGAAACGTTAATTCCCTTTTTTGAGCGGAGTCTGACACTAAAAGCCACCCCGATCACCACCTTTCCCAAAATCTGCTACTGCTTCGTGTGTCGATCAGAGTGTGAGCTGAAAAGGAAGCACTAATTGGAGATAATGTCACAGCTCAGATGTGTCCCCACCGGCTTAGTCCGCAGGGTCGCACACTCAGAACAAGAAGAATCACGCGGATAATTTTCAGATCAAACCCGCCACCTCAGCCTGGGGTGCACGGGTTAGGGTGGCGGTGACAGGGAAAGAAGGTGCGTCTTAGAGACAAAGGACCCTGACTGCGTTTGAATCTCAGTCGCACTGCTCAACACTGTGACATGTGGCGAGTCACTGGTGTTCCTGAGTGAGCTTCTGCAGAAGGCGGGGAGATGCGGGCACTGGGATTGGCACATCATCAGTATCGGGGAGTGCGGCCCCTCTCGCTTTCTTTCTTCCTGGCTCCCACCCCTCCCTTTTCTAAATGGCATCTCCTTACCCTGCCTGTGACACACACCCACAGCTGTTCAGCTAACTATTCTGCCATCGTCCCAGAAATAGGAAGAGGCTAAATGAAACTCCTCCCCTCCCGTCTCAGTCCTTTTCTTCTCTCTCTCCTTCTCCCAGCCCCTCTTTCTGTCTTCATCTCTTCCTCCTTCTCCTCCTCCTCCTCCTCCTCCTCCTCCTCCTCCCTTTTAGGTAGGACTGGCGCATGTTAACCACTAAGCTTGGTACCCGGCCAGTGCTAGTTACTTTCCCGGCTTTAATTCAATTATAATCTTCACAGTAATTCCAAGAGGGAGGTGCTACTGTTATCCCCATTTTATAGATGGAGAGGCTGTGGCTTCCAGAGGTTGAATGGGTAGCCCATGTCACATGACCTGTAGTGGCGGATCCTCCGGAGCCCAGGCCTTCTGACTGCAGGGCCCGCCTGGGGCGCTTTTGGGGTTTGCTAGGGAGGCACTGGGTGTGGGTCATGGGGACTCGGTGCTGCCGAGGGCCTCCGGGGAGCAGTGTCGAGTCCCACAGGCAAGGGAGTGGGGTCTGCGCAGGGATGTGTTTGCCTGATCCATGAAAACTTGTTTTTCCCCGTTCATCGTCCACCATCTGTGTCACACCTGGAGGCGCTGAGTACTTTCCAGAAATATAGATGATTCATACAATTATTTTCTTATAATGTCTAACCTCCCCGAGGGGGGCCAAGGGGGGAGAAAGTCCGTTTGTGAAGATGTGCTATGCTTTTAAAGGCCTCCCAACCTGGCGCGTGGGCGCAGGCCAGCCTGCTGATGGGTGCACTTGCCTCCTGACCCGCTCGCTGAGCCTCGGTCCTCACTCACGTGGCCCCGGCGATTTTGGCTCCGATTGTGTGTCCCCATCGGTGCTTGCCAAACTCAGATGCTCTGGGGTGTAGAGTTAACGATCTGGCAGGGCATCTGGCCTTGTAATGCAGATGCCGTGATGGAAAAATGAGGAACTTCCCTCCTAATTAGAGCAGATTGTTGTCTTGCTCGCTCGGTTGTTCCGAGCTTGTTCTCTTACACACTTCCACGGCTGCGATCCCAACATACAGGAGGCTTCTTTTTTCTTTTTTTCTTTGGAAAGGGGAACCTGTGTTATTTCTATTCTGAGCAAATGCTGTCAGTGAGTGCTTGGCAGTGATGCGCTGATTCAGGTCAAATAGTCCACCTAGAGGACTAGGCCGGGGAGAGGGAGCTTCGTGTTGGTCTTCACTCCGCTTTTGGGAAAGGTGAGCTTGGCAGGATGGCCCGCAGCGGGGGGCAGGATAAGTGACAGGGCTTCTGCCAGGTCGTCTGTGGCCTTTGTTGAAATCCTGGGTCTCCCTTGGTGCTCCGAGCAGAGCCCTGTTCTACTTTCCTAAGTCAACACCCTCCCAGTGCTTGGTGATCGGCTGCCCCGCTAAGTGCTTTTATGCGCGACCACCAGGCAGTAAACATTCGTTTTGCATTTTCAAAGCGATCTTTCCACGTTTCAAAGGGAGAAAAAAGTCACTCGACCTCCCGAAGTCATTAACCAAGCATCACATTTTGCTTGTTTGCGTGCAAAATGGGAATAATAACGTACGTTTTTCTGTGAGGACCAGTACGAATGTGGATTTAAAGCGTGGAGCGGGGGCCCAGACTGTAATATGCGATTGCGCCGTGTCATTCGTTGTTCTGTGTTTGTGCATGTTTACCTGCCCCTCACACCCCCCTCTCCCCTCCCCTTCTTTCCTTCTCTCCTTCCCTGTTTCCAGCATGTAAACTACAGACCACAGACCAACTTATCATCGGTGTTTCGTCCAGAACGTTTCAACCAAGGACCCCTTACTAAGAAGGTAGGGCCACACTGGCAGATTTTTTTGACACTGCTTCTTCCTCGTTGTGTTTCTCTCTGCAGAGTCAGGTCTGGCCAACTGCCCGCCCTCGGTCCTCCCTCCCATCCTCATCCCCTCCCGGCTTTCCAAACGGGAAGGGGCCAAGGTCAGGAACGTTCATGCTAATTTCAAGACTTGTGTTTGGGAAGCACTAACCAGGGCAAAATAGTCCTCAAATTAGACAGGATAAAGGTCGCTCCAACGGTGCCGAGTGCTCAGGAAAATAAAAAGTCACCGCAATCAGGTCACACTCTCACTCCGGACTCTCCTTTTCCACGTCTGATCCCTCCTTCTCCGGTTAAGCCGTTGAGTGACAATTTGAACTTGGGGATCCTTTTGCTTGGGATCCTTTTGCCTCTGCAACGAATGTGTTAGAAACCGGTGGGGGCAAGATGACTTCTCACGGCTCTCCCCGCCCTGAGATTCTGTGGTTTTTATGAACCGGAGGATAGCGACACCATCGGGTGGCGCTTACTCTTTTGACACTTGTGCGAGAGCCACACACTTGCCGTCTGTAAGTCTGTTTATTCAGTCCCTCTGAACGTCGGACGGTCTTTAAACATGTGTCAGGACGGCCTGGCTTAAGGCCTGTATATTTTACTAAGAGGTTGGTGGGCTTATTTGATTTAGCTCGTGTTAGAAGTATAATTGTTTTTTTTTTTTCCTTTTTCTTCTTTTTTTTTTTTGCTGGCAGTGACTATATCTCCTAGAATCAAGCTCTGTCCACACACCCCCTCCTCATCCCGTACTCGTAGGCTATGGGACCTGTGGATGGCTGGCATTTTTTTGAGATTCCCAATGGACCACGTGTTTCACATCAAGTGAGCAAAGACCTTTTCAGCCGAAAACCTTTCAGCAGCCTCAGGTTTCCAGACCAGACTGTACCTCTGGGCTCTGAGCAGATCCAGCCTCACTTCATGTTGGTTCACCCTTCATATTGGCATAATAGATGCTGATTCGTGAGCGTGAGCTCCAAAGACCCGCTCGAGATTCCGCCTCAAGTCTCCCACTCACTATTCCCCCCCCCCCGACTCCTTGGGGAGCTCTAATGCTCTTGATGCCATAGTAATCATTATACCCCTGGTTCTTCTTAAGAACCCCACGAGCTAGGAATAGTCATGATCCCCATTTTACAGATGAGGAAGGAGGCTCAGGGAGATGCAGTCACTGCTCGAGGTAAGGAGTTAGCTCGCAGGGTCATGGTTAGGGTGTAGATTCACAATGCCAGCGTTCAGGCTCTTCACCTAGGAAGGGTGAGCGCCAAGCCCCAAGAGAGACCATTTTCCTACTGCTGTTTTGATAAAATTAATTTAGGAGAAAAGGGATCTGTGAGATTATGTTACCCCGCCTGCTGTGGATGTCGGGCCTTGCCCTGGCTGCGGCCTGTGCCAGGACAGATGCAACCTGTGCTCTTTGTCAGGACACTGTGCCGGGCAGGGCGAGGGTCTGAAATTACAGAGGAGTGAGCAGGTGCTGGCCCAGAAGGAAGGGAACTACGTGGTTTTTTTTTTTTTTTGGTCCTCAGTGAAAAACAAATTTATAGTTTCTTGAAACAAAAATACACATCAAAGAATCCAACAAATGGAGGGATCTGAAAAAACTTCCTGGTCAAGTCTTTCGGTAAAATCCGGGTCCTTCCAGGATCTGCTAAGTGACGTGTGACCTGTCCCCAGATGTCCATCCCAAACGTCCCTAGCGTCAGTCTCTTCTGAGTGCTGGGAGCCGAGCCGCCTTCTGCCTTGAGTATCTTGCTGCGATTTAACCTGCTCCCCAGCTTGTCCTTCTCTGTGGGCTTGGCTCCTTCTTAAAAAATATTTTTTTTAAAATTGAAGCATAATTGATATATAATATTATTGTACTTTTAGGTGCCCAACGCAACGACTCGATATTTGTATGTATTGCAGAATGGTCGAGGAGGGTTCTGCTTTATGTCTCAGTTTAAATGTCCATCCACAGACTTCACTTAAAGGAAAGAGAAGGCTTTCCTGCCATCGCATGCATGCCGTCTGCCCCCTCCTTTATCATTTCTACCTTTTTGTGTTTAGTTTTTACCGTGATCTGTAATTATTTCTTTGCTAATCCACTTGCATACGGCTGTCACTCCTGCTAGACTGTAAGTCTGGGGTGGCCAGGGCCGTCGTGTGGTGCAGCATCTACGACCCGGCACGTTTTTTGAACGAATGGCTGGCTGAATGAATCAGTGAATGAATGTCCACCTGTCGGGTCCCGGAGAGGTGTTCCTTAGGATGGCACCACCTGAACCTCCTAACGCAGAGGGCTTTTGGTATTGCTATCAAATTCAAATTTATTTTCTAAGAGGAGTAACCTAAATTACTAATACTTCAGGGTGGCTTTTTTCCCTTCCACTCAAACTAAAAAGCTAGTCACTTAGCAAAAGCCCAAGAGAATGGGACCAAAGTAAGGTGCTATTTTGGGGGAAAAAATCAAGAACTGCCAGGGCTTGAAGGTACTGCGTGTGGGTAGTGGGCCTGCATAAAACTTACATTTCCAATATTTGAAAAATTAAAAAACCTCTCCGTTCTCACTGATGCCTCCTTCCTCTTCCCATAAGTGGAGACCCTGTAGTAGTGGAGTCTTTTTCTCTCCTGAAGAGACTGTCCCCAGGCCTCTGCCTGCCCCTGGGGCCTAGCCTGGTACCAGGCCCTCTGCTAATACTTGTCAGACCCTCTTCATGCAGGAAAGACAGGAAATGAGGACAAACGTTTTGGAACAAGATTAGCCTCTAAGTATTTCATAAATATAAAATTAACGATGACAGCAATATTAATAGTGAATACCGAGTACTTGCCATATGCCAGGCAACGTGGGGCTTTGCTTTCAGTATTATTTAATTCTCGTAATGACTCTTTGAAGTGGGCACTTTGTATTTCTGTGTCGTAGATGAGCAAACCGAAACTAAGGTAATTAAAAGACAAAACAAAACAACAAAAAACCCCCAAACAAAAGAAAAGACAGAACATCTCAAGGTCATACAGCCCAGATGTGCAGAGCTAGCACTCCAAGATGGCCTCTGATTCTGGAGCTTACGCACTAAACACTCTGCCAGGGACGTGAGTCTTTTCTCACCTTTCTCCTGCTGAAGAGGATTAGACACTTAACTCAGGATGACCTGAGTGGCAGGTTCTGAAGGAGGTGCAGCCAGGAGGCCCAGCCACCTTTTGGAGAAGCAGGTGACGGCAGGGAGCCCTCCTCCTTGTAACCCTCTGACCATGTGCTTCCCAGAGAACTCTGAAACACTCTTAGGGACATAGGACTCTTCCAAGGAGGGTGCCAGGACCCACTGTGTAATTCATGGTCACAGCTGA
Organism: Cynopterus sphinx; assembly: GCA_030015415.1. Classification (NCBI taxonomy): domain Eukaryota; kingdom Metazoa; phylum Chordata; class Mammalia; order Chiroptera; family Pteropodidae; genus Cynopterus; species Cynopterus sphinx. The sequence goes on from CM057394.1 coordinate 8,977,635, forward strand.
GGGGTAGTGGGTTAGACCAGGTCCAAGTGTGGCTCTGAACTTAGTAGCTTTGTGACTGGGGCGCAGCGTTGAGCTCTCCTGAGACAGAGAGGAGTTCTCCCTCGTTTTCTGTCACTAAGGACGAGGGCGACAGCTACCAGATGAGGCTTTGTCAGGACGGGAAGAGCATAGTACACTTGGAAGCGTTTTGTGTGCTGCCTTGTTTCATCAATGCAAAGGCGATTTTCAGCGTTGCCTCTTCCACCCGGCAGATTTGGGGCCGTTTGGTCCAGGCATACGCGATCGATAAATGTGTGCTGAACGAATGGCACGATACCCAGGGCCCAAGAGGCCTGGGTTCCATCGGCTGGCGTCCAGACTCTCATGGGTGGCGGATCCAGGCTCCTGAAGCTTTGGCCCTTACAGTTGACTCCGGGTGTGGAGAAAGCCGAATGAGGCCAGGCCTGGGGTGCCCAAACGTCTGAAACGCTGGCCCGTCACAGCTGATTGGTGTGGAGCAGAAATCATGTCCTCTAGCTTTTTTCACCCCCACTTTGGGATGCAGGAAAAGCCCCAGATGCAAAAGTAAGACTATCGGTAGCCAAAGAGTCTGTCCTTTCCTGACAGCCAGATGAGCCTGGCCTAGTGATCACACAGAGAAGTCACGACGGAGCAGCAGGCCTGCTGGGGGAGGCAGGGAAACACTTCCAGGCCCTTCTGAGTCAGCTCTCTGACGTCTTGGTTTTGCTCCTTCCCACGTGAGGCGTTTAAAGCAATGCATTTGGCTCCCAGAAAGTGGCTTACCTGGACTCAGAGATGTGTGCCTCTGGGAGGGGTGTTGAGTGGAAGGTCCTCGGCAGAGAGGTGCATGGTTTCATGTCTCGTGGCCCTGAGGGTGGGGGATTCCTCGGGAGGAGGGTTCAGTGAACCCATCAGAGGGGGCACAGGAGGCTTCCCCTTAGAACAGCTAAACCGAACCCCTTCTGACTTCGACTGGAGAGTCCTCATGTCTCTGTTCATAGAGCTGGTGATTCCTTGGCAGGAGAACATGAAGGCCCATAACAATAGGAAATGGAAATCACATCACATCTCCCTTTCCGTGGGCGAGCTCTCTGATTTTCGTTGGAGGGCCTGGAAGCGATGGCCGCATCCTTCATCACCACGTTTGCGAGCTGCTCTCGGAAATGGACGGGGAGGAAGTGGTCCACCACGAAAAGGAACGGGGATGCTGACAACTCCGTTTCCCTGCACAAGCAAGGTGGCTTGTTACCTACCCTGGCTGAGAATGTGGTCTCAGCGCCCCAGGACGGCGCTGCCAGAGCATCCCGGGGTCCTAGCACGGGACACCAGCTGTCGCTAACGCGCCACTGCCACGTGTCTGCTCACAGCTGCTCTGCAAATAGGATATTCGTTCTGAGTGTTTGCTCTGAACTTCCAAGTCGCCATCAGCAAACTGTCACTCACACTTGAACAGTTTAGGTGACATTATACCCTTCCAGGGTATTGTATATATGTTTTTTTTTTAAAGAGAGAAATGTTTTCACAGCAAGTCTGGAAGCAGAAAGGGAGTTTCTTTTGATGGGGTTTCCAGATTGACTTAGATGTGACACCCACCGAAACGCCCCTAAAAAGACCACCACGATCAGTATCGTGTGGGGTGTGTATACACATACAACATCAAAAAAAAAAAAGAGACTAAAATTTCATTTTTATTCGTGTCTATAACGCTAAGTATTTGGCCGGCTGGTTTATTGTTTTTTCTGTTTTCCCTGGATTTGGGGGCTAAGTGTACACACAGCACGTGTGTTTGGATTCACTTGTGTGAATCAGGTGCCCTTTTTAAGTGGTTCAGAGCTCAGGTCTTGTTGCTTCTTTGGAAGTGGCTGGTGGCATTTCTAATGCACTTGGGCCCACCTGTCAATGTCCCATGTGGTGGAAGTGATAAATGAATATGGCTTGACTTTTAGGGAAGGGGGACAAACTTGAGAGGTGCCATGGCATGGGCTCTGGGATTTGAAGGATGCATAGGAGTTCGGCAGGCAGCAAGAGCGAGAGCATGTGTAGCGAGAGAGATCTAGATCACTGTGATATGTTTGGAGGTGGTTAGGGGTTGGGTGGTCAGAGGAAAGTTGTGGGTGATGAAGTCAGAGAGAGAATGGTAATTTCTGGAGAATACCTGGCCATAGTTCAAACTTTTCGGCGAATAAATGGGTCAGATTGCTGTCCGATATCATTTGGATGAAGATGGGGGATTGCTCGGAAATCTAATTTTGCAAATTAGTCATAGGGGTGATAAATAGGAATGGTCATCACTGGGCTTGTCAGTGATGATGTCAAATTCTGCTCCCATAACCAGGGCTGAGCCGTAGTGAAAATAATTCAGCTTAGACTCTGGTGGCTGGAGACATTTAGACTTAGGACCGACTTAAATTAAGAATGTGAGGCCTCTCCCTCCTCCTCTGGGGATCTCTTCCGAATAAGGTAGGCTTTCACTCATCTGAGTTTTTTTTTTTAATTTTTGATATTTTGAATATTTTAGGTACCATATATTTGGATATTTGAGTGTTTGGGGAGTAATTGGGTAATACAGCAAAACTCCTAAGTTATAAAATGAGAAGAGATCTTGGGGGAAATCAAGTGCTCTTGTTTTCCCTTTTTCCAGCCCCAATAAAATTATGCAAATGGTAGAGGAGGTAGTGGTCCTCTATTAGATATTAATGCCCCTATTAGAGGCAAATAAATAAGTTTCAAGTTGAATAAGCAATTTTTTTTTTGCACTCAAGAGGCTTACTCAAGTGAAATTGAGCAGGAAGAAGGTCCCACGTGAAATCTGCCTCCACATTGCTTTATGGTAGAATGAAATTGTATGGCAGCTGGTGGAGTCCATGAATCACCTGATCCAACGAGGGAAAGAAAGAGAATTCTTGGGGAAAACTTGCTGGCAACATGAGGTTGTGGGTGAGGCAAGGGGAAGGGATAACGTAGCTGAAATCTGACTAGTGGGCATTAATATTTAAGAGTCAGCTTTCTTTTTTCCTTCTTTTTAAAATTGTCATTTGGAAGCGCCATTAGAGATTGCTTATTTATTGTGGTATCAGCAGAAACTATTTCTGCTAACGAGAAACTGCTGTAAGGGAGAGTTACGTCGTCACACCCGATTCTCCTCAGATACACTGCCATGGAAAGACTCGATTAGAATCGAATCAGCTTTTAGCAATAGTCTCTGTCCGCGTGATCTAAAAATGGATGCTTGGCAAAGGAGAAGAAAGCCAATGCTTTTGTGCTTGTGACAAGTGGATGGGAACTTGCTTAAAAACCCTTTGGGGGACACATCGGAATATCTCTCAGTGACGTTTCCCCCCCTTAGCTACAGTAACCAGAAAGTAGTATCAAACAACATATCAGAGATGGGTGAGCATCTGGGTATATCTTCAAGAGCCTGTGTTTGGATGAATGGATGACAGATGAGAGAGTGGGTCATGCTGGGTGGCCAAGTCCTTTGAAACACAGTAGCCCTATTGTATATCTAAGGGCTATTGTATATCCAAATTCAAAGCGACCCAGGCCTGAATGCTTCTGTAAATATACATTAGCCTTTAAGCAAGCAAGAAATCACACCAGCTTTTATTTATTTTTTCTTAAGGAAAGAAAGAGAGGAAAAAAAAAAAGAGATGAAACAAACAAACAAAAAGCACCCTGAAAACTTTCTTTTGCAGCTCCAGCTTCTTTTCCTTTTAACATCGTTTTACAAAGGTGCCGTGGGTGAATGAATGTGGGTTTTTTACCTCCAAACAGAGGCCTGCTGTCTGTCGCAGGCCACTCTTCCCTGTTTGATTGGCAAGCCTTTCTGTCTCACTCCCATTCCAGAAGAAATTCTGTTCAGATTTCGACACAAGATAGTACCCGTGGAATAAACAGGGTCGTTTTCATGATCAAAGTGGATGCTTGAGATTAATGTGTTATTTAACCCCACCGGGGAGCGGGGTCCCGCTTGCAATAGGAGGCTGTGCACAGGATACAGTTTTTAGCAACTGAATTTTGCTGTTTTCCAAGCTTTTCCTAGCGAGCGCACAGAAGCACAGTGTCTGCGGAGATATTGCTGGGACCCTTTGGGACCCTTTGCCGAATTGAGCACCCCAAGCAGGGGGTAACCTCTTTCAGAAGTTGGGGTGTCAGGCAGCCCTGGAGGGGTCGTGTGAAGCAAAGCGCTTGGCCGGCAGGGGGCGCCCCGAGACAGGCTGCTCAGCAGAGGGGCTGCACCCTGCTTCTGGCCTCTTCTCTTTTGACTGTTAAGGAAGGAGCAAGGAGAGAACCGGCAGCCAGAGCACGGAGCTGGAGGGAACCCACTATAAGCAGCTGAAGAACTGGAATATTCAGGGGACCTCAGAGAGTACCTTGGTGTCATCTCGTCCCATTCGGATGGCCTGGGGTCTCCCCTTCTCCAGCCACATCCCACCTGCCCCACTCCATCCTGCTTTGGGCCTCCAAGGTCCGGTGGGATTTGAGAGCACCACAGACCTTCGTTAGGAAGACCTCTGGCCCACGCTGACATCACTCTGGACCACATGACGTCACATTCAACAGGTGTAGCCCAATGTCTCTCCCCAGCACTGTGCCCCTTTCCTGTTTGCAAAGGGTGCACCATAGGACTTGGGCTCAATGGTCTGTAAGCGCTAAGGTTATATCTGTTCATAAAGTAAGAAGTGAGAGGCCAAGGCAATGAACCAAAGACATCAATCCCAAAACAAGATTTTTAGTGTAAAATTTTGAGTAATTGAGGCCAGAAAAGTGTTTTTGCTTCTTCTTCTGGAGTCTGGTTGACCCGATTATAGGTCTTCTTTGCTTCACTTCTATCTCCATGGTAGACTGATCAACAGATTTATTGAATTTTTACTCTGTGATCAAAGCAGAAGTGAGTAGATTAGGAGATTACATCTTAATTGGCAGTTTTCTTTTGGCTAAAGGCTTATCTGTGAGTTAATAGCAATTTCTCCAGTTAATTGGTCCTAATGAGAAAAGAAATGTTAATCTATGTCTCATTAGTTGGCCTTTGGGAGGGGCGGGATAGGACTGGCTGGAATAAGTGGACAGAAGTGGTGACCGAGAGCAGTCCTGATAAGGCAGAGATTCGAATGCAGAAAGCACACTGATCTTAAGATTGCATGTGTGTGTATGTTGTGTTCGAAGCAAGGATAGCAAGTCAGGAGAGACTTAGCAGTGATGCTCCCCCCCAGCACCTGGGGGCTAGAGACCTCTCAGCTCTTACTAGAGGTTCCATACCCAGCAGGCATGATGGAGAAGGAGCCAATGTGCTCGATAAAAAGAAAGTATATTGTGCATCAGGAGAAGACCAAGACATTCTTTCAATCTGGAGACGAGTTTTCTCTTTCCCTGGGCAGTGAAGTGTTCCACCGTTTCCTGCCGGGAAGCCAGTGAGACTCGTTTCCCCTTACATGTTTGTGCCAGCGATTAGGTAAGTTCCTTGAAGGCATGTTTCAAAGCCTATCTGTCCCCTCAGTGCCTATTTTGCATGTGGACGTTTGCAGTTAAGAGGTACTCAAAGGGCAATTGTCAGCCTGAAAGGTCACGTGAACATTTTCCTCTTTAATGCATCGTTGCAGCTACAGAAACAAACAAACCAAAAAAATAAAAAATAAAACATAAGAAAAGGCCCTCACATGAAGTCATCAGTTGGCTCCTGCTGGGTGTGGAGCCCGTCGCCAGCTCTGATGACTGGATACTCACCACCAGCTCGACCTGGGCTGCTGGGAATGGCTGTGCCCCCGGGAGTAGATCCCGTGGGTCGCTTAGGTCATTCGACTTGAATGTGCTGAGCACCAAGACTCAGAGTGAGCGCAGACCTCGGGCTGTTCCCTAGGCCTGGCTCTCTGCGTTTCAGAAAGTATTGATTTGTGTTAATATTTTTGTCACTTTCTCTTCGAGTCTCTGCCCAAGAGGAGTTCTGTGCTCGGGCAGGAGATACCTTCGTGGAATTTCTGAGTCAGCACCAGCTGCCCTACGGCCCTGCTCTTAGGTGGATCAGAGCATTATTGTGTCTACAGTCCCAGAGGCAGTGCTGTGTTTGGGGGGCTTGCCTGCTGGGGGTGTTGGAGTAGGTGATTCAGTATGTGATGTGGATTTGAAAGGTCTGTTTTTCCAATTGTTTAATCCCTCTCAGCCTTTGATTCTTCACCTGTAACATGGAAGGTTTTGACATGGAGTTGTTAGAGAGTCGGATGAGAACTGTATACGTAGAGCCTCTAGAACACAGTAGACACTCAAGAGTAGCCTATTTTTGTTATCTAAGATATGCTCTGGAAAGCTCTCTTCTTCCCAAGTATTTCCATAGAGTTCTCAAAAAGGGACTTTATTTTAGATGAAGATTGAGGCTCTTTGGAATTATTGGGACAGAAACATTCCCCATTTAAAAAGTGAATGAAATTCTTTGTGCCTTCAAACGTTCATTTTTTGGCTTCTTCCCCTCTTTTCATTGTACTTCTCAGAAATCCAGTTTCCAAGTTCTGTTCCCACCACACCAATTTTCTTCAAGATTCTTCATTCATGTTTTTAGAAGTGATAATAATTTAATATATTAATATTTCTGAGGATATTTAATCATTAACAGATAACAGATCTATCCACAAAGAAATGCAAGGTAAATGGGAACTTCAAGACTTGGCCAACATGTGGAAATGTATTTTTTCAGGGTTCCGGGATCTTTAACATTTTCTTGAAATGAAATTAATTGGTAGTTGGTAATGCATGAGACATATGTCATCTATAGAATGATCAGAGCCTTAAGATTAAATAATGTATCACACTAGTTACTGATCTAGAAAGGCCATAAGGAAACACATAATTTTTCAATATTATTGAGTGATGGATTGCAACAGGCCAAGAACCGTTGTCTAGAGAGTCCAAAAGGCTTGAGGCACAGTCTGAGAGCAGTGAGTTCACAGGTTAGAGTTAGCATGGGCGACAGAGGGTCACAAACACATTAATAACCTGGAGGCAAAGTAGACGTGACCAAGGGGCCAGCACTGACAGCCAAGGTCTTCAGAAAGGGCCCTGCCTTCCCTTGGGATGAGGAGGCGGCCCAGGCCACGTAGGTATAGCCTGGATAGCTGAGCATTTCCTCCAGGGCTGTGTATTTGTCGGTGGACAGGGGACTGGGTCTATATCTTCATGATGGGAGCATCCCCTCTGAATAATTTTATGAGCAGGAAATTCTCTCAGACATGAGTACAGTGATGGAGTCAGGGGGAAAAACATCGGTGCGCCCTCTGTTTAACCTTGGGACTATTTACGATTTTAAACTTTTTCATTGCCTAGGTGAATAGGGGAAAAGTCTTCTATTTCCACTCTTATATCCTGCATTTTACTAATTGCAGGAAGAAGGCCTCTACAGTCCACCATTAAAAGCAGCACAGAAACACTATCCACGACATGAAATACTACCCCTGGCCTATGTAAAATTGAGTTACAGGCTCCCAGGATTGTGGCCTTTATTTGAAGTTGTCAGCTGTGCTATTGTGGGTTAACTGTTCCGAAAGCATACATTTTCCCCCACTAAGCAGTAAAGCTGTTTCTGTAGTCTTATTTTATTTAATAACTATGTCGTGTTTAAATATAGTTTGTGGGTGAAATTGTTATAAGTTGGCATTAGTACTTTATATGGTTTGGTGCTAGGAAACCTCAGTTAAAGAAAAACACTCACAGGGAACCCCAGCAAATATCCCTTCCTCAAAGCATATACTGTGGGCCCTCACTGTGCTACTTTCTGATAAACCCCAAGAAGCAAAGAAAGGGAAAAAGTTGAACGGGACAAACCAAAAGAACTCAAAGAACTGTGGGATCCAGCTGGCTCTGGGTGTTTGAGAAAAGTGAATTTTAAAGTCATGCACCTCTGTAAAGTGCTGTGAAAAACATTCATCTGTTTTAACCGGGCAGATATTAAGCTGAACCGATGACACGTGAGGGGAAGTTCTCACTCGAGCAACCCTTATAGAGGTGGGAACCTCTCAGAATTTACATGGTCGTCATGGCCAGATTCTTCTTGCTTTGCAAATGTTAGTTAATAACATGTTAAACATTGCACTTCAACTTCGTATATCAGGACATGATTGTGAGATGCACAGTCCAGACTGGAGATGCTGCAGTCGGAGAGGAAATGTAGAGGCCGAATTGAAGAGAGTGATCATGGCAGGAAACACACCTACACCTTGGTTGGTTTTGAACTTACAGTGCCCTGCGTTGGTGGTTGCATGGCCCTGCTGAGTCAGGGTCTTCTCTTCAGATGACCGAATGAGGAGGTGATGGCAATAACCCCTGCAGCTGGATGGCTTTTTCATTGCCTTCAAATAGAGCTCAAGGCTGAGGGTGAAGGGACACTAAGTAGTTCACATTCTGAAAAGAGAACTAGATTTTCCCACCCTTTCCTATTCCCCACAGCAGTCAGCATTTGTTCTTCCCTATTTCCAAACGCATGGCTTCAGTGTAAGCTGTGACAGCTGACCTCAGGTATGAGATTGAAGACGCAACTCCTGGCTCTAACAGAGGGACGGTGACAAGTTTTGGGGCATCGTCGCTGACCTCGAATGATGTTGTGACAAGCAGATTTCACATACTGGCATGTTCTTCTGCACCCTGCCAGCAAGTTGGCAGCAAGAATTTGTATGTCCATCTAAGGCACAATACACGTTCAGGCCAATCCGCCTTGACTTTTGGTTGAAGTTTTCCAACAGTATAAGTACATTCTTGTATTTATAGAAAGACTATTCTTTGCTCATTGCCGTGGGGATTTTTTCTGAGGTTGGTTATATGCTATTCTTGACTTTGGGGGATGCTTGAAGATCTTGGGTATTTGTGTAGATTCTCAAGCTCTTAACTGCATTTTTTAAGTCATTACCAGTCCAGGCTATACTGTTTGTCTTATGTGACAAAGGAGATAATCTCCTCTACCTGTCTTGACCAGACTTATTTGTCTCTGCAGCCTCTCCCCAAGTCTGTAATTAGCTTCTTCTGGAGAGCAGGGAAGACAGAACCTGAGGTGAAGGAACCAGCTGTCTTTGGAGGCTTGGCTCCCAAACTCCCCCATTCTGTGAGCTTGTGAAAGGCTCTTCTCTTCTCAGAAACTAAATGTCCTTAAACAGTCCAATAAACATAATAATACTTTCTTCCTAGAGGTGCCCCAAAGCCTAAATGAGATAAAATATAACAACATGCTTTCCGAACTATGGAATTACACATGCAATGTGACATTCTTACCTGGTAATCAATTTATAAGACTGAGCATATAGGGTTTGCCTAGCTATATCCTCTTTGAAGCAAGGTAGAGTAGATAGAAACTGGTTCGTTTAGCCCAAAGCTTTCTTGTAACTTTCATGTCATCCTAAATGGTAATTCAGCTCTTTTTTTTTATTGGGGAATTTTGCCAATCTTCTGAAATATCATCTCAAATATTAAAAGTTATTACTCTTCATTATAATAGCGACAACAAATTTTATCTTAGGACATGAATACGACATTACATTATTTATTTATTCACACAACACTCTACTGGAATCATGGCAGGTGTTGTGTAGGATACAAGAGGAAATGAGGTGATTTTCTTTAGATCTGACTGCTTTCTGTGTGAGGCCAGGACACATGGAACAATTAGGAGCAAGAGATGGTGGCCAAGTATTCGAAGATCGACATAGCAGATAAAGAGAACTTTAGAGAACTTCTTGACTCAGAAGTTTAAGCAACCGTTAGGCACCGCTCACAATTTATTCCACGTCCTCTGGGGTTTCTGATTCTGCTCCCCCAGAGAGCATGACAGTGTGAATAAACAGTGAATGTTTGTGTCCATTACTTAAATTCAGTTTTTAAATCTCTCCCCTTTATTTTTTCATTTGAGGATTGAAGCGCGAATCCTAAATTTTGTGTGCCCAAAAAGTCACACCATAGTCAAAGAGGAAAGAGCACAGTTCTAAATTTCAAGTCTTCTTGGGCTGGAAATTCTCTTTTATTCACAGCCACCCTGAGTGGGAAGGGTTAACGAATCACTCAGTTCCTTGTTCTTTGCTCAGTGGTAACCTAAACCCAGTGAAACCACACAGACCTGCTCTCAGCTTTTCCATCGGTTATATTTCTGGTGCCTGAAACAATGACCTAAAAATGAAAGGAGCTTTCTTGGCAAAAACAGATACCTGCTGTTTGGGTGGACTTGAGAACCCGTTGGTTTGCTTTCACAAAATACATATTTTAAAGAAGAGCAAATTCCAGATTTGAAGATGGCCGAGGTGGGGCTGGCTCCATGGAGTATTAGTCAAAGAATTTGGGCTAATGGAAATAGATGGGCTCTGTAGGAGGGAAGAAGTAGGACAGAAGAGAGAGGAAAGTTCTGAGTGAGATCATTCCTTAAAGCATGGTTTGGCCCAAGGAACAAGAGCTCTGCTCCCTAGATAGATGTAAGAATTGAATACGTGGGTAGCTGTGGTCCAGTCCTCGGATGGTAATCCTGACTCAGTCACTGTGTGAGTTTAACTTCTAGCAAATACCAATTACACAGGTTTAGAAAGTTAAGAGGGTATCTATCCATCTATTCATCCATCCATCCATCCATCCATCCATCCATCCATCCATCCATCATCATCTATCTGTCATCTCTTTATCATCCCTCTATCTATCTGGAATATAGGTGAAAAGTAATATAATAAAAAAAGTATTATTGCCAAAAATAGGAAGAAGGGAGAACTAAAATTTATATTCCTGGGGTACACCGTGTAGAGAGAGGCCGTGCAATGTGTTTTCAGTTTGGGAACATCCATTTTGATTATTGTCGTGTGTAAGTTGAAGAGTTTTTCAGGACTTCTTTGATATTGTTGAATCTGTGTTGCACTCCTGTCCCTGGTGTGTTATGGTAGGAATGGCGATGATCTTCATATATTTCTGGCCAGTTTTTCAGTTCTCCTGTGGTCAGAGCTCTGGTGTCTTTCAGAGCGATAGCTGAAGACTGTCTCGCTGTCATCATCAAGGACCACAGCTGCTGGGAGATAGTTCTTTCCAATATGATCACGTGCAGTCACCTATCATTCTTTTTCCAGAGATGGAGGTGAATTCACACTGAGTGGTCACTCAGGGAGGATCGGATATTTAAAAGTGTCACATGACTAAGGACGTCTACACTTGTCACTCCTCTGGAAAGTGTTCATCAACTCTGAGGTTCAGCCCCCGAAAATTTCTCTCGCCGAACTCGTGTTCCAGGAAGAACAGAACTTCAAGTTCCGAATGAATGATTTCATTAGAAGTCAAGACATCGTGGTTTGGAGTTATTCTTAAAGTATTTCTTGTATGCATCCCAAACTCACACAATCATATTTCTTGAAGAAACAATGCCAGTCTTTTCCTGTCTGTCCATCCCATGGTGGTGTTATTTCTGGAAGGTTCTTGGCCCCAACTGTAAGTGGTATTTCTTACATTCCTATGTCCATAATGCAGATGTCCTTTAAAGAAAAGACCTATAACAAGAGGCTAACAGCTTCATAGCCTTTACCTAATACCTTTGTGCAAATCTGATCCAAGAGACAGAGCAGCGACGCGTCTATCCTTGTAATCTTTGACGAATAAGCTTGGCCCGAGTTGGCAAAGACTAAAATTTAGGCTGAAAATATTCTAAGTGGAGAATTGTTATGATTCTCCACTGATCTATGATGGAAAGCCCTTTCCAATTAGTCAATGGGTCCAGGAAGATCATTCCAAAGGATTCATGAACCGCAGAAGATGTTTAGTTCAAATTCACTGACGTGGAGTTTGCACTGGGCTTCGGTGGGTATTACAAGCATGCCCTGACTTTAGAATAGACAAGCTTTTCCTGGTTGGCATCTCTATTAACGCGGAGGTGCCCAGAACTTGATGGTTCCTCAAAATATGCTCAGCTCCTACTCTACCTACCCATAACATCGTGCGACAAGATGGTTATAATGTTCTGAGAATGTCTATGCAGGACCAAGTGATTGATTATGAAATGAGACATATTTTCGTAGCTTCCAACAGACAAGTGGGCTATCAGTGTGTGGTCGCTATGGGGTTTAAAAGTCGTGTCTAGGTTTGTGTGGGGTGAATCCTCTGTGTCTCTTGATGGCCACTGAAGAAATGATTTCACTCCCTGTTAAACTCTACTACAGATTAGAACTTCATAATAAGGCCTTATAATAGTGCTATAACCAAATTGTCCAAAATGTCAATAATGTCACAAGTAAGAAACGCCACTCTAGGTGTCTTCGGTGGCACAGCCATAGGAAACTCCAGAGTCTAATGGGATGAGCATTGGACAGGAATCTGGGTTTCTGAGTTTGGGTGCTCATTGATAGTTCAGGAAATGTATGGAAGGGCAGCTCACCTTACTCGGTGTACTTACATATGAAAATGGTCATTTGTTGTCTTCGCCTTACGAAGTTGAGATAATCTTTTAGAAATGAAGAGAGAGTGAAATTACAGCTCTCGAGGACCCTGTCTTTGGTTGATTCTCTGTGGGCAGTAGGGAATTGGAGGGAATGTATCGTTCATCCCCAGTGTGTTCATATTCATAGTCACCTGCATCATCTTTCAGTGATGTTCAATTCGGGTAATCGGTCGCTGTGCCAGCATTCTTCTCCCTGACAGCTCATTTGGTCTCCAAGGTTGCCATCATGCACAGATTAGATCCTAGTTTTTCCATCCCTCTTGAGGACTGTGAAGAGAAAACAGTTCCCTGTGTGCTCGTGTGTGGGCCTGTCTTGCTTTCGTTTTGATGTTTACAAAAGAGTGTCAGTGTCTTGAGGTGACACTCTGATGGAGGCTGCCAGACAGTGTGGGGCTGGTCACCGGTGCTTAGTGTAGGGAATACTAGGAAGGAGCTCTTCCAATGCTGCATGTGCAAAGTTGATTTTCCTTTATAGCCAAATGTTAACGTTTAAAAATAGAATATCTCAGTTTTTCCATAAATGCAAATGCTGAATTACGATCCAGTTCCAAATCTATTTCTTTCTCACATACAATTTCTCTTTTCCCATGCTTTTCTGCGTTTAGTCTGAAAACAGGCTTTTAGCCCATCGTATGGCAGTGGGAAGGCTGTATGTGACATTCTCAGGGACACCCAGGTATCTATCTCCTGTCCAATGGATTAGATTGAATGTTTGTTCAGAGATGAAAATAACAAAACAGCCCAAGCTTGAATCCTTCTGTCTAAACAATATGTATTTAAATTTGAGATATAAAGACATAATTTTGTAAAGCCCCTTTCTTGCTCTGTACCTTCAGATGCCCTAACCATGTACTTCTCAGACCTCCAAACATTCCAACAGGCCTAGCACTTGTTTGCTTGAAATATTTGCCTTCTGATAATAAAAGGTATGAATACACTTGGATTCCTTATAAATCTCCATTGCATTTTTGTCAATTAAAGCAGTATTTTTCTCTCAGATCTCTGGTCTGCTAAATTGTTTGATTTAGCTTCCGCTGTTGGCTTGATTCATTTATGGGAAATAATTTAAGCAGGAAGAGAACACAAATCCCTACTGTGCTGTGTTCTGAGCAGATGATGACTGTATTGTAGCATTTCTTCTCTCTGAGGCTGCAGGGCTTCCAGGTCTGGGCTTCCAGGTCTGCATTTTTCCTTGGAGTTTCTTTTTTCATTCATCTTCTCCAAGACCTTTTCTATTAAATACTATTCAGTACTATCAACCGAGCATAAATTGAAAGGAAAAACCAGCGTCTGCCAACATTTTTACTTTATATCCTATGCATTGGGACATGAAAAAAATGATTATTTCTCCACTCCCTTTTTTTTCTTTCTTTCTTCTTTGGTAAGAATTCCAAGCAGAACTTTTGGAAATGGATCTCTGTTCTAGGGAAGCTTCCTCATTATATAGATAACCTCTATACAACTTAGAAGTCTTGTGTCCCATTTCAGCATGGTGTTTTAATCAAAGATATGCTTGTCCTACATTTAAAAAAATTGAAAAAGAATTTAAATCTGAATGCATTTTTATGATCACACACACACACACACACACACACACACACACACACACACACACACACACACACACACACACACACACACACACACACACACACACACACACACACACACATCCCTGCAACATGCAGTAGTTTTAAATTGGAACAATATGGTTCTTGACCACTGAACACAACTGAAGCTCAGAGATCAGAACAAGAAATCTGTGGCTTAATTCTCAATCCCTCCCATTCCCCATTTACCCAGATATCTCAAACCTGTCTGCAGATGCCCTTTAGTGGCTAAGTGTTGAGCTTTAAAAATAGAAGTCACCATCATCTTTTGGCTAGGTGACTTCATTCTCTCCACATAACAAGAGTGACTTCATTTGCTTCAGAATTTTTTTTCAAATGCAAAGTTGATTATATCACACTTCCTTGCTTGAAACCCTTTAATTGTTTTCTTTTGTCTTCAGATGATGTTCAATTGCATCAGCATACATTCGGTGTCTCCCGCTGTGAGACCCCTCCTTTTCTCCACCTTTCCGCATCATATTTTGGCCTTCAGCCATATCAGTTGTCTTTCCACCTGTGGGTGCCCGTGGCCCTCTTACCTTTGAGACTTCCCACTTCTTGTTTTCTTTGTAGAAACACTCTTCCTGGCCTCTGCTGCTTTGCAGAACTGATTTCTTTTTCTGCTTGAGTCTCGGCTTAGATAGCGCTTCTTCCAGGAAGCCCTCTTTAAGCCTCCTAGACTAGATTAGGGGGCTCCTGCAATGCATTCCTTCGGGGTGCCTCTGCTTACCATGCTCTTTGTTGTTCGTCTTGTAAAATTCAAGCTCTAGATGGTCTTACATCATGTGGCATGAATTAGATCTTCAGCATATTTGTTGAGTGTTTATTGAATGAAGGAACTGAGGCTTGTTGAACAGCTACTCATTGAGCTAAGAAAGGCATCTATCTACCGGTAAAACTCCTCTGTTGGATTGACTCTGAACACGCTCCCAGTGATGCGGGGTGAAGTGTTACTGTGTTCTTCAGGTCCATCCAAAATCCGCATTGTAAGCTATTAATGAAGGTGGTGATAAAGCTAATTCTTATCTCTTACTATGTGTCAAACCTTGTTCCTAGTGCTTTCATGAATTACCTAATTCAATTTCCACTGTAAATATTTATTGTAAATATTTATAGTAGGTTGTAAAGTAGGTACTATTTTATCTCTATTTTTTAGAAGAGGAAATTGAAGCTTAGATAAGTCACATAGTAATTCATAGAGCCAGGATTCAAATCCAGGCATTTTGGGTTTATTCTACTAAACTAGTTTCAATGGACTGAAATTGGTGGGATAACTTGGGCCATTGTGATAATTGTACAACTTTATCATTCTACACATTTCACAGACACATCTAACCTCCTCTGAACCATATTGTGGTGAGCCATATGAAGTAAGTTTCACCTCCCTCCTCCAGCTGTTGGTAAGACTTAAGCACAAATGGGTCAAATGGTTAGAATCAATCAGCTAATGAGAAATGAATGGGGCTCCAGAACCCAGTGGCCCTAACTAATTAAACATTTTCACTGGCTCTCGGTGGCCATGAGAATAAGCACTGCATGCCTTTACAAAGTGATCAGGGCTCAGCCTACCTTTTTCATCTTCAGCTTCCACCAACTTTCCCATTATCTTAACATGCAACCAGACTAGCCTGTTGTTTTTCATACACCTCAATGCACATTCAGAGCTTAGCTCTGGATATGTTGTGACACCCAGATGGCAAAATTTCAGATGAATGGCAGGTTTTTAAAACCAAGGAGCTTAGTTTGGCTCTGTTTAGACAGGTGAGAGTTTATAAGTTGTGACGAGTAAAATGGGACAACGGTGGCATTTCTGCCTCTTGGTCCCCAGCAGGTGAACCTTTGTAGCCTGGTCGCTCCATATATTTCAATCTGAGATTTATTTATCCTGATGGTCATACTCTCGCAAGTGACAAATGGACAGTAACTATGTAGAGTTACACAGAGTGAAAATAGCCTATTTCCTTGGTCAATAATTGAAGCATCCTAAGTTGTCAGACACATTAATAGACAACATCTGCTAAAATCAAGCGAAAGAGTGAAAAACAGGATATGAGGCTTTGGGGATTAGAGTGAAGAGTATCCAGCATGGATATCAAGCTCCCATGACTGGGCTAACTGGGGCCAAGTGACTTGGTTAGGCAAAATAAAAACAACTGAAAAGCAACTATACGAAAGAATTAAGTTTATTCATTTTTTCATCAGTGTCTTTTAGCTGGACACAGAAAGAAATATATAAAATGTTTTTGGGTCACAGGAGTGTCAACTAGATTACTTAGTCTTCAGAGAATTACATTGAGAGGGTGAGAGGATAAACCTTTTCACTTTTCCATTTGAAAGTAAAAAAGGAACTAAAAAGGGACTGCTTGAAATTAAAAACAAAACACATCGAGAACCATGATGGCCTTTCCACAATCTCCAGATGACTTCTAAATAGACAAAAATCATTTAATGAGATTTTTACTTAATTCTGAAGAAGAACACACACCCATGAAAGCAAACCATAGCATTTTAAATATTCTTCAAACAAAAGCTATTGTAGAGCCAAATTGTATTTACATTCTGCACTCAGCGGAGGCTGAGGGTGTTCACAACTTTGCTTTGGCTCCACTATAGCAGAATGTCAAGCTTCAGCCAGAGAGGAAGTGCAAACTGAGAATTGATTCTGCTATGCAGAATGTTACACATACCTCTAGAAACATATTTCACTCACGATCATTCAGAGATGGTTTTGTTGAGCAGTATCTTTCTCAGTTCCAGAATCAAGGTAATTTTATTTAGAAGAACAAGTTAGGGTTTATCCAAGGGCCGACAATTTGTCTTCTATACAGGACCAAATGGTAAATATTTTTGGCTTTATGGACTAAATGGTTACTGCAGCAACTCTTCAGTTTTGCCACTGAGTTGTGAACATAGCCAATGAATGAATGGGCATGCCTGTTTTTCAATAAAACTTTATTTACAAAAATAGGCCGTGGGCCAGAACCTGGGTCACAGGTAGCTGATCCCCAAAGTACGCTAACCATTTCCTAATATTTGAAATGAGAAGCAACTTTCATCTCTGGATTCTGAGCTAGGTTCAGTTATCACTTTAGTTTTCCTAGTTGAATACATTGCTTCAGGTGGCCGCATATCACAATACATTGCTCTCTGATTATAAATGATGGAAGTTATAAAATGCTACTAGAGGTGGATGGCTCGTTTTCGCTTGGACTTTTAAACAAATGCCAAAACCTCGTGGTCGTGTCTCAATCTTGAAGAAAACCCAGTCCGAGGCAGGCTGATCTGGACATGTGAGTTAGGAACTGAAGAGCTAACAATGCCTCGTTATAAAGGCATGGACCTCAAGGGCGTTATTTTTTTTGTTTGTTTTGTATTTTTTCGTTTTACAATAATGTTCCTAATGTAGAAAGCTATTTTCTCAGAGGGCTAACACTTAAGGAGCACATGATTTTTTTTTTCTTTTAAATTTCTTTGAGTAGAAAAAGAAATGCATTCTGCCATTTGTTTGGATCTGCATCCCACCTGTACTGTTCAGGTTCCAGCCACACAGGCAAGAGAGTACTTCACTCTCTGGAGCTGAGTGATCACCTCTTATTTTTATTTTGCCCTCGAGGATGGGATTAACCCTGCTCATTGACCTCCTCAACTTCCGCAAATTGGCTGGGCCTCCAGGTGCTTTTAGGTCAGTAACTCATCCAGCATCCCTGCTGAGGCCTCTGAAGCAGGTGCACTTACCTCTGCCACCATGAAGCCTCATTTTCAGTTAGAGGCAGCTTTCCCGAGGGAGGAGCACAGTTCTGTCGAAAGCCATGGAAAGAGGGAGGTTTCTTCTTTCATTCCCCTTTTCCTCTGATGACTCTCTGGGGCCTGATAATGAAGGATCACTCCATGCCATGAATCATTTTTTCATTCCAATGAAGAAACCGTTATGTGAAAGAGCCATAGCACGCAGCCTCAGATTTGTTGTGTGGCTCACGCAGCACCCTAAGAGCTGTAAAAGTCTTTATTAGTATTTCAGTTTGGAATTTGAACCGCAGAGGCTTTCTCAGTTCCTTGGAAGGGGAAGTTCGATCGCTATTTTACAATCCAAAGCTATATTGCTGGCTGTGGCTCACTCGAGGTTTTGTAAGTGTCATGTTGTATTTTTCCTTCCCACGACTGCCTGACTCCAGGTAAGCACTGCCACATCTGCTTGGTGTCCATCACCATGCAGAAGCCTGTCCAGGCTGCCATTCGCTTCAGGCTCTGTGGTTGACAGTCAAGATCCATTTGTAGATGGTAATGGCCATGAGAGGAGTGGTTCTCCCCTGCTAGCCTCCCTGACTGGTGTGGTATGCACTCGGGCTTCTCATTTTATTTTCATGGCTAAATGCTGAAATAATGAAAGAACCGGATGAGATGATAAACTCTAGCACTAAAATTCTGTTTTTACCTGATTCTGTTTGATTCAATTAAACCGACATTGCAGAATGTGTGATGTAAATATCTATTAGATCCTGGAACATAAAGATGAGCAATAATTTCTAAAGTTGCCGTATTTCCTCTGGAAACCCTTAGAGTGTATTTTCTTAGACAACCTTCTCTCTTTCTGCTCCCACCAATTTGGCTCCATTGGTCCTTGATGGAGGGAGAGACACACATGTAAGAGGAAAAGGTAACTGAAGGGACCACGGACATTTATTGCCCCATGTCTGCAGAACATCTGTAGAAACTTCATCTCTGACTACCTCTTTGCTCCTCAGTGGAATATATCTATTCTATAATTTGCTCATGTGTGTGTTACTTGGCCACTGCCTTCCTGGGCTAATGGCAAGTATTTTGTACCCGAAGTTGGCTCTGATGACTTATAGAAATGTTCTTTGGGCCTGAGAGTGATCTCAAACTCCTGGAAGGAAATCATTCCATTAAAACCATGGCAAAAAGTTCCAGTTCCAGGGCTCTAGTCCTCATCAACAGGAGAATGGGCTGAATGTTCCCCACCCTGCCCCTGGGCTGCAGGGCGGGATCTCCACACACAAGGATAATAGACACCTGCTGACAAAAGGTGCTGGTCAGAGCAATTCAATATCAGAGCAAAGGTGTGGGGGTGACCCAGGGAGATTTCCACATTTGCTGGAAAAATGATTTCCCTAGCTTCGAGTCTGAATGAGTCTGGATAAGAGTGACGTCATAGGTTACCCTTAATTACTAAATCTTTTTTATGCAAGTAAAGTATAAATAGCAGGAGTTTTTTCTGTGCTGGTACTGTTTGGTGTAGCAGTAGTGAATGGGGGAGGAACTGCTTTTATTACAATGCAGCATTTTAGCAGAAAACTGTTGAATACTCACAGCCTACTTCCTGTGGATGACAGCTGTCGAGAACCAAGGACACAGACTAATGAGCCCACAACAGAAATAGGTCCAAACTAAGACTGTGGTTCTCCCTTGTGTGTTCATCACTCTCTTTTTCCTCTTTGTCTCCTTGTCTCTTTACCTCTTTCTCTCTTGCTCTAAAACCCTCTCTTTCTCTATTGTCTTTTGTGCTTCTTTCTTCTTTTATTTTTTGTATATACTTTTTATTTTGGAATAATTTAGGTTCACAGAAAAATTGCAAAGATAGTATAGGTAATTCCCATAAGTTGTAAGCTCCCCCTAATTTTTACATCTCACATAACCATGGTCTATTTGTCAGAACTAAGAAATTAACCTTGGTATATTATTATTAATTAGATTATAGCATTTATTCCGAGGTTGCCAGTTTTTCCACTAATGTCCTGTTTATTTCCAGAATCAAATCCAGAATTTCATATCACATTTAGTTTCCTCATTTTATTTGAATTTTTGGGTTCTTTTTTTTTTCTCCAGGTGAGGATAAAAAATGCTTTTTTGTTGGGATAATACATCCTGTCTGTACATAAAGAGAATTTACCGTATTTCTCATATCTCATCTCTCATATCATTAAGAATTTGTTTGGGCCCAAAGCAAGTGCCCCCTAATAATTCTCGTATTTTCCCCATTGTTAAGAAGTGTATTTTTCTCTCACATATCTTGCTCTCCCTCTGTTTCAAACCCAGTAAAGATAGAAGTTAAGATACCACATTTCCTACTGAGAAAAAGTAGTCACGTGGAGAAATAAGATCAGCTCTGTGGGTGCTGAAGCCCTAGAACATTTAAAAATGTGCTATGTTGGGACCATGCAAATGTTCGTTAATTAACAGGTATCCATAATGGGCTTGCAATGCACAGAGAGCTCTTGAGAGCTGGTATCACTGAGTTATAGGATGCCAAGGCTGGAAGAGGCCACCAAGAGACCTGCTTTGCCTCAGATCTTTTATGGATCTGGGGAGGGAATGGTCTTGACCAAGTTCCAATGGAGAGTAAAAGCTAGAATCCATTCTTTCCCCTCTGATCCGGTGCTTCTTATGTCACTTTTGGCAAGAAAAACACTATGATCCAATGCTATGGGGTAAGAGTTGACAGATTAATTAAGCCAATTAAAGCCGAAATATTAAAAATGATAGTACATATACTTAAACATTTACATTTTATTTTACCTTAAAAGCTTATAAATGAACGCATAATGAATGACGGAAAAAACAATTTATGGCCAAGGTTAATTAACTTTTTTTGAATATGAGTCCAGGGATCAGAGCTCATGCTGTCTTTTATACAAACCATGCTTTTCAGTGGATTTCTAGTAAAGACACTAAAAATAAAACACTGAAAACTCCACGTAAAAGCATATTCGGCTGCTATAAAAGGCTCCCATTTAGAAACGAGACAAGCCACCTACAGACTAAAAGTGATCAGCTGCTTGTGGGGATCGGTCAGTGAGCTTCGTAGAGAGAGAAGAGGGCCTGAGTCAATCTGGGAAGTCGTTTAGATGGAAACTTAGCTCACGGATGCTTTCAGATTTCCGAACGTTGTCCCATCGCCCACGTGGAGCCTGTCCCAGTTCACAGGTGTCCTTGTCATCTCTGACTTCTCTGGCACTTCTTCACTCCGTCGCATCGTCGTTTAACTAAAACTGCCTCACTCTACTTCTTTGACATGCAGATGCCTCATTTTTACCTAAAATATTTTAGCGACTTGAGGTAGACAACATGATGTGCTTATTGGGTACGTGCTCGCCCTTAGCTTAGAGTTGGGCAAAGAGGAGTTCCCAAAAGATATCAGTTGCGTTCGCTTGACTTGGATGCATGGACCTTTGAGATCCCCAGGTGCACCTGAGCCCCTTTCATCCGTGGTCAGAGGAATCCTGTCCTTTGAAGAGCTCTGTAGTCATGGTGTAGGATGGGCACGTGAGAGAATGCTTCCATAGAGCGCCACCACACCAGGGAAACGTGTCGTGTGTCCTCACTGCCATGGACAGAGATCTGACCTTGAGTCATGGACTCAGAGCCCATGAAGAGGGACTTGGTGACAGGGAGGGGTGCTGAGTACTAGATCCGGTTACCCAGGCCGGTGCTGGGTGTATTTTCCCACAGGCGGGGGCCATCTCTGGCTGGCATTGTGGGGCCACCAGGCCCCAAGGCTGCATTTCAGCCACAGGTGTTCTTTGTTTGACTCATCCAAGGCAAAGGGCAACTTTCCTCTTCCAAAAGCTCTGCAAGGGGTCTGGCTCTGTAACCTCCCAGAGAAGACTCGTCCCAGGCCTCATCTCTCAGACCACGAAACGACCTTCTTTTGTCCAAGGACAAACTCCCTGGATGTCACTGAAGCTCATTTCCTCCTGTTGGCTCCCTGAGAATGGGGAGGATATCAATTAATTAATCAATTAATTAATTAATTAATTAACTGTGTGTTGCCTTCACACAAGCAATCTCAACGCACCAAAGGATTGTGTTCCACTCACTTTCTCTCTTTGGTAGACAAAATCCCCCCAGTTCCTTGAACTTTTCCTGGTGGAAACTCTTTTCCATCCCTTCAGTCACGTGGGCTGCTCTTCTTCTGCCCAAAGAAGATGTGGGAGTCAGTGAAGTAAGTCCTGCTGGGGCCCAAGGCGTTTTTATTGACACGTGGGCTGTGCGTGTGACACCTGGCAACTGGCTTCAGGGACAGCACGCACTCTTGGGACCCACAGAGTATGGGGGAGGTAGGACAAAGGAGAGACACAGCAGAATACAGCCCTCAGAAGATGTCTCACAAAAGACTTTAAAAGACGTTGATAGACACTGTTCTGTGGGCTTAGAGACAGTGTTTTTTAAAACCGGATCAGATGGCTGAACTATGATGCTCTTCCTCCACTTTGCAAAAACTCAGGCTTTTCTCTCGAGTATAAATGTTTCCAGCCCCGACCACGGTATCGTAAAAGTGCAGTTTGTAAAAAAGCGTGCTGACACTGTAAAAATTAATAGTTTTCTTGGAAGTGGAGTCTTTTCAGTTCTCGCAGTGGTAAACTGAAGAGAAAATTGAATTCTTTTTTCCTGTCTCTTGTAAAGCTAATTGACTTGCTTGTCTTAGTTTTCCCAAGTGAAATATTTTGGATGGAGCTCACAGCGAATGCTCCCCACAAGGTACTCTCTTAGCTTGTCATTCAAATGTCCAGCCTTGTGTTCTGGAACTCTTCAAGTCACAACTGTTAATGGTTATGTGGAAAAAAAAAAAAGTGGCCAAGTACTCAACCTTTAGAATAGTTACATAGAAAGAGTTTAACCCATTTTTGAAAATGTCATAAGAATTAATCACTGTTATTTTCTTCCATCATCAAATGCGTTTGCCTCTTAATTCAATAACTAAAAATTCCGAAAGGAAAGGAAGGGTTGGTTCATGGATATTTTTCAAAAAAAAGACTTGGGGAATGTGCTGATGTAAAAGGGAGATGATTACAAATTGATGAGATAACTCGAGGACGGGCATGGATTTCATTATGTCTTTCAATCTTAGAGAAGGTCACTTCTCACTAGCCAGGCATTTCTTTTTAGAAGAGCCTGAGAGAACAGAAAACAAGTCAAAAAGCTGATGCGACAGCCAGGAGTCGAACGTTTTATACTGGAGGTTTCCAAACTAGTTGTTAGTGTTTATCTGTTTCTACACTAGCTGGGGTACACTGATGGGTAGGCCTTGATGGGGAAAAACACAGAATTTCAGATCTAGAAAGGTTGGGAGGATTACGATGAGTTTCATTGGTTTCTGTACAAATCCGACTACAAGCAGTAGTGGTCGTTCATCTGTCTTCTGCTTTTTCCGAGGAGTGGTCTTACTCTCCCCCAATTTTCTCATCTTTAGGCTAAATGGACCCAATTTCTATGCCACCAAGTGATTGGATTCTTTCCCATCTAGATTTCTCTCCATCGGAAACCAATTTAGTTTGCTGAGTTTCCTCTTACATGTGAGTGTGACTTCTTTACAAATTGTATTCTTGCTGTGCATTTACATGTCGCCATATAGATATTTTATACCTAAGGACAGTGCTTGCATTTCTCCTTATAACTCATTATAGTACTAGAACCAAAGGAGCTATCATCTAGTCAGCCAGCCTGTACTCTTATTTTGGTGTTATCACATACTTTATAGCAGCCGAGCTGTCCTCATCCAAGTCATTGATAACAGTGTTCCTAGGTGTCCATCGATAGATGAATGACAAAAACCCGTGGCGTGTACACACACACACACACACACACACACACACACACACACACACGCACAGTGGAATACTACTCAGCCATAAAAAAGAATGAAATCTTGCCAATCATAGCAACACAGATGAACCTGGAGGGTATTGTGCTAAGTGAAAAAATTCAGACACTGAAAGACACAGACATATGATTTCGCTTACAGGTGGAATCTAAAAAATAAAACAAATGAACAGATAAAACAGAAATGGACTCATAGGTACAGAGAACAAACTGATGGTTGCTGGGTGAGGGATGGCTGAAGAGGTGAAGGGGAATAAAGGGGACAAACCTCCAGGTGTAGAAATGGATGTCATGAGCTGTGATGTACAATGTTGGGAAAATGGTCAGTATCATAATAACTGTAATGGAGACAGATGGTCACTCGACATGCTGGTAACCACACTGTAAGGAATACAATCATCGAACCACTATGTTGTATACCTGAAACTAATATAATATAATATTATATGTAAACTGTACTTTAATATTAAAAAATGGTGGTTAGAATGGAGCCTGCTATAAAGTAAACATTACACTTCGTTGTGGGAAGGAATAAAGGCAGGGGCGGAAGAGGGAGCAAGACTATTGAGGGGAAAGTGGAGACCGCAGGGGCAGGAACTGGGTGAGGTCAGCTTCTGGTGACACCTGGGGGAAATAACCCTCCCACTGGGCAAGCACTGTCCTTATTTTGGGAGGTTAGGAAATCCAGCGTCACTACTCAAATTCGTGGCCTTGAAATTTGAAGGGATTCTGAACTTTTTTTTCGTGATTGAGTCAGTTGACAGTTGGCAATTACAGCTTCCTGTTTTTATGGGGAAAATGGGTTTAAAATCTCTCTGGAAAGTTGCAAAAAAAATCTTCATGGACACTAAATTGCTCCTGGAAGACAGGATTTTGATGAGTAAAGTGTAAATGAAGCGGGATCCTACGGGTTACGTTTCTGCTCAAGGGCACCCGGTTTAAACGTGAATGGAAAAGTGGTTATGTCTTGTCAGATTTGTATTTTCTCTCTCTCGGATTCCTGGAGGCTCTCCCCTTACATCTGGGAAGGACTAGGGCGAGCTTGAGAGCTTCACAAAACCTCAAACACACCTGGTTTGCTTCTCGCCACCCCTGAAGGCTTTATGGCTGGATTTTTATTACATAAATAAATGCCACCGTGGAAAACTAATGAACATTTCTCGCTTCGCCAGGTGGGCCCAGTGTCAAAGGGGCATGGTCTGAGCTTTTCTCGATTTCTTCCTTGTTTCTGCATTTGTCCAGTTTTCAGATTTTCCTGGACATTTTTTTTTAAACTACATTCTTACAGACTCCTGGCTGAGTGTCTTCTGATCGCCTCCCAGTGAACCCATTTCCTCACTCTTCCCCATCATTCCTAATGACAAGATTTCTGCATTGTGACCTGAGTCCTTTTAGTGACCAGAGAGATCTCTGATGCTCCCTGCCCCCAGGGCCTGAATTCATTGCTTCTGAGCCTGGGATCCCCATGCCTAAGCCTCCAGGTGCCATCCGCGTGGTGGACATCACTGTGTGTCTGCCACTTGTAAACTCTCACCCCACTCTCTACATTTCCTGCTCCACTCGTTTGATGCTCTCACTCATTTTCCTATTAATTTGTTCATTTATTATATATCTACTGCTCGTTAGGTTACATGAATGGTACCAGTGGGGCTTGAACAAAACAGGACCTCGCCAGGTCAGAGCATCCTGGAGGGCAGGCGCTGCAGGCAAAGAGAACAGCCCTTCCTCTGCCTCCTGCATTAAACACTCCCTCTGGGTTCTGGATAAAAAAGGCAGAGGGAGTCTTCACCCTTGTAGAGCTTGTGCTATAGATGCTAGATGATACGTTTCGCCTGAAGGTTTGTTAAAAACGCAGGTTCCCAGACTCCTGCCCTGGAAATTCAGAATTGGTAGGTCCAGAGTAAAATGTGTAAATGTGGATTTGAACAAACATCCTGTGAGATTCTCATCACCAGCAAATCTGGAAAACTTTGCAGCATGGAAGTGCTATGGCTCGAGAGGAGGATGTTTTGGGAAGCTATGGGATGCTCATCGAGCTGGGTGGTGGGCTGTGGGGTGGGAGGTGGTGACAGGTGAAGTCAAAGGGAAGCAGGAGCCAGATCGTGAGAGACCTCGGACTCCAGCTAAAGAGCCTCGACGTTATCTAAAGACTGTGACTGTGGAAGGCAGTGACAATGCATGGAGGACCATGACATGACTATTTTTAAAAGCCTAGTGTTGGACATTCGAATGAGGAGGAAAGGGGTGAGGGTGGCAGAGACAGCCTCGGAGGACAGAGAGAGACAGACGATGTTTGTGAGTGTTGAGCTTCCTGCGGGTGGATGGGCTAGAGACCTGGGCTTGATTCTCAGTTAATCATGTGTGATTGTGTCTTGAACCCGTGACCTTGCTCCTGTATTCAAGTTCCCAGCTCCTGCCCAGGTTTCTGGGTCTGCCTGAACTTCTGCACCCAGATTTCCCCTCATCTGCCCTCGATCCTCAGCGGGTGTTTCCGTGACAGGTGAACAGGCTGCCATGTGCTTGCCCTCCTCCCTAAGGTGGGCTGCTCCCGGACTGTGGGCTACAGGAGTTTCACTCCTTAAACCTCTGAGTTTTCCTACAAAAAAATGGAATTAGGCCCCTTTCATGGGAAGTTTCATCTACATCTGCGTGATTAGCTGCTGTCAGAGTCTAGATTAGAATGTCTTTTAGGGGTTTCAATTTAAGAGAAGAACAGGTAATTTGAGGGAAAACTCACCTGCCTGCTCCATCTCTTTCCCATGAACTTTACCTGCAAAATCAGATTTTGGCTTAGGAAACAATTCTTGTTGATCTCGTATTGGTTTTTATGTTTTTATGTTGATCTCATATTGGTTTTTATGGCGCTAATAATAGAAAGCAGGGCATTAGAAGAGAAATTCTCAGCAGCATGCAAGCAGCAAACAGTATTTTTTTCTCGCTGTCCTCTTAAACCAAACCTGTGGATTAGTGCTTCTCTTTCTTTTGGTTGAATCTTGACCAGGTTTATAACTTTTCAGTTATTTTTAAATAATCAAAAGTCTATTTAGCCCCAAGATACATCAGATTTGCTGTCCAATTTAACAGTTAGCATGGCAATGCCAAAACCTAGGATGGCTTCAGTCTCGAAAATCTGCAGGAGGAGAGGAGGCTCATGGGAGCTTTCTCCTTCCAGATTCAGTTGTCTTTAAGGGGACAAAGAGCAGGTTCTCTGTGTGGTCTTCTTAGGGCCCTTCTTTGTAAGATTGAGATGTAAGAGAAATAATCTTACCTCATCCAAACCCCTGTAAAAATGCTTTCTAGAGAAAAATCTCTTTTCCCTCCCTTTCCAACTTTCCAGACCCTTGTGGTGGTTGGTGGGCCAAGGCTGACCTATCCAGTTTCGAGACCACATAGGCCTTGCTCTGTGATGTGGCGTTACTTGGCAGCGAATATTTCATTTCTGGGTTTTCTGCCTTGGCCAAAACGGAGTGAGAAAGAGTCACATCTAAGGTTCTGTGAGCAGGTTGCTGTCGGCCAGTGCCATACCCTTTGCAAAGCATTTTCACATATGTTCATTTCATTTGTTTCTTAGGAATTCCATGAAATAAGGAAGACAAAAAAAAGTGACTACCAGATAGGTGAACTGGCACGTATCAAGCTAGGAAGATCTCGATGGTGGAGTCCGGACTGAAGCCCAAGTCTGTGTCACCGAGCTGGTTTAGGACTTAGCCTAGTAGAGGGGAAATGGGATAAATTTCCAAGTGGGCCTACATCCAGCTTCATTCATTACTGCACTGTGACTTTTCTGCAAACACCCCCACCTTCCTGGTCTTTAATCCTTGAATAGAAAAGAGACATAATATCATATGTTTATGATTTGGGTGGAAATGGAATGATAACCAAGCAGTGTGGAGGATCTTCTTAGAATGCAAGTCTGGATGGGGCCTGAAATTCTGTATTTCTCACAGGTTTCTCAGTGGTGCCACAGCTGCTGGTGTGAGGGCCAGTCGTGAAGGGTGACAGCATAGTGAAGGTCACGGGTTTGGTACATAGATGCTTGATAAGTGTCAGTGCCTTCTTCCTGAAGAGCGTGCGTCTGCTCTCCACTTGATTTTAGGATCCATTATAAATGTAATCAGTTGGTTTTTGGTGCAGAGATTACACGCTGCATTAAAAGGACACACACGCATGAACCCCTCCTATGGTCTTTGAATGCAGTTGAGGCCAGAACATTCTAGAGTCTCACTCTAGCTCTCAGCAATGTGACACCAGCAACACTAACACGGGCAGATTTTCCTGATCCGAGGGTGTACCTGGTTCCAGGTTCCCAAGTGACTCCTTTATCTTCACTGAGCTAAGACGTGAGGGCAGGGCTTGCCAAAAAAGTGTAAAAGATGTCTTTTGAGACTCATTTTAAGGACATGAGATCGTTAACAGACATGGAGATGGCTCACAACCACTCCTAAAGCTTTCTGAACTCAATCACATTTTGGACGCTGGTCTTGCCATTAAGATCTGTTGAGGAGGGAAGGACAAAACTGTTTTCCAACCCCAACCTTCATTTCTCCTCCAGAGGACATCTGTTTGAAGTCTGGAGGTGCAGGTATTGGCATTTGTGTATGCTCACTGATGTTTAAGACTGTGTAGAGAGATTGTGGAAAACCTTTCTGGACCGCAAAGGGCTGCCAATGATGCCTTAGGCGTTCAGTGCCTCTGCGTGATCATCAACACCCTCAGAAATTGTCACCGGTTTCAAAGGGAATCCTGATCTGGGAAGAGGAGGCCTTGCTGTCGTTGTATGTAATCTTTAAATTGTATTTTCTCAGCTTGTTTGGGAAGCTTGATTTTTACATCCTCCAGAGTGAAAACAGCTCACCCCCTAACATCCTGAGTCTATTAGCTCCTGAACTGGGGGTGAAGTAGAATGTGTTTCTTCCCTACGTGGACAAAATCACGGGCCACTCCTCCGGCCTGGCCTGCCCCAGGTGGCCGTGCGTGGTCTGTGGCTTGCGGTGTGTGGGAGGGAAACTTGACGTACTGGACACATGCAATGGAAAAAGGAACCAACAGGGATCCAATTGCGGTCTAAGAAGGCACATCGTGTTTATTAATAGAAAAGACTAGAATACGCAGCAATTTTCTTGCGAAAGTAACAGAAATGTAGAGAAGCTAGAAGAGTACAACAGGACAATTTGTTGTCCCTGAATGTTTTTTCATTACCAATAGCTGCAGCAGACCATAATGACATGTTTACTCTTTTTTTTCCATTGCAAAAGGGATACTTATAAAACAATATTTGGAAATATAGAAAGTTAGTGGAAAGATAGCCACATTTTTGGCATTTAAAGCCAACTGGGTTTAACATTTTGTAATGTTTTTTTGCCGCTTTTTCTCTGAAAAAAAAAATTTTTTTTTTGGTTTCTGAACATGGTTTTGACCAGAATGTGTGGGCTGATGGCCTCAGACCCACCAAATACTAAGGTCACTGGTCCTTCCATAATGAGATAGTGCTTCACGTCTGTAGTTACCAAGAAAGATAAAGTATCAACAAAGAAAGAGATTCTCAGTGTTTTCCACCCTTTGCCAGAGAGTTGTGCCTCTTTTATAGATTCTCTGTGGTTTATGGACAAATTCTCTGAGCTCTTCCTAACGTGTATTATTGGTCCTCCCTTTTTCAATAACCTCTCTGAAGTTTCTCTTTTGAGATTACCAAGTCTGCTCTCCTCTCACCCTGAGTGTCAAGAGATCTCCCCTCTATACCTGACTCGGGGAAGAACCTTCGCCCCTCCTGACCACACACGCAAGAATTCTTGGAAGGGTCTTAATTTGAACTCTTGAATGAGAGCAAACCTGTAATTTTCAAGAATTAAAGAACTGGTGATCCCCAGCTTCTGGCTGATGCTCCCTCTTCCTTCCCACAGTGTGAACTTTATACACAACAAGGTCACATTTTAAAAATCCTGAGTTTATGGTTTTATTTTTGATAGAAAAAGTAAGATGACATACCGAAGAGTCAACTACATCTTACTCTTAACATTAATCTTGAGTTGCTCTGATATATAAATATTACAACATTGAATTGGCCTCGTGACAAAAACATGTGAGTAAGTATAGACGCATATACAGATTTGTCAAATGCTTTGGGTTTTACTTTTCATCAACTTTATTGAGTTCAAATTTACACACAGAACGTGTTTCGGTTGGCTGACTTTTTGACGATCATCTGCTCCCGTGTAACCAACATCACCACAATCCAGAAACTATGTTTTCATCACCCCAAATTTCCCTTGGGCCTCTTTGCAAACGGTCCCCTCCTACAACACATTTTAACTCTTGGTGATGCTTCTTTCTGTCACTGCTGATTAGTTTTGCCGAATATAGAATTTTATATCAATAGGATATCCAGTAGGGACTCTCTTATGTATGGCTTCTTTAACCTAGAATAATGTTCTTGAGATTCATCCATGTTGTGCGTCTTCTAATGTGTTGTTATTTTTTATTGCTGAGTAATATTCCATTGTAAGGCCATATTGAAATTTATTCATTCATCCATCTGCATATGGACACTTGGATTGCTCCCAATTTGGCTATTCTGATTAGAGTTGCTGTGGATATTCATGTACAAGTCTTTGTATGCTTTCATATCGTGATGATGTTAACTTAATAAAATGAAATAGAAAGTTTTTCCTTTTCTATTTTCTGAAAGAGATTATGGAAAATTGGTCCTAATTCTTCTTTAGGCATTTTGGTAGAATTTCCCAGAAAAAACTTTTGGGCCTGGATATTTTTGGGGGGAGAGTTTTTAAATGACAAATTTAATTTTCTTATGAATTATATGACTATTCAAATGATCTATTTCACATTAGGTGAGTCATAGTAGGTTTTGTTTTTTGAGGAACTGGTCCATTTCTTCTAAGTTGTCAAGTTTATGTATGTAGAGTTTTCCCATAGTATTCCCTTACTACCTTTTTGATGTCTTCAGTGTCTGTGCCGATATCCTTTTATTCCCTTTCCATCATTGGTAATTTATATTTTGTCTCTTTATTTTTTCAGTCTTGTTAAAGATTTGTTAAATTTATTGATTTTTTTTCAATGAGCCAGCTTCTTCTCCTTCTTCTCCTCCTCCTCCTCTCTTTCTTCTTCTTCTTCTTCTTCTTCTTCTCTCTCTCTCTCTCTTTATTGAGGATGGTGGTAATTGAATAAAAAGGCTTTTAGATCATGTCTTGCCTGACAAGTTAAAAATGACTTCCTCACCAGATGCACCATAATAAAAATCTTCCAAAAGTTTCATTTAGGATATCTGAAGATTCACTTAGGACATCTCAGTGCACATTTTCTGTACAGTATCAATAAACTTCTTAATCACATAGTAAGATCTTGGTGTTTATCAGAAAGGGATTTGAGCCAAGGTATTTTAAGTTAATCAGTATCTGGAGTGATAAAGATCTTTGTTTTCAAGAGCCCTTTCAGAAATTTTTTTTCCCTGTTATCAAGAATGTGGAATTCCAGGTTGAAGTGGACCCTCCAGGCCCAGTTCAGCATTGCAGGGGTGACTGCAGAGGGGGGATGTGCTTTCTGCTCTATCTCCCCCACTCTACACTTTAGAGTTTCGCTGAAGGGTACTTAGGAAAACTGGAGTTGATAGAGTGATACAGTTTGAATTATATTTTTTCTTTGAAAGAGGAAAGCTGGTAACGGATGATTTTTTTTTCCTGGTAAATCGGTTCAAGATAACCTTGAGGAGAGGGCCTAAAGTCCCAATATTTCAGAGTTGGAGGATCACATGAAATGTGAAGAAAAATTCCTTTTGCTTTTCTGAGGAAGATGTTGAAGACTAGAGACTCAATCAATAGTCAAATAATGTAAAATGAATGGTGGGGTTAATCAGAGCTGATGTGTCAGGATGACGGGGAAGTACATGGAACCACGTGACTCCTAAACTACAAGGAGAACAAATCCTGAGATTGAGAATTGCATTGATATTGGACACTGCAGGGTTAGTTTTGTTTTGTTTTTTTAATTTACAAAAAACTGATACTGAGTTTAAAATATTCCAGCTGGTAATCAAATACAGAATTTTCTAAGATAGCTCATGAGATATTCTTCTGTTTGATTTTCTCAAATAAATAAAGGCTGTTGTTGATTCCATCAAGATGAGTTTGCGTGTAGGACAATAACTAGCATGTGGTCTGGCTTCACGAACATGTGTTTGCAATTGCACCCATACACTTTCTCAGGAAGGGAAAGTTCTCCAGCTTGTAAAGTGAGGTTAGTACTTCCACAGCAGAACCCAAAGCCAACAAGTTAGGAGGCACGTAGTCCATTGAAAGAACCAGATTGGTGGATCAGTCAAGGATGGTGGGAAGTGTGGGAGCTGACTGGCTTCTCACATCTTTATCCAAACGTCCTCACCATCAAAAAAGTGCTAATGTGCCTTTGACTGTGGTGGTTAGATATCAGATTTGATCAGTTCCCTGTCACCGAGGAGCTTATAGTTTAAAAGGCAAACTTAAAGGAAGTAAATGAATTATTAGGATGGATCAGTTTAACAGCCTGAACATATCGGAGCCCTAGAAAGATCTGAATTTGAATCTTGGCTCTGTTATTTAAAATGTGATTATAGAAATGTATTTTCCTTTTTATAAAAATTCTCATCGTCTATTTCTTATTGCATATTTTGCAATGTCTTTGTGGTGCAAAAGCATTTTAATTCGATGTGGTTCCACTTATTCATTTTTGCGTTTGTTGCCTTTGCTTTTGGAGTCATAGCAAAAGATTCAATTCTAAGACCAAGGTCAAGGAGTTTACTGCCTATGTTTTCCTCCAAGTTTTATAGATTCAGGTCTCACATTCAAGTCTTGAATCCACTTTGAGTTACTTTTCGTGTATGGTGTAACAGGGGAGCGCTTTCTTTTGCATGTGGTTGTCCACTTTTCACAACACCATTTCTTAGAGAGGCTGCCCTTTCTCCATTGTATGTTGTTGCCTTCATCGTCATGTATTAATTGACCACGTGTTTCTGGGTTTATTTCTGGGCTCTCTAATCTGTTCCATTGATCTGTGTGTCTCTTTTTATGCCAGGCCCATACTGTTTTGATTACCATAGCTTTTCAGTATAGTTTGAAATCAGGACGTGTGATATCTCTACTTTTGTTCTTTCTCAAGATTGCTTTGGCCCAGGGGTCTTTTGTGGTTCTATATGAATTTTAGAATGATTTGTTGTAGTTCTGTGAAAAAATATTTTGATAAGGATTGCGTTGAATCTGCATATTGCTTTGGGTAATATGGAGATTTTAACAATATTAGTTCTCCCAATTCAGGAGCATGCTTTGTGGATCTGTTAAAGGGCATTTTCTGAAGACAGCTGTCTCTAATAGGCACTACTAGCTTGATACGATTTTAATCAGTCCTCATCTGAAAGGAAAACATGTAAATGGATTAGAGGATGTAGGAGGGTAGGCACTAATGGAGAAACATCAGGTAGAAGCACCCCGGGGTGGATAAATCATGAGCAGAAGGCAAAACACCTGCCTTTTGCTTGCAGTGGAGAGCAAGCTATGGTGAGTCAGCCTGCAAGAGTAAACATTTCGGCAGAGAAGCAAAATCCCACCAAGCTGTGCTTTCCATACTAACATTTCTGGGTTCTGAAGGGTTGCAAGTCCTTTTCCCCCACGGGGAGCACCTCTGCTAGCCACAGCACGAGTCTCACTTCACTGTGTGCTATAGCTCCTGTCTGGACCCATTGGGTTTCTTGTGTTCAGGGACCCATAGGCAGGAAGTGGCATCTCTAGCCATTGTCGTCTTCAGCAGACAGCCTCTTCTAGCTCTCAGGTCCTTCCTTCAGGGATTTACTCAGCTGCAGAGAGCCACCTTACCTACAGTTGCCCCCACCCCTCCGTGGCCCACAGGCCCTGGTTGGTGGAGGTGGGGGTGGAAAGGCTCAGCCATTTTAGCTGTGAGTGGGGTAACTCTGACAGACTCTGGAGCGAGCTGTGGGGTCGGCTAAGGCTGTCACCCCCTGTGTCTCGCTCTGCCCAATCCTGCATTTCCCCCTCCCTTCCACAGGTGTTGATCCCAAGGGACTCCAGTGTAGAGACCACTAAGCCCTGGCTCAGGTCTGCTGCGGGACAGCCAGCCCACAACAGCACTCTATGCCTGGGGGCACTTCTGTGGGGTGAAAACTGGTCAAGAGCCTGAAAGCCTGGGAACGTTTCATTTTCTTTTTAGCAGATGCAGGATTCTGAGAAAGGGATTAACGTGATTAAAAATGGTGGCCAAGAAATCTGATTCTTGTTGTTGGGTTGGAAGACTTAGAAGTGTAAGAGGCTAAATAGAAAACAGGCTGGGAATCTGTTTCAGGAATCTAGGAATAAAAGCCCCAGGGTCACAGAGGGTTGTTGTCGGAGGGAAAAAATATACTTGAGTTATTTTTCAAAGGAGACCTGGAAAGCTTTGGTGTCAACCTAGATGTGAGGATGAAGACAAGCCAGCTGGAATAAATATTGATGCCAAAGCTGAGAGCGGAGGTTTCTGAAAGAGCCACTGATGGGAACAGACACAATGGAGAAAGGTTTAATCAAGAGGACAACACCCTCAAGTTTTAACCTCTCTCATTTAAAAGGCCAGCACGATATTTAACGAACATCTTTCACGTTGGAGCCATCTTGGTTATCCAGCAGGTGCACCCTCAAAGTGGGCAAGTGGTGCTACCACTTGCACAGATACCAGCCCCTGGTCCTAGGACACTAAGGTAGAAGCAAAGGGAAGTCACACAACTTCAGAGCCAGTGAATGTAGCAGCACCATGATCAACATTTCTACATTGGTCTCCGTTTTTCCCTCCCTATATCCTTGCCTCTTCTTCCCTCCCTGTCTCTCCCCTTCCTTCTTCATGAGATTTGTCGTCCAGGACTTAGGTTGTATTGGTGGGGAGAGAAACATAATAAACATATATTTAAAATAAGTCATTGAGCACATGTATGTCAAACACGACATTTGTTGTTTCTAACTGAACTGTTAAGATCCCTTGAGGTAATTATAGCATCTCTGTATTGAATTGAGGGACATGAGGTTGAGGATAGAAAATAACTTGCTTAAGGCCTCCTAATTCATGAGTGATGATGTTCAGATTGGAACCCAGGCCCGTGTGGATCCAAGGCACTTGTTTAAGGCCACGCAGGTTTGATGTGGGGAGGGGATTGGTATTCCTTAGTGGCTGACTGGGGGTGGTGGGCAGCCAGGGCCTGGGCACAGGAGCAGTAATCCAGAACAATCTCCGGGTTTCTGATTTGGGTGGTCTTCGGGACGGTTAGTGGTTCCTTACCCAGGGCAGGGACGCCCTGACTCCTAGAAATAGTTTCAGCCTCTAATATGTGTCAAGACTATTTTTTAGGTTAAATGAAATTTTGGCCAGAGTTACAGGAATTCTTGTTGTAGCCCTTCACTTGATTTTGCCTGCAATAGACGAAATCGTGCACAAGAGATCTCCTATTCATTCGAAACTGTCTTGAACTCCAAATAGTCAAACTCTTCGGCTAATGAATGAGCCGCGCTCCTGTTACCTTGTATTCATTCCCTCCGAGTCTTTTCCCTGATGGTCACCAGGTATCATGTTATGGCAGCGAAAAGCTATTAGGCAGTGAGGACAGAAAGCCTGAAAAGTGGACAATCAAGCACGCAGGAGGAGCCCCGGCCTATTAAGGAGAGAGGAGTCTGGTTCTGATTACGGGTAATTACAGATAAGCTGGAGCCCACAGTCCTTTTCTGACCGCAAACTCACAGCAATCAATTAAAACTGCATGTAGCTGGTCCACGCTAATCACTTCCAGGCACTTCAGGATGACCCACGACGTCCTACCTCGCCCGTGACACGGGGGCTGCGTTCCATCGGCTCCTCCGACAGGAGATCAAATCCCCACCGCGTTGCCTGCCCTCCGCTCGTCACGAGTGCCGCTCGCAGGCTCAGCCTCCTGGAGCAAGCAGCTGGGCGATCGAGCCATCATCTGCTTCTCTGAAGCTAGTCACGCACCCCCCAGCAAGAAAAGCCCCACCAAAGAACAGCCCTCCCCACCCCCAACTGAAAAACCAGTTGCTAGCGTGGAGGAGAACACTTGCCGGAGACAGTAGACACTGTCCCCTCAGACTGATGCAGCGGGCCCAGCTTTGGGCTCCGTGTTGTAGAAAACTCTTTGTTGGCCCTCCTTCACCTGTGCAAAGGGTGGGTCACGGGGTCAAAGGGACGAATCCTCCTAGATGTCCAGACATTCACTGCTCACTCCAGGCCCCCAAGGCCACCAGACGCTTCCCCACGCTTGTCCTGCAGAGGTGCCGTGCTGCTGGTGTGCCCAGGTGGGAGAGGTGAGCGAGGGCGGGAGGCCAGTAGGTAGGGACAGGTGGATCTGGTTCTCAGAGAGGTGGCTTGTGTCCACAGACCCCTTGCAAGGCAGGACAAGATTCAGGGCTGGAAAAGAAGGTGAGCTGGGAGCCGCTGTCCTGCTTGCCGGGACTTACCCTGAGCTTATATTTTAGAATGCCATGTCCCTAAAGGTCCCTTCTGTTCCAGAGGTGGCATGACACTTTGGAAAACACTGGATGGAGGGCAGTGTCAAGAAGGCTGAGCACACACCACTTTAAAATATGGCAGGCAAGGAGAACTGGGAGAAGAAACGCTACATCCTCGAGCATCTCCGGACGACTTATATTAGTTCTTTTTGAGTTTATGAAGTAGTTGGTCAGCAGATTCGCCCTGTTCTGGAACGTCCAGCCTTTAAACCTGGAAAGAATGATGTCGCATGTCTTTTGAGCATTATTGCTCAGTTCTCAGGGTGTTTCTCTACTTTATGTGATCCCAGGCACCTAGGCTGAGCCTATTTTCATGGTTGGTCTCGCTCTCTTTGGGGGGACCCGCACGGTCATGATGAAGAACTCTTTTGTTCCAGTAGAACCATTGGTTCAAGCAGGCTGGGGTCGCACAGTGCCCCTGGCTTCTAGTCTTTACAGAAGTAACCAGGCAGATGACTTTCGATTGTTTGCCAGACACATGTGAACGTGTCACCTGCAGGCCGTCACAACGCTGCAGTCACCACGGTGCGTGCCTCCCTTGTAGGAGAACTGAATTTTGACGACTTGCATCATCCCCCAGGTTACGATGAGAAACGCATTATCCTTCAAGGGAGCAAAACAAAGCAAAATGGAAAAAAAAAAAGCTAGTCAATTGGGTGAAGAGATTTGATTTATTTTCATCAGATTTAACTTCAAGCAAATTGGTGGGATGAATGAATTGGCCAGTTATTAATTCAGTCAAATCTTGTCAAACTGGTTGGGCTTATAAATAGCCGCGGGCGGTCAAGGTTCCACCATCTCTTACTACTGCCAAGGTTGAGAGCTGTTCTCCCGATGCTTCAAAATGCACCGTTTGAACACTTTCCCTTTATCTCTGATCGCCTTGGCTGTGCTTAAAATCACCACGCCATCAAGCCGACCTCGAGATTTGGCTACAAATCACAGAGTTGTAGAAACATTAATAGCAAACGGACTCTCCTCACTTTCCGTAATTAGACTAATAGGAAGCAGATATCTAAAAGTCATTTCTCTGATTGCCAGCTTATCCTTGCCATCTCTTTTGACCTTAGGAAGAAAATAGAATCCTGCCTGTGGCAGGATTGGCTTATTCATTCGTTGAAAGGACTGAAACTTGTTATGAACACACAATTTGTGTTTGGGCGTTTACCAGCCACTCCTGAAAGAGACTTTTTATTTTTCACTCAAAATTAAAATTAAAAAAAAAAAAAAAAAGATATTTTCCTTGTTTATTAAAGATCCAAAAGATGACGTATTTAGAAAATACATCAGACAGCACTCCAAGGACCTTTGCATTATTTTGCAGAGGCAGGAAATTGCCCTAAAAACTCCAGAACGTCATGCTCCCATCTCCCTCAGTGTATCGGTTCTCAGGCTGGCCTGCAGGTTGGGATCATGTGGGAAGCTTTTTTAAAAAAATGCCTATCTCTGGGTTTCCAACCCAGAAAGTCTGACTTTATGGATCTGGGTGGGGCGTGAGTGTGAGCAGTTTTAAGAGCTCCCCAGGTGATTCTGCAACATTTGCGAACCACTCATCGAGCACAGCCTGGTGATTCTCCTGGAGATCTTGTTAAAACACAGACCTCTGGCTTGGGCTTCCCTCCTGAATTCTGATTCTCAGGTCTCCTGGGGAGGGAGGAGTGGGGTCAGGAAGTTGCTTTTCACCCCGTTTCTATCACTTGTTACGAACTGTGGTCACTTCGGAGTAGCACTGCTGTGGTCCCTCATTTATCTCTTTCTCCTGCCTGCGGTGCAGGAGAAGACCATTGAGGACAAGTGAATTGTCCAACGTGGTCACCAGAGGCTTGGAAAGGACAATCCAGATCCTGTTGGGGAAGCCATCAGAAATGTTAGGTTCTATTAGAGGAGGTGCCAAGCCAGTAAACAAACTTTTGAAGCCCTGCGGGATGGTTTTAATAGCTGGAATGTCAACACAAAGCTTAATTTATGTAGGAAGAAAACTGGGAATGAACAAAAAGAGAAAATCCGATGGTATAGACTGTAAATTTTCAAAACGCTTTCGAATCCAATGACAACTAGAAGCAGAGAAGGAAAGAGAACGAGATTATGGCACACAGGAGAGTGGAGTTTTGATTATTCAACCGCCTGTGAATTTCTTCATGGCATACATCACACACTGGGACTTGGGATCTAGAAAGGCTTCGGCTTGATTTTTATTCTGAGAAGATACGTTCTGTGAGCTGAGAGGGCGACCAAGCATCTCAGTTTGTCCAGAACTTCCCAGTTTCAACTCTGAAAATCCCTCTGCCCTTTGCACACCGAGATGGTCTGTCCACTCCAAAACGAGCAGGTCATGTGATCCCCCTGGAGGTCATTCTCTTCACTGTGAAATGTGGATGACAATACAGCAGGTCCTCGGATACTGTCATTTTGTTCAGGTTGTTTTATGATAATATTGATGAGACGTCCTAGGGACTTAACTCCTGTTTACACCAATTAACTTGTGGTAAAATTGGTTTTGTTAAATTGGTTTTGATTTAAAGCGGAAGACCCTCTGGATGACATCAAGAGAGGACTTACCGTACTTACCTCGATGAATCATTGAGAGGATTAAAAGCAATGAAAGCCTAAAGCTCCCAGCACATACCAGACTCATAGGGGAAACTGAAAAATATTGGCTTTAAATCATAACTTTTTCCTGGCTGTGAAATTTTGGGACAGGAATCTCCTGAGACCCAAAACTGTGCCAGTTGCTTTAGGAAGAACCTATTTGGGTCTGATGGACCATTTGATGGTGGCAAGGAATAATGGTTTTTCTAGACCAAAGGAGAGTTCCGAGCATTTGCTGGTTAATTCTCAGAGTCCTTTAGTGATACATTTTGAGTATTGAATAAAATATGCTGTGAGCCTAAAATTTCAGCTGACAGGAGTTGTCTGATAAACCCATGTATGCAATTGCCTGCTTTAAGAAAACCCAGTGGGAGAATTCAGGCTTTCAGGGATGGGTTTGGGCGTGTTTGTTCACATCATGAGCCTTCCTCTTTTTATCCATCACAGCGTTTCTTTCACTAGTAGCAACTTTCTGCACGATGCAAATACCCTCTGTCTGTGCTGTCGAACATGGTAGCCACTAACCACATGTGAATGGGGGTATGGCAACTGAGAAATGCAATTTAAATTCTATGTAATTTAAATTATTTTTGAATGAAATTTATCAGGGTAACATTGGTTAATAACATCCTATGAATTTTAGTTATATGGCACTATAATGTGACATCTGTAGACTCTATTGTGTGCTAACCACTCACAGTCTAATTTCCTCCCATCACCATATATTTGACCCTAACTAATTTAAATTTGGATTGCCTTCTTGTGGTTAGGGCTATATCGGAGGGGGAGAGGTCTCCAGTACATTTGTTGACTAGCAGAGAAGCTAAGGAAGAATAGAAGTGAAGACACATTTAATTAAAACAGAGAAGGAGCAATTTCTGAAATTATATAATTCAATTTACAAATGAGGATTTATTGACCAAAAGAACACCAATGAACAGCTTTTCAAAATGGCCATCACGTAATCCAGTAGCCTGGGTAAAGAACATCCAGAAGAGGCTTGGAGGTTTTGGCATCTGCGTTCCAGTTCTGGGTCTGGTCTGACCCAACCTGCTGTGTATCCTTGAGCAAACCACTCAACTGCACGGAGCCCCTTTTCTCTGATGCCCTTTACAACCCCAACTTCTTTAGAAAAGGAGGACGCCTGCACATCGTAACTGACTGTTTCCTGGGAGGCACATCTAACAGCCTTTCCGATTCTTGTGTTGTCGAAGAGCAGGGAGAGAAACTTATAGTCAGAAAGATCTTGTTTTCTCTGGCGAGAACCTGGGCTACCATACTTCAGATTCAGAAACATTTAGTCCTTATCTGCTATGAACATAGTCCCATAAAGGAGGGATAAAATAAATTGCTTGTTCTTTTATTATAACCTGGTTGGGGAGAGAATAAGATGACTCAATACGACCCAAGGCAGAATGAAATAAATGCTCAGGAATCATGCAAACAACATGCAGTGGGCCATAGAAGATAGCTCTTCTTGAGTAGGAATGTGGGGGGCAACATCTGGCCACTTAGGCCGAAAAGATGAGTCTGGCCTTCGACACAGTAAGGAATGAGAGACTTGACACAACCAAATGCTTCTCTTTCAGAAGGGCATCCTAGGTGAGGGGACATCGTAAAAAAAAAAAACCAGGGAGATGTGAGTGATGGTTTCTACCATGAACTCGTGATGCAATTTCACTCAACACAGCAATTTGGGGACCTGTGGTGTCGGCTATAATGGGATCCTACCTGTATCTGATCTTGCAACCCTAAGTCAGTGCTAATTAGACGGTGTGTTTACCTTTTTCTTCTTCTAAGTGCCTATTAACACTCGGATGCCCACACACACGAAACCTATACAAACAACTTCTCCCGAGGCTCCCGTACCTTCTGGTGACTTTCCAGACCTCCCTCAATTTTCTTAATTATATCTTCCACCTCCCCAGCTAGCTCTACCACTGGAGCAGCTGCCACTAATCCTAAATAAATATTTCCTGTTCTCCTTAGGAACAATTAGAGCCAGCCTTTACCGAACCGTTGGGGTCTGAGGCTCATCCTGGTGCTGGCACAAGCTGCTTTTTGTCCTTGTAAATTGAGCAGAGACTAAATCTAGTCATTCTTACTGAACTCCTTCGTCTTGAAACAGGACAGCCTCAGCTGATGTGTCTACAACCTGTGGTCACGCATAGCGAATTGGTACTCTGAGAAAGTCACTCCCAAGGGCATTTTCTCTACCAGGCAATGTAGAAACAGGTGGGATAGGGGCCAAAGGATGTATGTCAGCTTTGCGGGGAGGGGTGCCATAGACTCGGCTGGCTTCTGGGCCCTGGAGCTGATGAGGCCCACGCTTCTTCCAGCTCTGCCTTTTGGGGGATTCTGATGGCCCGGGGTGCTCATTTTCAAACTTAGCTTCTTCTCAGGAATCACCTAGAGGGTTTTAAAAGATGATAATGCTTGAACCCAGCCCAAGAGACCTGACTTAATTGGTCCCGGAGGTGACTGTAAGCATTAGGGCCTGGCTGTGCTTCTCACTGCAGAAGCAGCCCAAAGGAAGACAATATCTAGATGGTGTACCCGACCCTCCCTGCCCCCCAGGCCTGACCTTTGCTTTGATGACTCAGACACATATCAGTGCTTCCGAAGGACTTTGCCAAGCAGCACATTTAGTTCAAAAGCCTCTTAGATGGCAGAGCAGGTGCTGTCTCCCAGTTGCCAAGTGAGGCTGCCGCATTTGGTCCTGGCGAAGCCCTCTGGAGAGAGTGCTGATGGCAGGTGGAGCCGAGCCGGGGTGCTGCCCACAGGACCACAAAGGCTTCATGTCTACAGGCATCAGCACTGCTCTCAGGCCTCATTTTCTGAGCGTTGAGTCGCCTCTCAGGGTCGTTCTGCTTTTTCCCTTAGTCTCAGGGACAGTGCATCCAGTGAGGCGTGCACATGTGGACCACGTCTAAGCACTGAGACCCTGATTTTGGGTGGGCCTCTGTCCCACCGTGTCTGACAGGCCGACAAGCCGCCTTTGGAAAAAGTTCGCTCTCAGAGAGAGATCAGATGGCTGTGTAGAGACAACCGTCTCAGAGGCAGCTCATCTGTCATTTCAACTTTGTTCCATCTGCGATGAGCACATTCAACATCTATGCTAATTAGGAGCTGAAAGCAGACGATGAGGCTGACATACAGTGTGAGGCCTGGGTAAAGCCTGTGTGCCCTTCACGACAACAACCCGAATGTTTGGCTTTCCCAGTGTCCCTGTGTGTGGTGGAGTCAGGATCAGGGACCACAGGTGTGGCTGTCCATCATTCGTGGAGCTGGAGCTGTCAGCCACCCACATGTATTAGCCTCCCACCTATTGCTGACCCATGAGAAGTTCCACCACGATTCCGCGTGAGTGGCTGCGTGGGTGCACATCCCCCCTGACACACACATGGGGTGATACTACAGGCTTCACACACCCACGAACGCGGCCAACAGCTTGTGAACCCCTACCAGCACGAGTCCCTGCTAGATTTCGAAAGAGATGCAGAAACGGACAAGAAAGTCTTCACACTCACAGACCTGACTCTATAGCAAAGTGGTGGGAGGCCAGGAAAACTTAGCCAGGGCCTCGTATTGACCCTGCAATGTTCTGGGCACTTTACATTCTTTCGTTCGTTTAAATCTCACAGTAACCCTTTGAAGTAGGTGTTGTCCAGGTTCCCCCTTCTTCTAGTGGAGTGCTTGAGAGGTTTGAGGCTGAGAGGTTGAGTGACTTAACCCAGGTCACACAGCTCCAAAGTGGTGGAAGGGGCTCTGACCTCTTCTCTTCTGTTAGTTCTTCTCTCTGAGCATCTAAGAGAGGCAGAGGAAGGGGGAGCACTCTATTTGCAGGAATTCTAGAAGGCTTTGTTGTCAATCAAGGACCCCACACTCTTTTACACTCTCACTCGTTGTTGATGAGGTAGCCCTAGAAGCATGCCCAAGGCAAGCCAGAGGGATTTTAAAAGGGAAGAGGAAAAGCATAAAGGTGAGAGGGAGGGACAATAAGAAGCCGGAGAAAGAACATGCTGAAAGCCCGGGCGGTAAGGGCCACCTGTGTGCTTAGCTGCCTCCTGTCTGCAGAATAACTTAGCACTCCTGAGTGGGTTTCTCCCCTTGCCCGCTGAAACTGCTCTTAATCTCCAGATCGTTTACCAAACACTCTAATGATAAGGCTGATAATGAAACCTCTTTCCTGAGTCCCGGGGAGGGGCTGGGGGATGTTTTGGATGCCTGCTCCTTCTCAGATCTTTGCAGACAGCACCTAGGAATTCCTCAGCACAGGCTCCCTCCCCCTGCCTCCCAGAAATATGTCAGGACAGAGAAGGCCCTGAGGTTTCTCAAGATGGACTCACTACTTTCCATCACTGCTGCGCTGGAAAATGTGGTGCTCCTCCTGGCCTGTGTTCTTTGGTTTGGGGTCAAAAGGCATTTTCCTGACCCTTGGTACAAATTAAAAAATAAAAATATATATTTTTCATTCATTTTGAATTGCAGTTTCCATTTATAATTAGCCAAGATCTGAACTCCCCAGGGCCCAGCTCCTCTCATTTCTTAGAGCAAAGGCAAAACCTTCACAACGGCCTACCTCTTCTCCATGATCTGCACATCCTGCCCACCCCCTCGCAGCTCCACACGGTCCCCTTCCTGACCTCATTTATCTTTTACTACTTTTCCCTTTGCTCTCTGCAGTCTAGCCACGCTGACCTCATCTCTGTTCCACGCATAGCTAGGCCTGTTCCTGCCACAGGGCCTTTGCACCAGCTACTCCTGCTCCTGGAATATTTCCTCAGGGAGGGCCTTCTCTGATGACTCTCTTTAACTGCAACTTCCTGACTCCAGTTCTCCTTCCAGGCTTTACCTTTATCACTTTTTATTTTTTAAAAATTATTTTCTTTCTTTTTTAACTTTAATAAAATGTAAGCTTCATAAAAACCATAGGTGCCTCGATCATGGCCAGGTGTCCAATATAGTTCCAGACACAGAGTGAATATTTAGTAAATATTTTTAAAAATTCTTTAGCTGACATTAAAAATAGTTAAATCACTCCCGTAGCAATGAGCACACCAGCCTTCAGAGCTTGGCATCTAACATCCTCCTCCAATAGTAAGTACTGGGGCTCTTGGGAGAAATGGTCGATTCTAGGGCTGGGTAGGCAGGATGCAGGGTGAGCCTGGAGCATCCTGTAGTGCCAGGAGGTAAGGAAGTACTAACAACAACAATAACAACAACAACAACAACAATAAAACTAGCCTCCAAAGTGATCAACCAACCAAAAACTAAAAAACCCTTTCAGGGATGGGAGGTATGTCAAAGGGACACGGAACCAAATGATCGAGCACCCCAATGGCCAATGCTGGAATGGTTCGGTTGAG
This sequence comes from Cynopterus sphinx, assembly GCA_030015415.1. Classification (NCBI taxonomy): domain Eukaryota; kingdom Metazoa; phylum Chordata; class Mammalia; order Chiroptera; family Pteropodidae; genus Cynopterus; species Cynopterus sphinx. Next base: position 9,021,787 of record CM057394.1, read on the forward strand.
TCTCTTTTTTCACCATCTCTTTTAACTACCCCTGAGAAAGGCAACCTTGAGCTTGTTTGGCTTTTCGAGGATGTGTGAGTTAAAAAGTCTGGAGTTGAGAGCAGAACCTGTGCCCTGTACTCTTGAACCGTGCCATCCTGGTCAGATATTTACTCTAAACCTTTGTTCTTAACTTGCAACCTGGCGGCTGTATGGTCTTCCTTGTCCTCTTCCATGTTTGGTTGGGAGGGACCAATCAGGTAAAAAATGTAAAAATTTCGTGGAAACCAGATAGCCCAAACTAAAGGTGGATGATTGTAATCAGTGCTCTTTTCCATTATCCACAGGTTACCTTTTCTTATGCTTTTTCAAATAGCCTTTGAGGAATTTTCAGAATTGTTTTAAGAGGTTCAGAATACTGGTATCTGCTGTGCCCATGCTTTTATGTCGGCTCTGGTCTTGATTGCTGGTCCTACTCAGTACTCTATCTTGCTTAAATTTTACTTGACCCTCAATTTCTTTCACTCTGCAGACACACTGAGAAAATTTCTTTTTGGGTTTAGATAGGGATTTTATTTTTCTGAGCTTTAACCTCCTCTTCTGTCAAATGAGGATAATAATATCCATCATGTTGGGTTGTTTGGGGGATTAACTGAGATGATACATTTGAGGCGATAGTCTCATGGGAACCTTCACAGCAAGTCTACAAATATTTACGAAATAAACGATTGGAAAACCTTCAGTGGCTTTCCAGGTCCATCGTGTTCTCTGAGCTGCTTGTCGGCCTGGTTCTGACTGTGAACCCAGTCCTTCTCCTCCTCAAAGGGGCCATGACCTGGGCCTGCAACTGTGTGAAACAAGGAGGCCATTTTGATGACAGTGAGAAAATGAAATTCATCATCCAGATCAATTCTTGCTCAATCTTTTTCTTTTTCATCAGGCTTCGATTAGCTCGGTTAGCAAGAGCATATTATCAAAACACAACGGAATTGAAAGAGAAGGACCTGTCCACTTGGCCACCTTCCCTGGTGGTGTAACTGGGTAGCACCTGTGACAGTGAGCAGGCGGGGGTGACCCAGGCTGCTGGGCTCTGCCTGCCCCTGGGGATACAGTGTGGCTTATCAGTAGCCCTCTCCACATCGTGAAGAGGGGGGCCGACCTCTGGGCACCTTTGCCATTAAATCTCCATCAGTGAGAATAATGCTCAGAGGAAGACCTTTCAATAAATGTCCATCAGAGTGAGGCCTGTTTCATCAAACCTGCATGTCGTTTGTGTTGCGTGGATGTTTAAGGTATTTCTCTGGAAAACTCCATGCTTACACCACTGGGTACCATAAATCTCTTCCAAAATGGCATAGTTTGGGTTAAGTTCAGAACGGTAAGATTCTGAGACCTGTAGTTGATCAGTTAGACTCTGTAATCCTTCTTCTGTGCCACCCAAGCCAGGAATGCACTGTGATTTAAAAATGTATCCTGCCTTTCCATATTCTCCCCCTTTTCTGGACATGGCTGTGGTACTCCGGGAAGCAATAAGGAACAGGGATAGCTAACATCGACCTTTGGGCCAGTGACAAAGGGGGAAGGACACGAGGAAGTCTGAGAAGCCCCTTTCCAAGCAGAATGAGACCCAGAGATCCCGAGAAGTGAATTTTTAGAACAACTTCTGAGTCGAATGGCAAAGTTCAGTTTTCACTAAGCCCCAAATCATTTCTGCCCGGAGAACGTCAGAGCATCCAACCGCCAAAAGGTGGCACTCCTCATCCACCAGTCGTTCCCCTCCGGAGATGGCCATCTCCACGTTCTGTTCCTTCTGTGAGTTGTTTCATAATAAAATATTATACCCTCATCCTCGCCTGGTAAAACACAGCAATGAAACAGCCCCGACTCTTAGGGTAGATCTGTGTTTTGACGTATGCCAGTCCCTATGCCTCTGGGTCGACAATGCATAAACTGTATGTTCAGCAGAGCTTGGCTCGTATAGTTCTTTGTGTATCTCTAGCCTGTGTCCCATAACAACAGCACCTTTACTAGAAAATCATCTCTGACCAGATCCAAGAGTTTTAATTTGTCTCCAGGGTTTGCCTCTCTCAGTTTCATCCACCATGAAAACACAGCTGGAGCAGTTTACGGACTGTGGAAAAACGCTTGAGTATTTTCGCTGGAGTCCTCATGCAAGGATCATGCTTTGTTATTTCCTGTCTCATTGTTGTTTGTAGAACCAGTTAATGGGCAATGGGCTGTTTCGAATTTGCCCGGCCCCTCCGTGCGGTTGCGTGCGCCTCCTGGCCGAGCACGGCCTGAACTGGGTGTCAGCGTGACAGCAAACTACATTCATTTGAGCAGACACCCATCACGGAGAATGAAATCAGAACAATGATCTGCAAAGAGCGAGGCTTGTGTGCTTTGAGTGATGCGACTGTAAGGCAGGCCCGAGGCTTTCAAAAACTCAAATCTCACTCTGACTTTCCACCAACCCAAGATGCTTCTGTGATAGAAGCACGGTGCCTGTTGCTATGGCGTTAAGGGACACTTTTTGCAGCCTCCTGACTGATGGCTCATGAGGAGCAAGACAGAAAACCTGATGGAGAGCAGCATGCCTGCCCTGAGCCACGGTATAAAGCAGATAAACTCCAGTCATGCCCCACTCCCCCAGAGTCTGGACCTCTAGCAACCTCATTTAGAGCACAGGCCCTAAACGAGTGTTAGGACTCTCATGCCTGGTGTGATATAAGGCGGGTGCTCAGTGAACATTTGTGGGATGGGTCGAGCAAGCGTGGGAGAGGCAGGACTCCAAGAGAAGCAGGCTCCCGAGCTGGATGTTGGGAAAGGCTGTTTGTTCTCAAGGCAGCACCCCTGCAGTGGAGAGAGATGCAAATGCACTTATTATGTGGATATGAAGAAAGTGCCCATTTGAGCAGAACCGTCTAGAACACTCACAGTTCTCTCTCAAGTCCTCTGTAAAGCAGTGAGCGGAGGAAAATATTTGTGCTACATCAGGCTCGATTTATTATACGGATTTGTTTAGATTGACAAACTGGTAGAATGTTCTTAGGGGCTATATTATCCGCTAAGAGAAGACAATAAAATTAGTAGTGCTGAGGGGCCTTCCCCCTCATTATTCTCACTAGACTAGAAGAACTACATGATGGAACCATCTTGTTTTTTCCTTAGCTCATGGGCCCTCCAACTACCGTGACCTGTATTTCTCACGAGGTGGAGATGGAAAGTCTTCACAGAACTTGGTGTGGAGAGGATGAAGTGTCATTGTTTGGAGCGAAGAAGCAAGATGCCTCTAGCTGCCCTGACCGCAAATGTTTTCTCGCCAGACTCTAGGAAGTGTCTCTGGAAAGGTTAATCTGATGTAGGTTAGAAAGAAGGTTTAATAGTTTGTTCTACCCCTTTAAAGATGTAGCAACGAGACTGCAAGTAGTGCCTGTTGTGTTCTTCTACACGCTCAACTATCGATTTCCCTAGTTCTCTCAGCAAGAGCCACACCACATTTGTAGTGTTCGTTCCTATTTCCATCGACTTTCAGAGGTAAAGTTCGTCCAAAGGGCTTGCACGTTCAGCTTCAGGCCACAGAGGGTCACAGAGCAGGCCTGGGACAACGCTGACCTTTAGATCTTCCACTGCTAGTGCCCGCTCTGTCCAGGCTCTGCAGTCTCCACATTTACTCCTAGAAGATGCTCTTTAGTGCACTGAGTTGATTTTTTTAATGTAGATTTTCCTTTTCCTTTAGAGGCAGATGTTGAGTTTTCAGAAGATCCTTTAAGTCTGGATTTCTCCAACGTCAACTCAGTCTAGAGTTACAGAAACCATAGAACCAGTTACTTATCTAAATTTTAAAATTTCCAGTCAGTTTTCATAGTGATTTTAAGATCCAGCCTAACCTCAGCACGACTCTTACAGATAAGGAATCAGGGCCACTCCTGCCTAGTGCAGCTCGAGGTCACGCTTCGTTTCTAGCTGTTCCAACTCAGTGAGAATCAAAGGGGAAAAAAAATCCCCCATGCGTGCCACCAAGCTCAACGCGTGAGTCCGACTCGTTTTCTCCCTACAGAGTTTTTTTTCCCCCATTGACACTAGGTTCAACAAACACAAAGGTCACTCTGACTTCTATTTTGAGTTTACACACTGCCCCAAATAGGAATGACGTGCCAAAACCAAGAGGATCCCAAGCCAAATACAGCTACACAAAATAAGTCTGCTTCCAGAAAATTTACATATCAATTTGAAAACCCAAGTAGGACATTATTTCTGGATTACTTATTCTATTAGTTGGATTTTATTGGTTGGCACGATCAATAGTCAACTGTATGTATTTTGCTCACCCACGGGTCTGCCACACACTCCAGATTGTTTTTAAAACGATGGAAATTTCCACCCAGGTTGCATTTTCCTTGTTTGCTTCCATCAACATTTCTCTGCCCAAATAGTTGCTTTTGTGGTTCGATTTTTCCATCTTTTTTAATACGAAGGGTTGATCCCAGCTGTGCTTGTGCACGGTTATATACTGACAACCACATAAACACACATCAACAAACACAGTCCTCTGATAGGGTGATAGCATCGCAAGTGGCGTTGAAAAAGCAAATACAAGTGGGCACCTTGGACACCTGTGTCAGCTCTTGCTGGGCTCCCCGCCCCCCCCCAACCTTAGATGATGAAAGAATTATCTTTGCTGAAGGTGGGACTCTCTGTTGACACCGGCTCCCCTGGTCCCAAGCCTGGAAGATCAATTTCCCGTCAGCTTGTTTAGATTGATGCCGAGGCCACCTGGGCCTCAGCTGTCAAGAAACTCAGGGCTTTGCTTAGACAGCAGGCAGCTATCAAAATAGCAGGGAGAGAAAGCGACGGGGAGGGGGAGACCCTATCAGCCTTAATACTGGCACGCATTAGAGAGCTAGGGAACGCTCTCCGGTCTGCTAGTGTTGCCATTACCGATGTCAGGTGTGCCATCGGCCTGGGGAAGAGGGACAATGGGGCCTTTGTAGGCTCCTGAATCAACACTTCGAACAATTCAACCCCTGTTCGCAGCTTAGAGCCATACTCCTCCCTCTGGCCCGTCTCCTCTCTCTTCTCAGAGGGACCAAGGCCCCTCTCGCCTCCCAGGAGCATTACAGCCATCGAGTCCTTCACTTTCCCTCGCAGCGACAGCTGGTTAAATGACACCAGGAGGTGTCTGCCTTAGTAGCTGCTGCACAGAAACAGCTGTCGGAATGATTTCGCTCCTGGTCCGACCCTGTTTCCAGCATCAGAGGATTTGGGGTTTGGATTTGGGGCATTCTTTAGAGAGAGACTTTCCTCTTTGTTTGAAATGTATTTAATAGAGATTGTAAATGCCATTTATGATACAAGAAGAAGGGGGGCGAGGAGGAGGATGTTGATTAGCCCTGGGGTCTATTAAACCACCTTTTGAAGAATCATCTTTATTTCGGTGTTAACAGTGGTGCTTGCTGCATGGGCCTCAGCTGTGACTCGATGCTCCCTCCCCAGAACTTTCCTTCATGCTTGAAATATCTATACAGAGAAGTGATTTGAGCTCTTCCTTGCTCATTTAGACATCACTTGTCAACACGTCATACCTTGAGAAGGAACCTCATTTACTTAAAATCGTGTCATGGTATGAATCACACATAGCATGGAGAACAAGAAACCACACAAGTGTGGATCCCACAGGGTGTGACGTGGATGGATGTGGCTATTGCCGGCACCCAGCGCTGGGTTAGTTTGGAGGACAGATAGTAAAATATTGTTTTGGGGGGTTCTGATTCTTGCATCGTGAAACAATGTTTGGGCTCAGTGCTGGCTGGGAGGCTAAAAGCAATCCATCTCCACTGCAGAACACCCTAGCACACCCAGTTCTGCAATCACCCCAGCAGCACATTTACCTTTATTCCCGTAGAATTCGGGTCACATAGCCAGCTGGGGCCCTCTGGTGCAGCCAGGTTGTTTAAGCTGATGCTGAACCCCAGAATAGAATACGGAGGGAGACCCAACGGGCGGGACACCCACACTCTCGTGCCACAGACGCGATTGCTGCATGGCTACCATGCAACAGTGGGATAAGGGACTTACAAATTAGAGATCTGACTTCCTACAGCGAGTTCTTAGGTCTGGAATGTATGAAATTCTTTTTTTTTTTTTCTTCTTTTTTTCTTAGGCGTTAGTTGCCTCAGGAGAAAGAGGACCCAAATTCTAGCAACTTCTTGGGTGCTTGCTCACTACTCTCCAAGGCACATGGGAGAAGAGAGGACAGAAGGGGAAGGGGGATAGAGGAGGAGGTGGGGTGAGGACGAGGGAAATGTCTTTGTTATTCATATCCTTAGGAGTCCCGCGGTGGTTTATTTGTTGTGAGGAGCCAGAAAACAAAACCTTCCTGAACTTTCTCCTTCCTGGCAGATTTTTCAAAGCTGAGGTTTCTCTGCTGACTGTGCATGTCCTGTTATCACGTGTTTGGTTTTTCCAGTATCAGGCTGTTTCACAAAGAAGAGAGCGTTTACTTTCAATTAACACACCACCCTGCAGTCACCCTGTGTCACAACCACGTGCCTGCTTCTGTGTGTCACACGACAGCTTACGCATCAAACGGCTCCATCCATCAGCTTCCCATCAGCGTCCCCCCACCACCTCACTGTTTCAGTTGTCTTGTCCCCAACACCACGGTTGGGATTGCTGACTGGCAGGTCTGCAGAAAGACACCCCCACAGCCACGAGCACCTGAATTTCACGGTCATTTACAAACTTGAGAATAAAGATCTTTTCTTTTTTTTTTTTTTTTTTCAGTTACTTGTGAGGCTTTTTCGAATTTGACGTCTGTAGGTTAGGTGACTTATTTTCTCTCGTCCTCATGGTTGTCTCCGTGTATAAAGTCTAATTGTGCTTAGAAAGGGAACATCCACTGACAAGTGAGATGAGCAGTTACTTCGAAAACAGGTGGTTCGCTGGCTGATTGTCTTGGTTGTGTCCCTCTGCGTTTGGAACTTCAGGACCGTGTAGACACAATGAATTGTAAACTCCGCTAGTAGGGCAGCACGGCGGCTCCTTCTCATCTTTGTGTGCTCACAATTGGAAACAGAAATGGGCACATCGGAGGCCAGGGCGTCTGTATACACGCACAGGTGTAAACAGAGATGCTGGAGAGGGCCACACGCTGGGCCGCCACGGCCTGGAGAGAATGTCTTACTTTTCCTTTGTCTGTTCCCTTCCATTCACTCTAACCCAATGGGCCAAGACACAACTTTCTTTCCTCCCCATTGGGGAAAATGTGGAAGAACTAAATTTATAGAAAACACGTATAAAAGTCATACCATGACTTTACCATGACCGAGACCGAAACTCTGAAAAAGCTCTGTCAACGCTCCTTGTTTGTTAAGTATCGATACTCCTCTAGGTTGCTCCAAGCTCCTTTCTCCAAAAGACTTGTCTGTGGGAGATGGAAATTGTCCCAGCACAGCCTTTCCGACAAAATTCATGCAAACGTGATTCGTGATTATAAAAAGTTCAGTAAATGCAGAAATGTATAAGTATAAAGATGAAAATCACCCATGTTCCAAATATCCATGAATCACCACTGAAATATCGTGCTTTGTCTCATTCCTACATATTTCTACCACCTGTCCATCCTTTTCCAGAACAATCTCCACCTAGCATACTATGCACGTGGTTTTCTAACTTTACGTTTTCTTCTATACCTCAGGAACATTTGCCTCATCATTTTCATGGCTGTCTAGTATTCCAACTTATGAATATATGATAAATAACTTAACCAACCCCCATTAGTGGACAGCTGGGTGGCTTCTGACACCAAAACATCTGTAATACTTGTTTATAACATCAAAGATGACACGAAACAATACAAGCAGGAATATCGAAAATTATTTCAGCTGAATCAGAGCCTCCGGGTCTATTTATAATTTGACATAATGTTTAAACATTAAAAATTAAAATACCATAATAACTGAAAACCTTTGAAACTCTTCCATAAAAGTTGGTAGTTTTATGGTATGTAGATTGAAGATGCTAGCCATTTTATTTAAGGCCTTTTGTAAAAAATATCATTAAAATTTATAAATAATGTAAAGAGGGGGCAAAAGTGTTAAGTGAAAGGGCTCAGCCGCGGAGTAAAAATTTGAAAAACAAGATAGAAATTGCAGCCTCTGAGTCTGTGTCTATGTTCAGACATTCAGAAATCTGCCCTGAGAGGTTTGGGTTTATCATTGCTATTAAAATTCATCTTAGGACCTACTGATATATTTTTATTTTTTATGTTCCCTGTTTGATGTTTTTCAAATTGCAAAGGGTAGGTCGTAAATTTTGCAATAAATGTAATAATACAAAAATGAGTTGTAAAGGGTAAAAGCAAACATCCTCGGGCCACCGTGCTTGGCTGGGAAAGGTGTGTGTGCTGCCCGGGGCCCCAGAGCTGGTGACGTTCCAGTCACACTGCAGACAGTGAAGACTTTTACATTTATGACAATGATTTTCTGGCAGATGGCAGTGTATTATGAGAACATGCCAGCAGATAGAAATAAAGTGTCTTGAGTAAGGGCATCTTTGTGCAAATCGACAGCCTCTCTAGTTATTCCCCAAACTCATAACCCTTTGTCCCCTTCTCATATTGCTTCATCAGTGATATCTGATGGAAAGCCTTTAGGTCACCTGATGCAGTTCTAAATCATTCTTTTCACTGGATGCTTCATATCTCATACAATTCATAGTGAAGAAAAGTTGAAAGGCATAACGGGATAGGATAGCAGCTGATTGATAATCGATATTTCAAAAGACCACACTGATGAAATCAGAATTTGAATTTTGGCCGTGCAATTCCATTGACTCTTTATGTGAATAAGGCCTATTTGCATGACTGGAGGAGGCACTGCTGCTTCCTAAAACACTTTCTAGACCCTCAAAGAAAGATTACATTGTATTCAGGATTGTCGTATTTTTAAATTTTTTCCCCCCACTCTTTGGAACAGATTAATCTACTGCTTATATATGTGATGATTCTTTATTATAATAAGTTAAATTACATCTTCAAATAGGCCTTTACCGCTTTCACACCGCTTCCCCATCATCTGGGCATTTGATTTGAAGTTACAACACTGGGAGTGAGATAGGAGGTATCGATGCCCCAGTTTTCCTGTGTGGACAGTGGTGACTTCAAGAGGGCACGTGTCTTACCCAAGGCCCCGGGTCACAAAAATATAGAGCAGGGTGGGCACTCCCGAAGTGGCCTTTACATGATTCCATGCTGCTTCGGTGGGTGGGAGTCATCAGAACCTGACATTTTCTGTCATCCTAGTTCTGTGGGGATTTGCCTTGCTTTGGGGCCTGTGAATGACCTCAGCACAGTCCACAGGGCTTGAGTTCTTTTTTTGGTTAGAAGGGTCCTCTGCCATTCATTCTCCAGGATGCATTTTGGCTTTCTCCCTCCACGTTTCTCAGACACCATAGGAATACATTTGTTCTCATGTTCCACACCAGTCCCCTCATCTCCTTCCTCATCCCGCCTCCCGCCCCCCACACACCCTGGAAAGGCTAAATGAGTTAAATTATAAAACGTAATACAAATGCTTTTATAGTGAAATAATGCAATCCAGTAGAACAGACGATCGTCAGCATTGAAGGAAGAACAGTTCTTTGTCCTTCCAACCTTTATCTCGGTGCGTCTCTTATTCTCATCTAGGCCAAGTTTATAGTTAACTTAGTTTACAGCCATGAGCCTTTCCCCATTTTCCAAAACGTTTTCCTTCGTTAACATTTAAAAATAATTTCTCAGTGTTAGATTTGCTGGGCACAACTTTAGTTAAAGAAGCCACAGCTTTCTGGGATGGGGTGAAGGGAATGTGATACAGGATCACACCACTCTTTTTAAGGTTTGATAAAATGGAACGCTCAGATGACACCGGCTCACTAACACTCATCACCACCACCACCACCACCACCACCACCACCACCAAAAAGCAAAGAATTTCCCCTTTTGATTTAAATACCAAGCACTTGGAGCCTTTTGCCAGGAGCTGGTAGGTTAGGTCACTGTACTTATTTACATTTTAGGCTAAAATAGGCTGAAGAATAATTAACCGGTTAGTGCATATGCAGGGGACAGGGCAGTGTGCAAAGATGAACAAATCAATTAGTCTTTTCCTTGGAAACGTGCGGACTGTTTCAGCCTCTAGGAGTTCCATAGCAGGGCCGTTCATTCAGCTTTCTGAATGGTCGAATAGAACAATAAGATTGTGTAACAACCGGGACAGTCAGTGCCTTTGTCAGGGGGATAATGTAGCTACAGAAGGCCCTTTTCATCTTTTAGCAAGAGCCCATTATCCCTATGTATCTCTCTTCCATGCTTTATGAAAAGGTTTGTACAGTAAATAATGACCGGCTATGTAGTAGTTCTTTCTTCTTCTGCCAAGCTCTTTTTAGCTTTGGCAGCAATTTTGTTTTCCCTGTCATCATCTAATGTCTATTTATTTTACATTGCTACAAAGCCAGTGAAATTCCCTTATAAATCTCAGGTCATGAAGATGAAGCAGCAACCCGATGCCTTTTATTAAATGTCTCCAGTGTCCTCTGCTTTTTCTAATTAGGTTCAAAGTGGTCAGTGGCTTGAAAGGGCTCTGGGCAAGAATCAGATCTGTTTGAACAATGCATTCCTCAAGGCCGGGCCTGTGAGATGTTTGGATTGAATTAGAAGAAGACAGGTATGGAGGCTCAGATATTCTCGGGATGCATCGGGGGCAGGTCCTACTCCCACTGGGGCGACAGGACCAGCTTCCTTTCCCCCTCCGGCCTCCTCTCCCTCCCACGGCACATACAATAGGCATTAGGTATTTGGAGCCTGGGGCCATTACTCAGCTCTGGTTTTCTGGGGCTACAGTTTCCTTTGTCAGCACCGCCACAGCATGAAGGTGAGAACAAGCAGCCCCGAAACCAAAGGGGAAAAGATAAAAGGGAAAGTGAGCAGCAGAAGAGAGAGGTTCTCTAACTGCTCTGTCAGCCCAGTCTGCCTCTCTCCTCTGCTGTGGGCATGTGCTGAAGATGGATGGGCACAGGTGCAGCCGGTACCAGGGAGCAGCTGTGATTCTGATCTGGGTACCGTTTAGGAGAGATAGATGTTTCAGGCGGATTTCCTCTGATCGTGTGGTTGGAGAGGGAAAGTGAGAGGCCTTTTGTGTCTTCTTCCACGTCCATGCTATTGTTTCCAATGCCACCTGTCCCTGTGTTGGCTCGTCATCAAAGAGAGGGGGTATTATTTGAGGGTGGGGTGGGTGGGTGGGAGAGAGAGCTGATGAGAACTGATGAGGCTCAGGTGCACAGCATCTCATGGAACATGTTACATGTTAGATCCATCCGACACACACCGCTCGCGTTGTCTGTCGTGACCTTCCTTGTAAACTGTGGGACCCTCAGGGAAGACGGTGTTCTCGGGAGGGACATTGATGTGTTTATGTCCACGCAGAGCTACAGTGACTGGTGGACATGTGCAGGATTCAGTGCACTGACTATAGCTCTCTTTGGATCATGCTGAGGAACGGGTTTAAAACGTTTCTCTTTACCTCTGTGACCAGGGTGATGTGTGATGCCAGGACATCCAGCTCAACCGATCAGGTCCCTCCAGACAAAAGCTTAAAAAATATTGCCTATCCAAAAAGGTTTTAAGTAGATGATTTGAGTAAAACGTTTTGAAAATCCAACCTGTTAATATTTTTAAAATTGAGCATTTGTGTTTTTCAGCTAGTCACAGCAGCATGGCAGGGGCATTGGTCGAATTCAGTGTTTGATCTGGAGTGAATTTGCTCTATACTTCTGTGTCCTGACATCTACCTGAGTCGGTCCAAATAAAAGCTGTTTTAATTCTCTTAGACAGCATTTGGGGGGACTAAGAGTTGGTGATTTTGCATGAAGCGGAATGCTTCTTTTCTGAGAGGCTGCACCTATGGCGTGCTCGTGGGCTCTAGTTCTTTGTGTCCCTCGGATGTGACACCCAAAGTCTTTCATAAGCATTTGCAAGAATTAGCAAATCTGATCCAGGAAGCTCTTGCAATATCTTCTCTGGCCAACCAAGCTTCATTTTTCTGCCAACGTGGACATTTTCCAAAGCTGGCCCGGCCTCTGCACCTTTCCCAATGTGCACAAGGTCAGCATGGCTGTCCCTCAGGGGAGTCCACCATTGAGAAGCATGAGCAGAGTCCATTTTATTTTGCCCCTTCGTTTATTGCCCTTTTACATTAAAAATAAATTTAAGACCATGTTGGTACATATGATGTAAATATACCTGATTCTCTCCTTAAGCTTGGGAACGAAGAGCTGGAGGGGTGGGCTGGGAGGTGTGTGACGAGGTAGCACATACATCAGTGAGCCACCTGGAGCAGTGCTGCCCAGTAGAAATACAATGCAAGCCATGTATGGAACACTTTATTTTTAGTAGCTACACTAAAACTAAACAGAAATGGTATAGTTAATTTTAATAATTTATTTAATCAAATATATCTAAAATAATACCATCGGGCATATAATTAATATAAAACTCATGACATATTTTACCTCCTTTTTTTGGACTACGTCTTCACAGTCTGGTGTGTTTTATTACATTTACAGAACATCTCGACTTGAACTAGCCACATTTCAAGTACTCGATAGCCATGTGAGGCGAAGGGCTCCTGTGTTGGGGAATGTATTGGATGTGAAGGGAATAGATAAAGAGAGAACTAGTTTTTATTCAACATTTTATATGGAATAATTGTGGAATAATTGTGGAACAAGCTAGGAATAATTGTGATAGCAATTAACATACATTATGACTAGCCTCCACAACCACTGTGTGAGGAGACTGTGATTTCAATTTTCCAGAAGAATGAGGTGGCCGTATAATTTATTGTCCAAACCGTAGCTCTTTTAGAGTGATAAAGTAGCTTTTATTCATTACCCAAGAACAACTGGTATACCCCAGGACTGTCCTAGGTTGAGTGGTCAACCTAGCTAGAGAAAGGGAGTCGAGTAAGTTAACTAATTCTCCAATAAATGTCAGCATGGTCTAAGACGTAAGGCCAAATCTGTTGGCCTCAAAAGCCCAGGCTTAGAATGAGCCTCCGGTGTCCTTCTAGAATCCTCCCTTGATAGTTTGGTTAACATTCTAAGTTGGAAGCATTGGTCTCCAAATCGGCTGGCAGTACAATTCTCTATCAAGCACAAGAGATTCGGCCTGTCTCTGTTTCCAGAAAGGCCCTTCCAGGGAAGCAGAACACACCCCAAGGCTGACGACATGCCCGCCCTTTTTAGCCGAGGTGAGAAGCCAGCTGTGTTTACCTGGTGGCAGGTGAGAGGTGGAAGGCTGGGGGGAGTGATCGCACATCTCTAGCAATTTTCTCTGCAGTGCTCTGGGTTAAGAAGCTGCTTGCCCTGTTGGGAAATAGATCATTGGCATCTGTTCACACACATGGAAGGGGGCCAGAGATGAAAGTAGGCAGTGAAAACATCGAGCTCTACCTTCCCCAGCTCCCTTCAATCCACGGAAAAATGGAACTCTGTCTCCAACATAAATGAGTGGGTTCCCTGAGCCTTGCTTAGGGTTTGTCTCTTTGTTCCTGAGCTGATTTTTTTTTCTCAGAAATGCACGTAAGCGATATCACCCCTTAAAGGGACAGCCAGAGCTAAGAATGACGGCTGCAGAAAATCAGAACACAGGAGGAAGGTCTGGGACTGTGGCTATCAATGACAGTTAGCATTTATTGCATGGTTACTATGTGCCAGACACTGCTTTAATTGCTCTTTATCTCTTCACTCATTTAATCCTAACAATGAGATTGTGGGATAGGAACTCTGAATATCTTCATTTTACAGATAAGGAAAGTGGCTCGAAGAGGGTAGGAAACTTTCCCAGCTGGTTAATGCCAGAGCTTGGCTTGGAACTGAGGTCTGGCTGACTCTGAGGTACTCATCTTACACTAAATAAAAATCAAACCCACCTCCATTACCTAGGGCATCACTAGGAAATAATCAGTATTGTACGTTTGTCTTGTTTTCTAATTAAGTCTCTGTTGTCTTGAGACCCCCTGGGAAATGTATTTTTAGCAGATGAAATGAGAAAGGTGACTTTTTGGTTTGTGCTTGTGTCTCCTGTAATGGGCCAAGTTCCCTAGTGGATATTTGTGGAAATATCTTGGGTGTTATAAGCACCTTTCTGTCCTTCTTGGTATAGCTGGTCATCTGATTTAGGTTAAAAGATTAGCTCCTCGTCTCTCTGTGTCTACTTCTCAGTTATGCTCATCCTTGAATGTCCTAGAGGTTGGTACGTGGTGCCATTTTTTTCTCATTTACCTTCTTCTAGTCAATAAGGTAGATCATCTGAGTTGTGATGATTATAGATATTTACCGTGGAAGTCAATAAGCTGTTAGCAAGAGGAATAAAAAAAATGTGGCCCAATGTTGGTTATTTAAAGAAAAAAGTCTCCTGGCTCGGTTGTCATAGTGCAGGGGAGATGCACAAGTGAGGGGGACTTCTGGGTACAGCTCTCTCTTTCTGGTCTGGACCCTCTGATGTGCAAAGGAGACATCTGAGCAGAGTGGTACCGACCATTTAGTGTTTACATTGGATGTATTTCAGAACTGCCTGGGATTTTAATAAGAGTGGTTTGGTATCAAGTTTTATATTCCAATTGGCATTTTAAAACAAAATCAGTCTTTCCCTAGGGCTTAAACAGCCACAAGATTTTATCTGTTCTTTGTGTTAATTGTCAGTAATGAGCATAAGACACACACAGGCAGACACTGACCAAACTCAGAGATTGTTCCCAGATAGAGCGTGTTCATTAGACTGTAAAAGTAGAAGATTGGGTCTATTCGCAAGCTGCAGCTTTTCCAAGTTATACCTCTAAACAGCCCAAGCTGGATCTGCGAGACGTTATTGCTAAGTGTCCCCTTGGAGGAGAAATGAAACAGCCTTCCCCATGTTCGATCTCTGTAGCAACCCAAGGGCTGGGGTGAAAATAAAGTAAAAATTGCATTTATAGGCCTGGAAAAAAAAATAGGGATGGATTATCTCTACCATAAAACCAACTTCTAAATCTGAAATTGTATTTCTTCCAGACTAATATTTTACTTTATCTTTGATTGTTATAAATTATTCTTTTTTTTTCAAGCCCTGGTTGAGAAAGCCGTTGGCAGTCGGTTCCATCGGAGCTTAAATAGACTTATTTATTGAAAAACACTCAAAAGTAAAGAATTCAAAAGTGCTTCTCATTGCACTCATCTGATCCCCAAGTTCAGTACCCGTAACTGTGTAGGATTATGGGCAGAGTCGAGTAACCACCTCTGGCTTCAGACTCAGCTTTCCACGTCTTTGTGCCAAAGACTTTTGCTTACTCAGATTTTCGCTTGAATCATA